>LT986463.1:0-600000 GCA_900290405.1 Saccharomyces jurei | reverse complement strand
TTTTCCTTTTCATGACGATATATATGTTCAGAACCAGCTTCCGAACAACTTTTCGATCTAGTCTGCAGCCGTGTTTCTTCTTGATTTGTATCAGTTTCCTCAGGGAACAATTCAATTTGATTTCGTACCTTTTTCTTATTGAGATGTTGAGCCTTGGATATCCTTTTTTCTGATAAATTGATCTTTCGATCCTTTTTCTGATTCATTTAGCTTAGTCAAATTCGATAGTAAAATGCGAGAATAGGATGATGGGAAGGCTTTAAAAAAGCTGAAATCTCTTGTTATTTAAAGGTAAGGAAAGGGCTTACTGAGAATCTTAGGTTTCTGAGGTTTTCTTTAGCATGATATCCAGAGGTATGTTTCGTTCAGAAAGAAGAAAAACTGAATCCTGCAATACAAGAAACGCCTTTTTATTAAATTTGAAGATCTAAAGATTCAAATATTCAACATAGGAAAATAATTAAAGGAGAAAATAGCGAGAAATATGTCACAATCTAATGGATCACTGGTTCCAGAAAGCAATCAAGGTTCTCTACAAGAAGATGTTAATTTTGATTTCAGTGGAGTACCCAGCCAGGCTTTAGATGCTGTACGTATGCGTTTGGCTCAATTAACCCATTCATTGAGAAGAATCAGGGATGAGATGTCTAAAGCAGAGTTACCACAATGGTATACACTCCAATCGCAGCTAAATGTCACCTTATCGCAGCTAGTTTCTGTCACTTCCACGCTACAACATTTTCAAGAAACGTTGGATTCTACAGTGGTTTATCCGTTACCTAAATTTCCTACCACTTCTCATGAAAGTCTGGTCACCACCCTTTTAAGGAAAAAGAATATCCCTGAAGTAGATGAATGGATGAAGTACGTGAAAGAAACCTCTGGAATATCAACATCTTTATCAAAGGATGAAGAAATAGAGAAACTGTTACAACAGGATAAAGAAATAACAAATTGGGCACGTACTACTTTTAGAAATGAATACGAAAAGCACGATTTCAAAAATGAAGACTCTTTGAGCGAAGAACATGCCTCACTTCTTGTCCGAGATAGCAAGCCCTCGAAGCCTTTCAATGTGGATGATATCCTGAAGTTCACTTCTACAGGAGAAAAATCGACTCTTACCGGGTCCACTCCAAAAATGACTACTAGTTAAGTTCCTTCAACATTACTGGGTATTCAATCATGCTTATTATTGCTAATTACCTGGTAAAATATTTACAAGTATAAAGAAAATCAATTTATGGAACTAAGTAAGTAAAATCATCAATAAGTTACGATAAATAATGCAAAGTAAAAGAAAAGGAATGACGGGGACCAAACCTAGGGAGGATAACTTTCTATAAACTTTGATAGAATTTGAGTTCCTATAAAATGCACTTTATTTAATGCTTTTCTTTAGCAAAGTGTTCCTTGGCTCTTGAGTTAAACTAGGCTTTTTAGATTCCAGGGTTATGATAGTAGCCTTATAACAATTTCCCATGTACCAAACATAATGATACTATTCGGAACCGTTCTCATTAAGTGGGGGGTTAGACCGCTATACATTGAAAAAAGTCCCTCTTCTTTGATTATAACTTTGAAACTCTGTATCAATCCCGTATACTTTCGCTTACCATTTTCCTTAGGCGTTTGTCTTAGTCTTGTCCTAACAACTTCGTGTGGATATGTTGCTATACTAGCTACGAACTTTGCAAGACCAGCGCTTCCTGATCTTTGGCACCATTCCTTAACCTTTTCTGATCTACTTTTTGCACCTTCTGCTTGGTATCCAAACTTTTCAATAGATCTTTCCTTTATCAAACGTTTCATTTGTTCATATAATAGCCACTGAAGTATACCTTCAACAGAACCTAAATAGGAAGCACTCAATCCTTTATACAAGCCAGTAAAACCCTCGTTTCTTATGACACTTTTCAGACAATCCAAAGAGTTTTTATACTGCCGAACTGATGTTCTTCCAGCCTTATCAAGTTGCACTCTTGTTTTAATTAACCAAATAGGATTGGTCGCCGTTGCCGTTGCCCAACCTGCGGTTGCAGCAGCCATCAAATGAATCATTGGTGTTTCTTCGCCATTATTGAATGCTTTAGCATACATATCTTTAGTAGTCCCATAGGTGAAAAAATTGATGCTTCTTGCTGGGATAACCCCAACTAAATTGGGACCCAAACCCTTGAACAAACTTCTAAACCCTTCCTGTTTATATACATTGCCAATAATTCCTAATGTTTCCTTGAAGTGAGTCCCAGCTTGAATAACATAATTGATACTTTTCGGACGAGTAGATACTTTACTAATATTAGCAGCCTGCGATTTGTACGCTTTCAAAAATATGTCACTTTGCAACCGAGTCTTCACGAGATCGAAAGGGCATGTCACAACGGCTCCTGCCATACCTCCAATACCGCCTGCAACAAAATGTACCCATGGTTTTACTGTTGGATGATTTTCAATTTCCGATTGTTTCGAATCTAATGGGCTTTGTGTTGCTTCTTTAAAATTTGAACCCTTTTCATCGCTTGCCAAATAAGGAACTGATTCAATAGCGTCCTCTTCCCATTCCTCAATAGATTTTTTAGGCATCTTTTCCCCTCTGAAATCACGAGACTTTAAAAATGATGGACTAAATTCGTAGGCGATTTGACACAAAGGACGTAGGGGACTGTAGACAAAACTGTCTGGTTTCTGTATCTCAGGTGACCGTACTTATAGAAATAATCTCTTTCAAAGAACAAGTATACCTTTATACACAAAGAATCCTATGTGTTAAGTTCAGATTATGTAGTATCACTCTTCAATTGCACTTCCCATATTTTGACCAGAGGTTAATTTTTCACTTAAGACTGCCCGAAGCGAGAAATCTAAAACGATGCATTCAAGTAATACCTCATGAACAATGAGATAACAGTCTTGATTATTCTCAAGCTCATAATAACAAAAAAGAAATAATCTAAATGTACAAATTATGGATATTAGACACAATTTATTTTTTATTATATTATATATTTAAAAATAGACAAAAAATAAAACCTAAAACCTGAAAATCTTTTGAATACAAAACCAGCATCGAATAAATTAGATGAAAGTTTCGTATGGAACTGGAGCCAAAGTTTGAGGAACATTACCTTCAGTGGAAACAATACGGGATTCTCTTGGTTGAGCTGGTTGTCTCTTTAATTGAACAGCAACACCTTGGGCCTTAGCTTCAGCACGCTTAGCAGCATTGGCCTTAACTCTTTCCAAAAATTCTTGTCTACACTTGGAGTGCTTGATATGTTCAACTCTTAAGTTCAATCTCTTTTCTAGATATCTGTTACCGACCATCTTGTTGATGATAACACCAACAGAAGACTTAGTAACGTTGTAGACAACACCAGTCTTACCTTGGTAAAACTTGTGTGGCATACCCTTTTGGATAGAACCGTTGGCTTTGATGTCGACAATGTCACCTACCTTGTAGATCTTCAAGTAAGTAGAAAGATGGACGGCACCATGCTTTCTGAAGTCACGTTGGAACATGTAACGAGTACGAGATCTGTAACCGTGTCTGTGTTATAAGAAAGTAAATCAAATTAAAGATTTACCAAAATATGTTAGTATTCTATAATTTATATTCAAATCTGACATGAACCTCCACACATAGCCAAATGCTCACAGGAATTTCTTTCAACTATTCTCAACCTATTGCAATCCTGCTTCCAGACTACTATTTAAGGACAGGATCTGTCTATTTCGCAGCACCAAAAAAGCCATCGTATCGAATAAATTGTTTGAAATAAATAGACCACTATTACTTCATCACGTCTGCTTAACAGTTATCCTGACAATATTTTTGCTTTATTGACGTGCTAGGTATCCCTTCAGGCCATTTCATTTCTGCCAATAAATGCTCCGCTTTAGGTTCCATGTTTTTTCTATTCGATAGTTTCACAATATAAAATGACATACGATTTACCCATTGTTGCTAGTTATTTTGTCTTGGTCTTCTTGCTCCAAAGCTTAAACGATAATACTTGAAATTGCACTAAGCCTTCTATATTACCTTCTACAAGACATTAAGCTCCGTTAATGACAAAATTTCATTGAGGCGCGGAGGCTGCCTGTCTGTCCAACTTCCCTATCGTGAGTTCCATCCGCGCTGGGATCCTAGTGGGAAAGGCGCTTTCGCCATCTGCCCGCATATCAAAGGAGCTTTTGGACAGGACATCTTCTCTTGGCTGCGGGTAGGTTCGGCCTCGCTTACAAAAGCGGCCCACTGAAAGCACTCTTACTTTCTGCTATTAAAATGGTGTTGGGATGACTGAAATGTACAGATGTAAACGCGTCCGGTGAAAGAAATGCGGTTAAATAGTATCTGCTGTTGACGAGAAGGATATTGACATCAAGTGTTTACACAAAAATCGGGAAGCATTTGGTGGAGGATATTTAACCTCCTCAAAAGTCTTGACTGAGAATGTTACCAGTGCATCATTTTCTAACAAGAAGAGTCCTTTCGAGTGCTGCATACTTAGTAGTAATTATACTCTTCCTATTAACATTTTTCAAGAAAGACTACACTCAACATTTCCAATAGAGGAAAAAGTAAGCAAGTAGAATGAAAAATGATCCGTGATTTGAAAAGTTATAAAAATTATTATACAGTTATAAAATCAGCGAATTATTTATTCTTCGTCTTCAGCTTCTTCAGCAGCTTCACCGGAAGATTCTGCCTTTCTGGCTGCGTTTCTTCTGGCAACTCTACCTGGTCTAGCACCACCGAATGGAGAAGTTGGAGCAAAGTCAATGTGCTTCTCAGAGTCCAATCTGACCATGAAAGATGGGATGTTAACAATTTGCTTACCGACAGCGATGTGTCTTTGAGTGATCAAAACTCTGGCGTGGTGAACGGACTTGGCCAAACCCAACTTGTAAACTTGAGTTTGCAATCTTCTTTCCAAGAAATCTTCGACCTTCAAAGCTAAAACATAATCTAACTTCTTCTTGTCTTCGGACAAGACACCAACTCTAACCAATCTTCTGATCAAGGCATTACCTTCAAACAATCTCTTTGGGTCCTTTTCATCTCTGGTCAACAAATCTCTGGCAGCACGACGAATCTTAGATAATTGGAAAGAAATTCTGTAGATTTCTTTCTTGTTCTTCAAACCGAATTCACCGGCCAACTTCAATTCAGCGTCCAAACGAGAAGATTCATAAGGTCTCTTTGGGGTAGAGTAAGTCTTAGAGTAAGTTCTTGGAGCTCCTACAAAAAAAAAAATGATAATGAAATATAATCGTTAGTCAAAAGTTGCCATAGAATTTTTGCAGAGGCCCAAGAAAGTGCTCATAAATATATAGATATGATGACTAAAAACGCATCTGGTATCCGCCTTGAGAAACGAAATACTTCCCTATTATCACGAAAAAAAGGCCTTCCGCTTGAAATTACCTTATTCCTTTAATGCATCCCTGTTTAACTGAAGTGTCGGGAGTTCAGTGTAAATAAGGATATAGATAAGGCAGGAAGTATTCCGGGGTATCGGTGGTACTCGTGAATGTGTCTTTATCCCAGTTTTCATATACTCATATTTATGAGGACCCGAACCTCATTGAAAATTAAAGAGTGAGATTAAACAGATTCTCACTTCTCCTCATGGAGTCTAATACGTACTTGGCATTGTTGCTTAGTCTTAGTTGTCTTGTTGCTTTCACTAACTCCTTGTTTAAGAGATTATACAGTTTAGGCAAACCAGATGAAATTTATGTATAATAGCTAATGAGATTATATGCCAAGCTGCATATGGGCGAAGTGCGTCTCTCTGAAGCGCGACTTTGGAGTATTACTAAGTACCCTGGGTCAATATTATGTAAAATGTACAGATGTATGAATGTACGGATTGTATAGTCGAAGCGAGGAATAACTTTTCTTTGCGCATTCAAAAAGCTGCAGAATTTAGAAGATCAGGATATAGCATATCTACAGCCAGGCTGGCAGAAATTGCTAGGAAAAGCCTGTTCAAGCGCTGCCTCAAAACCTATTACATCCCGTTTGTATTTTTTCCCGCCTATACTTTGAAAGAGAGTTATAAATTCTGTGCTGTTACTTACTATAGTAATCAATATGCCCTCTCTGCGAGATTTAGCATTAAAGAGAAATCAAAGATTAGATCGATTACGAGTCCGCTTCAATCATTCGAGCGTAGCAAACAAAGGGGGGTCTATTAGTTTAAGTGAATCAGTAAAAAATCCAGTAACGGTATCTAATTCATGCAACACTCTTGAACAAGAAACTATTTATGATGGAGAGCATAATAAAGGCCAGCAGCAAAGTACTGTTCTTAAGAATATTCAACAACAGCCAAACACTGACAGAATCTGTGAAACTAGCGATCTTAAAGCTAAACTAGCGCCTGCTATGGAAATGCTGGAAAAGAAAACAAATGAAAAAATCAAGGGGATAGTAAGTAGAAGGATATTACAGGAGGCGCATTATGAAAGTGATAGCAGTCATTGATTGAGTAATTACATCAAATTGTGTGTTTCAGGATTCATTGAATTGACTGGAAAAGATAGGAATGAACTTATCTAATTGAAAAAACCGAATCAAGTTCAGCCGTGGTGTAGTTACATATATCTATAAATATTCTTTTCAAGGCTTATGATAGAACAATGAAGAAAAAAAGAAAAAACATCCTAGTAACCATTTAGGTGACTTGCGATGTAATTTCAATCCTGGGTTGTGAATGCTTGATATATATAAATAAGCGCAAAAACAAAAAACAATAATGAACTAGCAAGTGTGATAGTTCTTATACTGACCCTTGCAGCCAATAGCTTCCCACCGATCACAGCTAGGCCAGAGCAAATAGCGTGACCAACGACTGCGCCTGCAATGACAATCCAGTAATCCTTATCAGTGGCCATGGCAATGATACTTATCTGAGAACGATCGCCTAATTCTCCTAAGAAGATCATCACAAAAATTTGAAGCCAGACAGGCGAAAATAAGTACAATGCTAATTCACGAAGCCTGTGTACAATAGGCTTACCCCCTGAAGAGTTATTTAGCTTTTTTTCATGACCAGCTTCATCACCTTTTTCAATGTCGCCCATGCTCTTATTGATATCGCTAACCGCAATCTCTTCCTCCACTTCTGCCATTTCTTCTTCAACTCCTGCGTCCTTAGACATTTCCAAGCCTTCCATAGCCAACTTGTAACCAAACACGAGAAATAGTACACCAGCCAAGAACGCTGTATAACGTTCAGAAAGAAAGGACACGATTGAGTGACCCACCACACCAGATATAATAGTCATAATGGCAAGGGATGTGGCAGCTGCCGAAAACACTAAAAGTCTTGGATGGCGCATAGCCATCAAAGCTGCAATTAAAAAGGTTTTATCACCAATTTCAGAAAGCCCAATCATTGAGATTGACATCAAAAAATCTTTGAAATCCACACGTTCTCCCATTTTTGTAGACTGCTCTGTGTCTGCACCTGAGGCAGCTACAGGTACTATCATCAGTAGTAATGCGAGTAATATCGTCTTTTCAGTTTGGTGAGCCATTTTAAAGCATTACAGCGCTAAGTAAGAGCATACTTGACAAAAAACCCTAAATGAGACAGGCTTCATAATGAAGGACCTGTGCTAGCTTGAAAAACATTATTACAGCGAAACGGAAACGAAACGGTACCACGGTACTACGGATCAAAAAGATATGAAAATAAAGAAAATTCCTAAAAAAAATAAAAAATAGCAAGAAAATGACCCGACAACAACTTCTGCGGGGCAAAGATATCTCAAGAATCTTACTCTTCTAGGCAATAATAAGGAGAGTAGAAACAAGGAAATATCGCCTCATTCATTTGTGGGTATCACGAAGTTTTCGTGCCGACATTGCTAATGCTGCAATAAATGCATCCGTTTCGACAGGAAATGTCCGGAAATACTCAGAAAGGCATATTAAAGATAACTTTCTGGTGGTCCTGCCGCTGATATTCAGGGTCTGGTAAATCAAAATATCATATTAGTTATTAATAGTTAGTAAAAAATGAGGTAGAAAAAAAACGGAGATGGCTGAATAAAAATAACATACTGAGCACTTGATTGCAATCTTCTGCAAACTCTTCTGATATTTCTCAAAAAAAGAGATTCCAGAAGATCCCGCATGAAATGAAACTATACCCAAAGATATCATTTCCTCTATGCAAACTCTCAGAATCTGAAGGATGCCCTCTGCCGTCGGATTTCCAATGTAAAATACTCCATCCGCTCGATCAACGAAGGCATCATCTAAAGAATCTAACAAGTTAGATGTGGCTAATGTCAGAAAGTTATGGTATCTTTTCAATCTGTCAAGTTGGGTAAGCAAAGTATTCACTACACGGATACCATCTGTTGATTCATTCCTATTTGACAAATTTGTCCTTGAGCTTGCTATTGCTTCTACCTCATCTATCAAAAGACATACAAAAATTCCGTGCTTTTCGTTAGCTTTCAAAAGTTCCTCAATGTCTTGGAATATTACAGATATATTCTTTGATGATTCCCCAAACCATTTGGAAAAAATGCGTGAACAAGACAATTCTATCATTATTCCCTTGTAGCTTATATCGATAGTACCAGAAGCATCAGAGAATTCTCGTCTGACAGATAGTTTTTGACAGAGGGCTTTACATAAGGTTGTTTTACCTGTTCCTGGAGGGCCATGGATAAGGAGTAATTTGTTGTTTGTTATTAACGTTTTACTGTCCTGCTGATTTAAGTTCCCGGTTTCTTTGAACCTTGCTATTTTGAGAGATATGGTTGCGTAACTATATAGTCTTTCTTTAATATTATCACCAAAATACAACGCTTCCCATTGCCCTTCCAAACTTGTAGCTGGAAGGAGAGATATGTTCACGAGATTCAGTGTTTGTTTAGCCAGTGGGATGTCAAAGTTTCTTTGTGGATTGAGACAGGTGTTTAAGGTTTCCCCTTCAAGATTTTCATCCTCATCGACTTCTAAGTCAATCTTATCGAATTCTGTAGTCAAAATACTACCGCTTTTCAGCCCTCCATGCTCTTCCAGGCAACAAAAAGGATGTATCGTGAATTCATCGGGTGCTGCAACTTGGTATGTCGTTAACTCCTCAATCTCTTCAGAGTCTAAAATAGAAGCTATATGCTGGTCCAGATTTTTTTTCTCATGAAAATTCAATTTAATGGGGACATAAGATGCTGACACTGTCTCTAGAGAAATTTTCCTTACAAACAAAGATAGGAATAAATTATCTTGTCCTTCATTAATTGTCCTTGCAGTAGCACTTACACTTGAAAACTGGTGCAACAAAACTTTTGCTAAGCTTCTAATCAAATGCTGCTGTGCCTCGGTTGGCGGATCCCTAATCTCAATGCTTCCTTGCCCTTCTCTCATTAGCTCTTCGCCTGTTATAATCGAATTCTTTAGACGGCATTTTGGGAAGCTTTCCAACTTTCTCTTGACGACAGCCTTCAATAAATTCAAGAACTCCCTCAACTTTTCATTGCTGTCTTGCTTGCAGTCGAAACCAGATTGTAGAGAGGAACTTTGCTCTTCTTCCTTGAACATGCATCTTATAATATGCAAAGATGAACCTCGTACTTGCAGATCAACGACGTACTTCATCCTTTTGTTGAATATTTTCTGCCTGAGCTAAGTCGTTGTTATGAATGTATTACCGTTCTTTATGTACTGCCTTACTTTTCGTAGATTTGCCGCCCACCTTTTTGTTAATAGCAAAGGAGAATGTTTTTTTTTGGTGAAAAAAAGAACATACTTTTACCAGACAGAAGAACAGAGTATATATACCAAATACCTTAGATTACGTACTGGGTTAGTTGATGCGAAAGGCCTTGGGCTACATATAATTATAACTACGGTGAGTATATTACTTTTTTGTTCAAGCAGGCTAAGGGTTCAATGAAAGGACATGCTCAAAAGGTTTGATCAACAAAGTATAAACAATGAAAGCATATTTGTTACGGAGGCTCTTTCAGTATTTGAAACGGATAATATAATTCCCTACACGGTCTAATATTCAATTATACTCATTTATTTGTCCGTAAATTGTTCTACCGGCTTTCTCCCCATATTACAAAATAAAAAATTGAAAGTTGAAAATTCTAAACCAATAAGTACAGCAAGAAATTTCCCTCGACAACCCAACTAAGCCGATTAACTAAACTCATGAGATGAATGTACTAAGATCTACGTGTCTTCCCTCTTCTTCAAGGTCTTTATTGATATCATTTAGTAGACAACAACTATTTTCAACTTCGAGATTGGTTTTAAATAAAGAAAGTGAAACTACAAAAAAAAAAGATAAAAACAAACAACAAGATTTTAACCCTCGGCACCTGGGTGTCGCTGCTGAAATATTCATCCCTTCAGCTTACAAAAACCTTCCAAATGTGTTTGCCCATCCTTTTATCGTCGCGAATGCGTTAATAAGAAGGCTATATACGTTTGGTTTAAATTCTGTTCAAATCGCATTATTTCGTTTCCAATCAGGCATTAAACCGTCTTTTTTACTCTGGAAAAACAAAGCCATAGAGACATACATTAATGTAAACACGTCATTTGCTCATAAAAATTTCTTAGACATCAAAGGAATGGTCTCCTTATGGGTTCAAGAGGCTCTAGAGGCTAGGTCCCGTCAACTACCAGGTAATGCTACTTTGGATTGGCAGTTAATAAAGTTCAATGCGGTTCCCAAACTAGTTTCAGTACAGCCCATTATGATTCCTGGAATGCCTTTGGAGCATTTACAATTAGTATACAAATTCGACACAAAACAAAGACTAATTAAAGTTAATCAACTTACTAAGAAGAGTGAGATATTTGATCGTGACGTTGTAGACTATATCGCCTTTTTATGTGATGCGACAACTAATGATATGGTTCTGATGGGATCCCTATTTGAAAGTAAGCCGAATGATAAATTACCAAAAAACTATGAAGATGATACTAAAACAGCCATACGTAGAATGAAGGTGAACGGTGATATATATCGCTTACCTCCCAATTAAATCAGGGTACAAACAAGGCGAAACATTCCAGCAAATCTGTAAATATTCATTTCTTTTGTTGAGTTTCTAATTACATATACCACTTACATATTCGGTGAAAAACCATTAACTTGTTGCCATTCTAGAGTATATATTAAATGTATCAAATTAACTTCATGGGTGCTATAAAGATGTTGTCTATTTAGTGGTGCACCAAATCTTCTATTTTTACCCATTTTTCCGTCGAATCATCATAAAATAACGATTTTGACAGATCAGTTTTCTTAGAGCAGCCATCACAGTACAACCTGTGGAAAATGTTCCGCAAATCAGAGATAATATTTCTGTTATGAGTATCATTAACTTGCACACTATTCATTTCCCTGGAATTTTCCTTCTCTTCTGAATGCTGAAACCTCTGAGAACTTCCCACGCCATCCAAGCGATGAACACAAACTTTCTTTGATGTCATCCAGCTATTTGCGTGGATTCTATTTCGAACAACTGCATTCTTCTGGGGCTTTTTCTTTTTGTATTGTGCATTCGAAGAGTAATTCTCTTCCATTGTTGTTGTGTGATAAGCAATGCGATGATATAGTGTATTCTTCTGATATGTTCCAAAAGCATAGTGCAGTAACCTCAACGCCTTTAAACTGTAACGGCAACCATCAGTAGACTTTTTAGGACCATTTGAATTTTTTGAAACTAACACAGTGAAGTCACCGTATAAATCTTGTGATCGCCAAACGTCCTGAAAAGTATTCGTTGTATTTATTACCCCAGATTCGATAAGTTGAATTGGATGTTTCCTGAAGTCCCAAATATTATTTGCAGCATTTAATTGGAGAACAGTATATGTATGTATCATCGTCTCGTGAGAAAACGAATGATTGAATATCATCATCACCTGATTAAAAAACCTGTTAGCTGGACGATTCAATTTAATTATGGGTTCATTGTCAAGTTTTCTCAACTTTCCGTCATGAGTCCTAGAGACGGTTACTAAACTTTTTCTTTTCTTTTCTAAGGCAGTTATTAATTGTGTTCTGTCCTTCAGGAAGGGAAAACTTATCATGTTTGATATTATACTTTCTGAGTTAACATTGTGTCTTCCACTGTTCTCACAGCCCCTTTCATCCTTAAAATGCAGCGTTTCCATAACTTCTGACTTACGCACACCATTTCTTGCCGAACCAATAGCTTCAATAATTTCTTTAACCTGATAATCTGAATGACTTGTCTGTTTAAGGGATTTACTGCGTCTACTAGCAATCCTTTCTATAAGTGTACATATACCTTCATTGGGAATATGAGACCAATCCTGATTTTTTTCCTCGGTTTTTTGATCATGAACTTTTTGAGGATATAATCTCTCCTGAAATGAGCTGGACTGTACCCTTGATTTGTTCTTTTTACCTGGTATTTCTTCCAAAATTTGACAGATTTTGCTCGTACTGAGTTGAGACCAATCATGCCGTCCTTTATTATGATTGTTCTGCCGTCCGAGACATGTAGTTTTTTTCAATGATAGTTCTACTTCGTTTTCAAGATTCATAACCCCACCGTTGTGTTCATTTTTATTTTTTTTACCTTTGCTTATGCTCGTATCAATCGTTCGGTTCATAGTGGGTTGAAGGATCTCAATATGAATGTCTCCTTTCGGGTAGTTAGAACACTTTTTAGTTACGTTTAGAACTGTTCTTTCTTCACAGCTTTCAAACTTGTCGTAATTGCAAATTTCGTATTCTACATTGGCATTAAGCGGTATTGTTGGCGTTTTAACGTTTTTCAACCTTCCCTTAATATTTTGTTCGTACTGAACTTTTATTTCTTCAGGTACCGAAACATCATTCAGCACATTATTACGAAACATGACAAGTCAGTTACTAACTACTTTTGTATAACATATCCCTTTTTTGGTCTTTGTGTTGTGCTCATAGAACGCTTCTTTTTTGTTTATTTTCATCCATCCCGGTAGTTTTGCCGCCGAGAGTATTAACGTCCACACAGAGTGTTTGCTCAATATTATATTAATAGTCTCAGTTATACATCATATTCAAACATTCTGTCCTGAGGAACAAAAGCTACAAGAACTTTTTTCAAGTGCATTATGCTAATAGTTCGTCATTGAAGTAGACATGTAATACTATAAAACCAGGTATAAATATGTCTATGCATTAAGAATATATCACGCAAGAATTATTTTTTCTTCTTTTCAGCTTCAAATACCGAATCTTTTACGTATGGCCCAAATACTTCAAGGGAGTATCTTGTTGAGGGATTGTGCCCTTTCCGTATCAATTCAGGGAAGATTTTCCATCTCCAAATAAACAGGTAGTCTGCGCTGAGGTTTAGCGTGATGACCCTCAAATGTTCTAGAGAGACAATATAGAAATAAATTCCCACTCCAGTCAGTATATGCCACCATCCATGTGGCTCAAGCAGTACCCCCAGCGGCAAGGCCAGGATATTCCTTCTAATGTGTACCCAGAATGAGCAAAAGTGGATATCCAATAACCAGGATAAGTAACCTGATAAGAAAAATATCGCACCAAGCGCCATAGAAGCCTTAAGATTTCTTTTAGCGAGCGGATCGTGGACATATTTGTACGTTAGGCTTCCTGCAGCAGCAGCAACAACTACAATCTGTACACCAAACAGTATTTGATGAATATCAACATTCTTATAGATAACGTAGAGTATACTTGCCGTTGTAACAGCCACAGCAATAATGACGCCGATAAATATTTGTTCAAATAAAGGAACCTTGTTATGGTTATCTCCATTAAACAACGCCTCTTTGGCCTCACACACTAAGCTCCATGTTGGAATGCACATGGCATATATCATGGGTAGCTCGTCCAGCAATTGAAATCTATACTTCAAGGTCATATGAAACAACCATGATCCCACTCCAACCAAACCGTAACCAAATCCAATAAGTAAAAATCTTTTCTCTAGTTTATTCTTGAGTGCAGAGTAGATTGTATAAATCGCGGAGAGTATGAATACGCTGTTCGTCAAAGTGTTTGACCACTCTGCAATATAAGGAGAAACCACATAGTTCTCCTCACACCAGTCAATAGTCGAGGTTGTTTCTCCCCAAAAACCGGGCACAGAACTCTCTGGATAGTCCCAACGAAATATTCCCATCAACTTATTTTTATTAAAAAGGATACTCTGTTCGATTGTGAATTGTTCTTTGCAAGTATCGGGCCTGATAAAAAAAACCCTATAAAAAACTTCTACATATATATATAAGTATATGTATGTATATACCTTCAAGTTCAAGTAAATGAATTGTTTTTGCTATAAGCGATAAAAATAAAGTGCTATCCGAGTCCTATTTAGGCATGTATAGAACCGGCAGCAGATATTCCATGTCACGAGAATATACTATAGGAATGAAAGGATATAGCAAACAAAGAAGTTACAGGGGCAAAATTTCCTTCAGTCGGCATAGCTATTTTCCGATGTCTCGGGCTTCAAAAAAAACTTGCGTGATAATTTGTGCCAGTGAGATCGAAGAAGGGGCAATGGGGACGGAGGGGCAAGATTGTGGAACTTGAATATCTCTAGCTTTGGTATTATACTACCGCGACCGAAACTTCCGTTCCAAAAAGGTATACGAAGGTACCGCCATGTACTCTCGCTTCTTTCTTTTAGTGTTAACACTGTCGAGACGGCTAGTTATTGGCAACAAGACGAAGTAAAAACTTGCAGAGATAATAATATAGATTTCTGTTTTATATCGTTATAGAACTTTTTTCATTATGATGGTGGTTCTTGTAAAGAATATGAAGAATTGTTATTCTACTGTTCTGTAAGGAAAGGAAGTCGAAATTCTTGGTACAATCGGCTGCTGCTTTAAAACCTTGCTCTGCTCCTTCAAGAATAAAGTACTATGATTCATAATTTCATGTGTAACTAAATCCTGCACCTTATGGTTATTGTTATTCCCTTGGCGCTTACGTAAAACCGTTTATCATTGTACCTGTACCGTTTAGAATGATAGTGGCTTACAAAACGGCTTAAGAGATTGTTGGTTCGAGTTTTTTTTTTCATTGCTATCACCTTCTTTTTTTAGCAACAAGTGCGGCCTCTTTGTTCCCTTGGCGAGAATAATTTCGCTAGAGTAATTGGAGGCTTGGCAAAACTTAAATCTCCACGCATACCCGGCTTCGTATGTTGGTGAGGAACTTAGGAACATGAACTTTTCTTATCCATCTTTCTTGCTTAAAAAAATTCTTTAAGCCAAGCTATAAAACGCTACAGCATTCATTTGTTTATTCTCTTATCATTTATTCGGCAGTAGAAATAAACGAATCAAAATTTGAAAGATAGACCAGTTTTCGAGCAAACCTATTTCACCAGAAAAAGAAAAGATTCAGGTTGTAGATAAGCAAAAACAATTACTTCCAAAAACTTTCTACTAAATGGGTAGAAGAAAAATAGAAATTGAGCCTATAAAGGATGACAGAAACCGTACAGTGACTTTTATAAAACGAAAAGCCGGGTTGTTTAAAAAAGCTCATGAACTGTCCGTGCTTTGTCAAGTAGATATTGCAGTCATCATTTTGGGATCTAATAATACATTCTACGAGTACTCTTCTGTTGATATGAGCAATTTGATTACTGTTCATCAGAATAACACCGATCTCCCCCATAACATCATAGAACCTTCCGATTATGGCGACTATGTAAAAAAACCACGTATTGTTCTGAATGAAAGAAAAAGCAGGCGAAGAAGAAGAACCATGCCGCAACCGAATTTTCATTCTGAAGGTTGTGCACTTACTAGTAAAAATTCTTCTAATATGCGGAAAGATGGTAATTTGGGCACCTCGTTGACGTCAAACGAGACAGAAGGCGCCAGTGTACGTACTCCCCTGATGCATTATCAGAGGGAAATATCTCACATAGGGTCCAATAATTCTGACTCTACAAAAAAAAATGCAGAATATCAGGTTTTGCGAGACGGTTTAAACTCAGGTGAAAGTTTTCATGCTGGTGATTATAAAAAGATTAACGGCCGACAAATTCATGCAAATGACGCAATTAATGCGGATGGTACGAATAAGAGGATTATCATGGGTTCTCATTCGCTTCTTCTTGGACATAATCAACCTAGTTATGATAGCTTTTGCCCGTCACCTTATGGACACTTACCAAGGCCTCAATTACCTATGAGTTTAGTGGGCCATATCCCACCAATTCAATCACAATTTGTACAAGTTATTCCGGCTAATGCCAATCCAATTGAGGGATCATTCAATGGTAAAAGTGGTGCTGTGAAATTTGAAGAAAAACAAAAGATACACCCACAAGTTTCAATTTCAAGCGCTTCAAATGAACTTATTCCAGCGCAGACAATGCTTCATCATTTGAGCCAGCCAAACAGAAGTACAACAGATATTTCAGAGAGGCCATCTTTGAAGTTAAACATCCCGAAGGTTACAAATGATTTTTGCCAACGGTCACCAGCAGTTTATTCAACAACCGCATCCCCGAATTTGGATATACAGCACACTTCCGATCAACTTCTTAGCTGTGACATGTCTTCACCGTTTGCTTATTCGAACATTGTGAGATATAAAAATAGTGATACAAACGGCTCAAATCATAGTGGTCGGTATGGCAGCTCGCGCATAAATAACGAAACGCCCTTCCTTAAGCCGCCGATTGGTAGGCCTCCAAAACTTCCAAAAAGCACATCTTCCTCTATTGTGGTATTTCCCTCCTCAGTAGCCCGTCCGGATCTGAAGTCGACAAATCCGACAGAATCCTCTATTTGATAAATTCTCTTGATTGCCTGTTTCCTTTATGGGGGAGTATTCACCTAGATTATTTATGTTGACGTATTCGAGTAGATGTTTTTCAATCTAGAAATGAAAGGACCGATCTCGCTAGCAAACATTTTAGATGTATTGATTCAAGTTTCCAATAATCAATCGGTTATACTGTTATGCGGCCATCGCTGATATTGGAGAATTAAAGCGATTAAAGCAAAAGAAACTACTTTACTAACTTCTCAGAAAGATCTTGTAACAATTCTCTGAATAAAATAGATAGCATATATACCACGTACTCCATTGATCTAAGATATTTTAGAGGCACACTTATAGTTCGTTCGAGAGTATATGTAGATAGCTTTCTTCCTCCTTTATTAAAACCCGCCCTGTTTATTCCAGGTCGTTGCATCCGTACATCTATAAAACTCCATACCTCTTTTTTTTTGGTGTCGCGGACTACTGTCCGTTCAATTATTACGCCGTTGTTGGGGTTTCTCCATTCAGCTTTTTCAGCGCGGAGGTGAGTGGAAATCCTAGGTGTAATGCTGGCACGACGTAAGTTGGCTTGGCTTGGACGGTACAGCTGCAGAATTCCTAATGGGAAGAAAAATTCATCTTTGAATGAAAAAATAGTCTTAATTTGAATGTGACCTTTAAAACATTAAAAAATAGCTTATTGAAACCATATAGTGTGAATAAACGACTGAGCCATCATGAAGGTATGTTAAATCACCCTACCATGTGAATTCTAATGAATCAGCAGATGCTGAGTGGACTACCCTCGGCCGTTAAAGAAACATCTACCAGAGGATTAGGAATCCGCAACAGAAATTGTTTAGAACAGCAGCACATTTTAATATGCAAGTGCTGGCACTTTAAAAAGACATTCATTTTTTAGGTTACAGTATGGAATAGAAACATGAATTTACCAGTATCCTCTAGTAATGTTAATGAAACGTGAAACGGACTTTTATTGTAAAATAGGAGGACGAATTTGTTGGAATTCAATAGAAACTATGTTGCCTTCTATAATTTTTACTAACAGGCGTTATTTTAACAGTTGAACATTTCTTACCCAGTCAACGGGTCTCAAAAGACCTTCGAAATTGATGATGAACACCGTATCCGTGTTTTCTTCGACAAGAGAATCGGTCAAGAAGTCGATGGTGAAGCCGTTGGTGATGAATTCAAGGGTTACGTCTTCAAGATCTCTGGTGGTAACGACAAACAAGGTTTCCCAATGAAACAAGGTGTTTTGTTGCCAACCAGAATCAAGTTGTTGTTGACCAAGAACGTTTCTTGTTACAGACCAAGACGTGATGGTGAAAGAAAGAGAAAGTCCGTTAGAGGTGCCATCGTTGGCCCGGATTTGGCTGTTTTGGCTTTGGTCATCATCAAGAAGGGTGAGCAAGAATTGGAAGGTCTAACTGACACCACTGTTCCAAAGAGATTGGGTCCAAAGAGAGCTAACAACATCAGAAAGTTTTTCGGTTTGTCCAAAGAAGATGATGTTCGTGATTTCGTCATCAGAAGAGAAGTTACTAAGGGTGAAAAGACTTACACCAAGGCTCCAAAGATTCAAAGATTAGTCACTCCTCAAAGATTGCAAAGAAAGAGACACCAAAGAGCTTTGAAAGTTAGAAACGCTCAAGCCCAAAGAGAAGCTGCTGCTGAATACGCTCAATTGCTGGCTAAGAGATTGTCTGAAAGAAAGGCTGAAAAGGCTGAAATCAGAAAGAGAAGGGCTTCTTCTTTGAAGGCTTAAGTATGTCTTGGACCTGCATAATTTTTATACTTTTTCCTTTTAGATATATATACTTTAGGCCTAATTTAATACAATTAACTATAACTTCGATTTTATTCTTTAAAGTTTCAGATGCACATAATTTGTAAACTACTTATGATCTGCCTTTTTTATTGTGGTTTTCTCGGTCCTACGTATGCAGAGCAATTCTCTTAAAAAGGTTTCCATTAGCTATGAATTCTTACAAAACTGAGTTCAATAGCTAATTATAAATTATTCCTTAAAAATCTTGTGTAGTATATTTTCTTTGAGAAACAATAAGATACAACATTCCAATCAATGAAATTAAACTGCATATAGCCAGTCCAGTAAAACACCATCCAACTCCCATTGCCCTGGAAAGTTGTAAGATGATGGCAGAACTTACGGCTGCACCAATATTTCGAAAGAAACTACTAACCGCGACAGTCCCAGCGGCCCTTTTAGGGAATAGCTCAGTCAGGTATGTCATTGATGTGTTGCTACACCAGGTCATACCAAAAGCAGTGAGAGCAGAGAAAACCAAAAGAACTACGAAGTGATAATGAAAGAAGATCGACCAACCATATCCAACTGTGCCGCATATCGTTAGTAAAATTCCAATTAAATTTAGTAGTAAACGGAACTCTGCAGGAAACTTCTTTTCAGGGTGGCTTTTGATCCAGCGTGAGCGAAGATAATCTGAAAGGTGACCACCAGATTGAGATCCTAGTAACATGGCTACACCTGGACAGACATAAGCAGCGCCAATTTCCAACATAGTAAAATGGTAGTCGTTTTCAAGATAATATGAAAATGTAACGCTGAAGGCATAGTAACTAGAAAATAAGAGTGCAGTGCTGATTGATGTAATTATAATTGGGGGACATTTAATCATTTTCCAGTATAGAGTTATACCTGCTTTAGGTGGTTTTGGAAATTTTTGCTGGAAGAATTGATCATTAGTAACTGGTCTACGAATACCCATGTCTGGGAATAGTCGCCAATGCAATATTCCACTCCCTTTCACGGATAAATGTTCTTTCTTTTCTGATTCATCTTTTTTTTCACCCCATCTAGGGTCCCCATTGCCAACAATACAACGCAATGTTTCTGGAAGAAGCGCACTTACCAAGATCAGTGCTATTCCTGCAATAATAGCAGTGAAACCAAAAAGCCATCTCCAGTAATTCCCTTTCATTAAAATAAGTCCAGCAACAATCGGTGCTATGATGGGGCCCATATTTGGACCCATCATGAAATACGCTATTGCTTTCCCTCTATGTTTGGGAGGAACAACATCTGTTACAGTGCCGGCTCCCAAAGAAATCACAGAACTGGAAGCGAAAGCTTGGAAAAT
Organism: Saccharomyces jurei; assembly: GCA_900290405.1. Lineage (NCBI taxonomy): Eukaryota > Fungi > Ascomycota > Saccharomycetes > Saccharomycetales > Saccharomycetaceae > Saccharomyces > Saccharomyces jurei. Next base: position 580,073 of record LT986463.1, on the reverse strand, counting down.
CCTCAAAACAAAGAGTGCCGCAATATTCACCGGTACGGCAGCTAATAGTACATTAACGATTAACATTAGTGATAACGATACCATATATAGGAATTTTCTTCCACCAAAATCTGCAAGAGCGCCCCAAAAGAGTGGACCTACTGAGAAAACGGCCATAAATACAGAAACAGTAGCATTTATCGTCGTTGCACTTACACCAAATTCTCTTTGTAGTAAAGGTAACGCTGGAATGTATATGTTCCCTGACATTGGGCCCAGAAACCCTATAAAAATGATAATACCAAAAATAATTAACCTTCGATCTTTGCCGAAATACGTGTATGGAATATTTGCTCGAGTATCCGCAAGAGGGTCTGTTGATTGCGAGTTCGATGACTTAATAGCTACCTCTTCCTCTTTCGTATTCGCTTTCTGTGCCGACAAGGACGGGGAAGAATCTGCCTGTTCATGAAAAGTCTGCTTTCCTGCATCATTATTCCCTTGATTTACACGATCCCAGCTCTCATTGATTACATCGTCTACTAAATCTTGAGTCGAATGAAATGTTGTCCGGCTTGTTCCACTATCTTGCGAGTTTATTTGCAGACCTAAATTTCTCTTTTGAAACGGCTTGTTTTCCATCGCTCTTAATTTGTCCTCCAGCACTTGAAGATCTTTCTTTTGAGGAGATATCAAGAACAGCCTTTCTAATTGAACTTTTCTAGCCAAACTATACTAAGGATATATTTTCAGATTTACAGTTGTTTATATGTAAGAGTTTGTGTCGTTTTTTTCCCAGATGACAGATTGTCTGGGTTGAAAATTTCCAAAGAATATTCAACACGAAAACACGCGAGATGGTGCTTTCTAAATATTGACGGCGTGGCAACACTTGGACATTACGCCTCTTGTTACCTTCATGCCTTAAAACGAATGACATATATCTTTCTGCTTTTTATACTACATCTTTATCCCATTATGATTAAATAACTTTTGTTTTAGTAGCTTATGGCGGTAGTAAAAATGCCTTGCGCTAACACCGAACGAACGCACACTAGTTTGCATATAAAAAAGGAACTCGCCGGGTAAATATAGCTATTCGTGTGGATGAACAGGACCGGACAAATAGTAATTGAGGCGGACGATGCCATTATTGAAACAAGGTAAATGCAAGACTATAGGAGCATTTGGTAGACAGAAAAAAGTCCACTAGAACACAGCGACGTCATACAAAGCGCAGAATTAAAGTCAGTTTATTAGACTCTTTTAACAACATGTACGAAGAAAAGCGGCAGGTTGAAGATAACAAGAAACCACGCAGACCCCCCACAGATCAAGACGATGATGCTGTCACAATAGTACCACAAACTCTTACGTACTCACGCAACGAAGGTCAGTTTTCAACTAATAACTCCCACAGACTGTCTGATGACCACACAACATTGTTTGATGGTGAAGAAGGTCATAGAGACGAGGATTTATTACCCTCGTTACGTTCCTCCAGCTCTAAAGCAAATTTAATTTCCTCACAACTTAGTCAGTGGAACTATAACAACAATAGAGTACTTTTGAAAAGATCTATTTTAAAGACACAGAATTTCATGGATCAACTTCAGGAAGAAAATAATATCCGCCCAATCTTTATCGCTGCTAATGATGAGCGGGAAAAATTACATGTTTTACAGCTGAATATCAAGCTAGATGGTCACTATAATACAAAAGAAAAAAATGATTTCAACATTGAAAAAGAGGCTTTGTCAAAATTATTTCAATCACAAATCGAGTCAGTTACAAGTCACTTAAATGCGTTGAAGAAAAGAGTGGATGATGTTTCTTCCAAAGTATTCATCACAGGTGATGTAAATACTGGTAAATCAGCTCTTTGCAACTCTTTGTTGAAGCAGCGTTTACTGCCCGAAGATCAACTACCATGTACTAATGTATTTTCGGAGATTTTAGAAGCCCGCGAAAATGACGGCATTGAGGAAGTACATGCTATACCACTTGAAATAGCTGCTACACTCAAGGGAGCCATTGATATGTACTCAATACAAAATCCAAAAACTTACGAAATTCATACATTGAAAGAACTTCCCGATTTAGTTCCCCAAAACGAAAAATACGCGTTATTAAAAATTTATATAAAGGACGATAAAAGGCCTGCTTCTACTAGTTTACTAAGAAATGGTACTGTTGATATTTCATTGATTGACTCACCCGGGCTGAACATGGATTCTCTACAAACCGCTGAAGTAATGTCCCGACAAGAAGAAATTGATTTGGTAATCTTTGTTGTCAACGCAGAGAACCAACTTACACTATCCGCCAAGGAGTTTATTTCTTTGGCATCTCGTGAGAAAAAATTGATGTTTTTCGTTGTGAAGAAATTTGACAAAATTAGAGACAAGCAACGGTGTAAAGAATTAATACTAAAGCAAATTCGTGACTTGTCGCCAGAAACACATAAACGTGCGGGCGATTTTGTCCATTTTGTTTCTAAGAATGGAGATGAAATGCCAAGATATCATAACGATAATGATAGTGAAGATGATGGTGACGAAAATCCTCACGATGATCCATATTCTAACAGCGATCCAGATCCAGACTTTGACAGTCTGGAAGATTCCTTACGTAATTTCGTTTTGAAGAAAAGATCACTCTCTAAATTACTGCCTGCTAAAACTTACTTATCGAAATTATTGAGCGATATCACAATGATTTCCAAATCTAACGTGGAGATGTATACCAAAGAAGAAAAAAAAATCAATGAACAACTGGAAACATTAAGACCTGAAATATTAAGTGCCAGGACAAAGTGTAATGATTTGACAACTTCTGTTGACCAAATGGCCGAGGAAACAATCACTATAACCTACAACAATACGAAAGAAGCGCTTATCAATGCGTTGGACGTTCCACTGCACGAGTATCCGAAGTATCAGGGGCTTGCTCAAATTTATGACTTCATTTTCTCAACGGAAGCTTTTATAGCAGATCAGATTGATGAATCCATAACTTCAAGCGAATTGTTCGCTAAACAAGAGACAGATGTGTTGGTAAAAAAAATTTATGAGATAGGTAAAAATGAACTTGGTGATGATTTCATGTGTGAACGTGTTTTCAAAAGTGAACTAATGTTTAGGAAAAGGAAACATTTGATTGGAAAGAGGTTAAGAGTACCCCTATCAATAGCTGATTTGTTTGCACCAAGTTGGAAGGGGTTTTTATCTTATTTGAGCTGGCAGAAACCCGTCACAGCGCCACTGCAGGATATAGAAAAACAATCGAGCGAGGATGAGAAGGGGTTAATGAGGTCTTTGGGCTTGAAAAATTATCCTCTCACACAGTATTGGTCAAGACCGTCATTGCTCTTTACATCAAAGATTCCCACGCTAACATTATACTTTCTAGGGAGTACCAAAGTAGTTGGAAACATTCTATTAAACGGTATCAAGTTGTCATCGTGGAGCTCACTCAAGAAGTTATCAGTTCCAGTCATAGTAGTCGGTTCGTTATTAGGAATCACCTATTTAATTCATGACCTGCCTCGTGCCTTACCCATGAATCTTTCCAAGAAATATAAAAGAAAGTTACAGGAACTGGACTACATCCATCTTAACGCCCAAAGAGCTTCAAATGAAGTACGTGATGTTCTACGTGTGCCTTCTCGTGAAATTCTAAGGTCGTGTGAAATAATCATGGAGAAGAAACAAGTAACTAAGAAGGAATTGGAAAGGAAAAAAGAGAATAACTTGCTATCAATCAAATTCTTCCAGTCCCTGTACGAGGGGACCATGGCTCAAATAGCAACGGTGGAGGAAATTAATCTAGATATCGATTAGATATCCTTGTAAATACAGCCTTTCTAATATATACAAAATTATCATTCCAATCAATTATTCCCTTCATTATACGCGAAATTACACAAACATCAATTATGAGGACCCTGTGTCCGTGTATCTGCTAAATGATTTGCGCAATCCTGCGGTAACGGAACTTGAAAATGGGCAACCTCGTTCCGGTTCCGAGATTCTTTTTTTTTTTTAAATCTTCCGCATGTGCAAGATTAAAGAGGGCGTAAGATATCGGATGTCCCTGAAAGTAAGAGCTCTCGAGTATTTTCCTGTTCATTATTAATACGTATTATTTTTGAAGGTTCAATCACCAAGTTCACAATAATTGCGCAAGTAAATAAAGCTAAAAAATTTAAACATGTCTGAAGTTTCAAAATGGCCAGCTATCAACCCATTCCATTGGGGATACAATGGTACTGTCTCGCATGTTGTCGGTGAGAATGGTTCTATGAAACTAGGTTTAAAATATAAAGAGGAACAAGTTGAATTTGATGAGTTTGTTAACAAATATGTTCCAACTTTGAAGAATGGTGCTCACTTCAAATTGAGTCCTTACTTATTCACAGGTATTTTACAAACTTTGTACTTAAACGCTGCTGATTTTTCGAAGAAATTTCCTGTATTCTATGGTAGAGAAATTGTCAAATTCTCCGATAATGGGGTCTGTACCGCTGATTGGGTTATGAACTCCTGGAAGAGGGATTACAAACTCAATGAAAGTACCATGAGCTTCGATAAAAGCAAATTTGAAGGAGACGAAAAAGCGACGCATCCAGAAGGATGGCCTCGTTTACAACCACGTACAAGATATTTGAAGGATAATGAATTAGAGAAGCTCAGGGAAATCAATCTTCCTCTTGTAGTCATTCTGCATGGGCTTGCTGGTGGCAGTCATGAACCGATCATAAGATCTCTTGCTGAGAACCTGTCTCGCAACGGGAAATTTCAAGTGGTGGTACTAAATACTAGAGGTTGTGCGCGCTCCAAAATCACAACCAGAAACTTATTCACGGCTTACCACACAATGGATATTCGTGAATTTTTGCAAGGAGAAAATCAAAGACATCCAAACAGAAAGTTATACGCTGTAGGATGCTCTTTTGGTGCCACTATGTTAGGAAACTATCTGGGTGAAGAAGGTGATAAATCACCTTTATCTGCAGCTGCTACCTTATGCAATCCTTGGGACCTCCTCCTTTCAGCGCTTAGAATGACCGAGGATTGGTGGTCAAAAACTTTATTTTCCAAAAATATTGCCCAGTTTTTAACAAGAACCGTTCAAGTTAATATGGGTGAACTAGGGGTTCCAAACGGCTCTCATCCTGACCATCCTCCTACTGTCAAAAATCCATCTTACTACATGTTCACTCCTGAAAATCTTAAAAAGGCAAAACACTTCAAATCGAGTCTGGAATTCGATGAATTGTATACTGCGCCAGCTTTGGGCTTTCCGAATGCAATGGAGTATTATAAAGCAGCTAGCTCAATAAACAGAGTTGATACAATTAGGGTTCCTACTTTAGTTATTAATTCTAGAGATGATCCTATTGTCGGCCCAGATCAGCCTTACTCAATCGTGGAAAAGAACCCTCGTATTTTGTATTGTAGAACTGATTTAGGGGGCCATTTAGCCTACCTAGATAATGACGATAACTCCTGGGCAACTAAGGCGATTGCAGAATTCTTTATTAAATTCGACGAACTGGTTGTATGATATACATATTTCGTCTATGACACTTTCTTATATGTTTATATAGTATATTATCGGCGCTCCTTTATTGCACGTAATATAAACATACGTATTTATTGTTTTGTGCCCTCAATATGTTTGAAATTCAAGGGGGTTTCTTTTTTAAAAGTATGTATATGCGATGGTGTTTATCTATTTATACTATTTGTCTTTCATTGAAGAGAGAAATTCATTCCACAACTCGTCTTTAACTTTGAAAGTGTGAGGGCCTTTTTCGGGAAATGTTCTATCTTCTACATTAGCAATGTACTTTTTCAAGCCCTGAGTTGCAATATCTGCCATGTTTACGGTTTGCTTGACAAATTTTGGGACCGATTCACCTTGCATTCCCAAGAGATCAGATATGACTAAAACTTGCCCACTAGTACCATTACCTGCACCGATACCTATTGTTGGTATGGAAAGTTTAGATGTCATGAATTGTGCCATTTTATGAGGAACGCATTCAATGAGGATAGACCAGCAGCCAATTTTTTGCAATTGCTTGGCCGTTTCGAACAACTCCTGCATTTGTAACAGATTCTTGTTTGCTTGCACCTTATAACCTCCAAGTGAATGTACTTTTTGCGGTGTTAATCCTATATGAGCCATAACGGGGATACCTCTGGAACACAGTTCCTCAATATATTTCATAGTATATTTGTCCGTACTGTATGAACCGACTTCCACTTTGACAGAGGTGACTTTACTGTGCAATTTCATGATATCTATGGCATTTTTCAAGCCTTCAGACATGCCAGATTCAAACGTACCGAATGGCATATCTACAACCACCATGGAAGAGCCTTCAGCTCTGCACACAGACGAAACATGATACTTGAACTCGTTCAACGAAAGAGTAATTGTGCTATCATAACCCAATGAAGTCATCGCTAAAGAATCTCCGACCAATAGTAAATCACAATTAGCCTTGTTGACCCATGTAGCAGTGATAAAGTCATGCGCGGTGCACATGGACAAGGGTGTACCAGCAAGGTATTTGTTTCTGATATCCTGGATTGTGTTGTATTTGGCGATGTTCTTTACTGTAGAGTAAAATCGCATAGGGAAAGCACTTAATGCTCTTTTCGTTATATTCATACTGCTTATAAACTTTCCTTTCAATTTTGACAAGTGAATCTGTTAACCGAATTCTGGTTAGTATTTTGTATAGTGAGTGTTCTATGCCTAGCTTTATCGGGGTTGGTATAAAATGTGAGTTGTTCGAGATGTGAAATATGAGTGAAAGCTGCTGGAACTTCCTCCGCATTGATAATTTTCAAGGCAATTTTGCTCATCACGTAAAGAAACAGTCAGTGAAAAAAAAACTTGAATAAAGTCAAAAGCAACCTCATTTACCGCTCCAACCCTTTTAAAACTTTTAACATCTATCTTATATAATACATATATGTTCCTTCGTCACACCATAAGGGAAAATTTGTCATTTACATAATGCTGATTCTTCACACCCATCTCCACAAACAGCAATCTCCGTTCAATGCAAGAGAACACATTAAGTTACCAATGCAGTGTATGCTCATGACGGGACTGTTGTGGTGGTGCAAAGAACCGTCAAGCAATTGCAGGAGGTCTTTAGTATCAGAATTCCAACAGTATATATCTCCGTTTTCGTAACCGCTGATTACCAGAGGAGTGGTTCCATCTTCGGGATTCAAAAAATCCATACCGCACGAATGATACAGCACGCCATTCTCGAGAGGTTGTACTTGGAAAGTACGAACTACGCAACCCCCAATGCAATCCCATATTTTCACTACTCCATCCAGTGATTTCACTAAAAGGTACCTTGCATTTTCGGAAAATTTGACTTGAGAGATGGGCACCACACCATTTTCTCTTTTCCAGTCCTTGTCATAGGTTAGCGTCTTTAAACAGTGGCCAGTCTCTGCGTCGAAGATTCGTATGAGCCCGTCATACGAACCTGAACTTAGAATAGAAGAATCATTCATGGGTACATCCACAGATACAACTGCTTCTGAGTGTGCAGATATTGTTTTCATCAAGGACCCGTTCAATGTGTCCCATATCTTAATACTTTCGTCCATAGAGGACGTGAAAAGTAAGTTACCCTTTCTATTAAACGTCAGAGATATAACAGGTGCTGTATGACCCACAAAAGTATGCAACAGCCCATAAGATAAATGTATTATTTCCACAGAAAAATCATCCGATGCAGTAGCTAGGCAATGTCCATCGGGAGACCAGCACAGCTCCGAAAATGGCCTCGCATGTGATGTGACCAGTGTTTGTGATATGGCATGCTTGTTAACATCGTATATCAGAATGTTAAGACCTTGCGTGATGGCAAGAAACTGCCCATCAGGTGATATTTTTGCAGAGGTAGCTTTCAATCCATTCTGTGTTGCCACAGAATCAATGGACTGGAACATATGAACATACAATGGCCGCTTGCAGGAGCTTGAAGTTCTTAACTCTCGACTGTCTATCGCAGGCAATGCGTCAGCTCTCATTAATGGCCTTGCTTTTTTCATTCTCTCCGGGTGACCTTACGGTGGCAATTTTATCCACTGGAGTCTATTAAAACGAACTGTGTAGTTTTACAGTCGAGGGGAGTGAACATTGATAAGACAAGAATACGAACAACCCAGTTGTTAATTATGAATATCGTCCCCGAAGGTAACTTTAAATCCCAAGTCTCCACAGATCAAGACAAAACCGCTCTATCGTCTGCGGTCCCCTCTTTGCCAGACACATTACGCCAGCAAGAAGGTGGTGCAGTGCCTCTTTCCACACAACTAAATGACAGACACCCTTTGGAGCCAAAGTTGAAGCATTGGGAAACTACACAACGTCAAAGACAGATGGAACAGTATCGACAGATATTCGGCATTGCCGAACCTATGAAAAGGACGATGGAATTGGAAATTGTTAATCGTACCGATTTCAACCCTCTCTCAACGAGCGGTAGTATGCACCGTGACATATTACTGAACAATGAATGCAGCATTGACTGGGAAGATGTCTACCCTGGCACCGGTCTACAAGCCAGCACCATGGTGGGTGATGACATTCATAGCAAAATTGAGAAGCAATTAGGAATTTAAGTTGCCACCAATTCAATTATAGAATTATTAAGTAAACTTTACGAAAGATTAGATTAGTGCCGTATTACTTATGCTACATAGTCAGTCATGATACTCAATTTTTATTGTCCTATAATTGCTTGCAATTACCCGATGCTTTTCTTCAGTCGCACTGAAAAAAAATTTTCATTTTTTCACTTATAGATTGAGTTGATTTGATAGACTTGGAAATTTTCACAATATTTCAAACTCTCTCACGCAGTACACCGACTTCTCCGAGTTCATCATTTCCATTCGTAAGCCTTGAGCTTCTGTCTTCCTTTCGTCCTCATATAATCAAACTCTTATTCCACATCAGTAATGATAGTTCCAGATTCTCAAAGATTATTTGGTTCCTTTGATGAACAATTCAAGGACTTGAAACTGAACTCTGCCGACACAGAGAGCAATGGCACCAACAGTACCGTTACCACTATGGAGTCCATTCAACCCAGTGCTAATGGCAATACCATTGGTGCTATTGGTGCGGTCGTGAATGCTGTTCCTGGATCTACCTTTAGGTCGAATACACCTCTCCTAGGAAGCCGACATCCACTTAGTAGGACGTCCTCCCTGATAGATTCTATCGGCATACAGCGTGCGGCCTCGCCGTTTACTTCAGTCAAGGAGCCGTTCATTCCTCAAAGCTCAGGGGTTATAGGATCCTCGTTCTGGCATGGCGATCATCTGGAATCACGGGTTAATACACCTGTTCAGCAACATCCACTACTGCAAAGGAACGAGTCTACTTCTTCCTTTAGTTACGCTGCTAACCTTGGCATGAATTTGAGCACAACTTCATTAGCGGCCGATATAACTCCATTGGGAACACCAACTCTTGTCCATTCTCATGCGAGCTTGTTTCCTTCGTGTGATATTCTCTCAGATTCAAGCGTGAATGGAATTTCACACCTTTCAACACCAGTTTCGGTTGAGTCCAGTTGGAGATACATAGATACTCAGGGGCAAATACATGGTCCGTTCACTTCCCAATTGATGTCGCTGTGGTATATTGGTGGTTATTTTTCTTCAACTCTTCAGATTTCAAGATTGGGCAACACTCCAGAAACACTGGGAATAAATGATGTTTTCATCACCTTGGGCGAATTGATGGCAAAGCTTCAGAAGTATGATACTGATCCATTCACTACTTTTGACAAAATGTACGTTCAACCAGCAAGTTCCGACCCTATCAACCTAAATATCACTCCAAATTCCAGCGATACTGTCACTAATACCACTGGTGCTGTTCAAACCACTGAAAACGATATTTTCAAGCCATTAACACATGAAAATATTTGGGATATAGATGGAGGTACCACCTCGGAAGAAGCTGACATTAAATTAAGTTCAGTATCCTCAAGTGGTCAAACAAATGGAATCCCCACACTGGAGTTCAAACCAGAAACTATGCTTGAGAGGAAGAAAAAGGAAAAGGCTGAATCCATGGCGAAAGCTTTATTAGAAGAACAAGAAAGACGAAACCAAGAAAGCAAAGAGAAGGGAGAAGCTCGTTTGTTAAAAAAATTCAAGCAACAAGAAGAGTTATTGAAAAGGCAAAAGGAATTATTGAAAAAACAAAAAGAAAGAGAAATTTCAGAAACAGAAAAGCAGAAAAAATCTGAAAAGACGATGAAAGAGACACAAGTACAAGCAGATAAATTTAGAACATCAAAAGATTTGCCCTCATTAAAGAATTTAAACGCTAATTCAGTCCCATGGGCTTCCAAAGTGAAAACCAGCACTCCAGTTGAGACTTCCATAAAAACTGGTATGGCTAGCACTGAAAAGACGAAAGGAGACTCTTCGAGCCCACTACAGAGGACTATTACAGAAGAAAGGCAAAAACAGCAACTAAGGCCTGTTTTAAGCTGGGCCAATAAGTCTAGACCACTACCAGATCAGACTATTGATATTAAATCGCAATTCCAAAAAGACTCAAAGAATGTGAAAGAGACATCTTCATTAAAGGAATTGGAGGATCCAAATTTCATAGAAGAGCAAAAGAAACTTTGGGAGAAAGTTCAGAGCTCCTCCAAACAAATAAAATCCGCAGCTCCTGCCTCTACCACCACATCTTCTTGGACCACGGTGACTACTAGAGCGAAAGCTCCTATGGGCACTACTGTGCCTTCTTACTCAAAGGCAACTACTGTTTCGAACCCTTCAACAACAGGAACAGCTAATACTGCTTCTATGACAACTACCTTTGCCAGCATGAACACTGTTTCTCCCCGCCAAGAATTTATCAAGTGGTGCAAATCACAAATGAAATTGAATTCTGGAGTAACAAATAACAATGTTTTAGAGCTGCTACTGAGTTTACCAACCGGACCAGAATCCAAAGAGCTGATTCAAGAAACAATTTATGCCAATAGTGACGTTATGGATGGTAGGAGGTTTGCCTCTGAATTCATCAGAAGACGTGCTGAATGCGAAAAACAAGGCAGTGATCCGTTAAGTTGGAGTGAGGCGTTAGCTCTTTCAGGTAATGATGACGATGACTGGGAGTTTCAAGTCGTTAGCAAGAAGAAGGGTAGAAAACACTGAATGTGTAATTTTCTGGAATCATTTCTTTTCATTGCATATTACTTTATCATTTATTGTTATTGTATATACTTTATAAATATTTTTTCTAACGCAGATAATGACAAAATTTATACATATTTTTAAAAAAAGTACTGAATTAACAGATATAAGTTACTGTACACATGCAAGCGCTAGTTGATCAATCTTCCGTCGTTATTTATCTTTAGCTCCCATTTCTCAATGCAGACTTCTTTCCGTTTCAAGATTGATTGGTAACGCCTAGAGAGAGCTTGATTGAAGCAAATCTCTTTACAGACCATAACGAATAGTTGGACCCAACCTGGTTGGAGTCTTTCTGCTTCTTGTAAAGTATCTTTGAACTCCAACTCAATCAATTTAACTTCAGTTTCAAATCTCTTCCAATAGTCTTCCCCAATGGAGCCATTCTTATATAAAAGGTTGATTTGAGGAGCCAACTCTTTCAACTTTAAAGATCGTCTAACAGATTCTGCACCTCTGTTCAATAAGGCAGCTTTCAAGACCTTCTCATGAATTTTTTCATTTTCGCTCATCTCCTTTATTTGAAAATACAGATCATGAGCATCATTTTCATCAAATATGGATGGTTGTTCGCTGATTTTTTTGGCCTGCTTCTTTCTATAGTTTGAAGCGAACATCACAAGGGATACTACCAGAACAAAGACATATATGAGTGGGGTGTAAACGGAGACTGATTTTGTTTCTACAATTGGTTCCTCCGTTTCAAAAAACGTTCCATTATTGGAAAATTTCGTTTCATTGTATGTTGACATATTAGTGGCCTAGTTTAGTTCTGCGTATCTCTTTTCTGTACTTTTGTTCTGCAAAATTAATCATTTCGTTAATATCCATCATTTTTTTTCACGTACAATCTCAACTTTTAGACGTGTTCCTAAAACTTTTGGTACCCCCGGCGGGTAATGAGGGGCGTTTACCATTTAAAGAACGCCCTTATAAAGCAGAACGAAGAGTGGCAAATTGGTTAACTTTATGCAGGAAGTTTCTATGACTGCTGAGGGGCACAATATAGACTCATATATACCTAAGTGAAGCATGCTTATCAGATTTAGATCAAAAGATGGTATTCACAGAGTCTCTTGCCAAGAAAACGAGCTTTTTGGAACCGTCGTTCAAAAGTTACTCAGTAATCTCGACCCCAATGCCGATGTCGATACATTCACGGTTTGTGAAAAACCCAACCAAGGTATTCATACCGTTTCCGAACTAGCTAATCGAACAGTGGCGAATTTAGGGCTAAAACATGGTGACATGTTGTTACTTAACTATTCGAACAAACCCACTAATGAGACGAATGATGTGGTTGTTAAAAGCGGATCCGTATACATAGGAAACAATAGCAACCGGCAACACGAATGTGGCCCACTAAGAGTCAAAGAACTTGATGTAGATGAGGAATTGGAGAAAGAGGATGGTTTAATTCCTCGTGAAAAATCGAAACTTTGCAAGCATGGTGATAGAGGTATGTGCGAGTACTGTTCACCTTTACCTCCTTGGGACAAAGATTATCATGAGAAAAGTAAAATTAAACATACATCTTTTCATTCATATCTAAAGAAATTGAATGAGAATGCTAATAAGAAAGAAAACGGCAGTTCTTACATTGCTCCGCTTTCGGAACCAGATTTTAGAATTAATAAGCGTTGTCACAATGGCCATGAACCATGGCCTCGAGGAATATGTTCTAAATGTCAGCCGTCAGCAATCACTTTACAACAGCAAGACTTTAGAATGGTGGATCATGTCGAATTCCAGAAAAGTGATATCATCAATGAATTTATTCAGGCGTGGAGATACACAGGCATGCAAAGATTTGGCTATATGTACGGCTCTTATTCCAAATATGATAACACTCCACTAGGTATAAAGGCCGTTGTAGAAGCAATATACGAGCCCCCACAACATGATGAGCAAGACGGGTTGACCATGGACGTTGAACAAGTTAAAGATGAGATGTTACAGATTGATATGCAAGCCCGGGAAATGGGTCTTTCGCGTATTGGACTAATATTTACAGATCTATCTGACGCAGGAGCTGGAAATGGATCTGTTTTTTGTAAAAGACATAAGGATTCATTTTTTCTTTCATCATTAGAAGTTATCATGGCCGCTAGGCATCAATCCAGACATCCTAATATAAGCAAGTATAGTGAACAAGGAATTTTTTCTTCCAAATTTGTCACTTGTGTCATATCTGGTAATTTGGAAAGGGAGATTGACATCTCGAGTTATCAGGTGTCCACAGATGCTGAGGCGTTGGTAACTGCAGATATGATCAGTGGATCCACATTTCCTTCAATGGCGTATATTAATGAAACTACCGATGAAAGGTATGTACCTGAGATTTTTTACATGAAATCAAATGAATATGGCATAACAGTAAAGGAGAATGCTAAACCTGCATTTCCGGTTGATTACCTATTAGTGACACTGACTCATGGCTTTCCTAAAGACGATGCGGAAAGCAATCCCAAATTCGTTACATCCACCGGATTTCCATGGAGTAATCGACAAGCTGTGGGACAATCACAAGATTTTCAAGAACTGAAGAAGTATCTATATCATGTAGCTTCAAGCGGGGATTTCAACTTGTTACATGAAAAGATCTCGAACTTCCACTTGCTACTATATATAAACTCCCTACAAATACTTTCATCAGACGAATGGAAGCTACTGGTAAAGTCTGCTGTGAAAGCTGAATGGGAAGAATCCCTACTAAAGCTTGTCTCCTCGGCCGGTTGGCAAACGTTAGTAATGATCCTTCAGGAAAGCGGCTAAGACAGTGTTCCGCAAGGCCTGAAGCTTTAGATAGAAAAAAATGCACGGAAAGGCAAATTGAGTTCTTTTATTTCAAAACACGTAAATCATCCTGAAATTTGTAGACGTTTCTAGAACTTTTCTTAAATCATTATATACGAACAATTCAAGGAACAATAACTGGGAGTCATCTTCGCAATTGATATATATTAGGGTACTTTTATGCACAACAAAGTTCCTTTACCTTCTAAGATCTTGATTTTATTTGGCACTTCGATCAGAGTTGGAGGATCTTTAACAAAGTTATATTTCTTTTCGCTTGTCATAGACGTATACAAAAAATTTAATAATAATGAGCACACCATTTGGTTTGGATTTAGGCAACAATAACTCGGTACTGGCCGTTGCTAGAAATAGGGGTATTGACGTAGTTGTCAATGAGGTATCTAACAGGTCAACACCATCCTTGGTTGGCTTTGGACCTAGGAACAGGTATTTAGGTGAATCCGGGAAGACTAAGCAAACGTCGAATGTTAAAAACACGGTGGAAAATCTGAAAAGAATCATTGGGCTGAAGTTTACGGATCCTGAATTTGATATTGAGAGCAAGTTTTTCACTTCAAAGTTAGTGCAAATGAAAAATGGTAAAATTGGTGCTGAAGTCAAGTTCGGCGGTAAAACACACATATTTTCAGCTACCCAACTAACTGCTATGCTTATCGATAAAGTTAAGCACACTGTCCAACAGGAAACAAAATCATCAATTACCGATGTTTGTCTAGCGGTTCCTGTATGGTATTCCGAAGAACAACGCTATAATATTGCAGATGCTGCTAGAATTGCAGGATTAAATCCTGTAAGGATCGTTAATGATGTCACCGCAGCAGCAGTTTCGTATGGTGTTTTCAAGAATGATTTGCCTGGTCCTGAAGAGAAGCCAAGAATTGTTGGATTCGTTGATATTGGGCACTCTACCTATACCTGCTCTATCATGTCCTTCCGCAAAGGCGAAATGAAAGTACTGGGTACTGCTTATGACAAACACTTTGGGGGTAGGGATTTTGATCGTGCTATCACGGAGCATTTTGCTGATCAATTTAAGGATAAGTACAAGATTGACATTAGGCAAAATCCAAAGGCGTACAATAGGATTTTAAGCGCTGCTGAAAAACTGAAAAAAGTGCTTTCCGCTAACACTACTGCCCCTTTTTCTGTTGAATCTGTTATGAACGATATTGATGTTTCCTCTCAGTTGAGTCGTGAAGAACTGGAAGAGTTAGTAAAGCCTCTGTTAGAACGCGTAACGGACCCGATATCCAATGCGTTGTCGCAGGCTAAGTTAGCGGTCAACGATATTGACTTCGTAGAAATAATTGGCGGTACGACGCGTATTCCGGTCTTGAAGAAATCTATTTCTGATGCTTTTGGTAAACCTTTGTCGTCTACTCTAAACCAAGACGAAGCTGTTGCTAAAGGAGCCGCCTTTATATGCGCGATACATTCACCTACTTTAAGGGTGAGACCATTCAAGTTTGAAGATATTGATTTGCATTCAGTGTCATACACTTGGGATAAACAGGCTGAAGAAGAGGATCACTTGGAAGTGTTTCCTGCTAATTCCTCATATCCATCGACAAAATTAATTACTTTACATCGTACTGACGACTTCCACATGGAAGCGAGATACACTGATCCTTCAAAACTCCCAAAAGGTACATCCTCGACTATTGCTAAATGGAAATTTACCGGGGTAAATGTTCCCAAAGGCCAAGACTTTGTTCCTGTGAAGGTAAAATTAAGGTGTGACCCTTCCGGCTTACATATTATTGAGAACGCGTACACACTAGAAGATATAACTGTTCAGGAGCCAGTTCCTTTGCCGGAAGATGCACCAGAAGATACCGAGCCCCAGTTTAAGGAAGTTACTAAAACAGTCAAGAAGGATATGTTGGGCATGACAGCGGAAACATTTGCGCTGAATCCAGTTGAACTAAACGAATTAATTGAAAAAGAGAATGAATTAACAAATCAAGATAAACTGGTCGCAGAAACTGAGGAACGTAAGAATACCCTCGAAGAGTATATCTATACTCTCCGTGCCAAACTTGACGACGAATATTCTAATTTTGCATCTGAAGCAGAAAAGAACAAACTAAAAAAAATGTTAACTAACACCGAAGATTGGTTATATGAGGATGGTGAAGATTCTACTAAGGCAAAGTACATTTCCAAATATGAAGAATTGGCATCGTTAGGAAACGTTATAAGGGGCAGATATTTGGCAAAGGAGGAAGAGAAAAGACAAGCACTGAGAGCGGATCAAGAAACTTCCCAAATGAATGATCTCGCTGAAAGACTGGCCGAACAAAGAAAAGCACAAGCTGTGAGTGATGACGACGATGAAGACAATGATGAAAATATGGACCTTGATTAATAGAAACACTTGTGTTTTGGATTCGTTTTTCCTCTAGCTTCTGTAAAGTAGATCACTACCGCTCCATTATATGCCTTTATACATTACTACTCTATTTTAACTTTATAAAACTGATAAATATTCTACATAAAAGTATTCTAGGAAATTCAAGATATTTATGAACAAACGTACACAAATTTACATAACTTTATTAGTTGTTTGTTTTGTGCCCCAAAATATAGAGGCTCTTCTGATATAGTGTCGAGTAATCAATTACACATGCATGTTAAAAACTTATAGCTATATTCTCATAAATGAAAAAGGCGTCGTGTCCATCTCCTTGACCTAGTAAAACACTCTGAGGAGTTGTATTGCCCGATTTCTTTCCATGTTGAATCAGAATATACCCAATCAGTTTTATCCCAGCCATCATTAATCCAACGCCAATTATTGGGTAAATCTTCTTCACCGAGTTCCTTTGCTGACAAACAGCTTCTCATGGTTAACGATCCATCAGTACTCTTAATTACTATGGAAAAGTTTTGCCTTTCATAAGATAGTAATTGCGTACTCCAGTTCTTACCTCGATACCATTTTCTCTGATTTTCCTGTACTTCAACTTCTAATATTTTAAGATCTTGATTGTCAAAGTTATCTTTTTGCTCATTAAGCAGAAGTTGTAGAATACGGATGTGATCCTCACCTTCCTTGTCTTGAAGTAATCTAGGCAATACCTCTACTAATGGTAACGTGATCGCTTCATCTTGAAGTAAAAAGACTATTTGTTCCATGTTTAAACGATTTGGTAACCATTTCGAAGTTGTAAAACTCTTGAACCCTAAATGATAAAAATTCCTAACAAGGGTAAATCTCCAAAGTAGCCTTAAAGTAGCTTGGAAACTAGTCGAGTGGTACACCAAGCCAGCCATAATGAAGAATCTAACATAGACTCCCACTGATACGTATCTCATGATAAGAATTTGAGAAATTGTACCCAATAGAAACAATCTACAAAACAACCTCCTGTTGGAACACTTTTCATTGACTCCATTAATAGAAAGCTTTAGTTTTTTCCAGACATTCAGCTCATTTTTTAGAACTTCTAATTTACCCAGTACAGACTCTAGTAGTACGACAATTTCATCCAACGTAGGAGGTTCGGTGTCTCTTAATGAGTTTATTAATGATACAATATAATACAAGAATGACAAAAAAAGGAATGCCCCGCTAATAATGCCTAGCCATAATCTTAAAATCTTGGTAAATGGTAGAATATGATATACCTCCGTTGTACTTGGGATGAAAAAACTCATAGTTAGCCATACGCTTGCCAAATAGATAAATGTCAAACATTTATCGTCAGATAACCACATTATATTAGCCAGTGCATTGTCGAATAGTAACAATAGTGGATACGCATGAAATAGGGTACTAGAAATCATCGGGGATGTGACTTGAATAAGGGAGGGTTTTTGTCCATGATTATGGATAAACTTCGCCTGAATTTTTTTATTTTCACTTTGTACTTTGGAGTTAGAATTTGTGTCCATTTCTTTTCTTGATATTGACAAACGAGGTCAGCTAAACCAAACCAGAGCAATAAAAACGAAACAGACAATAAGAAGCAGGTTCGAGTGACTGTACTTGCTCCATCAATCTCTGTTTAGCCTTTCAGCTGATATTCAGCAAGTATTAGAAATGGATATAAAAGGGTATTGTTTCGGGGATAATTTCTTTACTTCCATTACCAAGCTGTTGAATAGAATATGAAAAAGGGCAGTTTAATGATGTTACAAGTTTTCTTTTGGAGATCTTAAAAATTCTTTGATAGAATATAAAGTGCTGGGTCGTCAGTTAATATACGAAAATAGTATCTTCCATGAAATTTCTTGAAAAAAGTTTTTTCTTCATTTTTTCTGCGATTAACTGCTCAACTGATCATTTAATTTGACTATCTACAGGATATTACTTTATTAGTCATAGAAAAGCAAGGACACTGAAGGGCAAGGAAGGGAAAGGGAAATTAGCATCCAAGATGGCACACAATTCAAATACTAAGAATCATCCTTGTAAGCGAGTTAAGAAACATCCATCGTTAAAGACCCTAACACATAAGCAAATCCATACAACGATATTCGTCAAGTCGACGACACCATATGTAAGTGCTCTGAAAAGAATTAATAAGTTCCTCGATGGCGTCCATAAGCACGGATCATCATATGTTGCGGTTCTAGGTATGGGCAGAGCTGTGGAAAAGACGCTGGCATTAGGATGTCATTTCCAAGATCATAAGAACAAGAAAATAGAGGTTTTCACTAAAACTATAGAAGTCCTCGATGAAGTAGTAGTTCAAGACCAAGTGGATGTCGAAACTGAGAATGATATCGAAGATGATGATAAGGAAAGCCAACTCAAGAAAAGAATAGTGAGCGGCGTAGAGTTGCGTATTTATGTATAACAGATGTCCCATTTATTGCGTTTTTTTTTGTTGTTTACTGTTTATAGCCAATAGTTTATCAGATAGATAGCAATCATCAGAAATTGTATTTTAGCGTTATATCAGTTTATCAGGGATTTCATTTCAGCGATATTTCAGTATGTGTTTTATTTTTTTTTGAGGCCTCTAACAAAATGGATTATGAAGTAGGTGGTGAGACTGAAATTCTTGAAATTGCGAGATTCTTTTAAGCAATGAAAGCAATAAAGCACTTGAAGGAGGAAAGGCTCTATATCCATTTGCAAATATGGCGTCTCAGGAAAAGATCAAACAATGGAAAGCCACTAAAGTTATAGGTATAATTGGTCTGGGCGATATGGGCTTATTATATGCAAATAAGTTTTCAGACGCTGGATGGAAAGTTATATGTTGTGATAGGGAAGAGTTTTATGACGAATTGAAAGAAAAGCATGCTTCTGCCAAATTTACATTAGTGAAAAATGGACATCTAGTATCTAGAAAGAGTGACTATATCATCTATAGTGTTGAAGCATCTAATATTAGTAAGATTGTGGCGATGTATGGCCCATCTTCAAAAGTTGGAACAATTGTGGGAGGTCAAACAAGCTGTAAGCTGCCTGAGATCGAGGCTTTTGAACAGTATTTACCCAAAGACTGTGATATTATTACTGTACATTCTCTTCACGGACCTAAAGTCAATACTGAAGGTCAACCATTAGTTGTCATCAATCACAGATCACAGTATCCCGAATCTTTTGAGTTCGTTAATTCTGTGATGTCATGTTTGAAGAGTAAGCAAGTTTATTTAACATATGAAGAGCATGACAAAATTACTGCTGATACACAAGCTGTGACACATGCCGCTTTTTTGAGTATGGGATCTGCCTGGGCAAAGATAAAGATTTATCCTTGGACTCTTGGTATAAACAAATGGTACGGGGGCCTAGAAAACGTAAAAGTTAATATCTCTTTAAGAATATATTCCAATAAATGGCACGTTTACGCAGGATTAGCCATAACAAATCCAAGTGCGCATCAGCAAATTCTTCAATATGCCACAAGTGCAACAGAACTATTCAGTTTAATGATAGATAACAGAGAACAAGAACTTACTAATAGATTATTGAAAGCTAAGCAATTTGTATTTGGAAAACATACCGGTCTCTTATTGCTGGATGATACAATTTTGGAGAAATATTCGCTATCCAAAAACAATGTCGGTGACAACACAAATTCCAAGCCATTGCCAAATTCACATTTATCATTGTTAGCAATTGTTGATTCGTGGTTTCAACTTGGAATTGATCCATATGATCATATGATTTGTTCCACGCCACTGTTTAGAATTTTCTTGGGTGTATCCGAGTACCTCTTCTTAAAACCTGGCCTATTGAAGCAGACAATAGATGCAGCCATTCATGACAAATCATTCATAAGAGATGATTTAGAATTTGTTATTTCAGCTAGGGAATGGAGTTCAGTTGTGTCTTTTGCCAATTTTGAAATATACAAAAAGCAATTTCAGAGCGTCCAAAAATTTTTTGAACCAATGCTTCCAGAAGCCAATCGCATTGGTAATGAGATGATTAAGACTATTTTGAGCCATTCTAAAGAACGTTTACCTGTGGAAAATTAGATGCTATGTTCTCATATAATACTTATACCTTCTTTTGTAAAAGGAATGAGTTTATATAACTGAATAAAACTATATATACTGTGACAAATGTCCATGCAAAAACCATTATAAAAGATAAAGATTCTACTCCTTTGTAGACATGCTATACTCCTTAGGTTCTTTTTCTTTTTGTGTGATGCTCACTTTTTCCGTTCTCATTCAATTCCTCCAAACATGACGATGTCCTTGATTTCTTAGGACTGACTACTGAATGGATACTGTCGTCATCACATGCTAGTAGATTTCTCGTCATGAGATCTATGGTACTGTAGGTATGTGCTTTTTTGCTGTTGTTATTATTATTAAAAGTAGATGATATACTGGTATTGGCTATGCTGCTGTTATTGTGAGTGGTTTTGTTGCTGTCTTGTGAGTGAAAGCTATGATTTTGAGCGTTGTAAAATGATATGAAATCATTAACAGTATTACTATTACTACTACTGATGCTATGATTTTTAATATAACTCTTCACTATAGAATAGTCACCTGATTGCAAAGTACCTGTCAACTCTGGGAAATAAGACTTAAAGTCCTTATAAATGATCCTATTCCACGCTTTATTGAATTTCACCACCGAGGGTGAATACTGTAAATCGCCTGTTGTTTGAATATGAAAAAATGGTTGCCATATATGGGAAAGTAAATCTTGCAATCCCAAGTCTTTCAATAAAATGTGATTTAAGTGCGTCATCGATACTGTCCTATTGATCGGAAAGCAAGAATTTGGAGACAAACATTTCAATATGATATACGGATCCTGGTCAACCCCGCCGATGTAAAGTAGTAGGTAAACTTCCAAGGAAGTCCTAGGCTCGTACAAGACCACATGCCAAAGATGTAAGTCTGAATCGTGTGGCCTTACATGAAATAAGCCCTGAGTTTCCTCAGGATGGCGCATAAAATACTTCCAATCCTTTAGCAGCTTCCTGGTTAACGAGTATGCCATGATGATTGGCTTTCTATTTGAAATCGAAAGATATTATCTGGTTTATAAACGACCTTCTCTTGCTACGCTACAACAAATGTAACTTCCTTTAACACCTCTAAATCCCACTAGAAATTACCATCTCTGTATCTCTGGTAAGACCAGCTTAAATACTTATGACAATAACAAAACCCAATTGTGTTCCGCAAGACGGGTAACTTTGTCCTTCCATTTTGAAATTTTAATTAAAACAGTTTTGCCTTTAAGTTAGATTTACGACGAGTATTCTTGAGCAGAATATTCTCTATGCTTTTCAGTAGTACAGGATAGTGTACTTCGTTTGTGTTACTTATCTGTAAACAGTAAGGCCTTATAATCTAGAAAAAAAAAAAAGGAACTAGGAAGCAAGTTCCAGTAAAGTGAGCTATAGATCAAGATGGGTAACATTTTTAGTTCGATGTTCGACAAACTATGGGGTTCAAACAAAGAATTGCGTATTTTGATTTTGGGGTTGGATGGTGCCGGTAAAACCACCATTTTATATCGTTTACAAATTGGTGAAGTGGTCACTACAAAGCCAACCATTGGTTTTAATGTAGAGACACTAAGCTATAAAAACTTGAAATTGAATGTTTGGGATCTTGGTGGTCAAACAAGTATCAGGCCCTACTGGAGATGTTACTATGCAGACACTGCTGCAGTTATATTTGTGGTTGATTCCACCGATAAAGATCGTATGTCTACAGCCTCTAAAGAGCTGCATTTGATGCTACAGGAAGAGGAATTGCAAGATGCTGCACTATTAGTTTTCGCAAATAAACAAGATCAGCCGGGTGCATTAAGCGCAAGCGAAGTGTCCAAGGAATTGAATCTTGTAGAGTTAAAAGACAGGAGTTGGTCTATTGTAGCTTCAAGTGCGATTAAAGGTGAAGGTATTACAGAAGGTTTAGATTGGTTGATTGATGTTATAAAAGAGGAACAATTGTAACAACAAAGATTCGAAAAAAAAAAAGTGTAGATGCACTTTCTTTAAACGGCATTGCATATACATATAACGTGTTTGTAATTGAAATTTAAAGGAACTTAATCCAAAGCAACTGGAATGAAGTTATTGATCATACATATATATATTTCTCTTCGGATTTCGATTCGACAGGTAATTACATGGCTCTAATGGAGTAAAGAATTGCATTGTAATTTCTAATGACCTCTTAACAATAGTAGCATGTATACATTTTTAAATTGAACTTTTAATTCTCAAACCTATCTTATCGAAACAGAACGTTTAAATCGCTAAAGACAGTGGTTTTAAAACATTTGGATACAGCTATGATTTTTGCATGAACTAAAGATTCGTATGCTTAAACAAACGACAGAAGCATTCCGAGCTCGTTAAAATATTCTTCGACAGTGTCTTTGGCGGACAAGAACGCATATATTCAGTGTACCTATATCAATTCTCACTCAATTCAAAAATGATCTTTTTTAACTCATTCCCCAGGTCACCAAGTTTTAATTCGTTCTTATTTTTCCAAGAGCAAACGTATCTGTAATCACAAAATTTGCAATAAGTGTTAAAATTCTTTTGAGTGGGTTCAATTGGATTCATATCTCTATGACCAAACCACACCATTGCAGTATCATGGGCATGTGTCTCTAGTTTCTGTGGATCATATGGAAAGACGGTGTTGTGAAAGTTATCGTTATGATAATAATATTCGATCATTAAGTCATTCGAAACGAGTTTACCAACAATGTGATAAATCTGTGACAATCTTGCTGCAAAATACCTTAAAGTTAGAGGAGTCTTCCATTTCGTAAAAAAATGCTTATAATAATGCAAAGATACACGTCCTACTGGCTGCAGGTCGTCTTCTTCTTGCTCTGTTGGTAAAATGAAAGATGTGGGCCCTTGATTTAGCAAATCATTGAATGCCGTCAAGTCGAATATGGTGGAGTCTTTGGTGCCATCATCATTATCAAAGGCAACGTGATTTATCGGTTCT
The DNA here is from genome assembly GCA_900290405.1 of Saccharomyces jurei. Lineage (NCBI taxonomy): Eukaryota > Fungi > Ascomycota > Saccharomycetes > Saccharomycetales > Saccharomycetaceae > Saccharomyces > Saccharomyces jurei. The sequence continues at coordinate 556,587 of LT986463.1, read as the reverse complement.
CCATATAGAAGGCTCTTTACATCATTGGCAAAAAGCGGGTTTGTTAATATAAGAGTTAAAACTTTAGTAGAGTTTATGGGGGCATCGACGTCGAGTCCTCTTCTCTGGGCATTACTCAAAAAGCTATGGTAAGTCTGTGTCACGTCTTGACTAAGGTGAAAGAAAAAAAACTTATAGTACATCGTCTGTAGTTTAGACGATTCTATAACCGACTCAATGGAAGGAATTTTTGGTATCGACCTCGTTTTGACATCAGAGATAACAATTTCGTTGTTAGATTTCAGGTTTTCCATGTCTAATAGTAATTCAGTAAGGATACCACCCCAACTTTGATTTTTTGTATCAAGATGCGTCGAGCGCTTTTGCACTTGGTGGCGACGTCTACTTCTAAGAGTTAAGTGATCAATAATACCGGATATTAGTACATTTTCTTCTGTGTCATTACTATTGTTTGGTAAATTCTTCACTAACTTAGCATCTTGGAAATTGATAAAGCCATGACAAATTATTTCTCTTGCATGACCGTTGCCTTTGATGAAAAGGGAAATTAATCTATTGACAGAATTAAACCAGTTGTCTAATAAAGCATCCATATCGCTTTCAATGTTCATACTTAGTTTGGTTAATGAAAGAAAATCGTGGATAAAACTATTATATTGATTAAATTCAGGGTGCGTCTCGTCTTCCAGCGACTTATGGATCCTCTTACCTGTCCGTACCTGAGATTTTAAGTTCAGTAATTGATTGGACCAATTCTGCGAATAGAAATCATAGAAATTTCTTAATTCACACCAATTTTGCGTAGTACATAATTGTGTGACAGACAATCTTTCTTTCTTTAGTTGGTTTAATTGGATATCAGTGTATGGCTTTTCCAAACCTCGAGGGAACCTATAATTTATAAACGCAGGATTTTTAGGATCCTTTCCAAACAATTTCTTAACATTTGCCAATTTTTCATTCAACAATGCACCTTCCTTAGTATTTTCCTCTTTAATTGCACTGCTGTTATCAAAGAATGGCAAATTATTAATTATATCAATATCCGAATCATTTAGAATACTGCTCGCATTACAAATTGAAACATCGTTGGTATGGCACTTTTTGGAAGACAATCTGGATGCTTCATCAAGAGATTTATCGTTCATATGAACAAATCTCCTAAGATGAACTAAAGATCCATATTTATTAGTAGGTACGCGGTTTAGCATACGACGACAAGTACGAAGGAAAGGTACAAAACCCACTAGGAGAAATCGAGAGAAGCTAATGGACTCTACGAAGCTTCTCAGTATACACTGCTAAAACCACTTATCATGTTCATATCCCTTGCTCCCACGATTGATACGATAGATCAAAGTTGAATTTGAATTGCTTTTCTTTTTTTTTATCAGTAGATCACTATTCGGGTAACACTAAAGTATGCTTGACATTGTTATTTAAAATCGCTTGTGTATTTACGTACTTGCTTACATTGTATACTTAGATATGCAATTTTCTACTGCCTCATAGAATATAACTGATTAATTCCAAAACACCACCACCTACAAGGAGGAAAAGAAGAATACCCAACCAAGTTCTTGAGATCATGGGTGCAGTCTTGTCAGTCTTTTCCACCTTCTTCTTACCGTACTTTCTGTACTTCTCATTAGTTTTGTTAAACTTGGCATTAGCCAGCCTCTGTCTTGGTGTCTGTACGGCCATCACAGGAGTTGTTCTCTATTCACTTGAATCTCTGCACCGCGCTATATCTTCCAATTACACTGTGCTGTAGTATATACTTGTTACACTGCAACAAAGTGTAGATGTAACAAGAAAAGTCACGTCGAGTCATGATACACGAAATCACATATAACGAGTCTGCGCCTCGCTCCTTCATTTCTTTTCGCGTTGGCGTCTTTCCTTTTTCGTTGGCGATTTACTGCTGGTTTTGTTTATCTTCTCATATATTTCTTCGTCGTACAGCGAGCGTGAAGAATTTGAAACTTTGGATTTTCATTTAAATATACCACGAAGAAAGATTAATCTGTCACGGGTGTTCCTGTCTTGGCAGCTCTCAGATGTTTCTACTGAGCCTTGTTTCAGTTGAATTTTTTTTTCTTTTAGTTTTGTTTTTGTCTTGAAGTCTACTTGTTAAAAGTTCTTATATCCAATATATTCTCTGTCTTATATTATTGTTAATTTCTTTTTCTTTGGTCATAAAAAGAGATCCAGATCAAAAAGACTCAAACCAAGCTACTTATCCAACTTCTAGTCACTCCTTCAATAGAACTCCTTTTATTATTCTTTTTGCTTTTCGCTGTACTCTGCATATATATCAAAAAGCTTAACAGAAAACTGAATCTGAAGAATATGCTACAAAAAATTTCAATCGCCGCATTGGTCGGTTTGTTTTCTTCAGTTGCGTCGCTCGCCAACGCTGATTGTACTTACTCAGGTGGTAATTACTACTGTGCTAAAACCGATGCCATTATTTACTCTAACGTTGGTTTGTCTGCTACTTACCAAGATGTCACCAATATGGACGAATCTTCTTGTGCCTGTACTCAAGCAGACTTCACTGCTTCGGGTAGTTTAGCTCCTTTCAACGAAGAGCTTTCTGTCCATTTTAGAGGTCCAATCGAATTACTGCAATTTGGTGTTTACTACCCAAATGGTGAGTCGAAAGCTTTGAAGAAGAGATCAGAGAAACAATCAATCGAATCTTGCGATGAACAAGGTGCAGCTGTTGTGTCCAAACACAAGCATCAACACAAAAGAGATGTTGCAGTCGAATATGTTCAAGTTACTTCTACTGTCTACGTCGACGGAAATGGCCAAACTGTGACGGCTGATTCTACCAATACCGTCGTTGGCCCCGCTATTCCCTCTTCTTACACAAAAGTTCCTACTGTTTTGTCCAGTAATACTCAATCGACTGAAGCAAATACAAGCCCACTTTCCCCCTCATCAAAGACTACCTCTTCTTCCTCTTCTGCTGCTACTGCTTCTTCATCGTCGTCTTCCAACACCAACGGCGACTGGTCAAGAGGTTCGTACTTTGTGCCAGGCTCTATCAGTAACTGTACCTTCATGAACAACCAGGGTGGGACTGCTGGTTCTGGTGTCTGGTCGAGTTGTTTTGGTAACTCTATCTCTTTTGCTGCTTCGGACGGTATTTCTGGGGCATCCTCTTCTCAAGCTCTTGGTGACGTCACCATTAAATCCGGTAATGAATTCATGATCTTCTCTGGTGAACAATGTTCTGGTAACAACGCTGATTGTGGTTACTACAGAGAAGGTATTCCAGCTTATCATGGATTTGGCGGAGCTGACAAAATTTTCGTGTTCGAATTTTCTATGCCAAGTGACACCAGTGGTTCCGCTTACAACCAAGACATGCCAGCTATCTGGTTATTGAACGCAAAAATCCCAAGAACTTTGCAATATGGTGATGCATCTTGTTCTTGCTGGAAAACTGGTTGTGGTGAAATGGATCTTTTTGAAATTTTGACTGCTGGCTCTGATAAACTGATCTCTCACATCCACGACGGCCAAGACGGTGGTACTCAAGATTATTTCGACAGACCAACTGATGGTACTTTGAAGGCTGCGGTTATCTTTAACTCAAGTGATAAAACTATTCACATTATTGAAGTCGACGAAAGCTTCGATGAAGCTTTAAACGATGATGTTGTTGACCAATGGTTGAACAAATCTGGTTCTTCTGCCGCATTGCCTTAATTGAATTTTTTTTATTGATTGATGAAGATTTTCTCTCTTTCATTTATGTTTAACTTACTATCTGTTCCCTTCCCTGCATTACTGTTACTATAATGAGGGTTACTGTTCACTTTCCTGTAGTGAACAGTTTGTGTTATTTTCCAAGAACAATACATTATTGTAAAAAAAAATAAAATAAATAAAAAATAGAATTTTTATTCTTAAAGTTTAGAGCGTTGCAGTTTATCTATTCTTTATATATACTTTCAAAAACCAGGCTTCTGGACCATGTACTATTATTGAATTAAAGTTTTTTCTCTTTTGTTTTGATGTGAATGAATAGTATTCGTAATTCTTAGATACTAAAATCACAGTAACCTGTTACAAATCTTCATGCCGTTGCGTTTGAATTTATTTATGCTTATAAAAATATAAAAGGCGAAATACACTACCTCCATTAACTTAAGTCAGTGAATTTTGGATGGTTCTTTTCTATATCAACGAAAACATTGTTGTACGGGATATTAGAATCTTTTCTTAGCCTTTTACCCTTTGACATGAACTCGTGGCGTTTGTGCGTCCGTGTTTCTTTATGTTTGTATGATGGTGATGTCAGTTTCCGCTTGAGAAGCTTGAGCTTGTCACTCAACCATTGTATGTAATAACGTTTGTTGTTAAATGGTCCAGAGCATAACCAAGTATAAAAGGTAAATTCACCATATAATATGAAAAAACCAAAAATGAATCCAGTGACCACGCAAGATAGGATATGGTTTTCCAGAGTTTTCATGAAATTAGCATCACCTGTATGCCAGGAGGAACCCTTAGATATAGAAAAAAAAGAATTATTATGCATTTTATAATCGGCAGGCTGTAAGATCCTTACTGCACCATTTTCGGCCGTATTAGACCATCGCTTATATTGCTTCCAAATAACACTAATGAACAAAGGACCTGTAGAACCCATGATGGTCATATAAGGAATATACCAATTTTTTTTATAATGTTTCAACGATTTGATAACTCTCAAGAAGAATGGGTGCCTTGGAACAGAACCCATCACATCATTGGACACACCTGTGGGCGAGGTTTTCCTTAGAAATGCTGGAACTGTCAACAAAGGATCTAGCCTTCTTTCACAACCATCATCTAGGTCAATGTAAATCCCACCATAATGCGAAAGAATAAAATACCGTATTGCGTCCGCCCTCTCAATTGGATATTCATAACTTCTAAACGTGTCAAGAAACCATGGGTATTCCTGTTCAATAAAACTATCAGACATTTCATCCGTCCACAGATAATATGTATAATCTGGGTGCAAATCAATACACTTCTGCCTGCCTTTTACCCACTGCTCTGGGATATCGTCCGTTTTGTAGGTTTGATGGATAATTTTCGGTATAAGTTGAGGGCGAGAATCATAAAATGTTGAATTGAGACCCTGGGGTGGGTTCAGTTGTTCATCTGTTAGTGCATCTTCGAAGGTATCATCTATACACAACGTCAACAAATCAAATGTGTAGTGTATTATAGAGAAAAGTAGTGCAATGTTTGCTATGATAAGAATTTTGAGCTCCTTTTTCATCTCGAGTTAATAAACTGACTATAAATACTATGATACTGTTGAAGTTCGCCCCACTTCGCACTACTTTGTTCGCCTGTCGAAATTATACTCTATACCGTTCACCGCTCCCTGAAGTAACTATTAAAAATCGTGTTGTGATGTAAATATTGAAAGAAACAAAAAAATATTATCTGTCTTTGTTATTCGATGGGACAATGAGCTCTTCAAATTACAAAAAGAATGGACCTACGGAAAACACAATCAAGGTGAGCCAGCTATGAAACGGCTTTAAAGAAACAGAATCCTTATACTCAAAACAAGTTCAATAAAGGCCCGACACCGACATTCAATGCGTTATTTCGTTTTTTTTTCGTTTCTTTTTCTGTTCGCTTTGTTTTTTTTTCATTTTCTTCGAGGATGGGACTACAACTATACGTCATGTAACGGCCCAAGCTCTTAACCCCTGAAAACCCTATGACCTCTTTTCGCGTGTGACGAGTAACTCCGTGTTTAGTGATGAAGTTATTATGTCAACAGTGTGACCCTGACATACTGTTAATATCAAGTAATAGTATATCTTACTATATACCGTTACTAAATTGAAGTGTAGATGCGATAGCATTTGTAAATATATAAAGCTAAAAAGGCTAAAATGCTTATGGTTCTTGGAAGTAGGGATGAATGGCTGCTCTTCTGGCGCTAATCCGGTTAATAGGGTCATATGCAAGTAACTTGTCCAACAAATCGATACCTCGTGGGTCTAGACTTGGTACAACTTGTGATAGATCCTTTCTGCGCCATTGAGGAAAGCTTGACTTAAAATCGGGCAAATAAACAATATCCGGCCATATGGCTTCGTTTGGTGTTCCCAATACTCTGAATATCTTGAAAATCTGATCAATCTCACTATCACCACTAAAGATTGGTTTCCTGTTACACATTTCCGCGAATATACACCCGATGGACCACGTATCGACACCTGTACTGTACTGCTTTCCACCTAGTAATACTTCTGGTGCTCTATACCATAGTGTAACTATTTCGTGAGTGTAAGCTCTTAATGGAACACCAAAGGCACGTGCTAAACCAAAATCACCTAGCTTTAAATTCCCATCCTTATTAATCAATAAGTTCTGGGGTTTTAAATCACGATGCAGGATACGGTGCGAGTGGCAGTATGCAATACCTTTACAAAGTTGCATCATAAATTTTTTGACAATATCAACTCCCAACGGTTGGTCCTTTGGGATACCCTCCATATATCTTTTCAAATCCAAATCGAGAAATTCAAAAACTAGATATAACTTGTGTGCATCAGAGTGAACGATATCATACAACCTAACAATATTGTCGTCTTTAAGTTCCTTCAATAACGAGATTTCTCTGATAGCGGTACTAGGAACTCCTTCGTCTTCACTCTCCAATCTGATTTTCTTCAACGCGACCACTCTTTGGCCTTGTCCAGGCCTTAAATCTAGTGCTTTGTAGACAACACCGTATGTACCTTCACCAACCTTCTCAAGTCTTTTGTAGTTTGCTAATTCACCGCTCATGCTCCAAGTTAACTATTTTTTGTTGATCTGGACTGTTCTTTCAGTGTAGTTTTTGCGTTCACTTGAATATTTTCGCAATAAGCTATTCCGGAAAAGCGGTGTTGATTTTCTTTCTCAAATGATAGATTCTTCCACAAGTTTTTCAAATGCCTTGTTTTTTTTTGACCCTTCTTGTTGTTTTCCAAATTTTTCTCTTTTTTCTCATTCAAGTTCATTTTTAAATTTGGCGTCTGCTCCTCAATAAAGATATATATCTATATAATCACGCATAAACAAACGAGAAGCATATGTCATACTTTCTCCTATATAAACATATGCATATATATATATATATATTTGTATGAGGCTCACCTCTTGAGAAGTACACTTACTCTTTCTTGACTTGTCTAGCTGCTTTTTTCAAGGCCCTAATTCTAATAGACTTATGGAAAGAACAGTTAATAGAATTAACAATCTTCGAGTAAACACCAAACGTCTCTGTAATTATAAACTGATAAACTGCATGTGCCCAGTATGGTGTCATAGTAGCGTATCTGTCCTGAGAACCAGAACGTCTTCCAACGCTGCTCAAAGTAGATTTGACAAATTGTTGTGGATTAGGAATCATTAAAGAAGATCTCCTAATTTTAGACATGGAACTTGTGACCAAGTACGAAATGATCAATTCAACATCAACACCATCTTTAGATAATTCACCAGCTAAAGAGTTAGACCAACTTTGTAAGAATGACTTGGAACCACTGTATGTCGCCAAGTATGGAGTTGGAATCAAACCACCAAATGAACCCATGGTTAGAATTAAACCGCGAGTACCCGACTTTTTGCTTTCAGCTTTTACGGTCTCCAAAATTCTTGGTACAATGATTTGTGTGATTAACAACGTGGCAGTATTGTTGATAGTAATAATGTCTCTAAGTTCCTTTTCATCTGTTTCCAAAAATGGAACAGGAATAGAGTGTGATTGACCAACATTATTGACTAAAATGGTAATTGGCAATTCCGCACACAAGTCCTTAATGGACTCATAGTTGGATTTAGAATCTTCTGCAATGTCAATGGCTAAAATCTTTACAACAACATGATATCTTTCTTCCAATTCTTTCTGTAAGGCCTCCAATTTTGATTGCGTTCTTGAAATCAACACCAAGTTGAATCCGCGTTTGGCCATTTGCTTAGCAAATTCTTTACCAATACCATCACTAGCACCGGTGACAACACAGTATTTACCAGTTTTTGCACCGTACTTGTCGAAACTGACTGCTGGTAAGATGAAAAGGTCGAAAAGAAGAGCAAAAAATCTTAATGATAAAGTTGTACATTTCAAGACACCAAGCCCAAAAATAACCCATAAACAACAATTAAAACATTTAAATCTTTCACCAGCCTCTTGGAGCTGTTGCACAAAAGTCATTTCTCAAGCTATGCCGATATAGAATGATTGCTTTGAAGCCTAGTTTTTTTATGCTATTCCTTAAAGTTTCACTTTTAGTAACGCCAAAAATTCATGAAGTCTTTAAAGAACGAGAAAAAAAACAAGGGCTGTCGCGCAATAAAACGCGGAAGAAACTAAAGCATCAAAAAAGACTGTAGGGCAATCATGCCTACAAGGAGACTTCCAAGTCTGATATGTTGTACTTTGTTAGTACAAAATAGCAAGGAGTTTACGAAAGATCTCAAGGCAGATAGTTTCATGATGTTGTTTCGTTTTCTTAGGCTTTTTTTATTTTTGGAAATGACGAATAGAAAAACAATAAAATGCTAGTTAAAAAATCTATGTATTCATTAAATCTTGCGTTGCAAGAATGTTTAGAGTATATTAATATTATCAGTTAAAAGGCATGCAAAACCAAAAGCAGCCTATTTTGTGTTATTATAAGCCGAGTTGAAACAAATCGTCTGGCAGTACCTTCTCCTGCATATCGTCGTCTTCATTGACCCAAGCTGTCATATCTTTCAAGGCAATCAAAGAGTTAATCCTCTTCATTTTTTTTTCTTCTTCATAAATTAGTTTTGTGATACGTTCACAAGCTTCAATTAAAATTGGGGCATCCTGTGATTTTTTCCACAAGTTGTACTTGACGAAATGTCTCACGTCAGTTATGTTATCCAGATTCCTGATCTCTAAAACTGCCAAGTTTGGAAATGAGTTTAGAGCAAAAAGAATTGGAAGAGAGTAATCAGTTAAAAGGCGACAGGAGTTTAAAGACAATCTTTCAACATTTTTGCCATTCAATCGAGCAAACTCCCAAATACCGGCATCATCAATATCACAACCAGCGAATCCTACAGTTTCCACTTGTGTGTATTTACCTAGTGCGACCAGTGAGACACTGGTAATTAAGTTTCCGTGCCTATGTCTACCAATGTTGAAAGTTTTCAGCTTCGGGCAGTTCAAGGAAATACAAACAACACCTGAATCACTGACATTGTCACATGCTCTTAAATCTAAGTGTTTTAAACTTGGTAAATTTGGGGAGAGCCTTAATAAAAAGTTATCATCGATATGCTTATTACCTGGAATTACAAGCTTTTCGAGCTTTTGGAGATTATCGAACCAACTTAAGGGAGGAGTTATTCTCGGGCAGACGTAAAATTCCAACCATTTCAAATTTTGACATTCTACTTTTTTTGAAAGTTTCTCCATATCTGATTGTGTTATTTGATGCAATTTGTGTAAAATAAAGTGGGATGGTTTAATGACCGGAGCAGTCTCATCAGAATTTCTTAGAAACTCCTTAAAACTATGAACACTTTTAAAATGTAAGCTCTCGAATAGAAATGGCCTTGTAATGTTAAACCATAACCTATTAACCATCATACAACTAAACAAGGCCCCTTTTGTTTTCTCGTTGTGTCTAACTAGCGGTGGATCCTGAAGCTGCTGGGCCTGTGACCATGCTTTTTTTGCTCTTTCTTCGTCTTTATACATAAGCAAAGAGTGCTCATAAGATTGAGGATTTCTTCTCAGACATGGCCTTTCCTTTGGTATATTGACAGACTCTAAAGAAACCATCATCTTTATAATATTTTCGACAATCTCAGGAATTTCGAACACTGCATGACTTTGCTGACGTCGAGTTGTCAAAGGTTGCACTAACCTCAATTCCGCAAATTCATCTACAAGTACGTTCTTAGTCTCCGTTGGGGTGACTATAGAAAGACTAGATGCAGAAACAACTCGAGAGGTTACCCATGCGTTTTCAGTAGCAGTGTTTTTTAATGGTGTGGCCTCTGGAGTTAAGATATACTCACTATGGATTTTCTCTCTGGGTGTTGTCTGCGCACCACTTTTGAGAAAACTTTGATCTGTTTTCAAAGATAAGTCAGGTCTTTTCAATTCTACTTGGCACGAGCTGAGTTTACAATTATTCTGATGAACACTACCTCTATATTTTCTTACTATATCTTTGAAAGGCTTTTTCATTTTAAGACATGCAAAAGATGAACTTGGAGATATCTTTTTCAAAGGCCTTGTAGATGGAGATTCGAGGGACTGGATGTCTCTACCTCTTTTGAAAGAGCCATTACTGCTTATACGTTCTAATTTCATTTAAAGGGTACGTCACCAAAAGAAAGGGAAAATGAATAAGTTATTAAACGAAGGGAATTACTAGTTCTTAAGGAAAGGAATGGATGGATATTAAACCAAAGTGGGATATTAAACAATACTCAAAGAATGAAGAAGGAAAGATGGGTACGAGTTCCAGAACAGATAAATAGAAAAAAAATAGTGTGATAAAAATAAGTTATTTTTGTACAGTTAACACATATAGGTTTTGAAACTTTCAACGTTTTTTGGTAGTTCCCTTAGGCCTTAATCGTACTAAAAGGTATGAATAGTATAGTCTATAGGACCCTTATAAAGGAGTGTTGCTATATATATATATCCATAACTATACTTCTTCAATTCATCTATCTGAGAATATCCAATTACTTGAAACAAACTTAAAGAATGATTACTGAACATGGGACAAGCATAAACACCCCAAGATGAGGCGATAGGAAAAACACCAGCAGCAACAAGATGATTGATGAGACATCGTAAGCCCAATAGAAGAAACAGGCAGAAAATTGCGGAACTTCTAAACTAAAGAGAAGGGAATTCTTTTCTTTCAATTAAGCTTTTTGTTACGATTTAGGAAACGCCTACGGTGTCATTATCGTTTTTTTGTTTACTTCTGCAAGTCAACGGAAATCCTGCGGACGACAGCAAATAAGGACCAGAAGTGGTTTAAAATGCCCAGCAAAAAAAATGAGAGAGTAAGAAAAAAGCGCGAAAATGCACTAGCCACGGAGAAAAGTTGAGGCGGTGCGCAGCAAAAAATTAAGCAAATACGAGAAGCATATTTTAACATGGCCCGGTCTCCGTGCCTGGGACATACCCTGAACTATTTTTACAGTTAACAACCACCACGCCAAACAAGTACGATATATTCGATTCACTTGAATAGAAGATGATATATGCTATATGCCTGGTAGCACTGTTACATAGTAACGTGCCTCCACCCTCAAACTCGTTTTACTCTTGCGATCATATACGGCTCGTTACTTCTGCTCGTTACTTCTATGAAACGTAAGCGGTCTTTATCACACTCACCTAACCCTTATCATTCTTTTTTTTAAAGCCGTAACAAGGTGAGAAGACCACCCGCCACCTTCCATTGATGTATTTATTAACACATTGCTTTTCTTTCGCTCCTTCCTGCGGCCGTTCAGTACCGGCTGGTTTAGCCTCCGCGAAAGAAAACGAAACAAAAACACAGCAAAACGAGAAATGTTAGAAGACAGCCCGCAATTTCCATGCACCAGAAGAAAAAGATTCCCGTTCCCCCCTTGCTGTATATAAAGAGATTGGGGGCCCACAAACAGTCAATGCAATAAGGATTTCATCCTTCTATACACAAGAGTAGACATTGACATCGGAAGTAATTCCGAAAACCATGATAAAAAAGGGTGTAATCCCTATATCTGGTGACACTACTAAAGAGTCCTTCCATATGGCTCACAATTAAGACTGTCAACATGCAGGCAGTGAGATCATAAAAAGGCTCTATCAGTCTCATCTTATTTTTCTCTTTTCTTCTTTAGAACCGAAATAAGAGCTTGCGGAGATTTTTCTGCCTATATCATAGCGCACCCCCCCTCTTTATTTCTCCCTTCTTACGTGTCTAGACCCTGCTCGTGGTCTTTTCTTATTTGAAGCGTTAAGTACTGTACCCTCTCATTTCGTTCGTAGCGTGCGAATAAGAAATCAGGGTACAGTTTACATGTCGTTACTATGCAAGTAATTAACGATCCAGCCCGATACTTTATCTGCCGCGACACCGCACGTGCGCAGGGAATTCACAGTTTGGTAATCAATCGTGATGACGGTATCGGGGTTCAGATAACCTTCATGCCTTTCACTGTTCTTCGTTTCTTCTTTTTTTTTGTACGATTGTTTATGTGTTGAGGGACGCATCAATGACCTACGTTAGCCCGTTCGCTGTACTTTATTTCGCTAATCATAAGACCAACTTTAAGCTTATGCCTAACAATATTTCACGTTAATGCACTAAACCTCAGAGAACAGACTTTTTCTTAGCAGTACTTTCTTTTTCCGTTCGATGCATTTGGTTACATATCTGTTGGGAGAAAGTGCTTACAACTGCAAGTCCGGAGGTAGGAAAATTTGATATTTAGATGTACGTTGTGAGTATAAATATAGGAGGTACATTTTATATCATCTTGAGTTAATTCTTGTACATATGAGTAAACTGCAGGACCCGCAGTCAGCAAAATAATAATCAATATACATCCCCTCTACCTTTGCTATTACTACACCGAAGTTTCCCTTTCAGCAAGATATGGGCAAATTTGAGCAAAAAGAAAGGGATAGTGTAAGCACTTTTAGTTTTCCTAACACGGGTAGTCAATCTAGTACCTCTATAAAATCACTGGGTAGCCCACTTTATGGACGTTTTAGCTCTCTTTCTTCTACGGAATCACAATTTGACAGTAGGAAACAACCACATGAGTACGAAAAAAGTTTTTATTTCGAGGAGTCACAAGGTGAAGCTCTTTTCAATAAGCTAAAAACCTACTCTTTTCCAGGAGACAAGGATGGGATGAAAACAAGAAGAAACTCTTCTATATGTCCAAGGAAACCTAATGTAATATCGCCTTTAAGGATAGAAAGTAATGAATTCTCTCCTCACTCGCATTCCCGTTCATTATCACACGAATTTACTAAGTCTTCAGGACGAAGGAAAAGCTATCACAGGAAAAGTCATGCAATTTCATATAGCAGGTCTTGTAAACCAGATTTTAGTGACGAGTACCACTCTAACTCAAGTACGAGCATCAATTCAAGAAAAACCTCACTTGCGAGTTCCTTTTTAGACAAGGAATATCATTTTTCGCCAAGTACGTCATACACCCACCAAATATCTCCTAAAAGTACAATAATTAATACTAACGAACAACTAAGAAGAAACGCAAGTGGCAAGTTTGGTAGTTTGAAAGAATTTGCTGAGAGAAATCAAATAAACATTGAGGGTAAGGTTTTTGCTCATAAAGTGGAAACTGGAGACATATTACAACCACTAATTGATTTGGATATTGGGAACGAATGACTGGATCATTCTTCCCGTTTTTTTGTTTATATGTATTTGATAAATAAAGGACTAAGGTTTAGTTTTGATAACGTTTTAAATAGAAAAAATAAAAAAAAAATTAAGTAAAGTATACATTATTCAATTGTTTCATTATATTCCTGCTATGGTATGATTTTTATGTTTGAATACGCCTAAAAGCCGAAGTCATCGTGTCTTGAAACCACTTTGGGTAAGTTCTTGTCTAGTTTTCGCGAATGAGAAAGAAAACAGAAAACAAACAAAAACTAGTTTCAGATTTAGCCAATAGGATAGACAAAGCATTTTTAAAGAATATACGAAAAATAGTGCACTTGAAGAGGTTGGGGGCTTCAAAAAATGGATTGGGCAATCAAAGCAGCTAGGAAAAAGACTCAAAGGAAACCAGGCTCCACCCGTTCAATCATAGAAACTCTCGATGATCTAAATAACATAACAACAGATGCGCATATAGAGGTCAATCATCGATTGCAAGAAAGTAGTGAATGGTTAAAAAGCAATGTTTATATTAACAAGCTTAAGCATGAAGACAAGGATATAGAGAAGTGTTTAATCAGTCCCGAAAATACTCATAACAAAATGAACGTTGAATTTGGAAAAGTTAAAGAGGAATATGAACTTTCTAGGTCGCAAAATGGTGCCGCAAAAGATGTTACTAAGACACCTAGAAATGCTATGCACAACGACAAAAGCATAACACCTAAATCACTCCGTAGAAAGGAGGTTACAGAAGAAATGAATAAATTCAGTATTCATGATACTCATAGAAGTCCAATTGAACCTTCCCATGACATTAAATCTAGTGTTAGCGGCAGCGAAAAGTCCTCACCATGGTCACCTTTTAAAGTGGAAAAGATTTTAAGAGAGTCGTCTAAGGCTTCAGAATCACCTTTTAATGTAAAACAAGTGGATATACAAACGTGGGCGGCTAAAGAAGAAATAAATAACGAACCTATATTTCACACTTCAAAGAAAGTTGAGGCGCCAAAGAAAAGACCACAATTGGCTTCTGATACAGTGAGATCTCAAAGGAGATCGAATATGTTTGTTCCACTGCCGAACAAGGATCCTCTTATTGTTCAGCACATTCCTCCAATCAAATCCTCCGGATCAATAGCAAAATTACGAATAGCAAAGGGATCACCAACTTCATTGAGAAAGAAATCTGCGTTTAATAGCCCCGTTATAAGAGCTACAGAAAATAATGATACTGTGGAATCTACAAAAGCATCCAGTGTTTTCGACAGGCTATCATCTATTCCAACAAAATCGTTTGAGAATAAGATTTCTCGTGGGAATGCTGGCCACAAATACTCTTCTTCATCAATAGATCTAACAGGCTCTCCAATGAGAAAAAATTCACAAAACAACAAGACAACTAATTCCACAGATACTGATATGCAAGAAACATTAAGAGATATTTTCTCGGTAAAGAGCAAAATAGAAAATAACACGTCACCTAAGGGAAACCACTCTCGAAAATCTTCTATTCCGAGGTTTGATAAAACATCTTTAAAATCGACAACGCAAAAAAAGTTGGCTATCATTGCAGAACAGAAAAAGCAACATAAACACTTTAGCGTTGCACATAAAACTGAGTCAAGACCGCGTAGTATATCTCCAATGAGAATAAATACCAGTTCAAACTCACCACCGTCTAAAGATCCCAAAAGCCGTCACCAAAGCCCCGTCAGAGGTTACTTGAGACCAACTAAAGCATCCATTTCTCCTAATAAGAGCAGAAACCCTTTAGCGAGTTCTCAGACGCCGCATCGTCTGAGGGTCAACGAGAAATCGCTCAGAAAACAGTCACCCAATATTGCAGATACTTCCAAGCCAGAGTCTCGTAAATCCAAGAATTACAGACTTACAAACTTGCAATTGCTTCCACCAGCAGAGGCAGAACGTGGTGACTTGAAAAAAAAGTTTGATAAAAGACTATCAGGAATTATGAGGTCTCAACAGGAACATCATCGGCGTAAACAAGAGAAACAAAAAAGAATGTCACATTTGGAACAAGATCTGAAAAAACAAACGAGTTTTAGCAATGACTATAAGGACACACGACTAAAAGACTCCTTACCACCTTTTGATAACCGTGTGCGGGACCCAAATCACAGAAGTATTACTTTTAATACCGAGAATATTCTGGCTACAATAAATACAGTTGACCACAGAGAAATAATCGGTAACGTTACTCCGAAAGTAGCTTCTGCCAATGATTCTTTGCCTGAGATAAATACAGATTCTGAAGATGAGGCTAGCGTAACTCTAGCAGCATGGGCTAAGTCACCTTATCTACAAGAGCAATTAATAAGACAGCATGATATAAATCCACAAACTATTTTTGGACCAATCCCGCCTTTGCATACTGATGAAATTTTCCCAAATCCTAGATTAAACAGACTGAAATCACGTCAGATTGTGCCCAAAAGGCCTTGAAGTCAATCAATACAAAATATAAAAACTAAACCGGTTAACATAGAATCGAGTACATTTTACAAAACATTCTATAACTTCCGCATATACATAGATCTTCCTTTTCTTTGTCCTTCTCGCTTTCTTTCTATACATCTATAATTTTGCGTTTATTTTCACCTGTTCGGCACTTCACAAAGATCTTCTTTCTAAGGCCTTTTGCTTATCCCATTTGGAAATCCAGTCTTCACTTTCCATTTTAGGTACAATATAAATTTTCAAAGCGTTATCGAATAATGGTACATCTGGTGTCTCTTTTTTCAAGATGTCATGAAAGGTCAATTTCTTACCTGCTTTAATCAAGCCACCGGCCTTCGTTTCCATAAATGTCAACACCTTCTTTGTAGTGAAGTTTTGTTTGCCTTCTTTTTTGAACCTTTCTTGTGGCCCCTCCATAACCAGGTCAAGAAGTTCTTGTACTGTAGTTAGCTCACTGACCTCACCTACAAAATCAAACTCATCTTGAGTTGGATACATAATTAACGCCGGATAAATTAATTGGGATTCAAAGTCCCTCGAGTCCTCTAACCTTATCTTACCCTCATTTAGCAACTCCACCGGAGAGTGGGTTTTGATATTAGTTATGTTTCTTAGCGTCATTGCACTCTCTAGCATAATTTTTTTGTTTTCACGTTCTTGAGCTTCCTGTTGCTTTTTTTGCTCTTTTATTTTCAGTTCTTGTTCTTTTCTTTCAATCACTGATAATATGCTCAAAATTGACTTGTTTTCTGGTTCAATATTCTGGTTAGCGAATATTGCTGCCGATTTGGCCTCTTCCAGTTTATTCAAATTAAAAAAGGCTTTACTTGTACGATAGTAGCACTTAATATTCTTGGGGTTGATAGTTAAAGCTTTACTACAATCTTCGATGCACCTCCTGTAATTTTTCAGCTCCAACTCACATGCTGCTCTATTGGCAAATAATGATTCGTTTATGGATTTGTCTTCACATTCCACGGCTACACCTTTCGTATACAGCTCTCTTGCGTCTTTGAATCTTTTTGCCTTGTATAATTCATTACCTTGTTTCTTAAAGTTCTCAGCGATTTCGTGTGGTTCACCTTCATAAGCTAATGCCTTCAACGCCTCTAACTCCACGTTTTCACCACCAACACCATCTGTTTCGTCCAGCCTAGTCATAAAAAAAGGCATTCTGTTCATTTCCTTCAAGATCTCATCTGATGTTTTATCTTTAAACTCGGACAGCTGAGGTGGCAGTTCAGGATCACCTGGTCCTGGCACATACTTTTGAGGTTTTGTATATCCACTAGTTTTGCTAGAGAAGCTCATCTTTGTTGAAAAATCTGTCGCTTCTTTCTACTACTTTGCTGAAAGTGAATGATTGAGATCTTGTTTCTGATTTACTAATAGTTTCAAATACGAGCTCATCGCTGATGAAATATGCCGAAGGAACCTACTTTTTTTCTCTTTTTTTCAACTTTCTTCACTGCGCTAAGATGAGACGAGGTGAAGTTGATTTGCTCTGTTGTAGTCAATACGATACTGTAGCTATCCAAAAAGAGATTCAGATATATAAATGGTTAGGGATTTTTGTCTCCAAACTCACTATTATGTTGTCAGTAAACTTGAAAGTACAGATCCCAATATTACAATATGTCAAACCTCTTGTTATTGCTCAGCAAAAGGTAAGCTTGCTTATTAACAATAATTGAGACTATAATACCCATTAAATATTAGATTATACATTGAACAAGGCCACTGATTCATACTTTATACACCTAATTCAAAAACTTGAAGTGACGTTTTTCTTGCACTGTTCTCCATTCGAATCCTACTGGAGGTCTTTTTTGACACTTGTTAACCGTGGAAGAGGAGAAAATTTTTCTCAGGACCTTGAAAAATTTTCAAGAGAAAAAAATATTTCAACTTCAATCATATAGGTGTACATAAAAAACGACACAATTCAGCGAGGAAGATAACGAATATTGCTAACAAGGTCAATAGGTGTGAGCCAATTCAATTTCAATATAAATTAGTAGAGTATTTACAAAAGTTGAACTCAGGTGTATAGAATAAATAAATCAAGAAAATGGATCAAGAAAATGAAAGAAACATCTCAAGATTATGGAGAGCTTTCAAAACAGTAAAAGAAATGGTCAAAGACAGAGGTTATTTTATTACTCAAGAGGAAGTGGAATTACCATTGGAAGATTTTAAAGCTAAATACTGTGATTCGATGGGCAGACCACAACGTAAAATGATGTCATTTCAGGCAAATCCAACTGAAGAATCTATATCGAAATTCCCTGAAATGGGCTCTTTATGGGTAGAATTCTGCGATGAACCTTCCGTTGGTGTAAAGACAATGAAGACCTTTGTTATACATATTCAAGAAAAAAATTTTCAAACAGGCATCTTTGTTTATCAGAATAATATTACACCAAGTGCAATGAAATTGGTACCTTCTATACCACCTGCCACCATTGAAACATTCAACGAAGCTGCCTTGGTTGTTAATATTACCCACCACGAATTGGTTCCTAAGCATATCAGATTGAGCACCGATGAAAAAAGGGAGCTATTAAAAAGATACAGATTGAAGGAGTCCCAACTGCCAAGAATTCAAAGGGCTGACCCTGTAGCCTTATATTTGGGGTTGAAAAGAGGAGAAGTGGTCAAAATCATAAGAAAGAGTGAAACCTCTGGTCGTTATGCCAGTTACAGAATTTGTATGTAGAGCGACTATTGATTCAATTCCTTTCATACAACGATAAAGCGAACAAGAATATGTACAATTAGAAATAAATAATCTGCAATAAACCTATCACAAATAAGAATTTTTAAAAAGGCACCATTTTCATTAAGTTCAAAAAAAAAAAAATGCATGGTTAGGAAAATTTCCACACCATGTTAGTCGTCAGCTAGTCTTGCGCAAAGCACTACATCGGTAGTACCTTTCCACCATGTCATGTCCTTTAAATTGACTGTTTGGGGCGGACTTACCTCAGTGCCCGAATTTCCCAGAAAGATTGACCCAATAGTTATTATGAGACTGTCGATGATATCATCTCTTAGCAACAGTTGATTTATTACGTTAGCTCCTCCTTCAATCATTACTGAGTTTATATTGAACTCTTCTTTAAGTATCTCAAACAATTTCTTCCAATCGACTTGTTTTGTGGCTCCATCTATTGGACATATTGCATACTCTACATATTCTTCTTTTATAATAGGATCACATGTGACAATAACGATTGGCGGTTTGCCCTGCTGCTTGTCAAAAAGTTCTTTTATTTTCGAACCTTTAAACCTCCACCTTTGCTTCGTGTCTAGGATGATTGGCCTAGGAGAATTTGCAAACGGATTAGGGCCCCATTTGCAATTCAACCCAGGATCGTCAACTAGCGCTGTTCCACTACCTATAAGTATTCCGTCGTGATGATGTCGCAAATAATGTGTCATTGTCTTCGTTTCAGGGTGGGAAATAATGGTTCTTATTCCAGGACCTTTAGATATTCTTGCATCTAGCGACTGAGCATAAGTTAATGTGATGAAAGGCTGAATGGCATTTCCTTTTTCAACAGCACTTGGTAGATAACTTTGCAAAAATAGCGGCAGATCTCCACACAATGGTCTTAAAGCCATTTCTCTATGATAATAGTATTGAGGGAAACAAGCTATTGATACGCTAGATGTCAAGTTAAGCTTGAATGTCTTTCAACCGCATTGTAATCACGCTTCTTGGTTCTACAAAAAAATTCATCTTCATATCTGCCTTTCTTTTTCTGGTTTCGGAATTTTCCCGTTGTCAGCTAATTGAGGGCATGTGGGTTCGTCTCAGCAGTGTTACAAAATAGAATATTCACTTTCTTCATAATCTCTGCCTTTCTCTTCTGGATTGCTAAAGTGAATGTTCTTTGCTCTTGTGATCTTATACCCATCGTTCTTATGTAAATTTTGGGCTTTCTCTGCAAATCTTGGTTTCTTGTTATATAGTTCCTTCTGTTCTCTATCTGGGACGACTTCATATTTGGTGAGCCTATCTTTATCTTTTCGTAAAGCGGCAAATCTACTTGCTTCGTATTTTTCAGATTCTCTCTGCTTGGCAAGCTGTGAGTTTCTATGTTTCAATTTACGTTCGTTTTGTCTTTTAAGCCATTCACATTGCTCCTTTTCTGGATCAACCTCATCGTCATCATTTAAAAGCATACACTGCTTGACCAATTCCTCGTTGGTACTATAATTAGTGTCAAGTTGCAGCTTCATCGTTTCATAGTTCTTCGCCACTTGGTTGGCTTTGTCAATGTTTTTCATCACATTTTTCTTTTTTATGTCTAAGTCATGTGCCTCGTTTTGAAAACTCTGACTTTGATCGATAGTGGTAGCTTGTTGTCGATTATCGGCCTTTTTCTTCAAAAACAAAGGTCTGTGTAAATGCATGGCATCTCCATTGTCACTTGAGTTACTGCTGTCACTACTCTTCTCGCTTTCGGAGCTAGAATCAACTCTATTTAGATTCGATTCTTTTTTGTCCCTAACTAAGTCCTTCTTCGTTGGTTGTTCCGAACGTTCATATTTCAATAAGGTTGCTTTCTTTGATGAATTGGCATCCTCATCTAAATGCTCCTCATCTTCTGAAGAGTTTTCATCGCCTGAGCTTCTTTCGAGTCTTCTCTTGAAATGTCTGAAACTCATTTTATTCTCGTCTGTACCAGAAATAAAGGAAAAATACCTAGTTTGACTGTAGTACTTTTATAATATCTAATTCTATCAAAAGAAACCAGTAAAGGCTTACTAGTTACAAAGTATGGCAAAATAGAATACCTGCCAAAAGTAAAAAAAAATGAAATGATGAATAGTGAAAGAAAACAGAAAAAACAGAAAGGAAAATAAAATAGATTGAGAGCTTGACCTAAAAGGCCTTTGAAGTATAAATAGTAATAATGAAAAGCTTCTCTTGCAAATAAAATGACGCACGATCATACCACCTTTATTAATATACAGACACGCTTTAAAACTATGTACTTTGAGAGCTACTTTACTGAAAATTATATGATGCAAAAGACCATATATTATTAATCAAGCTTTACCAGCTTTGATATTTTTTAATACAACGGACTTTTTCGGGAAAGGGAAGTGTAGGTTCTTCAGGAACTATGAGGTGTTCAACTATGGAAGGAACGATACCTGGCGTTACTCTTCCCAACCAAATTAAAGTGTTCGGATTCTTCAAATAAATTTGAGCATTTGCCGCAAACTTATGACCACCAACGTGATTAACAAATGCGATCTTTACGCCATCAGGCCTGTAATCAGAATTATCCCTATATAGGCCATGCTCCTGTAATTTACTATCAAACACCTTCTTCAGATATGGAGCGGTAATCCCGCATCTTTTATCTCTTGTAGTATGTGAGCATATGAATACAAAAGCACGTTCACGTGCAACAGAAATGTTTGGTCGTGTCTCCAGTAGCCTTTCTTTCGTAATAGTGTTGTTTAGTAAATCGGGGACTAAATCATCCAGCGTTGCTTGGACGTCATCTGACCTAAGGTCGTTTAACCAGATGAAATAAGGCAAAACTAGAACATTATTCTTGGTTCCCCGCATAACTTCGATATCCATAATATCTTTAGGTAAAGATGAAACTGCACAATTTAACGTCTTTCCTGTACCCGTGTTGGAGAGTTTATCCGAATTATTGTCACACCATTCAGAGATCTTGTATTGAACAGATTTTGGGTCTTCCAAGCAGGCATCATGCTGCCAATTTATTTGAGATGTGGGAACAATAAAATGAATTTTCGGAGTTTTAGAAGAATTCAACAAGGGAGTTTCGTGCTCGATTTTTAGTTTCGCAAAAACTTGCTTTCCTTCTTCGATTTCCGTTCTACAATCACCAGAGCAGTCGTGTTGGTCAGCAGCGTCATCACCTTTACATAGCTTAATCGATTGAGAGATTTCTTCTCTTCCCTTTGTCGTCAATTGTGAAGCTTCATCACCGCTTTTGTGCTTAAAGATATTTAAAAAAGCCATAATCTACAATGCAGAGGTACCTTTCTCCCTTGGCCGCCTCTTGTCCTATCCAGATTATATCAAGAACTTCCTCTTCTTATATCTCGAGGAAAAAAAGCCAACACGCTCTATTACTATTCCGTTAGAATTTCACCGTTACGTTGCCGTACAATCTCAACAATATAGATAAATCACTTTGTTAGTACTAAGAACAGAGCTTTCTCCTGTGAACTTATGTATAAGGAAACTTTAAGCCCTTATATCCATTTATTTGTTTATTTCCGCTTTTTTCCGCTACACTGAATGAAGCCCTTGTGTTATATCTTCTATTTTCTTTTACATCTCAAAACTTTAACCTGCCCTTCAAAAATATGACAAATCCCCTAAAGGGTCTCCATATTTTTATTCAGACCCTACTCCGCCAAAAAGTGTTGATTAATCATGTTTGTTTTTCAGCCATTGCTATAACTCAATTTAAAATAGCGTAAACTTTATGTTGCAGATGTCTTTATTAAAATATACTATTTATAAATCCAAAGGACATTTTGAAAATAGATATGGACCCTGGTTTTACAAGTGATCATGAAGCTATGGATGACTCGAAAAAACAAAGCTCTGTCGTGAGCAGTCAGCAGCACAATCTAAGATTTGAGAATCCTGGAATCTTGATGGGTTCCACTGTCCCGGCGATTCCACCCATGTCATCGAATTTTCCGCCTGCCTCAAATGGTTCTCTCATGTCACCTCAGTTAAGCCCTTTTCCTGATTATCGTTTGAGACATCATCCGCTGGCCCAAATGATTCCTACCGGTAAAAGCTTTCTAGCTTATAATATGGAATCTTTCAAAAGTAGAGTAACTAAAGCGTGTGATTATTGTCGGAAGAGAAAGATTAGATGCACAGAGATTGATCTGTCATATGGGAAATGTAGAAACTGTATCAAATATAACAAGGATTGTACGTTTCATTTCCATGAAGAATTGAAAAGAAGGCGGGAAGAGGCTTTGAATAATAAAGAAAATGGAAAGTCAGTTAAGAAGTCCAAACCTGATAAGGAAAACACGGTGGAAGATGAAAGTTTCGATATAGCCGCACGGTCGAGCAACACTTCGTCTACAGGAAGCCCACCCAAACTACAACAGTCCACTTTATTGCAAGAAATTGAAGAAGGTTCTACCTGCCAGAGCGCAGAAAATAAGGAAGATGATGATATATCGGACCTTTTCCCCATTGATAAGGATGTTCTTGAAAAAATCGAACTAAACCATACAAAAGTTTCCGGAAAAGTCTTTGTGTTGGAAGAAATTTGTAAAAACATGAAAGGAACAATAGAGAAACTAGTTGAAGAAACTAAAATTGACGTTTTTGATAAAGAGTACATGAAGCGGCCTAAAAGAAAGCAATATTCAAAGGCCTTGTTAACAAAACAGAAAATGTTTCATTTTCGACAGAATATTCTACCACATTTAACTGATGAAGAGTTTCTATCACCCATCAATGAAATGTTCACGACCACCTTTAAATACTCTATTTTGCAAACTAAGTTGGCTCTCGATTTCTCTTTCCGATCTGCATCATCTCCATCCAACGACAATATTCTGTATCCTTTGCCCCGTTTAGCGATTGCAAAGCGTTTGCTTGAAAACATAAACTGTCCATCCTTAGCTTCTCTCCTTCATATAATAGATGTAGATCAATGTCTAGAATTTGCTGAGATTCACTATGATCCTCTCAAAGGAAAACTGACTCCTTCACAAGCATTTTTGTTAAATATTTGCTTATGCCTTGGAGCTACCGTGTCCAATTTTGGAGAGAAGCAAGAGCTAATTGATGAAGGAAGTCATGAAATCTATTATTTTGAAAAGTTTGAATTGTGGAGGCTCAGATCTTTCACATTTCTCAATTCTGTCTACTACTATCATAAACTATCTGTGGCACGTGCAGATATGACCGCATTGAAGGCATTGCTTTTACTGGCAAAGTTCACCCAACAAAAGATCAGCGCTTCATCAGCAGTTAAAGTTCTTTCCGTGGCAATTAAAGTGGCTTTGGATTTACGATTGAATTTGCATTCTACCTATGAAGATCTAGAGCTTGATGAAATTCTTAAAAGAAGGCGTTTATGGTGTTATTGTTTTTCAACGGACAAATTCTTTTCTGTAGTATTGTCAAGACCGCCGTCTCTCAAAGAGGAAAACACAGACGTATTGACAGATGAAAGTTACGTTGGACTATTCCGGGATAAAATTCTACCGAAACTTTCCAAGAAATATGATGATGCAAGACTAGGGAGGGTGAATGATATTGTTTCCGTTGTAAACCTACTCGCTAATCACCTTGAATATACACCATACATTCAATCGTATTTTTTATCAAGATTATCTCTTATAGAGTCTCAAATATACTACGCATGTTTTTCCATTAGAACAACCTTAGATTATACACTGGATGAAATTATTGATAAAGTGTTAGAGAATCAAAAATCGCTAGACAGAATGCGAGATGATTTGCCCATTATATTATCGCTAGATAATTACAAACAAAATATGAAAATTTTATCCTTGGAGTCCCCAAAGTTAGAGTTTGAAATAAATTGTTGTAATACTGTTCTTTTACATCTCAGATGGTATCATCAAAAGATAACTTTGAGTTTGTTCGTTATATCTATCATTAGAGACAATTTAGATCAGCGTAAAAGTTCTCGGCATGATATAGCTGAAATCATTAGAGCATCAAGGTTCAATTTCAAAGAAAGTTGCATCGAAGTATTGAATGTTTTGAAAGATTTTGAATACTATCCTGCTGTTCAGAATGATTTTTTGTATTTTTCTCTCACAACAGTTTTTTCCATGTTCCTTTACTTGTCAGAGATTATGGTAAATGATCAAAACGCCATGGAAACTGGTTATATTATTGGACTATTAAGGGATACCCATACCCGTATGCTGGGATCTGAAGAGCATTATCTTTCTATGCACAGTCTGAAATGGCAGACATCTCTTTTCTTTTATACTTTTTTTTTACGAAGTACAATGGAAAAGTTCAATCTCACAAGTAAGTACGCGAAATTTTATGCATTTGACTCGAAATATTATGAGGCTATACTCGACAAGTTGGTTAAGCATACCAGAGACTCGAAAGATGATATGGTAGAGCTCTTGAAAACGTCATTTATAAATAAGGAGAAGATGGCTTCATTTGGCAGTTTTGTTGCAAAAGATCAAGAGAAAATGAAAATGTCTTTCAATCTTTTGAATGAAATAACGATTCAGGATTTGAACTTTTTACAGCTTTCAAGCATTCCAAAATTATGGGGAGATAGAGCTGCAGATCCTACGAAAAAAATTAACCGAAAAAATGATAACAATTCTAAAAATAATGATGATTATGATGGTTATGATAATAACAAAAATAGTGATAAAAATAATAAGAAAAATAATAGTAATTATTATGATGATGATGATGATGATGATGATGATAATTATGACAGATCCTTATTCCCAACAGGGTTAACTTCGCTGCTGGATGAGATACATTCAGAACGAGCAGTAAATGATTACAGTGATGAGAATGAAAAGTCAAGCAAATTATTCGAGAAGATTGAAGATCACCTTGAACACGGTGTATTTTTTTACGATCGAGATTTCTTCTTTAAAAATGTATGTGTGAAGATGTAATAATATAATGGACATTCGAATGGTTCAATTGATACACATACACACACATATATATATGTATTATTTTCAAATGTTCTAATATTGAAAACCGTGTTCGCAAGAAATAGAGTTTGTCCGAGGTCTCTAGTCATTTTTCTTCCTTTGAAAAAAAGATTCAAAAATAGGAAAGAGGAAAAAAGTGAAAAGAACAACACGAGTCTTAGTACTTCAAATTGTCTAAATTTGGCCCATTACCAGTGAATTCTGGAAGGACGGCTGCAAACGGTTCATCAATGAATCTCACAGGGTATTTTTTACCGAATTCGTTCAATTCTCGTAACTCTTCCTTCGTCAAACAGGCAAACTCAATATTCGAGGAAATTCTAACTGGATTCAAAGATCTGGGAATTACGATGGTACCCTGCCTAATATGGTAAGAAATTAACAAATCATTTCCTGTGACATTGTGCTTTTCACAAAGCTTCTTTACCAATGGGATCTTCAAATTTGGTGCTCCTTGAGAGCCTAGTGGAGAATATGCTGTTAGCAGGATGTCATGCATGAAGCAAAACTTTCTCAATTCCATTTGTGGTAAATGAGGATGAGCCTCCACTTGGTTGACAGTTGGCTTGACTTTGCACTCCTTAATAAGACGCTCCAAGTACTCGATGGAAAAATTGGAGACACCAATAGCTCTAACACGATGGTCATTAGGGTCAAGGTAAATCTTTTGCAATTGTTTGTAGGTTTCCAACCAGTCGCCGTTGGAAGCATAAACGGTTTTTCCAGAATCGTCAACTGGAGTCTTCACCAGTCCACTAATCCCTTTAGGGTCCTTGACCTTTTCAAAACATAGTGGCCAATGTTGCAAGAGCAAGTCAACGTATTCCAGCCCTAAAGCTTTTAAAGATTCATTCAATGATCTGTCCACCTCATCCCATAGGACGGGCCAAACTTTTGTGGTAATAAAGAGATCTTCTCTTTTGATAGTTCCTTCTTCCAATAGCTCTTTGATAGCTTCACCCACAAACGGTTCTGTTTCATAGGCCCAGGCAGTATCGATGTGTCTGTATCCAGCCTTGACGGCAGCTTTAACTGCTTGTTTTGTTTCAGCTAGTTTTTCTTGAGGATTAGCTGTCCCTAAACCCAAAGCTGGAATACGAACTCCATTGTTAAGCGAAAAGTATACTTCTGTAGTCTTTGGATGCAGCATTTTATCGACAATGCTTTCTGTTGAAGTTATGGTGGAAGACATGATGGTAGTTCTGAGCAAGATACTTTAGGATTTAAAACGGAGTTTATGCGAATAGATTTGAACGCTTGGTATCCCTCTTTTTTTTTTCCCCTTTTATTATTATAAGGCGCGTTTTATATAGTACCCCTCCTAAGGCGGAGGGGTACGGACAGAGCGAAGTCCGATTATTTTAAAGGATTATTAAGCTACTATTAGGTAATTTATATCCGAGCTAAATTACTCAACTATGATATTGATATGAAAACTACCAATTGTAGTAATAATTAGTAATAATGATGATAAGAATAAAATAACGATAACGATAATAGATCATTATCTCTAACTGATTCAACTTCACTGCTGAATATGGTATATTTTTCAAGAATGTGTGTTTGAAGAAGTAACAATATAAAGGAATCTCAAATATTTTAGATGATATCTATATATATAAGTCTATAGGTATGTTCTTTGAGATATTGGAATTTTTAGATCTATATGCGAAATGCATACAGTCTGTCCGAGGTTGTTAGTACATATTCTTCCTCTGAAAAAGAAGATTCAAGAAACAACTAGGATAAAAGAAAGAAAGGAAAAAGGATAACACGAGTTTTAGTACTTCAAATTGTCTAAATTTGGACCTTTACCGGTAAATCCAGGAAGGATGGCAACAGATGGAACGTCCATGAATCTCACAGGGTATTTTTGACCGAATTCGTTCAATTCTCGTAATTCATCCTTCGTCAAACAAACGAATTCAATATTCGAGGAAATTCTAACTGGATTCAAAGATCTGGGAATTACGATGGTACCCTGCCTAATATGGTAAGAAATTAACAAATCATTTCCTGTGACATTGTACTTTTCACAAAGCTTCTTTACCAATGGGATCTTCAAATTTGGTGCTCCTTGAGAGCCTAGTGGAGAATATGCTGTTAGCAGGATGTCATGCATGAAGCAAAACTTTCTCAATTCCATTTGTGGTAAATGAGGATGAGCCTCCACTTGGTTGACAGTTGGCTTGACTTTGCACTCCTTGATAAGACGCTCCAAGTACTCGATGGAAAAATTGGAGACACCAATAGCTCTAACACGATGGTCATTAGGGTCAAGGTAAATCTTTTGCAATTGTTTGTAGGTTTCCAACCAGTCGCCGTTGGAAGCATAAACGGTTTTTCCAGAATCGTCAACTGGAAGTTTCATATATCCGCTAATTCCTTCAGGGTCCTTGACCTTTCCAAAACATATCGGCCAATGTTGCAAGAGCAAGTCAACGTATTCCAGCCCTAAAGCTTTTAAAGATTCATTCAATGATCTGTCCACCTCATCCCATAGGACGGGCCAAACTTTTGTGGTAATAAAGAGATCTTCTCTTTTGATAGTTCCTTCTTCCAATAGCTCTTTGATAGCTTCACCCACAAACGGTTCTGTCCGGTAAGCCCAGGCAGTATCAATGTGTCTGTATCCAGCCTTGACGGCAGCTTTAACTGCTTGTTTTGTTTCAGCTAGTTTTTCTTGAGGATTAGCTGTCCCTAAACCCAAAGCTGGAATACGAACTCCATTGTTAAGCGAAAAGTATATTTCAGTAGTCTTTGGATGCAGCATTTTATCGACAATGCTTTCTGTTGAAGTTGTGGCGGAAGACATGGTAGCAACTCTAAAACAAGATACTTTTATGAATTGAAACGGTGTTGTAGCAAGTAGGTGCAAGTGCTCAATTTTGACACTTTTTTCTTCTTTTCTTCTATTCTTCTTTTCTTCTTGCTTCAATGAAAGGCGCAATTTATATGCCATTCATTCTCCATACGGGGTAGGGGAAGAGCGGAGTTAGGTGGCTTAAAAGCGAACTTAAACGAGTATTAAGCGATCTATAATATGCTTATTACGAGATAGTTAGTTATTTAATGGTTAGATACTAATTATATTTTTCAGTAATCAACATCCCTGAGATTTTAAGGTGAGAGCATAATTTTCACTATCTTTTATTGATTTTTTGTCCTCCTTTTTCTTCAAATGTCGCATCAGTGTTTTGATATAGTTGTCTTTGTCTCCCAGCATCGTTCTTAGTCCACATATCGTTTCTTTCTGAAAATTGGCAGATCTCTCATAAAATTTGAAATTCATTGTTAATTGGTCGACTAACGAAAAGTTGATGTTCGCGAACAATGGGCCTAGTTGTACCTTGAAGCTATTTTCGTGCAAGCGCAATGGGTTGTCTTCGAAGCGATTGTTCGTATTAAGTGTGCTGCAGTAGGTCTCGATCTTAATGATAATGTCGTTGTTTTGTTTTAAATTATTACCGTAAACATTGTAGAACTGCACAACTTCGTTGAGGTTTCTTATTAAATCCAAGAACTGGTTAATAGTATATTTGTTCAAATCTACTCTAACATTGTTAGTCTTAAGCTGCTTTTTTTTTTTTCAAGAGATTTTTCTAAACCAAACACTTTCTTCTCTAGATATTTTAATCTGGTCTCGTTATTTCTTGTTTCTCTTGGAAGATATTTCGAAGGTTTGAATGTAGATTGCGTTAGCTTTTTGGATGTGTTATTGGCGTTCAATTCTAAAACTCCAGGACCCGTATTAGATATAGTAACGTCTTCATTTTCGTTCTCATTCGTAAAAGTGCATTCTCTCATTTTTTCGTCAGTACTGTTGTCTCTGAATTTTTTCATATCTGAGACTAGATCACTATTTCTCTTATTGACAGATTCAAGCTTTGTTTTTAAGGAAACTATTTCTTGCTTCTGTAGGAGGTTTTCCTGCTTTATCTTTATCAGTTTCGAATTCTCCAATTTCAACTTTTCTATTTCTTTTTGTGCCTCCCATTTACACACTTTATTCTTTGTGAGTTCATTGGAAATACTTTCTATGATATTCTCACTCAATTTTTGGATTTCTTCCTCGGAAATGACATTTTGTTTCTTCAATGAATCAAAATCGGTTTCAATGTTCATAGTAGCTAATCGTTTACTCAGGTACTCAACTACATATCTTCCATCCTTATGAGAAATTATATCTTCTGATGTATGTGGCTGAGACGTAAATGTATTTGGTGTCTGGAACACAAATTTATACGGACCTTCAAGAACGTTTTCTGGAGGAGTGGCTGGAGAGAAGTCGCCATCATTTTCGTAACTATTTTCTTCAGAAGATTTTCCAGATTCTTTATCTAAGGCCTTATTATTGGGGCTTTTAGTTAAACATTGTTCCCTGGAGGAGAACTTTTCAAGACTTTTTGATTTTAGGATTTGTGAATTGGCATCTGTGAATTGAGATTCATTTTCATCCTCCGACGAGAAGTCAACAGGTATTGATAAGCACTTTTCATAAGTATAGTCTCTCCCATGTCCACCATTCGTGCCTCTGAAAATACTACTTCTGATTTTTCTCGTCAAGTTTTCTTTGGGGTTGTCACTAGTATTATGTGCGTCTTCTTTCTTTGCACATTTACTAGTAGTTTTTCTCCAAAACGATGTGTCGTCCTCATCCTCTGACATGGAGTCATCCTTGTTTGAGTTTGTTTGTTTAAAGAAAGACCTTACTTTTCTTCCAACAGAATTCCTTCCTTCAAGAGAGCTCTTTTGGTTTTTATCATTTGAACCGACATTTTTGACTCCACTCTCAGTTTTATTGGCGCAACTTTCTTTATGGTGATCAACTGTTGGTTTTAAAAACCAGTTTCTTAACGTACTATTTTTCTGTAAAGCAACAGTATCAGAGGTGAAAGTAAAATTGGGAAACTTGCCACGTTTAGTATTGTCACCTTCTACTTTATTGGCTAAGTTGGACATCGTGCTTTCTCTTGTATCTATCCTTATAAATTGATAAACTACTGCGATGAGAATCCTCTCTTCTAGTACGTCAAATCACTTTCTGTTTTTTGTCTTTATTGCAGTCTTTTAATTAAGAAAATTATTGAAAGGAGGTAAGTGTTTGTTGTGCTCGTTGTTTTTTGATCGCTTTTACTCTATAAGCAGGGACACTCTAGCTAATGTATTATTTGTTCATGTATTAGTTTTTGTGTTCCTATTTCAGACGCGCGTCAGCAAAGGGTATCGCAAATTAAAATAAATATGTGGCGTTAGTGATCCAATGCGCATAGTTGTTGATTTGAGTTTCTAAACTAAGGATTTAGTAAAAACATATTATTTAATTATCTATCAGTATTATGTCGTATTTAGGTTTAGCATATAGAAAAAATTGAATGAATACTGTGAAGTCCATCAACAGTGTACCAGCACTACCGATAAGCCATGACGCGTTTAAGATCAAATAGTCAGGGTCAAGTGATACTGAAAGCACTGATATTATGAATGAAGTATTCCCCAAGCATGCAAATAAAAAGAAAAGAAATGAGACACCCTCGCATGATTTTCTTTTGAAGTTGAGAACAATCTGAGGAATCCTAGAGCCCAAATAAAGTATCGCACTTAAATATCCTAAAAATTGTGCCGGATAATTCATCTCAAAAGCAGGCTTTTTGGAAGTACTGCTACTCAGGCCAGAACAATAAGATATATACCATGAAAAGAACCCGGCAATAATTACGCCTGAGACAATTAACATGTCATTGAAAACATTCTCTCTTCTGCTTATAGCCGCATCTGTACCAAGCTCAAGTGAGTTATATGATTGATTATCTTCTTCCTCTCCCCTCGGTAAAAGTGGTTCATACTCGTTAAAAACGTCTCGTAAGACAGACCCATCTATTGGGTTTGTTGGAGACAAATGTACGGGATCAACTTTTTTCTTGACTTCTTGTAAAGTACCCTTCTTATCCTTATCATACCAAATGCACTGTATCAGTAAAACTAAATCTGCTAATGTATAATATGCGGCTAAAATTATCATGGTTGGGAGTAAGTTTTGCATGATAGCTCCTATGACGTTGAATATATCACCCAATAGCCATAACACAATAAAAAGCAGCGATAATCCTTCTGCGGATTGTCTTCGAAAGTTTTCATAAATCTGTGGTACAAATACAACAATCCAGCAAGATATTGATATAGACCCAGAAATCCCGCTAATGTTCTTAGCGTTCAGAATGATTGGGATCAGCTTCATAGTAGAATGCAGGAAATACTTTTTAGGGGATACCGCTTCTGAGTTGTAGAAAAAGCAGTTTGAGGGTCTTTTAAAAAAAGGTGGTTTATATGCCTAAATGATTGAATTTGTGTTGTGCTGTGTATAGTTATGTTATGACTCTTATACCAAAATCAGTGCTGTTTATATTTTTATTATTTCTTTTTTTTCTCATGCAATATGAGCCATTGCTTCTTTAGCCCCTCGCTTCGGGGGTGGAAAAATACTACAAAAAACCGATACAATTGAAAGAGTAGCAAACGTGAAGAAAATATTGAATGAACAAAGTTTTGAATACATATAACTTCTATTTACAGGAATAACAAACGAGAGTTATGTTTCCCAATGCCATGCGGTGTTGTATGCCAATATAAAATGTTTTTGTTTTATGCATGAGCAAAAAAACTTAGAATATACATACTTCCATTCGAAATTGAGCAAAAGATACGCGCTGAAACTATCTCTTGACCCAGGTTGGCATTTTTCTTGCCTTCTTTTTTCCTGGCTTCTTTCTCTCTACATGCCTGTAATCTCTTGTTAAAACACCAGCTCTGTGCAATCTCGATTTTAATAACGGATTGAATACAACTAAAGCCTTTGCAATGGCGTGCATGATTGATTCAGCCTGGCCCGTAGGTCCACCTCCAGATGTCATAGCGAAAATGTTATACTTTCCGACAGATTCAATTACTTGAAGTGGGTACATAATTGATTCTCTATCTTTTATCTTGAGAAAATAATTATTCAATTGTCGACCATTAACCAATATCTCACCTGTGCCTCTAACGACATAGACCTTCGAAGTGGAACTCTTTCTCTTTCCAATGGCCATACTTCTTCCAAACTCATCTAAAGTTTTGATCTTGATATCATTTGCAAGAATTGAACTTTTCTTATAATATTGTGATAGTTCGGATGTGATTTCATCATTGGTAAGCTGAGAGTCAATGTTGTGCAGTTTATTCAACATGTACAGCAGCTGGGTGTACTGGGTAGGTTTCAATCTTGTACCACCTCCTATTAGAGCGTATTCATCAAAAGAAATCCACGGAGCCTTCGTTTGTTGTACTTCGGTGCTATCCTGAGCTGGTAACTTTATGTATTTCCTTAGAAGCCTTTCTAGTCGGTTAATGCGATCTTCATGATTAGGATTCGCTGAATAAAATGTGGGTAGTTTTGGGACGATCCTCCCGGGCAAGTCACTCTCGGTTTTATGATAAATGGGCCTAAAAGACATTCTCATAGTGGCAGGAGCTGGAGCAATGGCTGCCCTTCGAAATAAAGAGAATATCGAAAACATTGCTCTTTTTTGAAGGCTTTGTCAAAACAGGTATACTAGCTAAGCAATATGCACTTTACTGGTTGAACAATTTCGAGTTTATTTTTCATCAATAGTAGTGCACTTTAGATTTGTTAATTCCAAATTGCTGCTAGCCCCATTCCTTATCACTTCAAACGAGAAGTTAGTGTAATGTCCATTACAAAAGAAGAAGAATTAACTACTTAGACGTTTATAGAACTGTCTTTGTTAAGCAAAAAGCCAGTCTTCTGTCTCTTCTCGTAAGTATAACACTGTTTGTACATGAATGAGATATCACGCCATGTTATAAGTGAATCGTAAAAACTAAATAGGTAGAAATACAACTTTCGTATAAAAGTAAAGATATATTCATCAAATTCGTTACAGAGAGTTATTTAGAAGTGTCCACAACATATCTACCAACAATTTCACCTTTCTCCATTTTTCCGAAAATTTCTGGAACATCAGATAGACCAGCCAAGTGGATTGGAGACTTAATTAAGCCTCTAGCAAAGAAATCCAAAGCCTCCCTTGTATCAGCTCTATTTCCAACACAGGATCCGACAATAGAAATGGACTTTACAACTTGATTGAAAACATCAGACTTACAATAAGCATGAGCAGGCATACCAACCAAGACAACAGTACCGTTGGGCCTACAGTACTTCGTAGAAGCCTCGATAGCTGCTTCAGAAACAGACACATTGATAACTCCATGAGAACCACCGTTAGTGGCCTTAATTACAGCACCAACAACATCTCTTTCCTGTGTGAAATCGATGAATATTTCTCCACCTAATTGTTCAAATAGTTTTCGTTTAGCCTCGCCACCATCTATACCTATAACTCTGAAACCCATAGCCAGAGCGTATTGGATCGCCAGAGAACCTAAACCACCGCAGGCACCAGATATAGTGACCCATTGGCCTGGCATCAGATTTGCCCTTTTCAACGCCTTATAAACCGTGATACCTGCACACAATATTGGGGCAACTTCTGCAAGATTAACGTTTTGTGGAATATGAGCAGCTTGAACAGCATCAGCAGTTGCGTATTCTTGGAAAGTACCATCATGTGTGAAGCCAGTACCGTCTAGGTGAGGGCACTGAGATTCATTACCCACCTCACAATATTCACAAGACATACAAGTCCCGTTCAACCATTTTATACCTGCAAGATCACCAACCTTCCAGCCCTTAACGTTGGATCCTAACTTGACAACAACACCAGCACCTTCGTGACCGCCAATTAATGGAAATTTCAATTGGAATGGCCAATCTCCATGCCATGCATGCAAATCACTATGACAGACACCAGAATATTTTACGTGAACTAGAATTTCGTTAGGCTTGGGTTCTGGAACAGTAACATCTTTGTATTCCAACTTCCCGTCAGTCTCGTAGAATACAATAGCTTTCTGAGTTTTTGGAATGGCCTGAGAAGACATGATATTTGTATTAAGTTGATGTGTAGTAGAATAACCTTCAGGTGCTCTTCCGGAGTGAAACGAGACAAAAGATCATAAAAAAGTAACTTGCATCAGGAATTATCTTATAGGTTCTCCTTTTATATTCGTAGTATTTGCATTCAGAAAGTGATTACATCAAGACAAAAGAACGATCCCGCGTCACCTGATGTCACAATTGGTAGATTTCATTGTCACACGCTCTTTGACTCATTGCCCCGCGAAAGGAGAACTTTTTACAGTGCCGCTGGCTTGTCGTATCCTTCAAAAAAAGATTGCAAAACAGATTCATAGTATTCGGTAAAGATGGCAAGATGTATTCTCACATTCCGGTGTTGTAGATATTTTATATTGGTGTTATATCATAAGGCTTGGATAGTGAATATTTTCGCCTGTAGAAAAATTTTGACCCACTGTAAGATTGATCAAATGCCTGGATATAGAACTTTTGGGCTGTCATATGGCAGTCACTTTTTTCAATAAATTATAGACTGGTTTACTTCTTAGTGTGCTGGTGAGATTCAGAAGGTGACTGGAGAAATTGTTCTCAAAGAAACTCTAAGAAAACGTTACTTATTATTGATAGTGCAGCTCTACTCTTTATTGTTGATTGCCTCTTACCTTTCTTAACATTTTCAGATCTAGCCTCTTGATGTTACAAACTCCAACTTCTAGTCTTTTTGAGAGGCTGTACCCCTTAAACAAGGTTACTACTCAATGTTTTCTTAATTATTTCAAACCTTATAATTAAAAGGTTGATTTTTACAAAGAACGATTGTTTTTGACAAATCCAATATAATCCATGTATGGTGAGAAAGAACTTGATACAAGTTAGCATAATAAATCGAGGATTGAGAAGAATACAACCAAAAGCCTTTTCCGGAGTTGTCATTGATTTCTGGTAACACCACGTTTTGGTAAGGCACGTTGATGAATGTAGAAAGACCGGATGCTGAAATCAAGAGGGATTAATCACCAACATCAATTGGTATAATAATTGATTGTTCTAATTGAAGCACTAAACTATCTATTCACTATAAAATATAACTATAGTCTTGATATATCACATAAGTGTCCACGTCACCTTCAAAATAAAAATATAAATACCCAATCTGGATACGTGACGATATTAAATGGATGACATGACGGACTCGTTAAATGGCATATTGTCAGAAGTCCACTTCTAGAAGTGCAGTAATCGTATCCCGCTTTGTTTTGGCTATACTTTGTTGCAAGCTTATATCTAGAGTTAAAGACAATAACCCCTTCGCAAACACATATCGTACGAGTACTTTAAAACTACATGCGCTTCTATGATTTGTACGTGATTAGTATCACCATTTGATAGCGCCTTTTTATTACCCGAATTAAGTGGTGACCCTGAATGAAAATTTTTTTTCAGAAGTTTCAGTGCTAGGCGTCAATCAATGAGATACACTATTCTAATTTTTGATGTGAAAGATACTATTAATATGGCCTTTAACGACAACTGGGTTATCTTTTAGGTTCGTTAAGTCTTTTCATTAATACGCAGAACTAGTCAAGTGAATATTTCAATAATGGATAACGAGGTCGAGAAAAATATTGAAATCTGGAAAGTCAAAAAGTTGGTTCAATCTTTAGAGAAAGCCAGAGGTAATGGTACTTCTATGATCTCTTTGGTTATCCCTCCTAAAGGCCAAATTCCACTGTACCAAAAAATGTTGACAGACGAATATGGTACTGCATCGAATATTAAATCAAGAGTTAATCGTCTCTCAGTTTTGTCTGCAATTACTTCCACTCAACAGAAGTTGAAGCTGTATAATACTTTACCTAAAAATGGTTTGGTTTTGTATTGTGGTGACATTATTACCGAAGATGGTAAAGAAAAG
The DNA here is from genome assembly GCA_900290405.1 of Saccharomyces jurei. Classification (NCBI taxonomy): domain Eukaryota; kingdom Fungi; phylum Ascomycota; class Saccharomycetes; order Saccharomycetales; family Saccharomycetaceae; genus Saccharomyces; species Saccharomyces jurei. Next base: position 520,064 of record LT986463.1, on the reverse strand, counting down.
AAGGTCACGTTTGACATTGAGCCATACAAGCCTATTAACACATCCTTATATTTGTGTGATAACAAGTTTCATACTGAAGTTCTTTCGGAATTACTACAAGCTGACGATAAATTTGGTTTTATAGTCATGGACGGTCAAGGTACTTTGTTCGGTTCCGTTTCTGGTAATACAAGAACTGTTTTACATAAATTTACCGTTGATCTACCAAAAAAGCACGGCAGAGGTGGTCAATCCGCTCTTCGTTTTGCTCGTTTAAGAGAAGAAAAAAGACATAACTATGTGAGAAAAGTTGCGGAAGTCGCAGTTCAAAATTTCATTACCAATGACAAAGTTAATGTTAAAGGTCTAATTTTAGCAGGTTCAGCTGATTTTAAGACCGACTTGGCCAAATCCGAATTATTCGATCCAAGACTTGCATGTAAGGTTATTTCCATTGTGGATGTTTCTTACGGTGGTGAAAATGGTTTCAACCAGGCTATCGAACTTTCTGCGGAAGCGTTGGCCAATGTTAAATATGTTCAAGAGAAAAAATTATTGGAAGCATATTTTGATGAAATTTCCCAGGATACGGGTAAATTTTGTTATGGTATAGATGATACTTTAAAAGCTTTAGATTTGGGTGCAGTTGAGAAACTAATTGTTTTCGAAAATTTGGAAACTATCAGGTACACATTTAAAGATGCAGAAGACAATGAGGTTATAAAATTTGCTGAACCAGAAGCAAAGGACAAATCCTTTGCTATCGACAAAGCTACTGGCCAGGAAATGGACGTTGTTTCTGAAGAACCTCTGATTGAATGGTTGGCAGCTAACTATAAAAGTTTCGGTGCTACCTTGGAATTCATCACGGATAAATCTTCCGAAGGTGCTCAATTTGTCACCGGGTTTGGTGGTATTGGTGCAATGCTGCGTTACAAGGTTAACTTTGAGCAATTGGTTGATGAATCTGAGGATGAATATTATGATGAAGATGAGGGATCTGACTACGACTTCATTTAAATAACATAAAAAGGGGGGAGAGAAACCAAAATCGAAAAGAATTTAATCACTTGATGTCAAATTTAAATTGAATTCGCTTTTAATTTTTTGTACAATATAATATATACTTGGATAACCTTTTGCTCTATATTGAGCTGATTACTTTCTCGAAAGTACATAGCAGGTCTAGAGGACTGTATATGTTATGTAGAAGTTACGATGAAAAGAGGCCTTTTCCTCAAAAAGCCTATGTATTAATTATTCCTCTTCTTCTTTTTCTTCAATGTTTCCAAAGCGTCTATTTTTTCATGACCAATAATAGTATTGTGACCTCTCTTTTTGACCAGATTATCAGCCAAATTTATCAGCCCACCTGTCAAGTATTTCTGTCTTCTATCTTTACGTATAGGCACTGCCAACAATTCGTTCAATTCGGCTTTCATTGCTTTTACTTTATCCTTGCCTATAGTCTTTTGCATTTTTCTATTTTTATTCTTGAGTAAGAAAGTGTCTGAATTACTTTTTGATATATCATCTTCATCAGAATCAACATCGATACCTAATTCGTCTGCAGCCTTTTTTAGCCAATTATCATCTTTCCTTAGGGAGTTGGAAGCTATTTCATGATCAGCCAGTTCGCTTGATAATCTACTTCTTTCTTTAAGTTGTGAAAGTATGTCGGTCTCGATTGGTAACAAAGGAACGGTATTTTGCCATTTGATAGGCTTTCTGTTGATTGACTTGGTCTTTAAATCTGCAGAAACACTGTTCTTTGTAGCCAAAGTTTTTCTTAATTTCCTCAATGGGCCCATTGATTCTTGAGGCGAACATATCATGGCAGAGACACCTTCAGAACCTGCCCTTGCAGTTCTGCCTGATCTATGGATATAGATATCAGTAGACCTTGGCAAGTGATAGTGAATAACGTGCTGGACACCCGGAATGTCCAAACCCCTTGCAGCAACGTCACTTGCAATCAATACTGTTGAGAGTTGAAAGTTATTCGGATTTGAGTGATTTATTGTCTTTTGTTTAGCACTTTGTTGCTTGAATCTTTCCAAGCTTTTCAAACGATTTTTCTGGGTCATAGAAGAATGTATTTGGAAAGCCGGGATATTTAAGTTGTTTAAGTATACAGTCAATTTCTTTACCGAGTCAATTGCGTTACAAAAGATCAGAGTTGTGCCAGGGAACATTGTGAGAAAGTAGTAACAGTATAGATCACGCTCTAATGGAGGACATTCAATCAAAGACTCTTTGATTTGAGAGCTTACTTTTGACTCCGGATTTGTATCTATTATAACTGGTTTTGAATTGAACTGAATTTTACTCATCAAGTGCTGTATTACGGCATTAAGTTCATCTTCATTGTTTTTGAATTTTCTATCCTTAACTTGACGAGAGGAAGATAGCTTATCAAATAAATCTATTGAGAAGGTTGCAGAGAATATCAAAGTTTGCCAGATTTTGTTATTAGTTTCGGTATTTTTTTCTTTATTTTTTCTCCTTTCCACTGATAAGTATTTGATAATTTTTTCAAATTCGTCAAAATGACCGTCCTGTAGTAACCTATCAGCTTCGTCGAGGATTAATGTATCAACCTTGGAGAATCTTTGGATTAACGTATTGTCTTTTTCCAACAATTCCAAAAATCTACCTGGCGTTGCAATGACAATCTGGCCACTATTATCGTATTTTAATAGACGTTGTTGTTTTTGAATGGAAAGCCCACCTGTTAATGATAATATTGAGTACTGAGACTTTGCTAGAACAGGTTCACAGATTTTTTTGAGGTGATCGGTGACTTGATGTGCAAGTTCTCGAGTAGGAGTGAAAATTAACGAAATCGGTTTCTTGTTTTTTTGCGAAAAATTACTAATCAATTGCTCTACGATCGGAATACCATAGGCTAATGTTTTACCTGAACCTGTGGAGGCTTTGCCCATGACATCCTTTCCTTGCAGGATAACGGGAATGGTTTTTCTCTGAATTTCTGTAGGTCTGAGAAAATTCAAGCTCTGCAGGCTTTGCAAAATAGTCATTGAGAGAGGTGCAAGATTTGTCCATTCAGGTAAATTTACAGGAGAAATATCATCAATATTTACATCTTGGTTGAAAACATTTTCTTTTAAAACATCCCCATCTACATCCTCATTGGCGTCAGTTAACTTTGCATTCTCAATTTCGCCTTGCTCATCTTCATCAGAAGAAGAATAGGAAGCTGCACTTAACTCTCCTTCTCCGATATCGTCCAAGTTCTTAAATTCAAGAAGTTCGGCTTCTAAACTTGAATCAGATTCATTTTCTGCGGATCCCTGTTTATCCTCAGTTTCTTCCTTGGTGATATTTTTCACCGTTTTCGCATCACTTTTAGCGACAAAGTTTACTTTACCATTTACAATTTTAACATCTACTCCCTCAATTTCCTCTAAGCCATAAAACCCACCAAAGTCATCCAAAGTGTCCGGGATGTTCACAGGTTTCCAGTTCAGTTTGGATTCATCTACAATTATTTCTTGTGACTTCGTAACCGCTTTTTTTTTTTGAGGAGCCGTCTTCTTACCCATGGTGAAAACTTGAATATGTAGTTAATTTATCTAAAAAGTTTTAGGTAAAGGTTGTTATAGAAATAAGCAGACAGGAATCTTTAATAGATATACTCCCATAAGCTCATCGCTGGAAAAGTTTTTCAAAGAAAAAAAAGTACGGGCTGAGCAAACCTTGTGGCGGGATTTTGTAAGGTGAAAAAAAAACTAAGAAGCGATGAGCTGAATACGACTTTAATGACAAAGGGCAGGCCAGTTAAGTGACATTACTAGCAAAGTGAGATGCATTCTAGAAAGTCTAAAAGCATTACTGGCAAAAGTAAACAAGTAGGCGGTAATGTAGTGAAGGTGATCAAGCCGCAGAAGACAAGAAGGATAATACGAAGATTTCACCATTTGATCAACAAACGTGAATCAATATGCCACTTTTTATGTCTCACAGAAAATCTGGACGAGGCTAACGAGAAAAAAAATGATGCAATTATTAAATCAAGTATTAAAAGTGACGCAAGAATGAGCAAGCATTATGAAGACGGTAAATCACAATCTTTCAATGAAGCTATGGAATCAAAGCTGTTAAAGCTACATTCATTGATTAAAAATGAAGACAAGTTGAGTGACGTTTGTGATCTCACTGAGATGTATACATTGCTTGGTTATATAATGAATCAAATTGATAAGTTGGGTGGACTGGAAGCTTATCAAATTGCCAGTCAAAATGGGCAATTGAAGGGACGTGGAGGAGACACATCCAAGCTACTCGAAAAGTGGATTAGGCCCTTGATAGAGAACAATCCAGAAGCCACGGCATTAGAGATTGGCTCACTAAGCTCTGAAAATTGCATATCCCGATGCGCACTTTTTCAAGAAGTTGTTCGTATTGATTTAGAGGAGCACGAGGGCGTTATCAAACAAGATTTCATGGAGAGGCCACTACCAAAAAATGAAAAAGATAAATTCAATTTAATATCATGCTCTTTAGTGCTCAATTTTGTTAAAAATCACAAGGACCGTGGTGCGATGTGTCATCGCATGATCAAATTTCTCAAGCCACAAGGGTACGTCTTTATTGTTCTGCCACAAGCCTGTGTGACGAACTCAAGATATTGCAACAAAACATTGCTACACAAGCTCCTTGCATCCCTTAGCCTCACACTCCTCTACAGTCATCAAAGTAACAAACTATACTACTGCTTGTACCAACTAAAAACGATTTCGCAACAACCGAGAGGTTCTTCTTCCAAAAGAATGAAGATTAATGACGGCCCTGGGCTGAATAATTTTGGTATTACCCTCTAAGCGGGCCGACGCCGCCTGGAAGTTTTTCATAAAGGGATACAATACAACATAGAAAGATATGTATTCAGACATAGTAAGAGATGAACGTTGTTAAAAAGATAGACTACAGAAGCCACTTCTCAAATAAATACTGGTATATTAAAGTTCTGCTGTTTCACATTACGATTGAGACGAATAATTATTTTGTTTTTATATTTTCGCTTTTTATACACAGTATCGGCATAAGGTTACAATTTTGATCATTTTTTAGGCATTGGGCACAGATTATATCAGCCCGTAATTAAGATAACTGAAGAAAGTTCATAGGATCAGGTAGGTAACTTCTGCCTAACAAATAAAAACCTCAAACAGGAAACCCATTTTTAGCATAATATACAGAAAGAATAAAGTTACTCGCTAAATGAGTCAAAGTGAGCCGAAAAATAGAAATTCTCCAATGGAGTTTTCCTTGACGAAACATCTTTTTTTTGATAGGCTTATGGTTATTCTTCCAATAGAATCTAATCTAAAGACGTATTCTGATGTGGAAGCAGATCCGGTTTTCAATTCGTGTAGGGCTATCATTTTGAACATAGCGATCACAAAGGATTTGAACCCGATCATTGAAAACACATTAAGCTTAATCGACTTAATCGTCCAAGATGAAGAAATCACTTCTGATAACATTACCGATGATATCGCCCACTCTATACTGGTTCTCTTGAGGTTGTTAAGTGATGTTTTTGAGTATTTTTGGGACCAAAATAATGACTTCAAGAAAATTAGAAATGATAATTATAAACCAGGTTTTTCTAGTCATAGGCCAAACTTTCATACATCTAGACCAAAGAACACAAGGATCAAGCCAACTTTAGCAACGACTTTATTATGCCGAATTTCTGAGCTGAAATTCAATACAAGGACTTTGAAGGTTTTAGAAAACATGTCTCATCATCTTTCTGGTAGTGCTACTATTTCAAAATCAAGTATTTTGCCCGATTCACAAGATTTTTTAAAGAAGAGGAATTATCCAGCATATACCGACAAAATAGACTTAACGATAGATTATATTCAGAGGTTCATATCTGCCTCCAACCATACAGAGTTCACGAAGTGTGTCAAGGCAAAGGTCGTTGCGCCGTTATTGATATCACATACTTTAACCGAGTTAGGAGTAGTAAATCATCTGGATCTATTTGGTTGTACATATTTGACCGATAAGAATTTATTAGCATATTTGGATATATTACAGCGTTTATCAAGCTACATGAAAAGAACCATATTTCATTCCCTTTTGTTATATTACGCTTCCAAAGCTTTTTTATTTTGGATAATGGCAAGGCCAAAAGAATACGTTAAAGTTTATACCAATTTAATTTCATCTGATTATAATAGTCCGTCTTCTTCATCTGATAATGGTGGATTGAATAATTCTGATAGGACGTCTATATCTCAACTAGTCTCACTTTTGTTCGATGAAGTCTATTCTACCTTCAACGTATCATCATTATTAACTAATGTCAACAATGATCACCATCACCATATTCATCATTCTTCTTCTTCTTCAAAGACGACTAGCACTAACAGTCCCAACTCTGCATCAAAGACGTCTCTGAAGCAATCTAACATAAATGCTTCTGGGAATGTTTCTCCGTCACAGCTTTCTAAGGGGAATAATTCTTCTCCTACTCCTCCTGTGCAATCATCAAGTATACCTCTAAATTCGAATATCCCAAGTTATTCATTATCTCCAATTGCCTCGACACTAATGCACACAAATACTGCTACATCGACTACAGGTGCAACAAGTAATATTGATTCAGATACGTCAACTACTGTATATACCAGCACTAATAATAATAGTAATAATACCGCTAATCTTAATAATATTCCACAACACATATTTTCCTTAGATGACGTTTCATCATATAATTCAAGTAAGAAATCCTTCAATCCAGATGACAGCAACTCCTCATTTCTTTGGGATAACTCCCAACAATCCAATGCATCCATGGAAAATTCAAATGTACATCCAAGACTGAATAATTATCAGCCTCAGAATATACATTCTTCTTTAAACTATATGGAAAATATTATGGAATTATATTCCAACTACACTGGGTCAGAATTATCTTCTCATACAGCCATATTAAGATTTTTAGTTGTCCTTACTCTGTTAGACAGTGAGGTTTATGATGAGATGAACTCAAATTCATACAGAAAAATATCGGAGCCGATAATGAATGTTAATTCAAAAGACTCTAATACTTTGAGTTGGGGCTCAGCATCGAAGAATCCAAGTATTAAGCATCTTACCCATGGCTTGAAGAAACTTACTTTACAACAAGGTAGAAAGCGTAATGTTAAATTTTTGACATACTTAATCAAGAATTTGAACGGCGGACAATTTGTTTCGGATGTTTCGTTGATTGATTCTATAAGATCCATTCTATTTTTGATGACAATGACGTCTTCTATATCTCAAATCGACTCAAATATTGCTTCGGTCATTTTTACGAAGAGATTCTATAATCTTTTGGGTCAAAATTTAGAAGTCGGTACCAATTGGAACTCTGCCACTGCTAACACCTTTATTTTACATTGTGTTGAAAGGAATCCACTTACTCATAGGCGTTTGCAATTGGAGTTTTTTGCAAGCGGTTTACAGCTAGATCCTGATTTGTTTTTAAGACATTTACAATTAGAAAGGGAGCTTAACCACATAGACCTTCCTAAAATATCATTGTACACTGAGGGATTCAGGGTTTTTTTTCACCTGGTAAGCACAAAAAAACTACATGAAGAAATTGCAGAAAAAACATCCTCTTCGTTAAAAAGGCTATTCTGCGTAATTGCTGATATCCTGTTAAAGGCAGCCCCTTCTTTTGATGAGAACGTAACTAAGATAATCGCCTCCATATTGGATGGACACATTTTAGATCAATTTGATGCTGCGAGGATACTTTCCAATGACGATCGTGCCAGTTATGATGCTTCTACTAGCATTTACGCCGAACCGACCGATATTATTCATAATTCTTCCGATGCTTCATTAGTTTCCTCGCTTTCCCAATCACCTTTATCCTTCAACTCAGGGAGTAACATCACCAATGCGCGCACATGGGAAATCCAATCAATTTTACCAACCTTATCAAATAGATCAAGTGCTTCTGATTTGAGCTTGTCAAATGTTTTGACTAATCCCGTGGAGTCGCAACAGAGCAATAATACAAACATATTAGCCCATAGATTATCTGGAGTTCCCACTACCAAGAGATATGCGTCACCGAACGATTCTGAAAGATCACGACAAAGTCCATATTCTTCTCCTCCGCAATTACAACAAAGTGATTTGGCTTCACCACTCTCAATTATCTCGTCAGGTGCTGTATTTCCCTCCAACCATTCGATGACAGCAAACCCCACTAATTTAAAGAACATCAAATCTCCTAAACCAAACAAGACAAAAAGATTTGCGGATGATAAACAATTAAAACAGCCTTCTCATCTAACCGTAGTATTGAGTGACAATGACGAAGCAAGAAAGATTATGATGAACATTTTTAGCATTTTCAAAAGGATGACAAACTGGTTTATACGGCCGGATGCCAATACTGAATTTCCGAAAACTTTCACGGATATAATAAAACCACTTTTTGTCGCCATACTAGATTCAAATCAAAGATTACAAGTGACAGCACAGGCTTTTATTGAAATTCCCCTATGTTATATAGCTACCTTTGAAGATGTTGATAACGAGCTTGACCCGAGAGTGCTGAACGATCACTATTTGTTATGTACATACGCTGTAACTTTGTTTGCATCCGCGCTGTTTGATCTCAAGTTGGAAAATGTTAAGAGAGAAATGCTATTAGACATTATTGTCAAATTTCAACGTGTTCGTTCTTATTTATCAAATCTGGCAGAAAAGCATGAGATGGTCCAGGCAATTATTACAACGGAGAGATTGACGCTACCATTACTAGTAGGTGCAATTGGAAGCGGAATTTTTATTTCGCTATATTGCAGTCGTGGAAACACTCCACGATTATTGAAAATCTCATGCGGTGAATTCTTACAATCTTTGAAGTTTTATCAAAAATACGTAGGACCTCTGGACCAATACTCAATTTATAATATCGATTTCATAGATGCTATGGCTCAAGACAGTTTTACTGCCTCAGGATCAGTTGCTTTCCAGCGTCGTCTAAGAAATAACATTCTAACTTTTATCAAAGGATCTGACTCGATACTTTTGGATTCAATGGATGTGATTTACAAAAAATGGTTTTATTTCAGCTGTTCGAAAGCAGTTACACAAGAGGAATTAGTGGATTTTAGAAGTCTGGCAGGTATTCTCGCTTCAATGTCAGGTATTCTTTCTGACATGCAAGAGTTAGAAAAAAATAAGAATTTTTCTGTTAATGGCGAAGACAATGCATCCTTTGATTTAAGAAATCCTGCGTATGAGGTTCATAATAAGCTCAAATTTGAACTAACGAAAAAGATGAATTACTTTGTTTCAAAACAATGCCAATGGCTGAATAATCCAAATTTATTAACGAGAGAAAATTCGAGAGATATTTTAAGCATTGAATTGCATCCTTTATCTTTTAACTTATTGTTTGATAATTTGGGATTGAAAATAGATGAATTGATGTCAATTGATCTTTCAAATCCACATGAGGATTCGTCGTTCGTTTTATTGGAGCAGATCATAATCATAGTAAGAACTATATTGAAGAGAGATGATGATGAAAAGATAATGCTGTTGTTTTTAACGGACTTGCTTGATGCGGTTAATAAATTGACCGAAATAGTAGAAAAAATTTCTGTTAGGTCATCCAAATATTATAAGGGAATTATTCAAATGTCTAAAATGCTCAGAGCATTCGAGCATTCCGAAATGAACCTAGGTATCTCAAACCATTTTCATTTGAAAAATAAATGGTTAAAACTTGTTATTGGCTGGTTTAAATTGTCTATTAGTAAAGATTATGATTTTGAAAACTTGTCAAAACCTTTGAGGGAGATGGATTTGCATAAGAGAGATGAAGATTTTTTATACATCGACACTTCTATTGAATCCGCAAAAGCGTTGGCTTATTTGACACGCAACGTTCCATTAGAAGTACCACCTTCAAGCTCTAAAGAAGATTGGAACAGATCGTCTACGGTATCATTCGGTAATCATTTTACTATATTGTTAAAAGGTTTGGAAAAAAGTGCCGACTTGGATCAGTTTCCAGTCTCATTGAGGCATAAAATTAGTATTCTTAATGAAAATGTAATCATCGCATTGACAAATTTATCCAATGCCAATGTCAACGTTTCTCTGAAATTCACTTTACCAATGGGATATTCTGCTAATAAAGATATCAGAATTGCTTTTTTAAGAGTTTTCATTGATATTGTGTCCAACTATCCAATTAATCCAGAAAAGCATGAAATGGATAAAACTTTGGCAATGGATGATATGCTGAAGTATATAATTAAGAATCCCATACTGGTATTTTTCGGAAGCTTGGCTTGTTCACCTGCCGATGTTGACCTATATGCTGGTGGATTCTTAAACGCTTTTGACACACGGAATGCATCTCATATTCTTGTTACTACGCTACTAGAACAAGAAATTAAACGGGCCGCGAGGTCTGACGATATTCTGAGAAGAAATAGTTGTGCAACGAGGGCCTTGTCACTTTATACCAGATCTAGAGGTAACAATTATTTGATAAAAACATTGAGACCTGTCTTACAGGAAATTGTTGATAATAAGGAGTCTTTCGAAATTGAAAAGATGAAACCAGGGTCCGAAAACTCTGAGAAAATGTTAGATTTATTTGAAAAGTACATGACAAGACTGATCGATGCAATTACACATTCTATTACTGATTTCCCAATAGAGTTGGTTGATATTTGTAAAACAATTTACAACTCTGCGAGTGTTAATTTCCCAGAGTATGCTTATATCGCAGTGGGGTCATTCGTTTTCTTAAGATTTATAGGGCCTGCTTTGGTAAGTCCTGATTCGGAAAATATCATCATTGTGATGCACGCTCATGATAGAAAGCCTTTTATTACGCTGGCTAGAGTTATTCAAAGTTTAGCCAATGGCAGGGAAAATGTTCTCAAGAAAGACATTTTAGCTTCAAAAGAAGAGTTTTTGAAGATCTGCAGTGACAAAATATTCAATTTTTTGTCGGAACTATGCAAAATACCAACTGACAATTTTGTCGTTAATATAAGAGAAGATCCAACTCCAATAAGTTTTGATTATTCTTTTTTGCATAAATTTATTTATCTTAATGAATTTAATATTCGAAAAGAAATCATCAAAGAATCCAATTTACCGGGGGAATTTAGCTTTTTGAAGGATACCGCTATGCTCAACGATAAAATTCTTGGCGTACTGGGTCAACCTAGGATGGAAATAAAAAACGAAATTCCTCCTTTTGTCGTCGAAAACCGGGAAAAATACCCCTCATTATATGAATTTATGAGTCGTTACGCCTTTAAAAAGGTGGATATAAAAGAAGAAGAGGACAATACACCATTTGTGCATGAAGCAATGACGTTGGATGGTATACAGATTTTAGTGGTAACTTTTACCAACTGCGAGTACAGTAATGCAGTAATGGACTCGCTAGTCTACAAAGTTCTGCAAATATATGCCAGAATGTGGTGCTCTAAACACTACGTGGTTGTTGATTGTACCACGTTTTATGCGGGAAAAGCGAATTTTCAGAAATTGACCACATTGTTTTTTGGTTTAATACCAGAGCAAGCATCAAATAACTGCATGGGATGTTATTATTTCAACGCCAACCAATCATTTATGGACCAATGGACCGCTGCGTATACGGTTGAAAACCCATATTTGGTTACTCATATTCCGCATTGTTTTATTAACAGTAGTACTGATCAAAATTTGATAAAATCGCTAGGGTTAAGTAGTAGGAGTTTGGAAGTCTTGAAGGATGTACGAGTTACTTTGCACGATATAACCCTTTATGACAAAGAGAGAAAAAAGTTTTGTCCTGTGTCTTTGAAAATTGGTAACAAATACTTCCAAGTCCTTCATGAAATTCCTCAGCCATACAAGGTCAACATATTAAACAAGACATTAAGTATTAAATTCAACAACGTTTACAAGATATCAGACTTAGTTTCCGTCGATGTCTCTAGTACCACAGGCGTTTCCTCAGAATTTACTTTAAGTCTTTACGATGAAGAAAAGTTGGTCTTCTGTAGCCCTAAGTACCTAGAAATTGTGAAAATGTTTTATTATGCCCAGTTAAAGATGGAAGAAGAATTTGGAACAGATTTTTCTAATGATATTTCATTTTCAGCATCTTCTTCCGCAATGAATGCTTCCGATTGCAACGTAAAAGAAGTGGGCGAAATCATATCGCATTTATCGCTGGTAATCCTTGTAGGGCTATTTAACGAAGATGATCTCGTTAAGAACATATCATACAATCTCCTCGTGGCGACGCAAGAAGCATTTGATTTGGATTTTGGAATAAGACTTCACAAATCCCCAGAAACGTATGTACCGGATGATACGACTACGTTCTTGGCCCTAATTTTCAAGGCTTTCGCAGAATCTTCAGTAGAGCTGACTCCTTATATATGGAAGTATATGTTAGATGGCCTTGAGAATAATGTAATTCCTCAAGAACATATTCCTACGGTTGTCTGTTCACTGTCATACTGGGTTCCAAACTTATATGAACATGTATATTTGGCCAATGATGAAGAGGGCCCTGAATCAATTTCGCGTATAATTTACAGCTTAATTAGGTTGACAGTAAAAGAGCCAAATTTCACGACAGCCTACCTTCAACAAATATGGTTTTTACTGGCCCTGGATGGTCGTCTCACGAACATTATAGTCGAAGAAATAGTAAGCCATGCGCTTGATAGAGATTCAGAAAACAGGGACTGGATGAAAGCTGTCTCGATACTAACCAGTTTTCCGACAACAGAGATTGCTTGCCAAGTAATAGAAAAATTAATCAATATGATTAAATCTTTCTTACCCTCTCTTGTAGTTGAGGCTTCTGCACACAGTTGGTCCGAACTTACTATTCTATCAAAAATTAGTGTATCAATTTTTTTTGAATCACCTTTACTTTCTCAGATGTATTTACCGGAAATTCTTTTTGTTGTTTCTTTGTTAATCGATGTCGGTCCTTCAGAAATAAGAGTTTCGTTGTATGAGCTGCTAATGAATGTTTGTCATTCTTTGACCAACAACGAATCTTTGCCTGAAGGAAATAGAAAGAATTTGGATATAGTTTGTGCGACTTTTGCTCGTCAAAAGTTAAATTTCATTTCTGGTTTCAGCCAAGAAAAAGGAAGAGTTTTGCCAAATTTCGCTGCTTCTTCTTTCTCTAGTAAGTTTGGAACATTAGATCTTTTCACCAAGAACATTATGCTGTTGATGGATTATGGTTCTATTTCAGAAGGCGCTCAGTGGGAAACAAAATATAAGAAATATTTGATGGACGCGATCTTTGGCCAACGGTCTTTCTTCTCAGCAAGAGCCATGATGATATTAGGTATTATGAGTAAGTCTCACACATCCCTTTTTCTTTGTAAAGAGCTTCTAGTTGAAACTATGAAAGTCTTTGCTGAGCCAGTAGTAGATGATGAGCAAATGTTTATTATTATAGCTCATGTCTTCACCTACAGCAAAGTCGTTGAAGGATTAGATCCCTCTTCTGATTTAATGAAAGAGCTATTTTGGCTTGCTACAATCTGTGTGGAGTCCCCCCATCCCCTACTCTTTGAGGGGGGGTTATTATTCATGGTAAATTGTTTAAAGCAATTGTACACAGTACATTTGCAACTTGGTTTTAACGGCAAATCGTTAGCCAGAAAGCTAATGGAATCTCGAAAGTTTGCTGCGACGCTTTTAACGAAGTTGGAGTCATATAATGGTTGTATATGGAACGAAGATAACTTTCCCCATATTATTTTAGGATTCATTGCAAACGGTTTATCTATTCCTGTCGTCAAAGGAGCCGCATTAGACTGTCTACAGGCCCTTTTCAAGAACACCTATTATGAAAGAAAATCCAATCCGAAATCATCAGACTATCTTTGTTACCTTTTTTTGTTACATTTGGTGTTGAGTCCCGAACAACTTTCTACTTTGTTGCTTGAAATCGGTTTTGAAGATGAACTGGTACCTCTGAATAATACGCTCAAAGTGCCATTAACTTTGATCAACTGGCTAAGTTCAGACTCAGAAAAGTCTAATATAGTCCTATATCAAGGAGCACTGGTATTTAGTTGTGTTATGTCAGATGAACCATGTAAGTTTCGCTTCGCCCTATTAATGAGGTATTTGCTAAACGTCAACCCTATTTGCGTCTTTAGGTTTTATATGTTAACTAGAAAGGAACTCAGGAGGTTATCAACTTTAGAACAATCGTCTGAAGCGGTCACACTCTCTTTTGAATTGATTGGTATGCTTGTTACGCATAATGAGTTTAATTATCTAGAAGAATTTAATGATGAAATGGTCGAGCTTTTGAAAAAAAGAGGTTTGTCAGTTGTGCAGCCGCTGGATCTATTTGATCAGGATCATTTGAATAAGCTAAAGGGAGAGGGTGATCACCATGTGGCAATTTATGAGAGAAAAAGATTAGCAACAATGATAATAGCAAGAATGTCGTGTTCTTAGTTTTATACGAGAGTAACACAGCGACTATATATGTCTATATTGCTTCTCTTTAAAATATATTTGTTGTGTAAACTTACTAGATTTGAATTTTTTGAAACTAACTTAATATAAATAATTTATAAATGGTTAGAAAATAAGGCATATTTAGAGCTCTAGCTACTATGATTTAGGGAAAAAAGGACTGAAAAAATCCATGATTACCAGAAATCCAATTGTTGACCATTTGCAAGCTTGCCTCTGGTTGATCATAGGGTACCATATGACCTGCATCATATATTCTCAGGAAAGTGAAAGGACCGTAATTCTTGACTTGTCCCAACTCTTCGCCAGTTTCCCTACTGACCCATGGCCTCAACATTCTTCTCTGATATCTAGATTTATTAATCCATTCTAGCTCATTGGTCCAAGCATGGTTTCCCAACCAATTGCAAATATAGTCTTTGTCACCGGCATATATTAACACTGGAATATTGTGATTTAACAATTCCGCAATGTATTGTTGAAATGGTTTGCTTCCATCACCAGTAAATAAAAATCCGGTGAAAACATCATTGTCGCAACCGGAATAATTATGTATGTCGGAGCCTAAACTTTCTTGAACTTCAGGGAAATTCATGTATTGATCAACATAGCGAAGGCCTGTATAACACATACCATCAGAACTGTTGTCTTCACAGGGTCCTCTGATGTCGTAGACATTCAGTCCTGTCTTAGTGTATGGCTCCAAGAGTGCAGAGTCACAATAAGTAGTGGCAAGTATGCATGGTAAACTTGATTTAGATGCATAGCAAAGCTTGTTCAACCTACGGCAGCGACCAGCAGCGCTTTTCATTTTCTCACATTCTTCTGATGAAAGGACAGGATGATAGCCGCCTTTACCACATGCCATTGGTTCATAATAGTCTGCTTGAACTAAAGGATCGGTGATACCATTGCCGATCATAATAGACGTTAGATTGAACGTTCTTTCCGGGTTCTTGATGACGATTTCATGTGCGATCTGAGGGATATAATGACCTGCATAAGATTCACCTGCAATATGGAAGTCATTGGAACGCAAGTGAGGAAAAGCTTCAAAAAAAAGTTCCAAGAAAATGTACGCATCCTTGCCTGCTAATTTTGTGGAGGAGACTTTTTCGTCACCATAGGAAAACCCAACTCCTAGTGGCTGCTCCAAAAATATCATTGAAGCATTATTGTTCCAAGAATATGGATTATGGATTGGTTTCATGTCAGCACCAATTGATGAGGGCCCAAGCTCAAATAGTAACCCAGTGAACGAGGAGCAACCTGGTCCACCATTCAACCAAAGAATAATTGGATCGTTGGCAGGATCATTTCTGCTTTCGAAAAACCAGTAAAAAAAATGTTTGGAGTCTTTGTAGTCCATGTAGCCGGACCATTGTTTTACAGTATCTATTCCTAGTTTAGACGGATCTACAGTTCTAAGTCTCAAACTATAATCTGTATCCATAGACGAAATAAAAGTTGTAATTAGTGGATCGTCTAGATTCAAGCGGTTTTCTTTAAGTGTTTGCTGTGTATTTTGAGGGGGCTTTGGTAGCTTACCAAAATTGGCAAAAGAAGAGCCATCTTCAAAAAGGGAAAAGGCCTCACAGAGAGAGGCGTAGTTGATACTGATAATAAGCTGAAGCACAAGAGCAAAGTTAGGATACCTCATTTTATGCCGCTATTATTTTCTCTATCATTATTGTAAAGTATGATGTAGGATGATAATATGTCTCCTTATATAACCCTTTTCCCTTGATTAATTCGCGATAACAAAAGATTAGCTCGCCTTTCTCATAATGCTAGCGCCGCCATGACATTTTGAAGGAAATTTCCTAAACCGCTCATATTGTAAACAAGAACAGAACATCATAAAGAGCTTCAAGTGAATTTGTAAAAAAAGGAAGATAGTAAACGAGTAAAAACTAATTCTCTTGTAATCTAGACTGGAGTGAATCTAAAAGCTAAAATAATCCAATAAATAAAAGGCTGAAGTAAAAGGATGGAGAAAGATCAGACGCAACTTAAGGTGTTAGAATCCATAGACACAAACTCATTATCTTTGCTTTCTTCCAATACCAGTTCAAATACGAATAGCAACACCAATAACAAGCTGAGCATTATTACTAGTGATATTTCTACGGGATCTGTACTTTCCAGGCCAATAACCCCTCCCGTAATCCAAGACGTTGAAAATATCTCCATGTTACAATGGCAATTTGAAAAGAAGGAATTTATTTTTGACAGTAATAGCACACCCTCTAAGAAGGTAAACCCGTTGCAAAGGGCTTCCCCATTTGAAAGTCAAAAACATAGTACAAATCAAAATCAACAGTTGTTCAACGTGAGGAAGCGTCGCTCACAACTTATTGGTGCTAAGCCTAAAGTTCCATCTAAATTGTACCAATCTGTTTCCAAACTAGATCTAATTGATGACAAGAACTTTACGTCTTTGCCAATTGCGCCACCGTGTAATGTGGAAGTCAATGAAGATGACAGTGAAAATAATGAACATAATAACAATAAAAAACGGCCAAGGTTGAACCCCATAAATGAACTACGGGTGCATAACAATAAACGTAATAGGTATGTTAGTTATGGACCATTGTTAGATACAGGAAACGGTGAACTAGCAGGAAGTATTTCTCAGGACACACCACCAATTGTCTTGGTTGAAGATTACATACCCTATACCCGAAATAAATCAACAAAGAAAATGGTATCTATTTCTGATTTGAAATCAAAACTGAATAAAAGAAGAGATAGTCATATTCCGCTGAGAATAAAAAATTCCTATTCTGAAATCAACAAGGAGTGTAACAGAAATAGTCTTGAACCGAACTCATTAACACTGATACCCCATATTTTGAAGAATAGTGAAGAGAACATGGATGAGAATTATAATCCCTTAAATTTTATCAAAGAAGAGAATGAGAGGACTGATCAGTCTATACCAAATTCAATTGAGGATATGGTGGTTAATCTTGTTAATATTCCATCTTCAAACAAAAGTTACGATGATCTCTATCTGTCAGAGCTGAATGTTCACTCTCAACTGAGAAAATGTGTCATCTGTGAGAAAGCACTGTATGAAATTAGTTCAAAGCTCTTGAATTCAGGATATTACAAAGAAATTGTATGTGAGCAGTGTACAGTAAGATATGAAGAAGCTGCCAAAATTTTTGAAAACTGCGAGTTCGAATCATCTATGGATGAAACAAATCTAAGCAGCGGCACTTTCAGTGATCTTGAGAATTCAGCAGAATCATTCCATTTATCGACGGATGCTCCAATAAAAGTAAGTAAGCACAGAGAAAGTAATAAGTTAACCTATAGAAGGGAAATATCAAATAAAAAGAATAGTTTCTCTAGGGAACTTATAGAACGACTACAATTGCAATTATTAGAAAATGATAAACCAAGTAAAAATAGTTTGAATAAAGATGCAATGGGCTCGAAATCCATGAATTGGTTTTTGGAAGCAAGAAGGAAGTTGAAGTGGAAGTGGAGAATAAATGGCTTACTACCACATTTTCTACGCAATCAGAATAGCGATCGTTTGAATTTCCAATCCTGAAGATGCGTTCGTGAGAGCACCAAAAGAACAAGGTAATATTGGTACTGTGTACTTTCTGGAGGCTAAACAGTTATTATATATATGAAGAGCTTATAATTAAATAATAATAATAGAGACAGGTAATATTCTATAGGGTTCAAATATAAAGAAATCAAACAACATTTTGTACCTTTATTTTCTCTGGTTGAATTACTTAATCCAAATTTAGATTCTCCTCTAGGCTTTGATTGGCAAATGCAATTAGAGATGTAACCGCCATTAAATGATCTTCTTCCTGCTTCAATCCACTAATAGTTAAACAACCATAGGGGTAGTCACTTCTTTCAGATTGTATTAGGACAGCACCCCCATGGAAAGCGTATTCCTTTGAGTCTACAAAAAACCTTTCTTCAGGTGTTTTGTCCCCCTTTTTGCAGCCCATGTAAAAACTTGAATGACCGAACCTAATGGCTGTTTTTTTCTTTCTTTGAATCCAAAAATCATTGTCCAATACACTTCCACCGTAGGTTACTGTGTGAAATAAGCAATGCCCATTTGGTAATGAGATATCAATTGCAACCGGTTTTTCTGGAAATTTTTCTTTTACTGCATTCCTGACGTAACTTCCCAAATCAAAGGCATCTTGATACGTGAAAGTAGACAAAAAGCAGCGGTTTTCCATGTCTTCTAGCTCTTTTAATGGGACCTTACGCGAGGTCAACCTTTCCAATAACTTATTGTCTAAAACAACCATATTAATTTGCTTCGCAGGTTCCTTAATATTTGGCCCCTATAGATAGGATTTGAATCAGCTTATTTTTTTTTAAAAATGCGAAACGTCTTTAGTATATATACGAATATGTTATGCTAGCTCATATGATATAAACGTTCGTTATTGAAAGAATAGTGTCCCCTGAAGCGGGAATAAGGATTTATTAACTCCGCCGGAGAAAAGATTCTGGGTGATAATTGCACCAAGAGCGAGTTAATCTGTTATCTAAGCGAATACAAAGTATCTACCAAAATGGGAGCCAACCAATATACATCTTACTTAAATTGTCCTCTGATGTAGCTTCTTGGATCAAAGTTTCTGTTTGGCCAGCAACACTCAATACTAGGCCGTCTTGTGGATCTATTCCACGAATTTTGTTCCTTAGAACTTTTAAGGCCTTTTGTATCGAGTGGTCCATGTTCCTGTCATACATGATTGTTTCGATCACATTCATCAAAGCTACTTCATTTTTCCTCATCAAAGCCAACGTGACTTCACTAGATTTCTTGAAAGTCCCTTCTGTCCCTATAATTCCCAGCGCATCCAGTAAATTTGGCGTTAATCTAAATGGTACAATTTCTGGAACAGGTAACCTCTTCCCTTTTTCGAATAAACAGTCAAAATCTACATGGAGGACTTTACCCGTCTGTATGTCGAGTAATATGTTCTCACAATGCCTGTCACCTAGACCTAATATATGTCCCACCATTGCCATGACCGCGTAGGATCTGGCGTACGTATTCCTAGCATTGAACCAATTAATTGGGTCGGGAAAGTTTTCTAGAAACCACTGATACAATATCGGAGGAAATTTCTCAACCTGTTCCATATAGAACTCCAGTTTTCCATCAGCCGCAGTGTGTTGCCACCTATCATGTAGACTTTTCAGGCTATACTTAATTTTTAAACTTTCATATCTAGTAGAAAGGATAGACCTTAAAGTAACAACGTTCGGTACCATTTCCAATATGCCACAATCCTCTCGAAGAGATAGCACAGAGTAAATATTTATTCCTAGATTTCTCTTTCTTGAAGCTATATCCTTACTCAAAAGAAAATCCATTGTTGTTGCGAACTGCATGTATTGGTTATCTTGTCGAACATCTTCCTTCTTACACATAATTCCATAAATGTTACCGTCTGATCCTATTATATTCAATTGCTTGGGTTTCTTTAGCGAAGAAAATACCTTATAAGATGACCCAAATCTAACTATAGTAACGACCGGTCTAAATGGTTGGTAACCCCTCATTGAATTGGATTCTAAAGGTGAAATGATATCTAAATTTTTTCTTACTGGAACAACCATTGCGGAGGGAGCCACATTCATGTCAAATTTGAAATCTTTCTCCAAAGATTTACCTGATCTACTTGTGACGCTTTTGACATCTTGCAAACAGACACGAGTTAATGCTTTAGTTAAATCTAAAGCGGTGGATACTAAATCCTCAGGATTCTGTGAGTGTTGCCTATACTTTTCTAAAATATGTTTACCACGAAGAACTCTTTTAGAAGAATTGGAGTTCATAAGAGCAGAGATATACCATAAAATATGTGATGGATATTCAACAGCCAAACTTAAAAGTATATGCATTATTATCTGCGCCGATGATTGATGTGAGTGTAGTAACCTAGATAATAACTGAGTCAAAACAAAGTACCAAATATACGTTGGACAGTGTTGCAACGCTTCTTCGACATGACCACATATGTCCTCTGTTGCTTTGCTCAATATCTCCTTTCTGTTTCCTGGAGCCTCAGAAATTGATGCGGCGGCAATATCTAACCAAAACGTGACAACTTTAGGCAAGTTTTCTCTCACTTTAGCTGTATTCTTTTCAAATGCCAATAAGAAGTAAGATATTGCCCTATATTCAAAACGACCATTAGTAATATAACCTTCTGCTTTTTTACGCTCAAGTAGCCTACTATAGTATAAACCAATAGAATAATATGGTTTATCCCATTTAGAATCAATTTGGAATATATCCTGATACTGCTTAATAATTTGGTCGGATGCCGAATTGTTTGATAGATCTAACCATTCAGTAAACTTCAATAGGACAGCAGCACGATCACGAGAATTGACCGATGAACTTTCTTGATACTTTTCATGTATTTCTTGAACTATTTTTAAGGCTCTATCATTCTCACCTTGCTTCCATAGTATTTCAGCAAATTCCAACTCCGCTTGAGGCAACCGCTTTTCCAAACAGTACATCAATGATTCGGAAGCTATGTCTAGCCTAGCGTTGTTTCTCGCCAATTGAGCTAAAGTGAAGAATGTTTTTCCTAGGTCAACGTCTGTCTGTTCATTCAGTTTCAATTGATCAAATGACTTTCTCATTGACAGTATGTAATGATTGGGCACAAAATCAGCCCCAATACGTTCCATTCGGTAATCAAGTATAGTAGTATTGCTTTTATATTCAAATTTATCCTTCGCGGAAGATAGCAAACTAAGGTCATATAAACTGTGTAATTTCATCAACAAATTCTGTTTTTTTAACAACGTTGTCTCTTTAGATGCTGTTATGAAATTTGTTCCCACAAGCCTGAAGGAATTATGAATGTACTTTTGAGTTTTCAATGAATCATTATTTGAGATGGCAACTAAGGCCTTTGCAATGTTGTATTGCAAAAGCACTTCTCTATCATCAACATCTTTTAGGCTTTCTATTTGCCCTACCCAAGTCTTCAAAGTTTGAATGTTACCTTCAAGATTTGCCGCTTCAAGCCCTATGCTATACCATTCATTTACTTCCGGACATAATGTCATTTTATTGTCTGCAAAATGAAAAGAAGAGCTTGAAATTATTTGAGAATATAATTGATGATCATACATAGACTTAAGCATCCTAGTAGTAGTTTTGGGATCCTCCGAAAATTTCCCGAGAACATTAAAACAGTCTTGTGCAAGTTTCCAGTTTTCGGAATACTGTAACTCTTCAATTTTGGAGACTAGATTTCCTGTAGCAAAAGTTCTCAATACACCATCGAGTGAGTCAATGTCTCCGATTTCTTCGTAGGTGATTTGTAAATTTTTAAGCAGTTGTCCGTTTTGATTCTTATCATGGGGATTTTGTCGATAACATTGTTCAAGGTATAGAGCAGATCTTTCAAATGAATCTGTCTCCAAAGACCGTTGTGCTAACAAATCCGAAGGGGTTGTTTGCAAAAATTTGTCTATCCTCAAAAGCATGTTAATTGTTTTTGTATCTTTGATAATAAAAGTACCATGTAGTCTACTGTAATTCTGTTTAAATTGAGTTGCCCATTTTTTGCAATACTCAAAAACCCTGAAAATTGATTCGTAGCACATCCTCAATGAGTCGACTTGCAGCTTATTCATCCCTTCCAGATTACAAGTAAAAATACTATCAAACTCAACGATGATCCCATTCAAAATATCTGCGTATGGAGTTCCTTTTTCCGCTTTGATAATAATATCTAGAGAAATATAAGGTAGCAAGAAATTTGACATTGAGCCATCATCCTCTCTAATTAAAGAAGAAAACACGTGCAACGGATGATTTTCAGTTGTTCCAGTTTTTAGTAGATCCAATGTAAATCTTTTCACCCAGATTTTATATCCCTCCTTGAAGTTATTAGAGGGATAATTTAGCGGAACGTATTCTTTCCAAGATTGAGCGAGATATAAGGAAGATAGAAGTGGATAGATAGTTGTCTTGGAGACAGAATTGAACTTTTCCCATAGTTTGGCTTCGTTTGGATATAAATCTTTCCGATTCATATCCCATGACTCCGAACTTAGACCACAATATTTTAATGATTCCTGAATAACAAGAGCAACAAATAATTGTTTGCTCGGATTTTCACTTTGCCAAAACGCAGGAACAAGAATATCGTTAATCACCCATATTAAAAATTTAACAGTTTGAATATTATCGTTCAAATCATAAACTTCGTTTTCTGAATAAGTAGTTCTTTTAAACTCATGCTTTGTAACGTCTAATACACCGATCATGCTGATGCACTTCGCACATTTCTCACATAATTCCTTGTCTAAATTCCTAAATTTATGAGAAGTATCTAGTAGGGCACCCAGTACCAACGTTATATCAGAAATTTGTCCAACCTTCTGTGGTGAAAAATCAATTGATCTTTCTGTTTGCTTTCTCCTAAGATATACTTCTATATCATCTAAATTTTGGTTTATGACATACTTGTTACTACTTTTTAAGTTATTAGAGAATATGGATATAAGGTCCGTGGTGCTTCTTATTTTATTCACCATTCTTGCGAATTGACCATCACGGGCTAAGATCCCTAATTCGGGTTTGCCTACTAAAGCCAAAGTAGTGTACGGTTTCAATTTTAAAATCAAATCTGATTTCTCTTTGATAAGGGTATCCAGTATACTGTACACTATGTTTCTAAGCTTTCCATTGAACTCAGACCATTTTTGAAGAATAAATGCAATTAAGCTATCTATGACGGTAGATAGCTCTTCATCACTTAGATGGCGAACCAACAAATGCCAACATCTAAATGCCTCGTATCGAACTTCTTTAAGTCCCAGTCCTGTTTGTAAACAGATACTAATTTGAGCTAACGCAGAAATTATAGATTTTTTTGGAGCATATATGATAAGGAAAGAAATACCATTTATTACCCTTAATTTTTCGTAGTAAGTGGTGCGACCCTCAACATCGTGTATATCGCTCGAAAAAACCTGGAAAATACCTAAGATATTGTCTTGTAGCTTCTTTTGAAATGATTGTTCCTGATCCTCTGTCCAATTATCCATATTTTTGTACTTCGAACCATGCCTTTTGTCTTTTTCAAAATTGGTGATTAAAAACCTCAAAGAACATAAGATCATATTAGCATTCTCCCTATCATTCGCATCTTTGGTGACGCTATTTTTGTAAAGTTTTGTTATTTCAGCCAATGTTTTATAATCAGGAAGATAAGCTGTAATATATCCTTTATCGAAAGTGGGAGCTCTATTGAGAAAAAGAGTTTCTAAAATATCCAATGAAAAAAGTCCATGTTTCACCAACGCGACAGCAAATATTTGTCTACTGTTTTTCTTTAATAAATTCACCTTCAACTGGTTAATTATACTCGTATCACCATCACACATAATCTTTGCAATTTCGCTTAGTACATCACTCTTGTATTGAATAATTGCATAAGGGATGATATATCTTTGGAAAATATCAAGAATTGTTTTAGAAGAATAGCCTAATAATTCAATCAGATTTTGGAACCCAACTTTCCTCTCCACAAGGTTCTTCCCTAACTGTCTTAGTAATACAGGTAAAATAGGCGATAATAACTGATACGGTGATTTGTTCAAAATTTTGGCCATATTTTTTATCTGAAATGTCATCATTATTCGAAGACTGTAATCATCGGAATTGAAGATATCAATTAGTTTCAAAAGGAGTGTATCAAACACGTCATTAGAAGTCGTCAATGTCAATTGGGTCCAAGCAATGACTAAGGTTTCTTTTACAATTGGTGATTTTTGGGACTGTAAAAATTTTATTAATGTGGCGGTATGTTCATCTTCGGAATTATGAGAGTCCGATATGTTGAACAAAGGTAATATTTTGGTACTTAGCAGACGTAAATATCTATTAGGATTCATAAAGCACTTTTGAACTAGCGTAAAAACCTTATTAATCTGGCCATCCCCATCTGTAAGTTTTGGCGGTTGAAAGTGGGAGAAGATTCTATGTAGGGAAAATAAAATGCCACTTAATAAAGATTCACTAAATTCGTCTACATTCAAATGAGAGATAAAATTTGAGTAAAGTATCTTGAAGACTTCTGATTTAGATGCGGCCTCTGGTCTATTGGGATTTATTCTTTCAAACGGATTACCTGTTTTATCAATATCACATAAATGACAAACGAACCAATTGTCCATATTTCTTGTAAAATTTGTTTGACACCCTGCAAACTTCTTTGATTCTAGACACGCTAGTCGCCCGAGAGCTACAGTCCATGATGTGAGTCTTGTTACATTGTTTGTCTTAAAGCAAGTTCGAATAGATACAGATGCTTCGTTTAAAATCAGCTTAAAATCATTATCCGTTCTTTGAAAGAATCCAGGATTCAACTGGTTTACACGATATTTGAACAAAGTCTCTCTTTGCGTCCTTTTGAATTTTTTTAGTACTAATAATCTCAATTTCTCTAGTTGCTTATATCGTTCATCAAAGGGGGAAGTAGCATTTCTCAAACTTGAATCCTTCTCCGATTGGTAAACCCAAATGTTATATTTACTATCATGCTTCAAGGCTTCGACAGGGAGAGACCTTCTTTTCAGGTCGAAGTATACAATTGATAGAGATTTATTAGTCAATTGAGTAAATGGAAAGATTTCACTTTGCGAAAAATCTGCCCACTGATCAATGGGAAAGTGGTCTTTGAAACATTTTGAAAAATCATTAGATATGCAAAGAGAATATAGCCGAAGGATTCCCTTTGCCATTGTAGGATCATTATCTAAGAGTCCATATTTGTTATCTAAAAAGTGGTGTATGGTAGTCAATGCAAATTTTAACCGTTCACTACTAACTAGTGTTGGAGTATCTAGAGCTGTAGCTATTGTTCTATTGCAGACATAGTCCACAACTAGGGAAAAGTATTTAAGTTGAATTCCAGCATATTCTAGTTTTGATAACTGACATGAATCAAACACATAAAAAACGATCCTTATTAGCCGTTGGAAGTTCAAGTCAAATTTGGTGAACCCTAAAGAAGAATCCAGAAATGCTATTGAGTTCCCAAAGGTACTATACTCAGAAGTGAACCAGTATAAGAGAATGTATAAATTCTTCAGTGTATCATAAAATTTGGGAATCCCAGTGTTACCCAACAGGACTTCTGTTAAAGCTTGCTCGCGAATATTGATAATGGATTCAAAATGTGTGGAAAGTTGAATCTTAGCGGCTTTTCCATAAAACTGGACACAAGCGTTGCACCATCTGCCTAGTTTTTTCCTCATGAACCAAATCCTATGGCAGTTATCATAGTTCAGAACAGATACACCGAGAATGTCGTCTATCAGCCTTTGTATCTGAAGGTTCCCTGTAGAGTCCTTAGCGATAAGTAGGAAAGGACTATACTCCAAAAGCAGGGCGAGTGCCGAAACAGTTTTTGAGAAAATAGTATCATTTTTCATAATGTTATTTCTTCTCTGATCCTTTAAGTTTCTTATGAGGGTATTCAGGATCTTCAAACTCTTGGTATATTCCTGGGAAGTAGGTGGATCCGTGGACACTTTTTTGATTGGCACCTCCGAACTCACTCCGGAGTTCAGGTCTTTTATTGCCAATATGAGCTCGTCCAGATATTTGACGTGTGATTCCATACAGTCTTGTACACACTGGCACGGTATATGTTGTTGTTATCGTCCAGCTTTACTTTGCTTTACCTTGCTTTACCTTTATTGACCATCTCTTTCTTCAGAATTGTCCGTCGGCGGGTATTTTTTTTTTCCCATCCACCAGCTTTGAGCGTGTATTTCACATACTCGATTTACAGGGAAAGAGAAGACAAAAAAGTACAATTGGAGGATATTGAGTATATAAAATTATTTATGTTCTAATGCTTGTTGGTGAAGATTAAGGTTCACACTGATTTTTTTTTTGGTTTGTTTGATTGTTTTCTTTAGTATGATAAGTACAGAGTATACACCATAGAATTTCGGAACCCGAGGAAGGAAACATTTAAAGAATTAGCGCATAAAAGAGCTAAGATATTTGAGATGGGACTTGAATATCGTTCGAGATCGATTGTGTTTGCTGCTGTTGCTGTTGCTGTTGCTGTTGCTGTTGCTGTTGAGCAGCAGCAGTCGCTGCTCTCAGTTCGGCCTCGTAATTCAGTGGTCTTTTGAATAGCAAAATGTGTGGTTCTGGTGCATGGCATTCATAATGTTCCCACCCCAAGGACTGTGTGATGCCGAGACCTCTCCATTCGTCCTCCGTCAATATGCGCAGCGTCCCTACCTCCGAATTGAAGTAATCGGATGGAATCGCTTTTAGCATTGCCTTAGGTAGCATCACATGCCTGTATTCATAGTTATCGTCTGAGTACCGCGGGGAATAATGAATGGAATCCTGAAACTCCAGCACACGTGCTCTCTCTTGGTCAGTAAGTTTTCTACCCTGGAAGGCATGATAGTGATGGTACATAGCGTTGTAGTACGAGAGTTTTAGTGCGTGTCAATCTAGTTTTCTCCAACGCAGCCAGCAGTTCCAAGAACTTCTACAACAAAGCTGCGATATATACTACAGCTGTTCGCTTTGCTATTGCCCGCTGTTCTTTCATGCATTGAGCTCCACTCTTTATTTATCCCACATCACGAGATAAAAAAAATCACCTGACCGCATAATATTACCCGCATTATTTACCCTAAGATAATTTTTTGGGCTTAAGAGAAATTATACCTAAATGTCAGTCATGCCCTCACGCTTCTTAGGGCATGTCAAAAAAAAAATAAACAATAAAAAATGAAATCTGAAATAGCACGCAGTACTTTCATATTTTGAAACAAAATGGCGTTATACACCATGTATATGAAACTAAGAAAAACATTACTTTCGAGTAGACAGTAATCCTGTTCTCAAACCCCATAAAAACTATTGGAAATTGCGTGTGTGAAAGTGTGTGCGTGGAATTGTGCGGGCGTTCCTCTTCTTTTATACATATAATCTTATATAAACAAAGGGTCCAGTTTGCATATGCATAGTAACGTATTTGTTGGTGTCAAACCAGGGTTTAATTATAAACAGCATAGCAAAAAGCCACATTTCCTGGAAAATGTCTCTAGTCATGCAGCGGGACTGCCAAGCAACTATGATTACGTTTTGCTCCCTATAACAACGCCAAGGTATAAGGAGATAGTTGGGCAGGTATTCAAAGACTTCCAGAAACAATCCAAACAGTATTGGAGACCGCTTCAAGTCCCCGAGCCCCAGTTGCAGGATATCTGTATACCTCCGTTCAACGTCAACAACCTAGACAAAGACGATACGCCGTCTTACATAGGGCTGTTATCCTCTTGGCTGGAACTGGAGAGCCGTGATTCGACTTTAAGAGACCTTGGTTTGAAGGTTCTTCTAAATGAATGTAAATATGCAAGGTTTGTCGGGATTAATAAGCTAATATTGGCACCCCCACGTGATTTGTCCAATCTACAGTTGTATGGGCAGATGATTTATAGACTTCTTCAAAACCCTATCATCTTCGATGCACCTGCACTAACCATATCCATTTCTTTGCCACTTTACGAAGACAGCGATCCATTGGCTACTTGGGAATTGTGGAATACTGTACGGAAATTGTGCGAATATCATCCGTCATTGACAATCTCTCTAGCTTTGCCAAGAACTAGGACGCCTTCTTATGTGCTGAATAGATGGTTGGCCGAACCAGTCTCATGTCTTTTAGTGTCTTCGTCCATCTTCGCCAGTAATCAATACGACTATCCTGTTTTGCACAAGTTCAACCAAAGTTTGATTCTAAAATTCCAAAAAATTAATGGAGATTCACAGATCCTAGGTAATGAATTATGCGTGATATTGCATGGGATGGAGAAATATGCCAACGATGTTAAGGGTGGTGAATCTGCTTATTTGGAATATATAAACTATTTATTGAAAAAGGGTGACAAAGTTTTGAATTCCAATGGTAACCGTCAATTTTTGCTTCAAGAGGAGCCTAGAATTATGCCTCCTCTAAAACCACACTCGGATAATTTGTCAAATTCCACATATTTGACCTTTGAAAAAGACTTGGTGAAA
The DNA here is from genome assembly GCA_900290405.1 of Saccharomyces jurei. Lineage (NCBI taxonomy): Eukaryota > Fungi > Ascomycota > Saccharomycetes > Saccharomycetales > Saccharomycetaceae > Saccharomyces > Saccharomyces jurei. Next base: position 491,446 of record LT986463.1, on the reverse strand, counting down.
TACGACCTTTACGAATCTGCCATATTAGAAGCACTTCAAGATCTTGCTCCGCGAGCGAGTGTCAAGAGACCATTAGTGGTTCTGGTGGCTGGTGCTGGAAGGGGGCCCCTAGTGGATCGAACTTTTAAAATATTATCAATGTTATTTATGGACAGTAAAGTTTCTATAATTGCCATTGAAAAGAATCCGCAGGCATATTTGTACTTGCAGAAGAGAAACTTCGATTACTGGGATAACAGGGTGAAATTGGTCAAGGAAGATATGACTAAATGGCAAATTAATGAGCCGTCAGAAAGGCGTATTCAGGTAGATTTATGCATAAGTGAATTATTGGGCTCATTTGGTTGTAATGAGCTATCACCCGAATGTCTCTGGTCGATTGAAAAGTATCATTCCCACAATAATACGATCTTTATACCAAGATCATACTCCTCCTATATAGCGCCTATTTCGTCGCCTCTTTTTTACCAGAAACTCTTACGAACAAACTGCTCTTTGGAAGCCCCTTGGATAGTCCATAGAGTGCCATACTGTATATTGTCCTCAAAAGTAAACGAGGTTTGGCGATTTGAGCATCCCACGAGCGAAAAAGACGTTGGTCAAGAGGAAAACGACGATTTCACTGTCAAGTTCTCTCAAAGTTCATTGAATGAATTTAAGATAAAGCACCGCGGTGAAATTCATGGATTCATCGGGTTCTTCTCGGCAAACTTATATAATAATATATTCTTGTCAACTTTGCCCAACGATAGTACAGTCCGTTTGAAATCTAATGAGCAAAGATTAATGCATGCCAGGCAAGATGAAAATTTGATCAAAAAGTGCGATCACACTCCAAATATGACTTCGTGGTCTCCAATAATTTTCCCCTTAAAACAGCCAATATCCTTTGTAGATGATTCCGAACTTTCTGTGTTGATGTCACGGATACATTCGGATACAGAACAAAAAATCTGGTATGAATGGTCCTTGGAGAGTTTCATCTACCTTATGTTGTCAAATTATGGTTCAGCGGCTACTGCAACAAGTTTGACTATTCCTAGATCTATTGCTACAGAAGAAACTAAAACTTCAGGTCGCAACCAACATTATTTAGCGACGGCCAATCAAAACTTAGACAATCAAATTGATCTTGATCAAGATATTGAAAACGAAGAAGAGCAAGGATTCTTATCCAATCTAGAAACTGGTTGGCAAAGTGTTCAGGATATTCATGGGCTCAGTGAAGCCGTCAAACCAGGCCGGCTAAGTTCTATCAACGAGCCTATGTTCGACCTCAAAACCGCCAGGGCACTTGATTCTTCTAATGAATCACCAAGACATGAAGATCTCGAGGAAGACGCTCCAGAGATCCATGTAAGAGTCAAGACCGGTGTTTCTACGTTACATAACGTCTGTGGCAGAGCCTTTTCCCTGCCCTTGTGATTTCCGCATTCTATACTATATACTGTGGCAACAAACAACCATCTCCATACGTCCTGAATACCATAAGTCAGCGTCGTAGATTAAGCGGGGTGTCGGTGCCGCACCGTGAAACTACATGTATAAAAAAAGAACCCTTTTTTGGAACTTCTCCATAGTTGAAGGATCTCGACATATTGCCTGCTTTAGTTTATGTAATTCGGGAGTAAAGGTATTATTGGTTTACTATAGGTCGTTTTGAAATTATCTAGCGCTAGCTTCCTTGCTTTGCAAACCGACAGACGGTAAAAAAACAATAGTCTTTCTTCAGCCCTGCCCCCTCAGCTGTACTCAAATTTTGCTTTTATAGCTTTTACCATACATGATAAAGGAACATATTACCGTCGAGTACGAAAATGACGACGATGAGTTCGAATACGATAAGAATAGATACAAGACATCTACCACTCGTATAAAAAGTATACAACCTAGTGAGGGGTGGTTCGACCCTTCTGACTCGCTAACACATATAAGTACTATACCCGAAGGGGGAGACGTGCATGTGCATGAACATGAGGATAGAGGATCCTCTATTGACGAGGACTCGAGGACCAACCTGTTGTTTTCCACAGAAACTCGACGTAAATTAGAGAATAGACACGTTCAGTTGATTGCTATTTCCGGCGTTATTGGTACGGCGCTATTCGTCGCCATCGGGAAAGCTTTATACCGTGGAGGACCCGCCTCTTTATTATTAGCATTTGCTCTTTGGTGTGTTCCAATACTTTGTATTACGGTGTCTACAGCAGAAATGGTCTGCTTCTTTCCTGTTAGTTCCCCTTTTTTAAGATTAGCTACAAAATGTGTCGACGATTCGTTGGCTGTTATGGCTAGTTGGAATTTCTGGTTTCTGGAATGTGTCCAGATCCCTTTTGAAATTGTTTCTGTAAATACAATCATACACTATTGGAGAGATGACTATTCTGCTGGTATTCCCCTCGCCGTTCAAGTCGTTTTGTACCTGCTTATTTCGATTTGTGCAGTCAAATATTACGGTGAAATGGAATTTTGGTTGGCTTCTTTCAAAATTATTCTTGCGCTGGGCCTATTCATATTCACATTCATTACTATGTTGGGTGGAAACCCCAGGCATGATCGTTACGGGTTTCGCAATTATGGTGAAAGCCCATTCAAGAAATATTTTCCTGATGGCAATGATGTGGGAAAATCCTCCGGTTACTTCCAAGGATTTCTTGCTTGTTTGATTCAAGCATCGTTTACTATAGCCGGTGGGGAGTATATTTCCATGTTAGCTGGGGAAGTCAAGCGGCCAAGAAAGGTTTTACCCAAGGCGTTTAAACAGGTGTTTGTGAGACTAACATTTTTGTTTTTGGGGAGTTGTCTTTGCGTGGGTATTGTCTGTTCACCAAATGATCCAGACTTAACAGCGGCAATTAATGAAGCAAGGCCTGGTGCTGGATCTTCACCGTATGTCATTGCAATGAATAACTTGAAAATCAGAATATTACCTGATATTGTAAATATAGCTTTGATCACAGCCGCATTTTCTGCTGGTAACGCTTACACTTATTGCTCATCTAGAACATTTTATGGTATGGCATTAGATGGCTACGCTCCAAAACTTTTTACTAAATGCAATAGGCATGGTGTGCCTATTTATTCTGTCGGTATATCTTTAATATGGGCACTAGTAAGTCTTTTGCAACTGAACTCTAATAGTGCTGTTGTATTAAACTGGTTAATCAACTTAATTACTGCCTCTCAGTTGATTAATTTTGTCGTCCTTTGTATTGTTTATTTATTCTTCAGAAGGGCCTACCGCGTACAACAAGATTCGTTACCCAAATTGCCGTTCCGTTCATGGGGTCAACCATACACTGCCATCATTGGATTAGTTTCATGTTCTGCAATGATCTTGATACAGGGATATACCGTTTTTTTCCCTAAATTATGGAGTACACAAGATTTTTTGTTTTCATATTTAATGGTGTTCATTAACATTGGTATATATGTGGGTTATAAGTTTATTTGGAAGCGCGGTAAAGATAGCTTAAAAAATCCTCATGAGATTGACTTTTCTAAAGAGTTAACAGAAATTGAGAACCATGAAATTGAATGCTCCTTTGGAGAATTTCAATACTATAGCAAAGCATAATGGGCTCATGATTGATATTCGTGCATTTTCCATGATTATTCCTGTCCATTTTTTTGAGGGATGCTGCTATTGTATAGATTTGTGCACTTGTGATTTATGCGTCACTGATTCTTATTTTGCCTACTTATTTCTCTTATTATTTAATGCCTATTTATTTTCTATATTCATTGAATGCTAAATTTTACCTCTTTTTTTCATACCTCTCTGGATTCCCACCAATTAATTACATCGCAACCTAAACTTCGAAACAATGAACTTTCCTTATAGACATTGGAATTGGAAAGGCTCCATTGTTTCATAGCCTTTGTGTTGTCATTATTCGAGAACCAGTTTTTGATGATAATAATCAATTTCGAATTAGTTTCTTTAATATAACATAAAACACCGTTGTTTAATTTTAATAATCTTTCTTCCTGAAAGTATTCTGAATCTCTTTTTGAATTCTGTAAGCTGAATAAGAATTGTAAAACATCGATCTGTAAGTCCCATAGCTTATCTGTGCTCATTAAATTCAAGAAATTCACATATTTACTTTTAAAAGCTTGGTTATTATCGTTTGCCTCGATTAAACCACCTTGTGTAATATTATTCTTACTGTTAGCATTAAAACCTCCCATGATAGTTATTGGATTCCAATTGGCTAACGATAGCGAATTTGAGTTATTATTAATGAGTTGATCTATGCCATTGATCGCCAGCTGCAAAGTTGAAATATTTTCGTCCGAACCCATTCTTGGGGATCCAAAAGGAATGGATGAATCAATTTCGTTGGTGACAATGTCTTTGATCACATAGCCGAAGGATTCTATGCTATTGCAATTCTGAGAGTTAATAATTTCATTGTTCAAACATTTCATACTCTGACACAGTTGAAAACTCAGATCCTTTAAATAGCTCCTCTCTGAAATTTTGTTGAAATCGGGATCACAAACAATTATAACTAAAAAATCGTCAAAATACCAAAATAGACAATTGTAAAAGTCTCCATTGTCTTTTGAGTTTTCAAAGTCTAAATTCAGCTTCAAGGCCTGGTATGACGATGGTAGCAGGTTGGAGTTCAGTGGAGATATTAAGAATCCAAACCTCGAGTTACCTATAGTTCCTCCAATGGTCTCTGATTCTGTTATCAGGGAGGTATTCGAACTTGCGTTCTCATTAATGCTTGGGTATTTATTATTATCAACACTCCTGTTTGATGATGACATAAACGGCCAATGAGGCTTCGGCACATAGTCCATTATCATGGATAAGCTACTCGAAACTCCAGTTGTGGTACTCACTTCGTGTATAGCGTCATATGCAAAAGAAATGGGGAGTGTTACATTATGTATCATTCTTTCCGAGAGGGAAGGTTCGTTTTTATTATTTCGTGTAGTATCTCGTTGCTCTTGCTGCTGCTCCTGTTGTGATTCCTCCTCTTGTCTCTCGCCTGCTGCTTGATTTCGTTCTTGTTCCTCTTCTACTTGTAACTCCTCTCTGAAATGAGCATTTCCTGTTAAGATATGACTTGATATTTCGCCGTAGGTGTGGTGCAGATGGTACAACCAATTAGAAATATCTGGTAGTGTGTTTAGATCACTTGTAAAGTTCCTAACTAGCCCGTAAGTCTTTGTTCCTATATACTCTCTATCGACTGCCCTGGTGCATTTTGGCAAGTGGTAAACTAAAATATCTTTTAGTCCCAAGTAGCTCTTCTTATCTAAGAGAATGTTTTGTAAGATTATAGCATCCCATGATTCTTTGACAGTATTTTTGTTTAGTGGGCTATAAGAGGCATGCTGGAAGTTGGCCCTTTTGTAAAACCCCGGCCATATTGTAGTAAACGACCTGTTTGTTATCGTTTCTAGATTTAGATAAATATCATTCCAGAACGGGATAACAAATTCGTTCAGTAAATCTGTTAATTTGTTAAAGTCCTCGTTAAATCTAGAAAAAGGCCCATTGAGCAGCTTGAAGAATTTGTAACTAAGCCATAGGTAAGCATTGAAATATTGAAATGGTATTTCATTCTCTTCATCGCTAGTATTTGAAATGGCTAAGCTAATAAAAAACCTTGATTCAACTTTAATGCAGAGAATTACATCGTTGTTTAGCTCAATAGCTTTTTCCAAATCTTTATGTTGGTAGTCACCGTTTGAACATGAACTGGTAAATGACCAAATTCCTTGAATCACCCCTATGATAGACAGCTTTTCGTTTAAAGAGGGTACTGAATCAGTATTGCCAAAATAATGGAATAGCAACAACTGCTTGAAAGTGTCATTTTCTTTGGTAGATCTTGATGGATCAAAAACCGTAATATATCGTAGCCTCATGTCTAGCTTTCATGCATCAATTATATCGTTCTAAGAATTGTAGTATAGTTTTGGTCCCCATTTAATTGCGGATAATTTCTCCATTGTTAACACTTGCTATTGCTATTGTCATAAAAGATTCAATCTGTTACCCGCGTGTTTTCACCTTTTGTTCGGGCGAGAGCTTTATTACTATTATTCCCATTTATTTACTTATTTACTTCTATGCGTATCTATATTTTGAAGGGATGATCCAACGCTAGTCCGTCTCTTCAATACATCAGGGCTCAACGACATTAGTTCTGTGTGAGATGTCGGAGCAAGATAACGTCCAGGCTTCCCCAAGTAAATTGGCACCCCACCATAACATTTTTATGGCCAACTTAGAAAATTCCCCCACAAAAGACAGAAATTCTTCTGGTCAAAACGCTTCTTCCTCCAGAGTTATTGAATCACTACATGATCAGATCGATATGCTGACAAAAACGAACTTACAATTGACTACGCAATCTCAGAGCTTATTGAGTAAATTGGAATTAGCACAATCCAAAGAATCGAAACTATTAGAGAATTTAAACCTTCTAAAGAATGAAAACGAGAACCTCAACTCGATATTCGAAAGAAAAAATAAGAAGCTAAAGGAACTAGAGAAAAATTATAGTGAATTGAGTAACAATTACAACGAACAAAAGGAGAAGATGGCAGAATTGAGTAAAATGGTGGAAAATTCTAGTTCTATTGAAAAATCATGCTCTGAAAAATTAAAAAATATGGAGGTTAACTACAATTCATTATTGGAGTCACAGAATCTCTATAGAGATCATTATTCCGCAGAAGTCTCTAAACTAAATGAAAAAATAGGTTTGTTGGAACTAGAGTTAAGTAATCAAAATTTAAATTATGGTTCCGATACTAGTTCAAATTCAGATATAGAATTGAATTTAAATAAATTCAATGATTCCGTCAAGGATTTGAAATTCATGGAAACAGAAAAGGAATCAAAGTTAAGCAAGATAATTTCACAGTCTTTAGATGAGCTAAATTTACAAAAATGGTTAAAGTTATACCAGACAAATGAAAATCTGATATCAACTTTTGCTGAAAAAATGGATTTGAAGGACGTTTTGGAAAAAGATGATGAGAAGGTGGATAGTAAAGATACGATACTTCAAACCTTGAAGAAGAATGTACAAACACAGACCGAAAATAACAATGCTAGCACTTCGAATAGTAGCAATGCATTGGATATGCTTCCTATCAAGGTGGTTAAATTAAGGAAGGCGCCGAACTTAAACGATTCATCCTCTAACGGTAATAACAATAACAATAAAAGAAGAAGTTTCTATACTGCGTCCCCCTTGCTGTCATCAGGTTCCATTCCCAAATCCGCATCTCCGGTTTTACCTGGTGTCAAAAGGACAGCTTCTGTCAGAAAACCAAGCTCAAGTAGTGGGAAAACAAACGTAACGCATAATAACGATCCTAGTACATCCCCCACAGTTTCAATGCCTCCCGGTGTTACAAGAGTTGTTTCCTCCACCCATAAGAAAAAGAGGAACAGTCTGGTTGTGTACGGTACTCAAACCTAAATTATACAGATAGATATATGAAGATCGTTTAGATATTAGAACAAAGAATAAATAAACAGATGCCTCTCAGGTTTTAGATACGAATCTATATTTTCCGCTTATTCGATCACTCACAACGAACTTTTTCCACTATAATGTGGCTGATATTAAATGAACGGGCCAAAGAATGGTACGCAATACCAAGCTGGCTGACAGATTAATTATAAGCAGTGGCATTAACTTCAACTTTGATAATCTTTTGTCAGACCAATGATAGCAGACGCGGCTGCACCATCAAGTCAGCATGAAATTTTGATCGCATCAGAGCTCACCAAAAAGCCATCAACATCTCAAAATAAAACGCCAGCAGCCCAGTCCAGTTCGAACAATAATGAAGTTGCCGGTGAGGTACCGATGAATTACCATCACCATCACCATCGTCATTTGTGGTGGCCAAGAACAATAGATCACCATTATTGGTGTGTCTTGAGAAAAAATCAGTTCTCGTATTACAAAACCCGAGATGAGAGAGAGGCTATAAGTGTCATACCGAGATTCGAAGTACTTAATTTCAAGATAAGTGAGCTTGATGGAATACTGACTATTTACACTCCATCCAAGGATTTAATATTCAAATTTCCACGAGGGCAAAACGAGAAGACCGACAGGGAACTGATGCATAATTGGAAAATTGCCCTTGAGAAATTTCTGTCTAGTCCTAGTGGCAAGGAAAGTCTCACTACAGGTAGTGATTATGACGAGGACGAAGATGAGGATGATTTAATTGTAGTTGATGAAAAGGCAGGTCCTTCTAGCAGTAAACGTTCTTGTGATTTGACGATGGATGAACAATTGTCTCGTGAAGACAAGGAGTTTTATAGGATGTTCGATCCTAGGAGGGCAGAGCATCAAGTTTGTTCTGGCATACTTTATACCAGAGTGAAAAAGAAGAAGCTGTTCAATAGGGCCAAGTGGCAAAAGTTCAATGTAGAATTGACCAATAATTCATTTACTCTGTATTCTTTCAAGACCGGAAAGTTAAAAAAAAACATTAAACTGGATAAAATCATTGATTGTATTGAACTCGATAATAACTCTAAGATCAAGAGTGACGATACGAATTTTGCGTTGATTACATTTGACGAAAGGCTATCCTTTAAAGCCGCTAACGATCAAGATATGGTGGATTGGATAATAAATTTCAAGAGTGGCATCTTAATAAGAGAAAAAATTAAAAGTTAAATATATATAAGAAATGCCGATATTAATTATTCACTGGATTTTTTTTTCTTGTACTATTAGATAATGTGTGTAATTGTTTATTCCACCAAGTAGTTTTACTCTATTTGGTTTGTAATATTTAGTTAATAAGCATTTTTTCTTCATATAAAAAATAAGGGAACAATCAAATACAAAAGTGATTGAAAGAGCATAGAACAAAGGATTGAAATAGGGAGGGAAAGCCAATAACTAGAATTTTGGTATGCCATGCATTGCCCAATTTGTCATCATAGAGCACATGTAGTATACTGTGCACATTGTATTAATACGAGCCCAAGTCTGTTACTGAAAGTAAAATTGGATTTAATCATCTTGAAGGATGAGAATAAGGTGCTTAATGAGAAGGTCGAGCAAATACTAAACGAGGCTATGAACTACAATCAGACAGACATTAAATCATTGGAGAAAAAGAAGGACCCCCTGACGAATAGTCTCATGAAGTTGGATGTTTTACGAATGAAAAAGATTAACAACCGAATTAAATACAGGATAGAACAGCTGAATGAGCGGATACATAGTAAAAAAGATCACATCAGCAGATTGAAACTAGAAATAGACAACCATGAGCGCTCTAATGTGGGGGCTAGTGCTGACAAATTAAGAGAGCAAGTGGAAATCAATGAGGCGAAAAGAAAGTTAACCCAAATATCCAAGATCTGTAAGTCAACTAAAGATTACAAAATTGATTTGCTAAATAATTGGTTTGTCATCCAGAAACTACAGGATAATTTTCAAATACCATTCGCTATTGCCTTTCAACCATTAATATCCTTGAAAAATTTCCGTGTTTTACCTCTTGTAATAACAAATGGTTCCATCAACACTATGTGGAAGTATGTTACTTTCTTTTCCGACATTCTTATGATTAAACTCCCCTATACCAACAACAGCAGTGAGCAGCCCGTGTTTGAGTTTTCCAATGGCACAAAGTCAGTAGTACAAAAATTGATAAAACTGATCATAAATATTTTACAAATATGTAGACATTTGAAACTCGTACCCTCAACACCCATGGACATTCCATGGCTATTGGACCAGTATGACGTGGATGGACTGTTCTATAACATGGTCAAACGGAACAAGATGAAGTGTAGGTCGGTCTCGCTATACTGGACTTTTGGGATGCTGTACTCCATGGTTTTGGACCACTTGAAGAATCCACAAAGAGGACATCCTGCAAGGCGCACCGCACCGGCTCCGGCTCTCACAGGACCTCATGACCGATGGTATGTGGTGGGCTAGGAAACATTAGTGCGCACTTTTTTTTCCTGCCGTGTGTATAAGTTGCATGTAGTCAGTCATAAACAATAGCAGCCAGTGTATTAAGCATTCGGGTAAGAACCAACTCAGTTTTTTAGTTGATTTTTGATTTTTTTTTTTTTTTCGCCCCGTTTGAAAGAAAAGGATAAGAGATAAAGGACTAAATGGTTTTAATATAGATAGACAACCATTGTTAACAAGATTGTGATTGTAAGAGTAGACAGTGCACCAAGCGTGAAATAAATACTGCAGGGATGATTTTGTCTGATAAAGAGCTGTTTGCCATAAATAAGAAAGCCGTGGAACAAGGTTTCAATGTGAAGCCTAGACTGAACTATAATACGGTCGGTGGTGTGAACGGTCCTTTGGTTATTTTGGAAAAGGTCAAGTTCCCACGTTACAATGAAATTGTGAATTTGACATTGCCCGATGGAACTGTGAGACAAGGTCAAGTTCTAGAAATTAGAGGAGATAGAGCCATTGTGCAAGTGTTTGAAGGTACATCTGGTATTGATGTCAAGAAGACTACTGTGGAATTCACTGGTGAAAGTTTGAGAATTCCTGTGTCTGAAGACATGTTGGGTAGAATTTTCGATGGTTCTGGTAGACCCATTGACAACGGTCCTAAAGTGTTTGCAGAGGACTACTTGGATATTAATGGTTCTCCTATCAACCCATATGCTCGTATCTATCCAGAAGAAATGATTTCTACTGGTGTTTCTGCTATCGATACAATGAACTCTATTGCCAGAGGTCAAAAGATCCCAATTTTCTCCGCATCCGGTTTACCACATAATGAAATTGCTGCACAAATTTGTAGACAAGCTGGTTTGGTGAGACCCACCAAAGATGTTCATGATGGTCACGAAGATAACTTTTCGATTGTCTTTGCTGCCATGGGTGTCAACTTGGAAACCGCTAGATTTTTCAAACAAGATTTCGAAGAAAATGGGTCTTTGGAAAGAACCTCATTATTTTTGAATTTGGCCAATGACCCTACCATTGAAAGAATCATCACTCCCAGATTAGCCTTGACCACTGCTGAATACTTGGCTTACCAAACGGAACGTCATGTTTTGACCATCTTGACCGATATGTCGTCGTATGCAGACGCGCTTAGAGAAGTTTCAGCTGCTAGAGAAGAAGTCCCAGGTAGAAGAGGTTATCCTGGTTACATGTACACAGATTTGTCTACCATTTACGAAAGAGCCGGTAGAGTAGAGGGCCGTAATGGGTCCATCACTCAAATACCTATCTTGACAATGCCCAACGATGATATCACGCATCCAATTCCGGATTTGACAGGTTACATTACTGAGGGTCAAATCTTTGTTGATCGTCAACTACATAATAAGGGTATCTACCCACCAATCAATGTCTTGCCCTCCTTGAGTAGATTGATGAAATCTGCCATCGGTGAAGGTATGACCAGAAAGGACCACGGTGACGTTTCCAATCAATTGTACGCCAAGTACGCCATTGGTAAGGACGCCGCCGCCATGAAGGCCGTTGTCGGTGAAGAAGCCCTATCTATCGAAGACAAACTATCTTTAGAATTTTTGGAAAAATTCGAAAAGACCTTTATCACGCAGGGTGCCTACGAAGACAGAACTGTTTTTGAGAGTTTGGACCAGGCATGGAGTTTGTTAAGAATCTACCCCAAGGAGATGTTGAATAGAATCTCCCCAAAGATTCTAGACGAATTTTACGATAGAACCAGAGACGATGCCGACGAAGATGAAGACGATGCTGACACAAGAAGCTCTGGCAAGAAGAAGGACGCCAACCAAGAATCTCTCATCTAAAAGGATGGTTGCTGAACGAAAGTTTTTTTTTTATTTTCCCGTTCTTTCTTATAAAACCCAAAGATCCGAATTCAAAGCTTTTAAATGTATATAGATGTTTGTTTATGTGTGTTTTTGTTTTTTTACGTACGTATACCCACCTATATATGCATAATTCCGTAATTTGAAAAAGAAAAAATGAAAAAAAAAAATAAAAAACAAAGAATACAAAGAGACCAATCAATACATGACGTGACGTATGAATATCAGACGCGAGGAATGGTGTCCGACTGGTGAATTTGCTTGATTTGCAGTTTCTCTTGTGGGTCCAACCCGGTCTCGAAGAACATCAACACCACGCCTGCAACCACAAAGAACATTGCGATGCATTTACACATGTGAGCATAGTCGAACGATTTGTCCTGTGGTTGATTCTGCTGTTGTTGTTGTTGTTTCTGTTTGTCAGGGGTGGTAGTCATATCTTGCTGCGATTGTCTTGCTTTCTCTCTGCACCACCAGAACAAAAATCAAAGATCAAAGATCAAAAAGACAAGGAACAAAGTCCAAGCACGTCAGTACTGCTTATAAGGGGACTGTCGGGGGATCGGGCCTAGAGCGCCAGCGCGCCAGGGAGAGGGAACCCCCCTGGGCCCGTGCCGTGGACGGAAGGCCCCTCATCCGCAGGCTGACAGGGGTCACCCCGCTGGGCAGGTCAGGGCAGGGGCTCTCAGGGGGGCGCCAGGGACAAACTGCAGTAAGGTTCTAAGACAGATGTGTTATATATGAGTATGTATATATAGAGTCGTAAGGCGTATAGCCGGGTGGTAGAGATAAGTTGGCTTCGGTATCGTATCTTGGCAATTGAGTTTCTGTCAGTTTCTTTCTTTAAGAGCACGCAACTAAGTAAGCAACAAAGCAGACAACAAAGCAAGCTAACAAAATAGTTATAAATAGTTAATCACATACAAACGCATAAAGACACAGAGCTATGACTACGGATAACGCTAAGACGCAATTAACCTCGTCTTCTGGGGGTAACATCATTGTGGTGTCCAACAGACTGCCCGTCACGATCACTAAAAACAACAGTACGGGCCAATACGAGTACGCAATGTCGTCCGGGGGGTTGGTGACAGCACTGGAAGGGTTGAAGAAGACGTACACATTTAAGTGGTTCGGGTGGCCCGGACTAGAGATTCCTGACGATGAGAAGGATCAGGTGAGGAAGGACTTGCTGGAGAAGTTCAATGCCGTACCCATCTTCTTGAGCGATGAAATTGCAGACTTACACTATAATGGGTTTAGTAACTCTATTCTATGGCCGCTGTTCCATTACCATCCTGGTGAGATCAATTTTGACGAGAATGCGTGGTTGGCCTACAACGAGGCCAACCAGACGTTTACCAACGAGATAGCTAAGACTATGAATGATAACGACTTGATCTGGGTGCACGATTACCATTTGATGTTGGTGCCAGAAATGTTGAGAGTCAAGATCCAAGAGAAGCAGCTGCAAAACGTCAAGGTGGGATGGTTCCTGCATACGCCTTTCCCTTCAAGTGAGATTTACAGGATCTTGCCTGTCAGGCAAGAAATTTTGAAAGGTGTTTTGAGTTGTGACTTGGTCGGGTTCCATACTTACGACTATGCGAGACATTTTCTGTCTTCCGTGCAGAGAGTGCTTAACGTGAATACATTGCCCAACGGGGTCGAATACCAGGGCAGGTTTGTTAACGTAGGGGCCTTTCCGATCGGTATCGACGTGGACAAGTTCACCGATGGTTTGAAAAAGGAGTCTGTTCAAAAGAGAATCCAGCAATTAAAGGAGACTTTCAAAGGCTGCAAGATTATAGTTGGTGTCGACAGACTGGATTACATCAAAGGTGTGCCTCAAAAGCTGCATGCTATGGAAGTGTTCCTGAGCGAGCATCCAGAATGGAGGGGCAAAGTCGTGCTTGTACAGGTTGCAGTGCCAAGTCGTGGAGACGTGGAAGAGTACCAATACTTGAGGTCTGTAGTCAACGAGTTGGTTGGCAGAATTAATGGTCAGTTTGGTACTGTGGAATTTGTCCCCATCCATTTCATGCATAAGTCTATCCCATTTGAAGAGCTTATCTCCCTATACGCTGTAAGTGATGTCTGTTTGGTTTCGTCCACTCGTGATGGTATGAATCTGGTTTCGTACGAATACATTGCTTGTCAAGAAGAAAAGAAGGGCTCTCTGATCCTGAGTGAGTTCACAGGTGCTGCACAGTCTTTGAACGGTGCTATCATTGTAAATCCTTGGAACACTGACGACCTTTCTGATGCCATCAACGAAGCTTTGACCTTGCCCGATGTGAAGAAAGAAGTTAATTGGGAAAAATTGTACAAGTACATTTCCAAATATACTTCTGCCTTCTGGGGTGAAAATTTTGTTCACGAACTATACAGCACGTCGTCAAGCTCAACAAGCTCTTCTGCCACTAAAAACTGATGATCTCTTATGTAAATGGAACAACCTTCCTTCTTCTTTGGCCTGGTTATTTCTGACTCCTTTCTTTACTGTTTTTCTTTTTTTGTACTTTTATTATATATAATTACATAAATAACATTACTGGAACACCACTAGTCCTCTTCTATACGTTCACGCTCGTCTCTAGGGCTGTTAATCGAGCCTGCACATTTAGTTTTTCTACCGTATAGGCCTTTTTTTCCTCTCTTTCTTTCCCGCGCTGATCTCTTCCTCGAAAGTGCTTGAATAAAAGAAAATGAAATTGAAAAAAGCCATAAATTATCCCACATTTTTTTCCATTGTCGTTGTTCTGGCATCATAATAAAAGAGTTGGCTACGTAAACAATTGACAGTGAATCTCTAGTTTTACGTCGCTTATCTCGTATTTCAACCGCATTTCCTTCATCCCTTCCTGCACGGAGCCCTCATTTCTTCTTTTCTAACCCATCGCCCTTTTGCCTTTGTTCTCCCCTATATAACCATTTCAAAAAGTATCTTCAACTGAAAGAATACAAAATGGGTCAATTGCTTTCTCACCCTTTGACGGAGAAGACTATAGAATATAATGAATATAAAAACAATCAGACGTCAACTGGCATCGTCCCCCGATTTTACAATTGTGTGGGGTCAATGCAAGGTTATCGTTTAACTCAGGAAGATGCACATTTGATTAGGAATGAAAATTCCGTTCTACACGTACGATTTTTCAACCCGTTTATAGACAAGTATGAAGCCTTATCGTTGAACGTCTTCGCGGTATTCGATGGTCACGGCGGTGATGATTGTTCCAAATTTCTAAGCGGGGGGCGTCACCATCGAGATGGTAACGGCAGTAGCAATGGTAATGGTGAAAATAATGCTGGATTGATCAAATGGATCGCCTATAGCTTTGAAAACCATCATTACACTTCTTCAACGAATAATGATTCATCAAAATTCAAAAGATCTTTTAATACGTTAGAAGGACTCGTATCTCAAATTCTTAAGGATGCTTTCATATTACAAGACGAAGAGTTATATCGACATTTCTCCAATAGTTCATGTGGATCTACAGCGGTAGTCGCATGTATCATAAACGAGGAATCACTGTACGTGGCAAACTGCGGTGATTCACGATGTATTCTTTCTTCGAAAGCCAATGGCATAAAGACAATGTCATTTGACCACAAGCCACAACACATAGGTGAATTAATACGTATAAACGATAATGGTGGCACTGTTTCTCTTGGTAGAGTGGGTGGAGTACTTGCTCTCAGTAGAGCATTTAGTGATTTCCAATTCAAAAGAGGTGTCACCTATCCACAGAGAAGAACAAAGCTAACAAATGTTACTCAAAATTCAACTCATGGAACTCCTCCACAAGAAGCACAGGTTACTGTCGAACCAGATGTGCTGATGCACAAAATTGACTATTCTAAAGATGAGTTTTTAGTATTGGCTTGTGACGGTATATGGGATATTTATAACAATAAACAGTTAATTCACTTCATAAAGTATCACCTAGTATCAGGAACGAAGTTGGATGCTATAATAACGAAATTGCTAGACCATGGTATAGCGCAGGCTAACAGCAATACAGGTGTCGGATTTGATAATATGACTGTCATCATTGTAGTGCTAAATAAGAAAGGAGAGACATTGCAGGACTGGTTTAATAAAATGAAGAACCGTTTGGAAAGAGAAAGAGGTTTAGTGTAAGTAAAACTCTTTTTCAATTTCTTATTCCTTTTTTCATACGTATTTGAACGTATTCTTCAGGTACCTGTATTTTAGTGTATAAAATCAATTATCACCGAGGTGAGAGTAATAATATTTACTGAACGCGATCCTCATCGTCACTCTTTTTTACCTCTACCGTTTTATTATACTTTATAGTGTTCTAGAAGCCGGAGTGATTCTCTTGGTTATAATATTTACAAATATGAATATATACAAAATATGAGCTCGCAGAACAATAAGGATTGGATTTTTCTTGAGAAAATTTTGTGTTTTGTTTCCATTTGCTGTAATTTCGTTTTATTAGAGTGCGTTATCTTCCCTTTGTCAGTAAAAAAAAAGTTGGACAATTAACATTCAAAGATGGATATAAAGGACAAAACAGAGAATACATGCAAGAGGAATAATAAATTCAATCCTTATAATCAAGAGAGTGGAAACACTCCAAGAAAAAAAAGATGTCAACAGATGGTACAGGAGAACCCCTTGCTACACTTTCATCAATTCCAGATTCTACCGCTGACCAGGTACCACTGTTAATAGCAGACGAATATACATTGGATCTGCCCAGAATTCCTAGTTTGGAGTTACCACTTAACGTGTCCACAAAGCACGCTAGCATAAAAAGAGCTATAAAAATGTGTGGAGGCATCGAAAAAGTGAAGGAAGCCTTTAGAGAACATGGACCTATCGAATCTCAGAATGGATTGGAATTGTATTTGAACGATGGTAATGATAGAGACGGGTCCAAGAGCTATTTTAATGAGCACCCTATAATTGGTAAAAGGGTCCCCTTCAGAGATGAGTCTGTCATTTTAAAAGTTACAATGCCCAAGGGTACCTTGGCAAAAAACAATAATAGCGTTAAAGACTCTATTAGTTCCCTTAAGGATTCAAACAAACTACGAATCACTCCTGTTTCTATAGTAGATAATACTATAAAATTCAGAGAAATGTCAGACTTTCAAATCAAATTAGATAATGTCCCTTCTGCAAAGGAATTCAAAAGTAGTTTTGGCTCTTTGGAATGGGATAACTTCAAAAATTTTGTGAATTCTGTACCAGATAACGACTCTCAACCACAAGAAAACATTAACAACCTGATTTTAGATCGTAGCGTCAAAATTCCAAGCACTGATTTTCAATTGCCTCCGCCTCCTAAGTTATCGATGGTCGGTTTCCCTCTGCTTTATAAATATAAAGCTAATCCTTTTGCCAAAAAAAAAAACGGTGTTACAGAAGTGAGGGGGACATATATCAAAAACTACCAATTGTTCGTGCATGATCTGAGTGATAAAACGGTTATCCCATCCCAAGCCCATGAACAGGTATTGAACGATTTTGAGGTAGCCAAGAAAACAAAAATTTATCCAGGCACAAAAAGTGACTCTAAATTTTATCAATCACTAGAACAATGTTTACAAATTCTGAGAAAGTTATTTGCTAGCCGTCCAATTTGGGTTAAAAGACATCTTGATGGGATTGTACCGAAGAAGGTACATCATACTATAAAGATAGCACTGTCACTCATATCTTATCGTTTCACTATGGGACCTTGGAGAAATACATACATTAAGTTCGGTATAGATCCTAGAAGTTCTGTGGAGTATGCCCAGTATCAGACTGAATATTTTAAGATCGAAAGGAAATTGTTATCTTCTCCTATAGTGAAAAAAAACGTTCCAAAACCACCCCCCTTGGTATTTGAATCAGATACCCCAGGAGGTATTGACAGTAGGTTTAAGTTTGATGGGAAAAGAGTTCCGTGGTACTTGATGTTACAGATTGATTTATTAGTTGGTGAGCCAAACATTGCTGAAGTTTTTAATAATGTTCAATATTTAGACAAGGCGAATGAACTAACGGGATGGTTTAGAGAATTGGATTTGGTGAAAATAAGGAGAATAGTAAAATACGAACTTGGGTGCATGGTTCAAGGAAATTATGAATACAATAGATACAAACTGAAGTACTTCAAGACAATGCTATTTGTTAAAGAATCCATGGTGCCAGAAAACAAAAACTCAGAGGAGGAAATGAGAGCTCACACCAATACAGATGCGGATGGGGATGTAAATATGGATGACGGTAGTCAAGGGTCATCAAATCGTACAAAGGAGGATAAGGATGCTATTGTTGGCGATGACTACGATGATAATGACGCAATAACCGAAGAACCAGATGACGCTGCTTTAGAAAATGAAGAAATAGATACTGATCAGAATTTAAAGGTGCCGGCGATTATAGAGGATGATGTGGATGATGGTGATGCAGACGAAGAAGAACAAGAAAATTTCGATATCAAAACAGCGAGCTTCCAAGATATCATTAATAAAATAGCCAAACTCGATCCTAAAGCTGCCGAGACGATGAAAAAAGAACTCAAAGGGTTTGTCAATGAAGTCAATTTGTAGTAGTTAAGTTTTTTTTTTGATTACAGTAATAAATAGAGAACTAAATTAAACGGTAGTACTAATCTCCAGGTTTGTCTCATTATCGTAGGGAGCGATTATGTCGCTCAAAATGGAACAAATCCATGTATACACACACATCTTAAGGATGGAAGGTTTAATTACCAATCTGAAAGCAAGAATACTTAGAGAAGGTCGGAAATAAACGTGAACAAGCGCAAGATATTTTTAGTCGCAATGCTAAAGTTTATATTCGGAAAGCGATTCGCTTCCACTGGCTCATATCCTGGCTCTACAAGAATCACTTTACCAAGAAGACCTGTAAAGAAAATTCGTCTGGGAAAATCACGACCGGCTATTTACCACCAATTCGACGTCAAAATGGAATTAAGTGATGGCAGTGTCATTATTCGGAGATCTCAGTATCCAAAGAGTGAAATTAGACTGATTCAAGATCAAAGAAACAATCCGCTGTGGAATCCTAGCAGGGACGATTTAGTTATCGTGGATGCCAATTCCGGCGGTAGCTTGGATAGATTCAAAAAGAGGTATAGTGCATTATATTCTGTCGATACAACGCCTATAAGTTCTGGCTCTGAAGAGTCTGAGCAATCTAAAAAGAGTAAAGAAGAAGCACAGATAGAGAAGGAAGAGGGGAAAGAAGTATCTGAGAAAGCATTTGGTATGGATGACTACCTATCACTGTTAGACGATGGTGAGCAACAGATTAAATCTGGCAAATTGGCCAGTAAGAAAAGAGACAAAAAGTAGATGGTATACTTTCCCTTGCTTTACTATTTCCACCATTCTATATTCTTCCAAGCTTAGAACCCAACCGTGTCTATTTGAAGACTAAAAAACAGTACTTGTATATACCGTAGTATATATGCATACGTATACATATGTATATATTAATAACAAAGATCCTGCGAACGCTTTGTTCAGCGCTACTACGATCAATTAATTACGATGGCCAAAATTCGACATTGATTGACAATTTTGAGGCCAAGAATACACCCATCAAACAGAATAAAAAAGGCCGGATGAGAGCTGTAGTTTTTATCGAGGCTAATGCACCAACTGATTGTAATGCTCAATTGTGCTGCAGTAATAAGCTGCTGCAGTTCAAGTGGTCATTTTCTACGCATCGCAATGTTTCAGCGCAGTGGAAAAAAACTGAAAATTTTCATTCTTCTCGAGTGTTGAACCACTGTTGCTATACTTATCATATACTTTGTGTACATAGTTTTACTTCAGTTAGGACTAGACTGTCTGTTCAATTACTTTTGAAGATTTCTTTTGTTCTGATTCCTTTTTTTGCACTCGTGCTAATTTTTAAGAAAAATTGTCGTTCTTTAATATCAGTAGACGATTTTACTCTCAGATCATTAAAAAATCGGTTAAAATAAAAAGAATGAGTGTGGAAGACATCAAGAAGACTAGAGCCGCTGTTCCATTTAACAGAGAACAGCTAGAAAGTGTTTTGAGAGGAAGATTTTTTTATGCCCCAGCTTTTGACTTGTACGGTGGTGTTTCTGGTTTATATGACTATGGTCCACCAGGTTGTGCATTCCAAAATAACATCATTGATGCCTGGAGAAAGCATTTCATTCTAGAAGAGGATATGTTGGAAGTCGACTGTACCATGTTAACCCCATATGAGGTTTTGAAAACTTCAGGCCATGTTGACAAATTTTCTGACTGGATGTGTAGAGATTTGAAGACCGGTGAGATTTTCAGAGCTGACCATTTAGTCGAAGAAGTTTTGGAAGCTCGCTTAAAAGGTGATCAAGAAGCTAGAGGTTTAGTTGAGGATGCGAATGCTGCCGCCAAGGACGACGCCGAAAAGAAAAAGAGAAAGAAGAAGGTTAAGCAAATTAAGGCAGTAAAATTGGATGACGACGTTGTCAAAGAATATGAAGAAATTTTAGCTAAGATTGATGGTTATTCTGGTCCAGAATTAGGAGAATTGATGGAAAAATACGACATCGGTAACCCAGTAACTGGAGAAACTTTAGAGTCTCCAAGAGCCTTTAATCTGATGTTTGAAACTGCTATTGGTCCATCTGGTCAATTGAAGGGTTACTTAAGACCAGAAACTGCTCAAGGTCAATTTCTGAACTTCAACAAGTTGTTAGAATTCAACAACAGTAAGACCCCCTTTGCTTCCGCCTCTATTGGTAAGTCATTTAGAAATGAGATTTCCCCAAGAGCTGGTTTATTAAGAGTCCGTGAATTTTTAATGGCCGAAATTGAGCATTTTGTTGACCCATTGGATAAATCTCATCCAAAATTTGACGAGATCAAAGATATTAAGCTTTCCTTTTTACCTCGTGATGTTCAAGAGGCTGGTTCTACTGAACCCATTGTAAAGACAGTTGGTGAAGCCGTTGCTTCAAGGATGGTCGATAATGAAACTTTGGGTTACTTTATTGCAAGAATTTACCAGTTTTTGATGAAAATTGGTGTCGACGAATCCAAGTTGAGATTCCGTCAACATATGGCCAATGAAATGGCACATTATGCTGCCGACTGTTGGGATGGTGAACTGAAGACTTCCTATGGCTGGATTGAATGTGTTGGATGCGCCGATAGATCTGCCTATGATTTAACCGTTCATTCCAAAAAGACCAAAGAGAAATTGGTCGTTAGGCAAAAATTGGAGAATCCAATTGAAGTCACTAAATGGGAAATTGATTTGACAAAGAAATTGTTTGGTCCAAAATTCAGAAAAGATGCACCAAAGGTTGAATCCCACTTATTAAATATGTCTCAAGATGATTTGGCTTCCAAAGCTGAGTTATTGAAGATAGATGGAAAGTTTACTATAAAGGTCGATGGTGTTGATAATGAAGTCGAGTTGGATGACAAATTGGTCAAGATCGAACAAAGAACAAAGATTGAACACGTCAGAGAATACGTTCCAAGTGTGATTGAACCATCTTTTGGTATTGGCCGTATCATTTACTCCGTTTTTGAACACTCTTTTTGGAATAGGCCTGAAGACAATGCTAGAAGTGTTCTTTCCTTCCCACCTTTGGTTGCTCCAACAAAGGTTCTGCTGGTTCCTTTATCTAACCACAAAGATTTAGTTCCTATTACATCTGAAGTCTCCAAAATTTTAAGGAAGTCTCAAATCCCATTCAAGGTCGATGACTCTGGTGTTTCCATTGGTAAAAGGTACGCTCGTAACGATGAATTAGGTACTCCGTTCGGCGTCACCATTGACTTTGAATCTGCTAAAGACCATTCCGTTACTTTGAGGGAAAGGGATTCTACCAGGCAAGTTAGAGGTTCTGTCGAGGATGTTATCAAGGCGATCCGTGATATCACTTACAATGGTGCTTCTTGGGAAGAAGGTACTAAGAACCTGGCTCCTTTTGTCGCTCAAGTTGAAACTGAAACTGAATAAATGGAGCGATTTGTCTTAACTATATATTGCCAAACATGTAAAATAAAAGAAGAAGCGAGAAATAAGCATATGTGTACCTATGTATATATAATTTGTTTACTATTATTTCTCGTTACTATAATATGTGATTATGAACCTTCAATCATCAAGAATGGCTTTCAATAACGTCTTTAATATCCTTTGAAGATCATGAATACCACAATCACGATTACTATTTATCCAACCATGTTTTCCGGTGATAAGTAATTTTCATGGGACATTTAAGCGAAAACGTAGAAAAAACTGATGTTAAAAAAAGCGAAAGATTACCAACTTTATAGGGGCCAAAACATTATCTTATACCAAATCCTCCCACACAAGAGCCATACTAAGAAAGAAAAAGGAGTTTTTTTCTTAACCATTCTATAAAAGTCGACCAACTTAAGCTACGTGCCCTATAACTAAGTTTAGAAATGTCTTCTCCTCATGCTGTCAAAGAATCAGCTAAAAAGTTGGTTAATTTACTGGAGAAATATCCAAAGGACCGTATACCTCACCTAGTCTCATTCAAAGATATACAAATAGCAAGATTTAGGCGTGTAGCGGGTTTGCCAAATGTAGATGATGAGGGGAAAACTATAAAACAGAAGAAACCTTCCATAGATGAGATAAAGAGTATTATTAATAGAACTTCGGGGCCATTAGGACTAAATAAAGAGATGTTAGCCAAAATTCAAAATAAAATAATTGATGAAACATTCACAGAAGAAAGCATTAACGAGCAGGTTCGTGCCTTGAGCTGTATAATGAATAATAAGTTCAGAAACTATTATGATGTTGGTGACAAACTCTATAAACCCGCAGGAAATCCCCATTATTATCAGAGATTAATGGATGCCATTGACGGTAAGAAAAAGGAAAACTTACTTACTGCAATGAGAACTGTATTATTTGGTAAATAGAGAGCATTTTTTTTCAAGCTTGTAAATACGTACTTATTCATAATGAAAACAATTATCCATTTCTATTTTTTGAGATTTTTTAATTAAATAAATTTCTTGAACAGAAATCTACTTCGCAAATCCTATGGTAACATTGTTGTTCTGTAGCTTGTAAATGGGTCCTAATTGACTTTTGATTTTAGTAGCATCACTAACAGTCTCGTATTCAACAAAAGCTAGGTTTCGAACGCTAACTAATCTGATTTCAATTAGCGCCTCATTTTCAAGTATTTGTGATAATAATTGCTCAGTAGTTCCGCTTGGTAAATTTTGTATTAAAAGGACTTTATTCGGTGGATTTTCCATAGTACTTGAAACCTTTGCTGACTTGAGAGACTCCAATGGTATTTTTGGGTTCTCTCGTTGAGGTGTTATATTCTCCAGCCTACGTGTTTCAAATTCTTTAACAATCCTATCAATCTCAGGATCTTCTATCTTTCTCAATCTTAGTTTATGCTTTAGGCGTCTTATTTGCCTTTTAAGCTTGAACTTCCTGGAGTACACAAGGTCATTGGCTAGCTTGCGTTTGAGTTTTCTTGTTTTTAGTACCTTCTTCAAATCAAGATAGTGGCCTTCATTACTGTCTTTATTTTTCTGAATTTCCATTGAGAGGCCTAATATCGAGTTTTTTCGAGCCATTTCAATTTTAACTTTACGGCCTTGAACCTTCAATGCTGTTGTCGTGTATTTGTCTAGAAATCTGTCTGCTTCAGCTTGAGTTGTAAATGTTAAAAATGCTTGGTTGGACATTTTTGATGACCTTGAAATGGAAACCTCTACGAGGCCTATTTGATCATCTAATAACGTGAGCGGTTGTGAACTAGTTTGTAATCTATGGTGGGGAAGGGGCAACGATGGATTCATAGCATACTTATTGTTAGGGCTGATGTGTTTCAAAAGAAGTCTTATATAATTTTCTTTGTTCGCCGGCCTATTGGGTAAATTCTGAAAGTACAGTCTGTTATTTATTATCATGTAGTTCGGTATAAAATAAATGTTAGTAAAAAGAGTGATTATAGAAACAAAAGCTCGAGGGCAAACACATACGCTGACATAACTTCTAGAAATGATTGGACTACGTTTTTATTGATTATATCCCTTTTTGCTTCTTCTAAATGTGTACAAGTTTATGTCTTCTCCTCTCTCATTTCCCTTTTATGAAAAACTCCACCTACAGAGTAGCGTTGCGATGGATAAATCACCCACCCTCTAGAAAAGAAAATGAAACAACTTTGAAAAGAAATGATAAGCACATAGATAAAAATACTTAATTAACTAATACATAAAAATAAGAGGTATATAAAAATATTATATGAAAGCAATTATTACTTCTCTTATTTCTTAGCGGCCTTTTGAGCAGCCTTGGTAACCTTGGCGGCCTTTTCAGTCTTGTCAACAGACTTGATAACACCGACAGCGACAGTTTGTCTCATGTCTCTGACAGCGAATCTACCTAATGGTGGGTATTCACTGAAAGCTTCAACACACATTGGCTTAGATGGAACGAACCTGACCAAAGCAGCGTCACCAGACTTCAAGAATTTTGGATGGTCTTCCAATTTCTTACCAGATCTTCTGTCGTTCTTTTCCAACAATTCGTCGAATCTACAAGCAATGTGAGCAGTGTGACAATCCAAAACTGGAGAGTAACCAGCAGAGATTTGACCTGGATGGTTCAAAACAATGACGGTAGCGTTGAAAGAAGCACAACCCTTTGGTGGATCGTTCTTGGAGTCACCACAGACATTACCTCTTCTGATTTCCTTAACAGAAACATTCTTGACGTTGAAACCAACGTTGTCACCTGGAACACCTTGTTCCAATTGTTCGTGATGCATTTCAACGGACTTGACTTCAGTGGTAACACCGGCTGGGGCAAAAGTGACGACCATACCTGGCTTGATAACACCGGTTTCAACTCTACCGACTGGCACAGTACCGATACCACCGATCTTGTAAACATCTTGCAATGGCAATCTCAATGGCTTGTCAGTTGGTCTAGATGGTTGTTCAATAGCGTCAATAGCTTCCAACAAGGTCTTACCCTTGACGACACCAGCCTTGGTTTCCTTTTCCCAACCCTTGTACCATGAAGCATTGGTGGTAGCTTCAATCATGTTGTCACCGTTCCAACCAGAGATTGGGACGAATGGAACAGTCTTTGGGTTGTAACCAACCTTCTTGATAAAGTTGGAAGTTTCCTTGACAATTTCTTGGAATCTGGATTCGTCCCATTTGACGGAGTCCATCTTGTTGACAGCAACAATCAATTGTCTAACACCCAAGGTGAAAGCCAACAAAGCGTGTTCTCTGGTTTGACCATCCTTAGAGATACCGGCTTCGAATTCACCGACACCACCAGCAATAATCAAGATAGCACAGTCAGCTTGAGAAGTACCAGTAATCATGTTCTTGATGAAATCTCTGTGACCTGGAGCATCAATAACGGTAACTTGGTACTTTGGAGTTTCGAACTTCCACAAAGCAATATCGATAGTGATACCTCTTTCTCTTTCAGCCTTTAACTTGTCCAAAACCCAAGCGTACTTGAAAGAACCCTTACCTAATTCAGCGGCTTCCTTTTCGAACTTTTCAATGGTTCTCTTGTCAATACCACCACACTTGTAAATCAAATGACCGGTAGTGGTAGACTTACCAGAATCGACATGACCGATAACGACAACGTTAATGTGAGACTTCTCTTTACCCATTTTTAGTTAATTATAGTTCGTTGACTGTGTTTGCAAAAAAGCACTTGAAAAAAGAAAAACCTAGAAGGGGAAAATTAATTTGAGAGGAAAAACAAAAATGTAAGAGAATTTATATATTAGAAAGTAGAAAAGAAAAAATGAAAAAAAGCAAAATTAAAAAAAAGCCAGGAGCAACACTAGAAGGAGCGACACAACAAAAGAAGGTGATGGAACTAATTATTTTTATATATAGTTAACTACTGGCTCGATCACCTAAACCTCTAGCATAGTCGAAGAAAAAAATTTTCTTGAGCCTTCCGTCAGAAACCTGCATTTTTTTTTCTTTTTTGGTGGGCTGAACGAGTCCCCCACGTTCTCTTGTTTGATGGCATTATAAAAGCAACCCTAAAGGTACTGTGGGAGGTGTGGGTTCTATATATGTGTGGGTGGTTACGTTAATGTATGGGTGTATGATATGGGGGAATAGTCTCTAAGAGAAACATTTCAATAAGCCATAAATGGCGGGGAGTGTCAGTATAGTAGTCAGAAACTATAACACTTGCACTCATGGCATTACGCTCTTCGTGTATTAATTGTTAAAGGACAAGAAAAAAGAGCAAATGAAGTCATAACGAATAACCGCCGACCTTGTTTCGCTACGAATAGTTGCGTATTCGTCATGGTAATCAGAATGTGTACTACGTCTCTACATATAGGAGGTATATATATATATTTATGCTTTCCTACCTGCTTCGAACTTTCTCCCCAAATAGCTTTTCTTTCTCCCTTGTTTAAAACATTTTTTTCGATGGCATATATGTATTAAATCGTACTAAGAACAGAAAATAACGTCATTGATCGGACATGTTTGGGTGGACCTTAATGTTTATACCGCGCTTTCCTTATATTATTGGCGTTGGCAAGAAGGGCAAGCTCATCTCCCCAGGTTTAAAGGGTAGCTAGCATTAAGGAACATGTCTTTACTTCTCCTTGTTGGAGGGAAATTGCTAAATAAGGAGTGTCGAATATAGGGAGCATTGTTCAATGAGAAAAAAACAGCAAATCAGGCCATATTGAAGTATATAAACAGGCGTAATAATGTAGTTTTTTTAATAACCTTGATGGAAATTCGAATATGTTCGTTCCCCTTCATTTTCTTCCTTGATTTTGTGATCTAAGCGTAGACTATATTTATTTCAAGAAGTAAAGAAGAAAAAACATGGCACAATTCTCTGATATTGATAAACTTGTTGTTTCCACTTTAAGGTTGCTTTCGGTTGATCAAGTGGAAAGCGCACAATCTGGCCACCCTGGCGCACCCCTAGGGTTGGCACCTGTGGCACATGTAATCTTTAAACAACTTCGTTGTAACCCCGATAACGAACATTGGATCAACAGAGACAGGTTTGTTCTATCGAATGGTCATTCGTGCGCTCTTTTGTATTCCATGCTTCATCTGTTAGGGTACGATTATACCATCGAAGACCTTAGGCAGTTTAGACAAGTAAACTCAAGGACACCGGGTCATCCAGAATTCCACTCAGCGGGAGTGGAAATCACTTCTGGCCCATTAGGCCAAGGTATCTCGAATGCCGTTGGTATGGCGATCGCGCAGGCCAACTTTGCCGCTACTTATAACGAGGAAGGTTTCCCCATTTCTGACTCGTATACGTTTGCTATCGTAGGGGATGGTTGTTTACAAGAAGGGGTAGCTTCAGAGACCTCTTCTCTAGCAGGACATTTGCAATTGGGTAATTTGATTACGTTTTACGACAACAACAGTATCTCCATTGACGGTAAGACATCGTATTCGTTTGATGAGGATGTTTTGAAGAGGTACGAAGCGTATGGTTGGGAGGTCATGAAAGTCGATAAAGGCGATGATGATATGGCGTCCATTTCAAGTGCTTTGGAAAAGGCGAAATTATCGAAGGACAAGCCTACTATAATCAAGGTAACAACAACCATTGGGTTCGGGTCCCTACAACAAGGTAGTGCTAGTGTCCACGGGTCTGCATTGAAACCCGATGATGTCAAACAGTTAAAGAAAAGGTGGGGGTTTGACCCAAATAAATCGTTTGTGGTACCTCAAGAGGTGTATGACTACTACAAGAAAACGGTTGTAGACCCTGGCCAAAAACTTAATTCGGAATGGGATAGAATGTTCGAAGAGTACAAAAACAAATTTCCTGAGAAGGGTAAAGAGTTGCAAAGAAGACTGGACGGCGAACTACCAGAAGGTTGGGAGAAACACTTACCAAGGTTCACTCCGGATGATGATGCTTTGGCAACAAGAAAAACATCTCAACAAGTCTTGACAGACATGGTTAAGATTTTGCCCGAATTAATTGGTGGTTCTGCCGATTTGACACCATCAAATCTCACGAGATGGGAAGGTGCAGTAGACTTTCAGCCTCCCATCACTCAACTAGGTAATTATGCGGGGAGGTACATTAGATACGGCGTGAGGGAGCACGGAATGGGTGCTATCATGAACGGTATATCCGCCTTTGGTGCAAACTACAAGCCTTACGGTGGTACCTTCTTAAACTTTGTCTCCTACGCTGCAGGTGCTGTCAGGTTAGCCGCCTTATCTGGAAACCCGGTCATTTGGGTTGCAACACACGACTCTATTGGACTTGGTGAAGATGGTCCAACTCACCAGCCTATCGAGACCCTGGCCCATCTGAGAGCTATTCCAAACATGCATGTGTGGAGGCCTGCTGATGGTAACGAAACTTCCGCCGCATATTATTCTGCTATCAAATCTGGTCATACACCATCAGTTGTGGCTTTATCAAGACAGAACCTTCCTCAACTGGAACATTCCTCTTTCGAAAAAGCCCTAAAGGGTGGCTATGTGATCCATGATATCGAGAATCCAGATATCATTCTGGCTTCAACAGGTTCAGAGGTTTCCATTTCTATAGACGCAGCCAAAAAATTATATGAAACTAAGAAGATCAAGGCAAGAGTTGTCTCCATGCCAGACTTTTACACTTTTGACAGACAAAGTGAAGAGTACAGATCTTCTGTTTTCCCCGATGGTGTTCCAATAATGTCCTTTGAAGTATTAGCTACTTCAAGTTGGGGTAAGTATGCTCATCAATCCTTCGGACTCGATGAGTTTGGTCGATCGGGAAAGGGGCCTGCGATTTATAAACTCTTTGATTTCACAGTGGATGGTGTTGCATCAAGGGCTGAAAAGACAATCAATTACTATAAGGGAAAGCAGCTGCTCTCGCCCATTGGGAGGGCTTTCTAAGCGAGAAAAAGAAATCGTTTATCACTCTCTCCACGCCAACTAAGTAGAAAATACTAATCATTGTTTAAAGTTTATATATTGGTATGCAGATATATACTTCTTCCTTTTTTCTCTCTTTGCTATACCTAAGACCGGTTATTCGATTTTCTTTCTGCTGACGACTGCTTCCAACGGCATTACAAATTACCGAAGAAAGCTGTTCTTTTTTTTGCCAGCGGAATTCTACTTTCTTTTGGTCCAAGAAATTCCGGCGGTTTTTCTCGTGTGACTGACTCAATGATGGAATGCCTGCCTAATGAATATGAATCGCCCAGATATATTCCAAAGCCTGCTGGAAGCATCCAAGATATATAAGTGACAAGCAGTCAATGGCAAGAGAAAATCTGTGTATAATATCTATCTATTAATTTCAGTAAAACGATCAAGTACAAAGGAATACCTAAAGTTACTGACTAATGACTAACGAAAACGTCTGGATAGAGAAGTTGGACAACCCAACCCTTTCAGTGCTACCACACGACTTTTTACGCCCACAACAAGAACCCTTAACAAAACAGGCTACATATTCGCTACAGGTGCCCCAGCTCGATGTGCCTCATGAAACATTTTCCAACAAATACGCTGTCGCTTTGAGTGTATGGGCAGCACTGTTATATAGAGTGACAGGCGATGATGATATTGTTCTCTATATCGCTAGTAACAAAATCTTAAGATTCAACATTCTGCCAACATGGTCGTTTAATGAGTTGTATTCCACAATTACCAACGAGTTAAGTCAGCTCGAATCTATTAATGCTGATTTTTCTTTCGATGATTTGGCTGAAAAAATTCAAAGTAATCAAGATCTGGAAAGAACCCCTCAATTATTCCGTTTGGCCTTTCTGGAGAACCAGGATTTCAATTTAGACCAATTCAAACATCATTTGGTGGACTTTGCTTTGAATATGGAAACTAACAATAATACACATGTTCTGAATTTAATTTATAATAGCTTACTGTACTCAGATGAGAGAGTAACCATTGTTGCAGATCAATTTACTCAATATTTGACTGCTGCAATAAGCGACCCATCCAATTGCATAACAAAAATTTCCCTGATTACGACGTCGTCTAAGGGCAGCCTACCCGATCCAACAAAGGAGTTGGGCTGGTGCGATTTTGTAGGTTGTATTCACGACATTTTCCAAGATAATGCAGAGGCCTTCCCAGAAAGAACCTGTGTCGTAGAAACCCCAACGCTAAATTCTGATAATTCCCGTTCTTTCACTTATCAGGATATCAATCGTACTTCTAATATAGTCGCCCATT
This sequence comes from Saccharomyces jurei, assembly GCA_900290405.1. Taxonomy (NCBI): domain Eukaryota; kingdom Fungi; phylum Ascomycota; class Saccharomycetes; order Saccharomycetales; family Saccharomycetaceae; genus Saccharomyces; species Saccharomyces jurei. The sequence continues at coordinate 461,406 of LT986463.1, read as the reverse complement.
ATTTAATTAAGACAGGTATCAAAAGAGGTGATGTAGTGATGATCTACTCTTCCAGAGGTGTGGATTTGATGGTATGTGTTATGGGTGTCTTGAAAGCTGGAGCAACTTTCTCAGTTATTGATCCAGCATATCCCCCAGCTAGGCAAACAATTTATTTAGGTGTAGCCAAACCACGTGGGTTGATTGTTATTAGGGCTGCCGGTCAATTGGATCAACTAGTGGAAGATTATATCAGCGAAGAATTGGAAATTGTCTCAAGAATCAATTCTGTTGCTATTCAAGAGAACGGTACCATTGAAGGTGGAAAATTGGGTGAAAGCGATGACGTTTTGATTCCATATGAACATTTCAAAGACACCAGAACAGGTGTCGTGGTCGGGCCAGACTCTAACCCAACTCTGTCTTTTACCTCTGGCTCCGAAGGTATTCCTAAAGGTGTTCTCGGTAGACATTTCTCTCTAGCCTATTATTTCAATTGGATGTCCAAAAAGTTCAATTTATCTGAAAACGATAAGTTTACGATGCTGAGCGGTATTGCACATGACCCAATTCAAAGGGATATGTTTACGCCATTATTTTTAGGTGCTCAATTATATGTTCCTACTCAGGATGATATTGGTACGCCGGGTCGTCTAGCAGAATGGATGAGTAAATATGGTTGCACAGTCACCCATTTAACCCCTGCTATGGGTCAATTACTTACTGCGCAGGCCACAACACCATTTCCTAAGTTACATCATGCATTTTTTGTGGGTGACATTTTAACAAAGCGTGACTGTTTAAGATTACAGACCTTGGCGGAGAACTGTCGTATCGTCAATATGTATGGTACAACTGAAACACAACGTGCGGTTTCTTATTTTGAAGTCAAATCGAAGAATGATGATCCAAACTTCTTAAAAAAATTAAAGGATGTCATGCCTGCAGGTAAAGGTATGTTGAACGTTCAACTATTGGTTGTTAACAGGAATGATCGTACCCAAATATGTGGTATTGGTGAGATTGGTGAGATATATGTTCGCGCAGGTGGTTTAGCTGAGGGTTATAGAGGATTGCCGGAACTGAACAAAGAAAAATTTGTAAACAACTGGTTTGTTGAGAAAAACCATTGGAATTACTTGGATAAGGATAATAGTGAACCTTGGAGGCAATTCTGGTTAGGTCCAAGAGACAGATTATACAGAACTGGTGATCTTGGTCGATACTTACCAAACGGTGATTGTGAATGTTGTGGTAGAGCTGATGATCAAGTTAAAATCCGTGGGTTTAGAATCGAATTAGGAGAAATAGATACACATATTTCTCAACATCCTCTAGTAAGAGAAAACATCACATTAGTGCGCAAAAATGCAGACAATGAACCAACTTTGATCACATTTATGGTTCCAAGATTTGATAAGCCTAATGACTTATCTAAGTTCCAAAGTGATGTTCCAAAGGAAATTGCAACAGATCCGATAGTTAAAGGCCTAGTTGGTTACCATCTTTTATCTAAGGATATCAAAACTTTCTTAAAAAAGAGGTTGGCCAGTTATGCCATGCCTTCCTTAATTATAGTCATGGATAAGCTACCACTGAACCCTAATGGTAAGGTTGACAAACCTAAACTACAATTTCCATCTCCCAAACAACTAAACTTGGTTGCTGATAATACAGTTTCTGAAATAGACGATTCTCAATTCACTAGTATTGAACGTGAGGTTAAGGACTTATGGTTAGGTATACTACCTACTAAGCCAGCATCTGTATCACCTGATGATTCGTTCTTCGATTTGGGTGGACACTCTATCTTAGCTACTAAGATGATTTTTACGTTGAAAAAGAAGCTACAGATTGATTTGCCATTGGGAACAATTTTCAAGTATCCAACCATAAAAGCCTTCGCTGCAGAAATCGACAGAATTAAATCATCAGATGGGTCATCTCAGAGAGAAGCCGAAGAGATCGTTACAGTTAACTATGCAGAAGATGCCAAAAAATTGGTTGAAACACTACCAAGCTCTTATCCTTCCCGTGACCTTTTTGTTGAACCTAACAGTGCTGAGGGTAAGACAACCATCAATGTTTTCGTTACCGGTGTAACAGGATTTTTAGGCTCCTATATTCTTGCAGATTTGTTGCAACGTTCCCAAAAGAATCATCGTTTCAGGGTTTTTGCTCACGTAAGGGCTAAAGATGAAAAATCTGCACTCGAAAGATTACAGAAGGCAGGAATCACGTATGGAACTTGGAATGAAAAGTTCACCTCAAATATTGAAGTTGTATTAGGTGATCTATCAAAAAGTCAGTTCGGCCTTTCCAATGAGAAGTGGACAGATTTGGCGAACACCGTTGATGTGATTATTCATAATGGTGCGTTAGTTCACTGGGTTTATCCTTATGCGAAACTGAGGGAAGCAAATGTTATTTCAACTATCAATGTTATGAGCTTAGCAGCCGTTGGCAAGCCGAAGTTCTTTGACTTTGTTTCCTCTACTTCCACCCTTGATACCGAATACTACTTCAATTTGTCAGATAAACTTGTTGGCGAAGGGAAGCCAGGCATTTTAGAATCTGACGATTTGATGAATTCTGCAAGCGGACTCACTGGTGGATATGGGCAATCCAAGTGGGCTGCAGAGTACATCATTAGACGTGCAGGTGAAAGGGGGCTACGTGGATGTATTGTCAGGCCCGGTTATGTAACAGGGGCCTCGGCTAATGGTTCTTCAAACACAGATGATTTCTTACTAAGATTTTTGAAAGGTTCGGTCCAGCTGGGCAAGATTCCAAATATTAAGAACTCTGTAAACATGGTTCCAGTGGACCATGTTGCCCGCGTTGTTGTTGCCACATCTTTGAATCCTCCCAAGGAAAATGAATTGGCCGTTGCTCAAGTAACAGGTCATCCAAGAATATTATTCAAAGACTACCTATATACTTTACACGATTATGGTTATGATGTCGAAGTGGAAAGCTATTCTGAGTGGAAGAAGTCATTGGAAGCATCCGTTATTGACAGGAATGAAGATAATGCTTTGTATCCTTTACTACACATGGTTTTAGACAACTTACCTGAGAGTACCAAGGCTCCGGAACTTGACGACAGAAATGCAGTGATGTCCTTGAAGAAAGATATCGCATGGTCAGGTGTTGATTGGTCTAACGGAATGGGAGTCACTCCAGAAGAGGTTGGTATTTATATTGCATTTTTAAACAAAGTTGGATTTTTACCTCCACCAACTCATAATGACAAACTCCCACTTCCAAGTGTAGAATTAACTCAAGCGCAAATAAGTCTAGTGGCTTCAGGCGCTGGTGCTCGTGGAAGTTCCGCGGCTGCTTAAGATCAAATATTATATGTGATATGTCTTGTAGAATAAATAATTATGATAATAAGAGGAATAATTAACTTTATTACTTACAAATCTGTATAGGAAAGTTCACAGAAAATACTATGGAGAAGAAAGTAAAAATTAATTATTGAATAAAAACTGTAAATCCGCTGGCGTCAGTCTACTGATGGCAGCTTCATCTTGGTTTATTGTAGCGTGAATCATATTTGCCTTTTTTTCCTGTAACTCAATAATTCTTGCTTCTATACTATCCTCAATGCAAAATCTTGTGATCTTAACAGGTCGGTATTGACCAATTCTATGAACTCTATCACCACTTTGCCATTCCACACTCGGATTCCACCATGGGTCCAAAATAAACACTTGAGAAGCTTCACAAAGATTTAAAGCAACACCACCAGCTTTCAAACTCACCAAAAAAACCTCGCATTGAATATTATTCATGAAATACTTGATGGTTTCATCTCTTTGTGTAGGAGACATGCTACCTTGAAGCTTCACTGTTTGGAAGCCAGCTCTTTTCAATCTCCACTCTACCAGGTCAAGCATACTTGTAAACTGCGAAAACACAATAGATTTAATTGTCCTCTTGTTGCTTCTTAGCTTGTACAGTTCTTCCACCAGGGCTTCAATTTTGGTCGATGATTGCCACTTACCGCTCATATTTAGACGGCTAACAATACTTTGCTTCTTAAAGGATTCAAGATCCACTTCCAAAGCAGGTTGAGATAAATCAATACTTAGTCCAATATGGCAAACAGGGCAAGTAAGTTTATTGTTGTTTTCCATGAACGACTCCACGTATTCTTTGATGCATAAACGACAGAATTTATGATGACATTTAGATTCAATCGGCTCTTCAGCTTCATCATTACACAACTGGCAGATCACGACACCAAGATCATCACTGGAAGAATTTTTCAGTCTTTTCAAGACTAGATCAGGATGATCTGCGAGTTGTCTCATTCTTGTGATTAGGGTGAAAATGTTAGCGTAATTGTTAAGAACAACACCTTCCTCAACAAAAGAATTGTATTTTCTCTTGGAATCAGTGTATAGACTTCGGTAAAGATCTTTTTCCTCTTCATTAAAGAAGTCTCTCCTGACGGTGACGATTCTGGGCGGAAGACCTAAATCATCTGCCCTCTCCACTTTAGTTCTTCTCAACATGATGCTTTTCAACAATGTTTGAATATTATTGAAAGATTCTAAACCAGGACCTTCTACACCAAACTTCTGAATGTTTTTCAACATAAAATGATTAAAGAAATTAGTGTGTTGCATGACGACATGACTACAGTGATCACAATGCATGCGATCTGTAAATTTCCAGACCTTCGAAGCGCAATCACATTTGGTACAAAAGTACTTTGTGAAAGGGTTTATGTTCAAAAACCTGATCAACGAATACATCTCACCAATTCTATTCTGCAGCGGAGTACCCGAAAGACACCATCGTTTTTGGGTTTTCAAGTTGTTTACAGCCCTGGCGGTGTTACTTTGTCTATCTTTGATATTGTGCGCCTCATCCAGGATGACCCTGTAAAAGTCGATGTTATGCAGTACGGAAGGTTGCTTGAAAAGCCCATTTTTTCTTTTGAATCCGTAATTCTGCTTTCTAAACACGGATTCCAGTACTGCGTATGTGGTCAGTACAACATCGTAGCCCTGCAAATCTTTGATGTCGGTGGTTTTAGAAGCACCGTGATACATGTAGATCTTCAATTGTCCCCTTGTATGTTGTTCTATTTCATTCTTCCATTGCATCAGCGCCACAGTGGGGGCGACAACTAAAGACGGTGACTTGGTCAAATCGTTCATTAATAGTGCGATAGTTTGAATGGTCTTACCCATACCCATTTCATCTGCCAGGATACCACCCGCATAAATGCTTTCCTCTTGAGATATAAGCCAATGAAGACCCTCTAATTGGAAAGGTAACAGTTTGATGGTCATACCATCTGGTTGTTCAGATCTCTGAGCAACATACGGAGGAGCATTCCTCAAATTAGAGAAAACACTTTTCAGTTCAGGATGGTGTTCATATAATCGTAAAGTGTTTCTTTCATATGGAGTTATCTTCGGTGCCTTCTTTTTAGCGTCTGACTTTTTCTTTTTCTTCTTCGCAATAGTCTTCCTTTTTTTCGATAATGGTTCGTCGTCGTCATTCGAAACGTCAGGCCCATCCTTGAGTTCTATCACACGAATATTATCATCGGTGGCAGTCCGTTCTTTATCAGAAGCTGCTAGGTCTATGATGAAATCCTTGTCATCATGGTCGGAGGATTTTACCAGCGTAACATCATCACGATATTCTTCATCTTGGTTGTCTCCTTCGTTCTCGCTCTCACTTTTCACATACAAACTTTTTGGGTTTTTCACCTCTACATCGTCATCGCTTAGTTCTTTATAATTAACACTTTTCTTCGTACTTCTCGTACGTCTCCTACGAATAAACCCCCCTTCTTGCATGAATCTTTTAACTTGTTCACTACCTACACGATCAAACCTATCTACAACTATTAAGATTCGACATCACAACGTTACATTTATTTTTTCTTGCTTTTCAGTCTTAAGCTTCTATCTATACATTCCTTTTTATGGCATTAATCCGAAGCCTAGAAAAAAGAAAGGAAAAGAAAAAGGGAAGAAAAAGAAACGGAGCCGCAGGGAGTGATAAAAAACGAAGGCGGAACCTCCTGCTGTTTCCCTAGCAACCGTAGTGGGGAAAAGGGCAACACATTTATTCGAGGCGTACCGTATACAGTGTTGTATGGGTTAGCGGTGTTAGCGGTGTTAGCGGCTAAATCAAAAGGGAAAGGGAGACCTTCTACTTCCACACATTCATTTTTTGTTGATTTAAACAATTTTGGGATTATGGTTAGGCCTAATTGAAAACTCTGCAACAAAAAATACACTGGAACAAGTTATCAAACGAAAACAAATAGTCAAAAACCTGAGCCAAAATGAAACTGGCCCGTCATCCAATATTTCAGGATTATAGAAGTCTATACAGAAAATTTCACAGCAGCAAGAACATCTAAACAAGGAAATTTTAAGCTGGGCGGCAAAAAGATATTCATTAGTTACGAAATGCTACCGCGCACGTGATAGTCACTAAGGACGTAACATGATTTACTCACCCGGCTAAACTGAGTCACCACCGTGCCGACGTCACTCCCTGTTCACTCGTCCTGTTTTTTTCTTTTTTTTTTTCCTTTTTCTTCTTTGGTGCACCGTTCAGGGCACGAGAAAGCTTATTTTATTTCGTGCACTCCGGCCTTGGTTTGTTGTTCCGCATCTTTTTGCCTGTGTGCGTTCGCCAATGCTAAAATGGCAACTGGCTTAACGTGGGCCGTGTCCTGTTGTGCCCTGTTGTGCCCTGTCGTGTCCTCTCGTTTCGTAAAACTTACTAATTGTACAATACCGTTCCGTCCTCTCGTATCGCATGGGTGTCGTATCGGCTCTAGCTCAACTTTCTCTGTCTGTTTTTGTTTTCTCCGCTTCTTCCCAATCGTTGCCACTCCCGTCGCTAGCCACTGGTCTCCCGCGTACTGTACTCCATCTTTTTTTGGCGTTTTCCCCTATTCAACTCGAACAACAAACACACTTCCTTTAATTTTGTTGTATATTTCTTTTCTTCGGTCGGTCTTTCTTTCCCTTCCGATTATCAAAGCAAAAGCGCATTTTTTTTCTTTGTCTTTTTGGTTTTTGTTTTCTGTTCTTAGTTTTTTGCAAACCACGTCAGGAGTTCAATTGAAATAACAAGAATCAAAAAAGCCAAACACGACAACGTCACTAATTTTTGAACCAGAGGCGTATTCCCGTTACCTCTTCCTCCCATATTTCTCTTTTCCTTTTTCATTACTGTAAGCCTTCAGACTAGTACAAAGACCACAGCAACTACAGCAACAACAACAACAAACAAAGCACCACTGGAAAAAAAATAAGAAAAATGAATCCGGGAGGTGAACAAACAATAATAGAACAGCCCGCTCAGCAACAGCAACAGCAACAGCAACAGCAACAGCAACAGCAACAGCAACAGCAACAGCAGCAACAACAACAGCAGCAGCAACAGCAACAGCAGGCTGCAGTTCCTCAACAGCCGCTGGATCCTTTAACACAATCGACTGCGGAAACCTGGCTCTCCATTGCTTCTTTGGCGGAAACTCTTGGCGATGGTGACAGGGCTGCAATGGCGTATGACGCCACCTTACAATTCAATCCCTCCTCTGCGAAGGCTTTGACCTCTTTGGCTCATCTTTACCGTTCCAGAGACATGTTCCAAAGAGCTGCAGAATTATATGAAAGGGCTCTTTTGGTAAATCCCGAATTATCAGACGTGTGGGCTACCTTAGGTCATTGTTATCTGATGCTGGATGATTTACAAAGAGCTTATAATGCCTACCAACAAGCACTGTACCACCTCAGCAACCCCAATGTACCGAAATTATGGCATGGTATCGGTATTCTTTATGACCGATACGGTTCCCTAGACTATGCTGAAGAAGCCTTTGCCAAAGTCTTGGAATTAGACCCTCATTTCGAAAAGGCAAACGAGATTTACTTCAGATTGGGTATTATCTACAAACACCAGGGAAAATGGTCTCAAGCTTTGGAATGCTTCAGGTACATCCTTCCTCAACCTCCTGCACCCTTGCAGGAATGGGACATATGGTTTCAATTGGGTAGTGTTTTGGAGAGTATGGGTGAATGGCAAGGTGCGAAAGAGGCTTACGAGCATGTCTTGGCTCAAAATCAACATCATGCCAAAGTTTTGCAACAACTAGGTTGTCTTTACGGCATGAGTAACGTACAATTCTATGATCCTCAAAAGGCTTTAGATTATCTCCTAAAGTCCTTAGAGGCCGACCCCTCTGATGCCACTACATGGTATCATCTTGGTAGAGTTCATATGATTAGAACAGATTACACTGCCGCATATGATGCCTTTCAACAAGCTGTCAATAGAGATTCAAGAAACCCTATCTTTTGGTGTTCGATCGGTGTATTATACTACCAAATCTCCCAATACAGAGACGCCTTGGACGCTTATACAAGAGCTATAAGATTGAATCCTTATATAAGTGAGGTTTGGTATGATCTAGGTACCCTTTACGAAACTTGTAATAATCAACTATCTGACGCCCTTGACGCGTATAAGCAAGCTGCAAGATTAGATGTAAATAACGTTCACATCAGAGAAAGATTAGAAGCTTTAACGAAACAATTGGAAAATCCAGGAAATATGAACAAATCGAATGGTGCCCCCACAAATGCCTCTCCCGCACCACCTCCTGTAATTTTACAGCCTACTTTGCAACCTAATGATCAAGGTAATCCGTTAAATGCTAGAATCCCTGTTCAGTCTTCTGCTAACGCTGCTGCCTCAATGGTACAACAACAGCATCAGCAGCAGCAACATCCTGCTCAACAGACCCCTATCAACTCATCTGCAACAATGTATAGTAATGGAACCTCCCCTCAATTACAAGCACAGGCTCAAGCTCAAGCTCAAGCTCAAGCTCAAGCGCAAGCACAGGCGCAGGCGCAGGCACAAGCACAAGCACAGGCGCAAGCGCAAGCACAGGCGCAAGCACAAGCACAGGCGCAAGCGCAAGCACAGGCGCAAGCACAAGCACAGGCGCAAGCGCAAGCACAAGCACAGGCGCAAGCGCAAGCACAAGCACAGGCGCAAGCTCAAGCGCAAGCACAAGCACAAGCTCAAGCGCAAGCTCAAGCGCAACAGCAACAGCAACGGCAACAACAGCAACAGCAGCAGCAACAACAACAACAACAACAACAACAACAATTGCAAGCCTTACCAAGACAACAGCAGCAACAAAAGGGAGTCTCTGTGCAAATGTTAAATCCCCAGCAAGGCCAACCGTACGTTAACCAACCAACTGTCATACAAGCTCATCAACTGCAACCATTTTCTGCTCAGGCCATGGATCACCCGCAAAGCTCTCAGCTTCCACCTCAACAACAACAACTTCAATCAATCCAACATCCACAGCAACTGCAAGGTCAGCTTCAAGCTCAACCTTCCCAACCTTTAATTCAGCATAACCTGGAACAGAACGCCTTACCTCAAAAGAGATACATGGAAAATGCTATTCACACGTTAGTGGATGCCGCCGTATCCAGCAGTACCCATCCAGAAAATAACACAAAGTACCCTCATCGACCAGCTCATACCGTTCCAAACCAAGCTTCTACGACAATAGCTGCAAACGCTGAACCATTGCCAAAAAAGCAAAAACTGAGCTCTCCGAATTCAAGCATCAACAAGTTGGTTAATACTGTTAATACAGTTGAAGACAATTCAAAACCTGAGGTCAGCAACCTACCGCCAGTAACGGCGGAATCTAACGCAGGTAGTACTTCACAAGAAGAACGGCCTGTTAAGTCAAACTCGATACCTCCGGTAGTTCATGCCGAAAAATCTCCAGAAGAACCTATTATTAACGAGGGAACTATTAAACCAACTTCTGTTCCTCCTTCCATGATGGCGTCTAATGTGGAAGTAGAAAAATCTGGTACACAACAGAATTCATCGTCAGAGAATTCAACAGCAAAGGCGAATGATCAAAGCACCGCTGAAACTATAGAATTATCTACTGTTACTAGTCCTACTGAAGTAAGTCCACTGGAAGGCGACGTAAAACAAAATTCTAAAGAAGAAAACCACACTAACGATGAAAGTGGGGTATCAACTTCTCTTATCAAAGGAAAGGAATCTGCAGTCGCCGAAAAAACTGAACCACAACAGGAAGAACCTCCTGCTAGAACGGTAACAGTAATCAAACCTACTTTGGAGACGATGGAAACTGTAAAAGAAGAAGCCAAAATGCGCGAGGAGGAGCAAACAGCTCAAGAAAAGTCTCCACAGGAAAGTATACTTCCAAGAGAAAATGTGGTAAGACAAGTGGAAGAAGATGAAAACTATGATGACTAATAAGAAGTTTGCATTGATGAATTAATCTACTAATTTTATGAGATCAACAGGTAATGTTGTGTAACTTTGAAAAATTCATTCATTATGTCGTGGATACATATATAAATAAAGATAAAACTAAGCAGTTGAGTAACACGAATAAGGTTATTCTTCATATATGCAAATATATGTATATATGTATGTGCATATAGGTATATTATTATTTTGTATCATTACATACTTAAAATCTATTATTGCTTAAAAATGTTTTTCCCATGGACATATATGGCAATAGGGGGAGCTGAGACTTGAATTTATGTGTCTTTCATTTTGTATCTACAATCTCTTCAAGAAACTGCCTTATTTGACTCAGAACAGTTTCTTTTGTTGAATCCGATACCATCTCTAGAAAAGATAACAATATTTCGCTGTTAGTATTTTTTTTTCCAATGAATTTAGTGAGGAAATATTTTCATACCTAATGCTTTCGGTTCTACAGTGGATAAGATTTGCGTGAAGTTTGTAGATTCATTAATATTCATCTCTGACTTGGTCAAATCTTTGACTTTATCCACCCAACCTTCTTGAAGCAGTCTGGCGTTTAATTCATTTGAAATTCTATAAACGTAATAGGGATTTGAATTGTCAGTAAAAGAGATTTTTAGAAAGAAGGACATCCTCCATTAAGCTGTATCATACAATTCATAATTTCCTGATTCTACAAGGTATTTTTGTATTTGACCTTTTAGTTTCGTAGTATCCATAGTCATCAAAAGGAAAGCAAGAATCAACCTGGATATACTGAAGCCACCTCTAATATCACTTATGAGTTTGCGATCTAATATGTCAAGCCATGCACATTGCTATTTTCATTTTTTTATTTTTCATATTTGTTCCTTTTCGTTTTCGTGAAGGAAGGAAGAGCCGACATGCAAACACACGTCGCAAGGGAGGCGATTGCTGTTGCTAGCAGTTATACACAATTCTGGTCAGCCCTTATATCAACTAGGTACACAAGCGTTTGTGTTCCTGGTTTTCTTCCATACTTCCCTTTCTTTCAATTTTTAAATGTTTTCTCAGATTTTCTCGAGAAGCATAAGACCTATTTCCTCTAATTCAAGGAGACTATTTAAAACTATGAGTGCTGTTAAGGGTAAGCCTGAAGAAGCCAAAATAATTGAAGCCCGTGATGTTAAAGACACCTCAGACTGTAAATGGATTGGTTTACAAAAAATCATTTACAAAGATCCAAATGGGAAGGAAAGGGAATGGGATAGTGCAGTGCGCACTACTAGAAGTTCTGGTGGTGTAGACGGCATTGGTATCTTGACCATTCTAAAGTACGAAGATGGCAAACCCGATGAAATTTTACTGCAAAAGCAATTTCGTCCTCCGGTGGAGGGTGTATGCATTGAAATGCCGGCTGGTTTGATAGATGCAGGTGAGGATGTTGACACCGCTGCCTTGAGGGAATTAAAGGAAGAAACAGGTTACAATGGTAAAATCATTTCTAAAAGCCCAACCGTTTTCAATGATCCTGGTTTTACCAATACTAACCTCTGTCTTGTTACTGTTGAAGTTGATATGAGTTTACCCGAAAACCAGAAACCAGTAACTCAATTGGAAGATAACGAATTTATCGAATGTTTTAGCGTCGAGTTGCACAAATTTCCAGATGAAATGGTTAAATTGGATCAACAAGGCTATAAATTAGATGCACGTGTTCAAAACGTTGCTCAAGGTATTCTCATGGCTAAGCAATACCATATTCAATAAATAATGAAATAAATAGCACTCTTTTATGAAAAAGTAGACAAAACAACAACGTAAGAAAAATGCAGGTAGTTTATGACATGCTGCATATAATTTCGTGAAGCTTTACATTTGAAAGAGAAACTGCACTGAGGGTGTTACTATTTTCAATAGTAATACCGCCAGCAGGATCTAGATGGAACCCAACAGGTATCAGGTTAGTCGCCTTAAGTACTCGATCATATATCAAGGTTTGTGTGTCACGTACAAGTAATATAGAAAAAGGGGTAATAGAAAAATAATACACTAAAAGTTTCAAAGAGAAAGAGTTAATCGTTTTCAACCATGTCAATAATCATTTTTTTGGCCGCACATTTCAAGTTGGCTACAAACGAACGTTAACTTAACTTCCCCAAAGAACGGTAATCCTCACGCCAGATAGTTTGAAACATACTTGACTACGATTGTGTATTGGATGCCGTACTATATAACTAATTAAAAAACCAATTTTACAATGCATAATCCATTGTAAAATTTAAAAAGGCCGAGTTTGTATGAATTCAATGAATCAGCTTCAAGTCTCTCATTGTGCTTTCCCAATTGGCTTGCCATCTGTTCTTGGTCTCCTCCGTGACATTTCTCTTTAAATTTTTGTATAGATCAGCATCCTTCATAGCAAAAATCAAAGATTCATGAAGCTCTCTCCTATCAACAAACTTTAACCCATTCACATTATGTTGTACTAATTCATCAAGTACTGGATAGTTCATAGCAATGACGGGAAGACCTGAACCAAACATATCTAGTATTTTCATTGGTAGATCTAATCCTGAACTTGAAGTATGCAAGGATACTCCGTAATCACATAATTGTAACAATTTTGGATAGTCTTCTGCTGATAGCCATGCAAATTCGATTTGACAGCGCTTCCACTCATATTCTTCTACCTGCTTCATATACCTCTCTTTTAGCGGTCCTTTACCTGTTATAAAACAGAGTATCCTAGGCAGACTTGAATCAAATTTAATATATGAATTCTCATAAATTTTCAGAGCGCCCAGCAAAATACCAATATCTTCATCAGGCGTAAATGATGTTGAAGTTACTATGATTTTATCACCTTTCTCTGTATCAAAATCATCATGAATATAGTTTTTTATAAAGGCCTTGGCAGTTAAGGATTTTTGACGGGAAACGTCACTTGCCAAAGGTTGAAATTGGGAAGCTGGGCGGTCGTATAGAACAGCACATCTCTTCGCATTCAAATGAAAGGTTTGGATTAGATACTTTCTCATTGCTTCAGTGACAGTCAAGTTGTAATCGGCAAATTTACTGAATATCATCTCTACCATATAGGATACCAACACTAAAGGATGGTAAAAATTCCCTTTGAACTTGAGTTGCAATATTGAATATGCTAAATTGTGCCAATCAATGATCAGTTTACAACCGGTCAGCTTGTATAGAGCAGCGATCGGAAGGATAGGTATACTTGGGGGATTTTGAACCAAAATATAATCACTTCCTCTCAATTCCCAAAGTAACTTAAAAATACTAATGACTTGGAAAAGAACCTTCTTGACAATAAATAGAACTGAAGTTCCACCTCCCTTTTTATTCAAGTTCGAGATATGGTGAACGGTAATATTTGGATCACTGGAAATATTCCTAGGTAGATTGTCCTCAAGGTAACCGCATAGCTCAACTTGCCAACCTAACCTGCTGAAACTTATGGCGTGATAGCATATTCTTGGAGAATGACCTAAATCACCGAGCACAAATATGATGATCCTCTTTTTGGTGGACTTAGTACCGTAAAATAAGAAAGGAATAATATAGTAAACTACTACAGGTATGGAAACATATAATATTAATAAGGCAAATAACCATCCTGGAATTTTCACAAACATTTTCGCTGGTTAATGATAATTTTTGAAAAGCTGATACGATTACCCTTCAATAGCCTCTACAATTGTTGTTGTTATTGAATATACCTAACTTAATTAGCTTGATAATCGCTTATGTTCTTTCTATTACGAAACGTACAAGACGATCCCAATAAAGATTGACCTTATTTCACCTACACGTCATATCAGGATGCTAGATGGAAAAGTTACGACTAGTGATGTAAAAACAAACAACTGGGCATAACCAGAACTACAAAAATCAACTATTTGGCGTAATACAACTCGGGGCCATCTTTTCCACCCAGTTTGAGACATTTTTAGGTTGTGGTTTGTCCCGTGTACAGTGACACACCTTTATTCTTAGATTTTTTTATGCTCCGCGTAAGAAGGTGTCTAACAAGAGGTCTTGTTAACTCACAAGGGTACTTGTAGCAAACACAGGTCTTAGTTTGAAATAGAAGCTAACAAACAACAAGAAGGACACCTGATTAATACAAGAAAATATAATGTCCTCCAATCTTACTGAAGAACAAATTGCCGAATTCAAAGAAGCCTTTGCTCTATTCGATAAAGATAACAATGGCTCTATTTCCTCCAGTGAACTAGCCACTGTGATGAGGTCATTGGGACTTTCACCCAGTGAAGCGGAAGTCAATGATTTGATGAACGAAATAGATGTTGATGGTAACCATCAAATTGAATTCAGTGAGTTTTTGGCTCTAATGTCTCGTCAACTCAAATCAAATGACTCAGAACAAGAACTATTAGAAGCTTTCAAAGTATTCGATAAGAACGGTGATGGTTTAATCTCTGCTGCTGAACTGAAACATGTGTTGACATCTATTGGTGAAAAATTAACCGATGCCGAAGTAGACGATATGCTAAGAGAGGTTAGTGATGGGTCGGGTGAGATCAATATTCAACAATTTGCTGCTTTACTATCTAAATGATGTGTTGTCGTCACTTTTCGATCCTACTATCTTGTCCGTACCATTTGGTTTTATATTATTCGTTGAGTATCGTTTCATCTAAAGCTTGATAGTCACTCAAAAACACAATCCATACGTAGATATAAAGGCCTAGTATTATTTATATAGATAAATAATATGCCAGAGAAAGCAACCTAAATACAGAATACAAATTTTTGCCGAAGTACATAAGTTGATCATTTCAACAATCAGACTCGATGTTTTATGGTGTTCTCCCTATCTTTATTTATGCAGTCTATCTTCCTCTTGAGGGACAACATTTCGCTTGTACCTTTCGAAAGGATTCAAGTTATCGTCATCATCAGATTTGTCCCACAAATCCACACCTTCCATTTTAATTGGCCTTGGCTCAAGCGATCTTAACAATATTTTTTTCTTAGGGACCACTGGTGGCTTTTTCTTTAGACTGTCATTCTTTCTCGGGACAACAGGTGGCACTTTCTTTGCGCTTGTCCTAGGAGGTGGCGGCCTTGGAGGTGTTATAGATCCCGATGCAGACACATATTTATCATCCAGGTCTGAGTGGACCGGGCTGGACCCCTTCACATTTTTTAAACTACCCAGTTCTTCCAAATTGACGTTGGTTTTTCTCAATTTGAAGTGAGACAACTCATCTGTAATAGTATTTAATAGTTCAACTTCCCCATTTCTTTTTGGTGAGTTTGTAGTTCCTTTATTAGTGGGCTTTTTTGGAGATTCATTCACCTTCAAAGAAAAATTTTTAGGTTTTGGCTTTACAACAGGTGGAGGAGCTTTCCTATTAGACCCCAGTACCTGTATAGGGGAGCCTGACGGAGATGGTGGCTTTTCATGGACATTGGCACCTTTTAAACTCTCCCCTTCAGATGTGATAATATTCTCACCTAACTTTTCAGACCTGGACGGAGCGGGAGGTGTCAATGAGCTACCACTCACAAAATTACTGGGACAAGTCCCAACATGACTCTCACCATCGTTTTCTGAAGAATTCCTACTATTAGAGTCACACTTATCGCCGTCAGTGTACTTAGCTATACGGCCACGGCCACGACCATTATTCTCTTCCTTTCCATCGATGTGACAAGCACCACCATCTTTAGATGGTTGTGACCGTCTAAATGGTTTTGGCGGTGGCTGAAAGTTTTGGATAGGTTGTGTCTCCATATGTGCTGTTCCGGATCGAGACTGGAATCGCGGCTTCGACTGAGATAGTGACTGTGGTTCAATATTTGTACCTTCATCATAAGAAGGCGCTGGTAAAGCGTCATTTTTATTTTCCAAAGGTAATTTTCTGGCACCTTGATTTCGTTGGGTTTCAGCATGTCTAAATGGCTTTGGTGGAGGTAAAAAATTAGAAATTGGAGCATCTTGAGATTTGGAAGAATTCATTGATACGATCGAATCTGAAGTTTCGGAATTGTCTCGAGACGGCCGAGAAGGAGGCCCAATACTGTTACGAGAAGGAAGAGTTGGAGCTTTCTGTTCTGGTGCGGTTTGTCCAGTATACTCGGTAGATACGGAACCAAG
The DNA here is from genome assembly GCA_900290405.1 of Saccharomyces jurei. Taxonomy (NCBI): domain Eukaryota; kingdom Fungi; phylum Ascomycota; class Saccharomycetes; order Saccharomycetales; family Saccharomycetaceae; genus Saccharomyces; species Saccharomyces jurei. The sequence goes on along the minus strand of LT986463.1, from coordinate 444,974 downwards.
ACCATGTCTGAAAGGTTTTGGGGGTGGCACAATGTTTAACTCCACGTCATAATGCCCTAAAATAGAGGATTTGGCAGTACTCTCGTCGTTTTCTTCTTTTCCAGATTTAAGTTCATTATCTGTAGTAGTAGGGTTTGGATTCCTTGGTGGCAATGAAACAGTAGAAGAAGATCCCGCGTTAGGTACTATTTTCTTACCAGAAACTGGCAAACTTCTCGCACTTGACGCAGAATCCTGCTTTACAACTGCTCCTCTATCCCTATGAGTGGGTGGTGGAGGAAGACTTTTTACGTCTACCATGGGCATATCAATCTTAGGCTTAGGAATAGGTGCGTCTGGATCAAACGGAGTGACTTGGAAATGAGGGGTCGACGAAGTAGAATCGAAAGTAGATTCTGCCTGACAGGAATTTACTGACTGAATTGGTTGCAGTGGTTGCGGTGGTTGCGGCTGCATCCTCACAGGTACAGGTGGTTGCCCACCAGTCAGAGGTTGAACTTGTATGGGTGAAGTTCCATAGTTAATAGTTGCATCTTGCATGTTCGTAGCGTTTGGTATAGGTTGGCCGTGGGCCACAGAGGGAATCGTAGCTGACCCTGAAATTCCTGCTGCGTTGAATTGGTTACCATAAGATAATGGAGCGCAGTCTTGGTTTATACGTTGCTGTTGCTGTTGTTGATCAAGGCCATTTGACAAAAACTGTCCGGGTATTTCTGAAATTGGTTGACCGCGCAGGGATGGAAATGGTTGCTGCTGCTGTTGAGATTGTATAAGTGGCGGTAAAGCTCGTTGATCAAACTGCACTGAGGACTGTTGCTGTGGGCCTTGTATCCGCTGTGTATCCAATGAAAGTTGAGGTTGTCCGGGATTGGATGGGCCTTGTGATCCGTACTGAGATGGCTGCTGCTGCTGCTGCTGATACGGAAAATTGTTCTGAGAAGACAGTGGTGCTGCCAAATTACATGATTGTGCGCAATATTGTGAGATTTGCTGCGGGAATCCTGCACTTTGCTGGAATCCAGAATTCAAAGATACCTGGCTTGAAATCGCATTTTGAGGTTGATTTAGCTGCGGTAGAGACTGGAAACTGTCTGCACTAGAATTGGGTCTATATGATGATATTTGTTCTCCAGATACAGGCGTCTGTTCTGGCATCGCAGCTTGCTGCTGTTGTGGATATTGTGAATACTGCTGTTGTGAATACTGTGAATACTGCTGTTGTGGGTATTGTGACTGGTCCATCGTCTCTGCGTACGTTTGGCCTTGGTATGCTCCCTGAGAAGCATAGTTAGACTGTCCATTTGGAATTTGCTGCTGCTGCTGACCTGTATATGTTCTTTGTCCAGGTTTTAAAGGTGGAGGAGGGAAGGAATTCGGATCTTTCAAATTTCTTATATCGGTGGGTTTCCTTTCGTACTCCTCCTCTTCGCTTTCATAATCTTCATCGCTTGAATTTTTCTTACCATTCTTCTTTTCCCTACGCGATTTGCTGTTGTTATAGTGCTTCTTACTTGCCTTATATCCTGTCTTGGCAACGTACTTTGTTCCTTGGTAGCCGTATTTACCAGCGCTTTTTAGCCCTGAGGTGATGGAATCTTTGTTATTCTCCCAAAATCCCATACCGTCTAATCAGTAGGTTTTTCCCTAAAACGTTTCTCGAACTCACGATTATGTAAAGTCAAAGAACTTTAACCATTTAAGTGTATACCTAATTTTAAATAGAATCAAGAAAAAATAGGGTGGTCCCTGGTCTTTCTGAAGCGCGATTTAGACTGATCCTGCGGTATAATGAAAAAAAAAAAAACGCCAGTGCCGATATGAAACAGCGGACAATCATGATAGGATGGGCAGATCAGTGAAATATTTAATTTGATTGTCAATAGGCATCGACGTATCCCCTTTGAGTGGAATGCCTTATACTTGGAAGTTTTTAGGGATCAGCAAACAGCTTTCATTGGAAAATGGTATGGCGCAGTTGAACCAGTTGCTGAACCTAGAAGTCGATATTGATATTCAAACCATCCGGGTCCCCAGTAGTCATGATGGTACTTCCGCAGCCAACGAGTATATTCGCTACGAACTGAAGCTGGACACCTCAAATTTGGATGAGAATACATACTCTAGGTTCATTTTTCTGGGGGACTCAAAATTGGAAGTGCCGATGTTTCTATGCTATTGTGGCACAAACAATCGTAATGAAGTTGTACTACAATGGTTGAAGGCCGAATATGGCATCATAATGTGGCCGATCCGTTTCGATCAGATGATGATGATCAAGTTAGCAGACGCCAGCATAGTGCACGTAACGAAGGAGAATATCGAACAAATTACCTGGTTTAGCTCAAAATTCTATTTCGAACCAGTAACACATGACAAAAACTTGCGGCAATTCAATATAGAAATACCAAGAGAAAGCTGCGAGAGCTTAGCTCTCGGCCATGGTAACACTATGCATCCGTATAACGACGCAATCGTGCCTTACATTTACAATGAGACGGGGATGGCAGTGGAAAGATTACCCTTGACTTCTATTATATTAGCGGGGCACACGAAGATAATGAGAGAATCCATAGTCACCTCGACACGAAGTCTTAGGAATAGAGTTCTCGCAGTTGTACTTCAGTCAATCCAGTTTATCGGCGAATGATACTATCAAGAATATCCAGCAAGATATAAAAGCGCGGCCCTGCCATTGTTGGTTGTACATATAAGACCCAAATTTTTCATGACTCATCATTATCATCTGTAATTTTCGGCTCACTATATCTGCAATAATGGGCACGGACTTTCCCGTGATAGTAGCACTTCATATAGGAAGTCTAACACAACATGCCTACAGCTGCTGTGAACCAGCATTCGCATATATTGAATCTACAGTATAAACTCCCATCAATGTTGCACAAGATCATGTAAAGTGGACGCAATTAACGGGCTGAGCGGCAATAATACAAGCATGAGGAAAAAAAAATGACACCACTCGTTTTCTAAAAAATAATAAGCCCAACAAAGCGAAAACAAGTCAAACTTTCCCATGTACTTCATCTCACTTCACCGTGAAAAAACTCCATGACAATATAGAAAAGCATACACAATCCGTCCAGCTTTATCTTATTATATTCTTTTTTTATATAACATTGTAGCTATGGCGTGGAGAGAAAAACTGAATACATTGTTATATAATAACTTGAAAAAAAACATACTTCCCATCGGATCGAATCAGTCAGTCTTAACACCAGCGTTACCAGCTCTTTCAGCTTCTTCAATAGACTTCTTATCGGTCTTTGGACCAGTTTGACCCATACCGCCAAACAAAGAGGCAGCCTTGAATGGTCTCTTCAAATCACCGGTGGCAGGCTTACCGAAAAGATGGATTTTCACTTCATTATGCTCCAGAGCGCTCTTCACTGGAGAGATGGATTGCATGAATAATGGGTTGGTATACTTCAAGTAAAAGTGCATAAAACCCATCATAGCCAAACCGGTGTAGATAGACTTGATAGCACCGTCGATTTCCTTCAAATCATAGTCTCTTACAGTAGTGACTTGTAGTTTTTCACCTTCGCCGGACATAGCATTACCAGGTTCGACGTACTTCATGGTGGTCATGTCATTCTTAGCGACGATTCTCTTCCTAGCCATTTGGTAGACGATCCAGGAGATGGCAATGGAAGAACAGTATAAAATTCTAATATACATGATAATGGTTGGGTCTTCCATATCTATACGACGGGAGAGTTGCATCATGACCAACATGATGATAATGTTACTGATTTGAGGGTTCATGGCGGGCTGGTCGGTTCTCTTGCACTGGGTTATACTGTTCTAGGTTCTAGTTTTCAGCAGAAGGTAAAGGTAAGTGTTCTTTTACCTGTAACAAATGAAAGAGCAAGGCAACTACACTTTATAAGCGTTTCGGTTTTTGGCGCGTTCGGCCACCGGGCCGCCAAAAAAGAAAGAAATTGAGAAGGCAGTGGCAAACTTCGAAGATATGAAAAAAAAAGAGGTGAATGGGCGCGCAATCCGTATAAAGTGCTGTTCTTTTCTTTTCTTTCGATTCTATCGCCGTGCAGAGCGATACACAAATTCAGAAGAGGGATTATCCGATTTGTTCCGGTGACCCCTCCCCCACCCCGCGGGGTAGGCGGGTTTTAATTTTCGGTTTTTTCTTTTCCGGAAAAACTCGCAGAGCAAAAGAAACGGAAGAAGGTGTGCGGCTTTCTCCAGCGTGATTGCCTGTTATAATGACAAAATCGCGAGGATAATAGCATTTCATTTCTTTTTCTGCATACCATATCTTTTTCTTTTTTTGCATCTTCTACATAATTAGAAATTTATATATACCGTCTTCTGGCTTTCAACTCATCCCATTTTTTTCACTTACTCCTTTATAGGAGGCTGTCCTATCTTCTTTTTCTTTCTATCATTGTGGCGTCTTGTGAAAGGGACCAACACAAATCAGAAGCTTTGAGTCATGATCAATAATCCTGAGGTAAACAGTGTGGCGGAGAAGTCCAAAGCGATAATTTTTAAACATAAGGAGCAAGCGGCTTCGCCAGAACCAAAACCGGCTGCCCCTGTCTCTAGGCAACAGTATCCGATTACTTTCAATTTAACGTCGACGTCACCCTTTCATCTTCATGATCGTCATCGTTACTTACAAGATCATGATCTTTACAAGTGTGCTTCTAGAGATTCGCTGTCTTCCTTACAGCAACTTGCCCACACACCTAATGGGTCGACCAGGAAGAAATATATTGTTGAGGATCAGTCCTCCTATTGTCCAGAGGATCCGGTCATCGTGACTTCCCCATTCAACTACACGACTTGCACAAACTACCTGAAACCAAGAATGCAATTCACAGGTTACCAGATATCAGGATACAAACGCTATCAGGTTACAGTTAACTTGAAAACTGTTAATTTGCCAACAGGCCAGTGTTCGTCACTATCTCCTCATTTATCTGGTTTTTTGTCGATAAGAGGTCTTACCAACCAACACCCAGAAATAAGTACATATTTTGAAGCGTATGCCGTAAATCACAAAGAACTAGGCTTCTTGTCCTCTAGTTGGAAAGACGAGCATGTTTTAAACGAATATAAAGCCACAGATCAGACTGATTTAGAACACTGGATAAATTTCCCCTCTTTTAGACAACTGTTTCTAATGAGTCAAAAAAATAATCTCAAATCAACCGATGACAGCTCCGCTTCGAATGTGGTCAAGAATCCACAACTACGCCAACAACTACCCACTACATCAAGCACAGATGCTTCGAACATATCAAGGATTTTCAGTCAAGAGAAACAATTCGACGACTACTTAAATGAAAGGTTTATATTCATGAAGTGGAAGGAGAAATTCTTGGTGCCAGATGCCTTGCTAATGGGAGGTGTGGATGGTGCGTCTTACGATGGGTTTTATTACATTGTCCACGATCAAGTCACTGGTAACGTTCAAGGCTTTTACTACCACCAGGATGCTGAAAAATTTCAACAACTAGAATTAGTACCATCCTTGAAAAGCAAAGTCGAATCCAGTGATTGTTCTTTTGAGTTTGCTTGACGTGTGATATAGTCATTTTAACCTGCATACCCTCCCCCTCCATTACTTTTAGATTTTATGCATATTCTTTTTTCATATATTCTGTAACAATCGACATCACGATCTACATATATACATTTTTATTTTTGGTATTAGATAGATGTTAATAAAAATAAACTGCGTATTTTTCTATATTGTATGGTTACAACATGTCTTCCTCTATATCTATAAATGATATTTACATCCCTACTCTCCTACTCTTCCCCCAGAAATCTCATGACTAATTCAAACGTTAGGAACGTGGCACCATTAACGGGCGCGGACCTAACCATCGTGGGTCCAAACCCTTTGAAAAAAGCTCTGATACCTTCCTTAGCATAAATTGTCTTTGCTACATAAGAAATAGAATTCTTATATTTAGGTTTTCGTAAGTCATCGTTTTGTATAATAGATTTCACGACATCTAATGGGTAGACCGTCAACCACAACATTGTTCCGGAAAATGCACCGAACAGGCATAACTTCCAAGGTGGAATTTCGTTTCTTGTTAAACCCGTACCAATTTCTTTGGCCACTAATGCTTCGTACACAAGAAAATATGTACCAAGACCATGTCCTGCTCTTACCATTGTGGGAAATAAACCTCTCATTAGTCCACCTTGAGCCTTCAATTTCTTAATACAATCCCAGGGTCCTTTGAATTCCCTGTCTCCACCATTTGACGTTTGTGTTTGTAAACGAATCCTAATTTGTTCAATGGGTGATGCCAAAAACGAATTCACTACTCCACCTGTCAACCCACAAACATAGTACTGGGACAGTGGTAAGGTATTTGAACGTGAAAGGTCAACATCTTGGGGGCCTATATGCGGGTTCTTGGAAGCATTATAATTCTGAAAAAACCTTTTCATGGCCTCGTTAACACCAAATTGTACTGAGACACAGATCCCTACTCCCAATAATGGTGTCAATGCACCCTTATAAAATGCAAACACACCTTCGTTTTTTACTAGGTTACGCAATACCTCCAACGTTGTTGTCCTTGTAGTAGCCGTTTGAAGTCTCACTTTTGTTGTATCAAATGGCTGCCCCACAAGAACCTGCGCAATACCACCGACAGTACCGGCAAAGATATCCTTCAATACACGATTAGGACTCAACTCTTTCTTCCCGTTAATCGTTGTAATTTTCTGAGAATCTTCCAACTCATCCAGGAGTTGCGGCGTAGGGAATTCTTCACTCATGACTAGCTACAAATATAATATACAGAGTTTATTGTACAGATTTTCACTCTTTTCTATTGCCAATCCTAGGTAACAATCCTAATTCTATCAGCCAAAAGTTCAAAAATAAGCTAAAGAAACCGTTTCCAGTTTCAACGTTTAAAAATTATGAAAAAATCAATGCTTATTGTCTTTTCTCATCGAGAGCGGTCGTTATCTTCAAAGTGATGACTCTTCGAGATTTCTGCACAACGTCACACACGCAGGCGGGCCGCGCCGTTTTTCACTGCGCAATTTTTCACTCTTCGCCTTTGGTGAATAAAGAGATGATAGTGATGAAGTGATCTATTTATGTACTGTACTTAAGAGCTTATATGGCCACAATTGAACCCTCTTCAAGCGAGTATGCTACGGAAATCTTGTCCCCCGCACAGTTCCATGACAAGTCAAATATGCAATCGTTATCTTGTCTACTTTGGTAACTGGCGTAGAGAGGAATAGGTTTCGGAACTAAAACGCTATCATTGCTACTATCATATAATGCTTGCTGCGTTAGATTCTGTGGATTACTACTCAGTTTTCTCAAATCATAGACGTTCACTTGCCCATCCATGAACGCGACTGCGTATTTTTCTCCGTCTTGTGATAATCTTCCAACAAAAATGGGGACACCATCTATGATCGATAGAGCTAATAATATATTCTCCTTCAAGGACCATAGGCGAACAGACCCATCCATTGAGCATGATATTACTTTGTCATCGCCGACCCATGACGCCGATACTATACTTTGTGAGTGTCCGTAGAAGCAATTTTGGGAATTACCATTACCACCGTGCCATATTCTTAGGCTTCCATCGTCTGAGGCACTTAATAGGAGTTTATTGGAGTAATTAAACTCCAAGACACTGATAGGTCCATGATGTCCAATCAGTTTGCCAATAGGTGTCTTCTCTGTAATTTGATATACGAAAATAGCGCCTTTAGGGCCGGGGATAACAAATTTGTCATCGTCAACCCATTCAACGTCGACACCAAGTGAATCCCTATCAGTATTGTTTTCCGAAATAGTAGAAGATCTGCTGCTTTCCCGTAGATCAAAATGTTGCATGATGGTACCACTCAAAACATTCCAGAGTATAGTAACATTTTCCACGTCCATGGAAATGAAATGTGTTCCATCTTTGTTCCATTTAATGGAGACTATAGGCGCTCTATGGAAATTCAAAACGTTCTGAAGTGCACCTGCCTTGTTCCATAATCTTAACTCACCATTTTCCACACCTGTTACAATTGAATTACCATCCTGCGACCAAGCAAGGCACGTAACTTGATTTGTTGTCTTACCACTGCTAGCACTTAAAGCGAAGGGGTGTCTTAATTCCGCCATTACAATGACATCCCAGAGCTTTTCTTCTTCTCGATCTGTTTGTACTATTTTAGCTAGTTTTGCAACAGAATCTTTTTCACCATATACAAGTACAGAGTCATCCAAGGGATTCCAGGTTGACGAAACAATATTATCTAATCTTGCTATCTCCCTCAGCGTCTTGACAAATCCATCTAAGTTATCCTTGGTGCTGATAGAAGTAGTATAATCTTCTCGCTTTGCTCTTTCAGCCAAAATAGTACCATCCTTGTTTAGTTTACTATTCTCAGAATTGCTCTCTAAAGCAAATCTTCCCTCAGAAGAAATTTCGGGGAATTTTTCCTTATCCACTTGCAACGCCTGAACCAAATTAAAATCTTCAGAAAGATGATGTTCATCTAAAGAGCTGATGTCACCCTTACTATCCACCATTAGCTCGCTCTCTGTATACAGAATTCCCCTCTGCACTAGATTTACTAGAGTACCTAGAGGAATGTGTTCTTTATACTTCTCATCAAATTCTAAGACTCTTGTTTCATCCTGCAAGGCCAATGCACTCACCTCGTGCCCCATCTCTTGACAATATCTCCATATCAAGTAGTTTAGCTCCTCACTTGTTATACTCATTCTCCAATTGATGGCCTTTCCTACCTTTCTTGTTTTATTACTATTATTCTTTTTAGGGTTAGCAGCTATTACCGTGAACAATCACTTCTTTGAGAAATAAAAAAAACCAACCTTGGTCCTCACTTCAAACTTATTGTAAAAAACCTCACGAACCTTAGCTGAGAACAAGTCGTTTTACACATTTTGTAATCTCTTCGATGTCAATATTCTTGATCATTTTGTTTATTCCTCGTTTGCTTAGATGCGCTCCATGAAAATAAAGGACTGGAAAAAATGGTACAGAGACCACAACTATCATGCCTATAAGCAAGGGCCTAAGTACAGCCGAATGAATGAAAAGCTCAGGCACTGCATAAGACAAGAAGCTACTAACTGGAATAATCAATTTCGAAACCGTCACAATGGTAGAATTCTCTTTGAAGAAGGCCAGAAACAATTGGAAACATGTAAAAATGTCTACGAGTTCTCCTGCTAAGCAAAAGACTCCTCCATCGCCTGCCAAGCCTAAGCTAAAAACAAAAAAAAACCCCTATAGCGATCTCAAGGACCCCGCTACTAGCTATAAATTACCAACAATCAATGCGAGGGAGAGAAGTAGGGTAGCTACTTCAATGCAAAGAAGGCTATCGATTCATAATACAAATTATGCTCCCCCAACACTGGATTATTCAATGCCTTTACCAGATATGCCAAGCATGACAATTCCAAATGATAATATGGATAGTAGCCATAATAATAGCAGCTTCACTACAGAGAACGAATCGGTCAGTTCTAGAGGTCTTTCCAATAACCTAAACGTTTCAATTGCTGATGCCTCCATGAATGAGAGCTCCTATGATAAGGTTCCTGCTAGATCGGCCATGAGAAGTACTATAATGCCTTCTAATAGCAATGATTTTTCCAATAATAGCATGTCGCTAAGGAAAGTGTTGGCAAACCCACGTTTTAATGCTAAGGATTTTGTTCATGATAAGTTAGGCAACGCGAGTGCTATTACTATTGACAAATTTACTTCAAATTTGACCGATTTATCCATACAGGTTCAAGAGGAAGTAAAGTTGAACATCAATAAATCATATAACGAAATTATGACGGTGAACAACGACTTAAATATTGCCATGTTGGAGCTGAAAAGAGTCAGGACAAATATAGATGACCTAAACGAGATTCTGAATCAGTGCACAAGAGTAGCTGAAAAAAGGTTACAATTGCAGAAACAAATAAATAAGGAGAGGCAAGACAATTCCAATAAAGTGGAAAGTCATACTGGCAGCCCGGCGTTGCTTCCTCCTTTAAAAGCAGGACAGAATGAAAATTTTATGAAAAGAGACAGATCGAGCGTCTTTATCCTGGAAAAATTTTGGGATAATGAACTAGAGAATTTATTTAAGAATGTCGAAGGTGCTCAAAAATTCATCAATTCTACGAAAGGAAGACATATCTTGATGAACAGTGTAAATTGGATTGAATTGAACACTACTACTGGTAAGCCTTTACAAATGGTACAAATTTTCATTTTGAATGATTTAGTACTTATCGCTGACAAATCAAGAGATAAACAGAATGACTTCATAGTAAGCCAGTGTTATCCTTTGAAAGATGTTACCGTCACAAGAGAGGAGTTTTCCAGTAAAAGGCTTCTTTTTAAGTTCAGCAATTCTAATTCAAGTTTGTACGAATGCAGAGAGGCAGATGAATGCTCTAGGCTGTTGGATGTGATAAGAAAGGCTAAGGATGATTTATGTGACATTTTTCATGTGGAAGAAGAGAACTCTAAACGTATTAGAGAATCTTTTAGATATTTACAATCTACACAACAGACTCCAGGTAGAGAAAACAATAGAAGCCCAAACAAAAATAAAAGACGTAGTATGGGGGCTACAATCACTCCTGGACGGAATATAACAGGCGCAATGGATCAATACCTTTTACAGAACCTAACATTATCAATGCATTCGAGACCAAAATCAAGGGATATGAGCTCTACTGCTCAGATACTTAGATTGCTAGATGATGGCGTGGAAGAGATAGATATTGAATTAGCTAGACTCAAATTCGAAACTGCTGTAGAAACATTATTGGATATTGAATCACAACTAGAAGAACTCTCCGAGAGAATTTCCGATGAAGAGCTAATGTTACATAATCTCATATCTTTGAAAATCGAACAAAGACGACATGCCATTTCCAGCAAACTTTCGCAGAGCATCCTGTCATCAAATGAAATAACGCATTTGAAAACTGATACTGAAAACATGATTAAGTTGGGATTGTCTGAGCAAGCCCTTGATTTATTCTTGCAGAATAGATCCAATTTTATTCAAGATCTTATTTTGCAAATCGGATCAGTGGATAATCCCACGAACTATTTGACTCAGTTAGCTGTTATTAGGTTTCAAACCATCAAGAAAACGGTGGACGACTTCCGGGATATTTTTAAGAAGCTTGGCGGTAAAATTTCGTCCATCCTAGTAGATTGGTGTAGTGAAGAAGTGGATAACCATTTTAAATTGATAGATAAGCAACTACTGAACGACGAAATGCTATCACCAAGTTCTATTAAGTCATCCAGAAAGCAAATAGATGGATTGAAGGCAGTTGGGCTGGATTTTGTCTACAAATTAGACGAATTTATCAAGAAGAATAGTGATAAAATCCGTTGAGCAAGATCACAGAAAAGAACTTTTTTTCAATATATATATAGCAATTTCTTAAGTATATGCCTACATTATTGTTTATTGAACACTGTCTTGATATATTTACATGTGCGGCAACCAACTCATCTACCAATACCTAGCTAATTTCTAGCCTCATCAGGATAGCAATCTGCATATTCGTTTACAGTGATTTATATTCTTAAGCTGGAATCTTCTGGAAGATTTTTTAAAAGTGAAAGCTAACTAAGGCATCCTAGGGATCGTTGGCAAAAAATTCACTTATAAACTAACGATTAACTATACCAACGCTATCCGTCACCTCATGGAAAGCTATACCGTTTTCAACGAGAAATAGAAAAGTAAGACATACGCACGAATAATCATGGAAAAGCTATTGCAGTGGTCTATTGCGAACTCCCAAGGTGATAAAGAAGCCATGGCTAGGGCCGGTCAACCTGATCCCAAGTTATTACAGCAGCTGTTCGGTGGCGGAGGTCCTGATGATCCAACCTTAATGAAGGAATCCATGGCAGTCATTACAAACCCGGAGGTAGACTTGGAAACCAAGCTGGTCGCATTTGACAATTTTGAAATGCTGATTGAGAACTTAGACAATGCTAACAATATTGAAAATTTAAAGTTGTGGAAGCCATTGTTGAATGTTCTTGTTGAAACTAAGGAGGAAGAATTACGTGCTGCTGCTTTATCCGTTATAGGTACAGCGGTGCAAAACAACTCAAATTCACAGGATAACTTTATGAAGTATGACAACGGTCTGCGAAGCCTTATTGAAATAGCGAGCGAGAAGACAAGGCCACTTGACGTGAGAACGAAAGCGTTTTATGCGTTATCCAACTTAATAAGAAATCATAAAAGTATCTCAGAAAAGTTCTTCAAATTAAATGGGTTAGATTGCATAGCACCTGTATTAAATGACACCACTATCAAACCAAAACTGAAAATGAGAGCTGTTGCATTATTAACCGCATTTTTGTCATCTGTTGAGATTGACGAAAATCTAATCAGTGTGCTACGGAAGGATGGAGTAGTTGAGAGTACAATTGAATGCTTGTCTGACGAGAGCAACTTGAACATCATAGACAGAGTTCTCTCTTTTCTCTCTCACCTGATCTCCTCTGGAATAAAATTTAACGAGCAAGAATTGCACAAATTAAGTGAAGGTTATAAACACATCGAACCCCTAAAGGACAGACTTAATGAAGATGATTATTTAGCGGTAAAGTATGTATTATGATTACATTCATAGAAGTAAAAGAATACTACATTCATAACTTCATCCTTGTCTGACCAAAATGGCGAACATGCATTATTAACACTATTATACCTTATTTAAAATACCTATCAGTAGCACTTTTTGTAAAATGAATTTCATTGAAAGGATCAGAAGAGGGAAATGAAACCGCAACGATTTTCATAGACCGACTGACCTATAATATGTTTTTGTGTAATTATTCTCTTTTGATTATCATTCAATAGCATCGTTAGGATCAGTACTAGTAAACAGTTTGTACAGTCTTTTTTCTACGGCTTCAGTCATCAAATACTTACCTTTATTATCTGACTGCAGTCTTCCCTTTTGCATATCTTCAAATAGTGATCGAAAGCTCGGATATAAACTCACTGCGTTTTTTGCTTTCAGTTCAGGCATTCTCCCAATCTGATGAAACGTTTTCTTCAACGTTTCCGTACTATCCTGAGCTGATTTTACGTTTAAATGAGCATATTTCATGTATCTGATTGCGGGATCCATACGCTGTTTTCCAATTAATGATACCAGGTTCGGTAGAGAATTAGCAAACTCCATATGTGAATTCACGGTGTGTATTTTAACATGCCATTCTCTATCAATGAAACGCAGCCGTTGCTCTAAATCAAATTTTTTTATCCCCAACTCTCCAACCTGGCTTGACTTTTTACTCTTAGGTCTTGATGTTTCTTCAGCTCCTGACAATCTTTGCTGTACTCTGGCTTTGTAATTTTCATTTTCTATCTGGGAAATAGCTCTTTTGAGTTTATTCAAGTCGCTTAGAACAAGAACCACATGTTTCCCATTCTTCGAAAGAAAGCGTATTTTTCTATACAATTTCTTCTTTTGTGATGTATATTGTTCGAAAAATGCCTGTGCATCATAATATAAAATTGAAAGATTCTCTTCCACAATTTTAGGATCACATGGATAATAAAAATCGTTGTTGAAGTCATAGATACTGTCACATTTTCGAAGAAATCTTAAAAGTGGCATAGAATCGTCATAGCTTGATTGAATAACTGCTGGAGCTACCTGTTGCTGTAAGTTACAGTCAACATTTTGAAACAACTTGAAAAGACTCGGCGAAAACTCTATAATTACTTCAGAGCGTGCCTTTACATTATCGCGATATATCTGATTAACTCTTTTGAAAGCGTTCTTGTTCTCCTTTGATAGATGCCGTATTTTGTTCCTAGATTCTTCTCTAGAAAAATATTGTCCATAAACAATATAACTTTCTAGTTGTGATACTTCTCTGGCAGAATTTTGAGCACCTTTATTGTTATCAGTTGCCGAAGTTTTCGTGCGTCTTGCTTCTTGGAAATGGTCAGCGCTACGAAAGACTGGCTGACTACCAGTCCTCACCACATTATTATCCTTGATAGGTGTTGAAAGAGCATTATCAGTCGTACTATCTGAGTAATCAAGAAATCTAGAAAGGTTTAATTCAACTGTATCAGGCGGTTTAGTACTTTTGATCAGTGTTTTTGATAATGCTATGGTTCTTTTCTTTTCCTTCGGGAGATGTTCTGGCTCGTCTTCACCTTTATTGCGTACTCTTTTCTTTACAACTTTTAGAAATTCATCATTATTCTGTTCTACTAAGGCCCCTCGATCATGTACTGGTGAAGAACTATGATTGGCGATCGGAGCATGCTTTACTTCAGCTGAATTATCATATTTTACTGGGGACAACGGAAAATCGAACAGTATATCAGCTATCCCTATCTGTGATTTCTCGCTATCAATAGCACCGTTATTTGGTTCTACAATTTCTTGTTCTTCACATTCTTCGTTATTAATAACAGGCCTCAAGTTATTAGAAGACGGTACTGCCCATTTCTTTGCAATGCTCTTCAAGTTATATTGATGTCTTTTTTGCTTCTTCCCACTCGATTCTATATCAGCTGACCATTCGTCATTTATAAGATCATCTAAAAGTCTCTTTACGTTTTCTCCTGAATTGTTTTCATTTTTCGAAGATGAACCTGCGATGAAGTTTGCTGTTGTGGAATAATCATCCAGTTTGCTTGCACTAATATCCTGGAAGAACGGCGCAGAAAGTTCAATAGATTTATTTGGCTCAATAATTTGTAGATCGTCTGAAACCCAAGACCTCCTCTGTGGTGACGATGGGATTACATCTGCTGAGGTTTCGTGTGACATTTTACACTCATTTTGATCTACTGATTCTGATAGGGCGATAACTTCAATATTCGAGGGACCATCGAGAATTTGAATGCTGGCATCGTTTTTCGAATCCCTATCGTCAATAAACTCAATCAATGGGCTCATTCAACTCACGGGGATAGCTGGGTCTGTTATTTTGTTACATCTTTCTTTTTTTGTTTTTATTTACGTTGCTGCCATTTTTCATAAGCTGAGAGTCTAAACGCGTTGCAAGCTACTTACTAAATGAACGAAAATATTCAGGGTGAATTAAGTTTAGTATTGGCTTAAATAGTTACTGATGCTGAAAAGAGACAAGAAATTACTGGAAAATTCCAATGAGTCCTGAGTTATCACAGGCGACTAGCAAAGGTGTCTGATCAACTTGACATGTACATATAGCATTTATGATATCATGATGATATAATGAATCATCTACCGCATTATTGCTAGAACGTTTCATTTTCCTTAGTAGTATAGTAAAGTTAGCCGTAACCTGTGTTGGAAGGAAAACATCGCTGAATCTTGAAGGACTAATCACAGCCTTAGAAGAAGACAGTTCCTTTAGATTAAACATGACAATGGAACTAGTTAATTCATCAGTAATGAGAATTTTATCACTTGAAACTGAGAGTGTGCTTAATGCGTTTAAAGATCTAACTCCACAAAACCTTAATTGGTCCAAGTTTTTCTCAATTGGCAAGAAATGTTCCATAGATGGCTGCTCATCAGAATTTATGAATGCATTCTGACAGTGCCCTTTAACAAAGTTCCATATTGTCAGGAACGTTTTTGAACTACCACCTACAATAATTATAGAATTCTTCCCATAAAACCTACACAGCTCTACATGAGTGATAGGTGTGTGATCCCCAAAAGACCAGCTTCTTATCATGACATTGAAACGAATATCCCATATGTCAATGATACCTCTAGTTGTACCCAAAATTAAGGCACAGCAGTCTTCGTCGATACAAATGCTAGAAACAGCACCATGTTTTGGAGAATTCTCAATGATTTGTAATTTCTCTAAGGTTTTGATGTCAAATATAATCACCTTTGACAAATTTGTTAAAACTATTAGTAGAGATTTATCATCACTCACAAATGCTCTCATTTTCATTGCATATTCGTTTCTATCCGAATTTTTCAAATTGAGTTTTCTGATGCATTCGCAGTTTAAAAATTTGGTTTCATTTTCTTGTTGGTAATGATTAACCTTTAACACGATAATTTGTCCATCTTTACTAGAAACCGCAAATGCATCAAATTTAGGAATCATGGTCACCTGGGTTATTGCCGCAGAGCAATCATAGGTTAAAGAGGAAGAGTAAACCTCACCCATGGTAATTTCTTTCAAGTTCCATATCTTTATCACGCCCTGATCTGAACCAGTTACTAAATACGGCGTTTCACTGGGAGAAACAGTAGCAGATGTGATAGAATTGGGTTCGTTTTCCATCAAAGTAGCTATTAATTTGCCCTTTAAATCACTTATATCTGGACTGCGCGAAATCTCTTGAAGAGAACCAAACTCTTTATAATCTCTCAATGGAGGTAAAACTTTGAAAGTTGATAAAAATTTTTCTATGGTTTCAATGTCTCCTTCATAGCTGTTACTAACAATCACCTTTCTTTCTGGTTTAACATTCGTGTTGTCTTTCATTCCGTGATTTGGGGAATGCTTGTGATAGGATGTTGGTTCCAACTGAACAAAAACATTCCTTAAATTTGAAGTGGTAGTGGCAATGGACTTATTTTTGAACATTAATGATCCATTTATATCCATCACAGTAGATAGCTGCTTGAGGCTATTGATACTTGGCTTATTGCTATTTTGTTCACTCTCATCACTTTTATATATCTGCTGGTTTTCTAAGTTAGAATCTTGTGCTTCACTTGCCAATTCTTCTGCAAACTCTACATCGAAGAAAATATTCCTCGGCATAATAGTGGTAAGATTTAAGTTCGGTGGTGAATTCTGTATTAACAGACGGTGATTACTATTGTTATATCGAAAGTCAGGGCGTCCTGCCATAACTCTCGCTGTCCTTACCACATAACCTCGAAGAGCCACAATTTTCCAGATGTCTTTTTCGGTTAGTCCAATAATACGAAATTTGTCAATCCAATTCCTGTCCTCGGCAGTTAGCGGAATTTCCTTGTTATCATGAGAATAAACCATGGATGATGTTTTAACTCCTTTTGAAGAAGAGCCTAATTTCATACCTCTTTTACTAAATCCATAATTCTTGCTTGAATAATCCTTTGTAATGAACTCTATTTTATTATTTCCAAAGGAATCTACATGATTTGTGGAAATTTTTCTCCAAAATAAAGATTTGGACGCTCTAACAGACCAACTACACAATAAATTGTAAACAGATCTTGATACTGGTTGTTTGCAACAGGTTATCATTGATTTGAAGTTGAATTCAACGTCGAACTCAAAAAAAGGTCTTATTATTGGATATAAGATGCAGTAAACTTCGGCTTTTGACAGCTTGTTTATAATTTCTATTATTATCATCAAAGTAAATTGTCTTATCCAGTTATCAGGATGCAGCAATAAAGGCGATATAGTTTTTGATATGTCGATGTAGTATTTTTTCCTTATCAATCCAGTCTTGAATAGAGATTTTAAACTCTGTAAAACACTTATAACTACTAATTCTTCCGAGTCTGTGATAGTTTGGATCAATAGTGGTAGAATATATTGTTCTAGTGTAACGGTACCTAAAAGAATCGATATTCCCGAAATTGTTTGAATTAAGGAAACTCGCATGGCTGGATTTTTATCATTAAGGTAGGTTATTAAATGGCTTAATACAACATCGTTCGTCCTTTCCCTGCCAAAAAACTTACAAAGTGGAAGAATATTTTGCAAAAGTGCCATTTTTACATATGCGTCGCTATCTGTTAAGAAAAGCACAGTTAGGTCTTCAACACTTTGAATCAATTTTGTTGAATACTTAGTAGTGCTTTCGATGATTTCCATATTGCTATCTGATGATTTATCATTGAGATGCTGAGCAAAGGTAAATTCTTGGAATCTGTTAATGATAACCGCTAAGTCGCTTAAACAATTAGCAAACACGATTTTCAAATAATTGCTATTCTGTCTATTGGAAACAAGTAATCTTTTCATTCTTGGAAGTAAATAATCCACAAATATATTTTCGTTAAATTGATTCAGTGTTTTTACGGAAGTCAGAACTTGAATAAGTGTTAGCAAAGATAGGGCCTGTACATCCTGGTCAATATCTTCAAAGCAGCATACAAGGTAGGGCACAACCCGATCAATTTTGTTTTCATCAGATACAAATTGTGCAAATACTGCTAACAGTTCTAGGTTTTTAAGTTTTGTAGCCGTTGAAACAATATTTCTTAAGCTGTGAGATAAATAAGAGATAAAAAGTAGAGCGCACTCCTCTTTAACAGATTTTATCTTTTCGGATATCCGGCTAAATCTTTGTAAAGTTAAGAGATAGCTGTCAGGGAAATACAAATTAGTATTGGAGAACCGACTATCTTCTGCATTTTCTCCATTAAATGTTAAATTTGAGGAGCCTAAGTCCGTTTCGACTCCCTGTTTAACTAGAGGAAAATCTAGACAATGACAAATTTGGGGAAAATCTCTGTATATTTTCTCTGTAGTCTCATCGAGAAGTTTTGAATTATCTTCTAAGGTACGATTGGTAAAAGTGCAATCTGTGATTGGTGTACTTGTCGTCATAGTAACCAAATTCCTAAAATAGTCATAAGTAAAAGTATAGAAATAATCGGGGAAAAAAATGCCGCGATATTTATTCAATAGTTCATCACATGAAAGCCTCTTCGATGGATCTAGTTGAATCATATCTAGAACCATGTTTCTCAAATCGGCAGAATTCATTTCTTCCTTGAGAAATTCCCTATTAACATCATATGACTGACTTTTATATTTGAACAACTGTGATAAGTTAAAAATAGGCCTACCTTCTGCAAATATTTCTGAAATAACACAGCCGAGACTAAATACGTCCATTTCTTTAGTTAGCCCACCATTATTAGAGTTGCCGTCTTGATAAAGTTTAGAGTTAAACCTCTCTGGGGCCAGGTAACAGGTTCTTCTCTTTGAAGTGTCGAAATAGAATAAGAACTCACCTGGATTGTCTTCAGGTAAATACACAGGTTTGATAAATGCAGCAAAATCTGTCAATATGCACCAGTTCCAACTTGTTACTAGGATGTTTTCCGTCTTTATATCACCGTGGACAATATTCAAGTTATGGATGTCCCTCAAGGAATTTAGTAACTGAAAAGCAATGAACTTAAGTTCAATATCTTGCAAATAAGGTCTTAAACTCAATCTATCGTATAAATTATTTTTTAAATGCTGCCTTATCATGTAGCCTGCTCTATTTGTCTCGACCAACTTACTGTAGTTTAAAACATGCGGTAGTTGCCCCAACTTAAACGATTGTGCCTTTATTTGCTGAAGAAATGGCCGTAAACTATACTCCTCTGTTGGCTTAATGAAAACTTTTATGACAATTTCTCCGTTAGGATCTAGTGCTTTACATGTTTTTAAGAATCTTGATGAGTTTAACTGAGAAACATAATGCACTTCCTCTAAAACATCGATATACGAAAATATAGCTATAGAAGGTGATGTTTGAACCAAAAGCGATAGTTGTGCCCCCATTATATCGTATTTTTCTCTTTTTAAGTACCTCAAGTAGCTCTTTGCTCTCGCATATATTCATTCTGTATACTAAATACATTTCAATATTTATCTTTTTTTCTCTTGAAATACTGAAAAACAAGGGAAATGTATATTGTTCTCTATTGAAGACAGAGTAATAAGCAATTTACAAAGAGGACCCTGGAAGGCAAAAAGTGCTATATATTCTATAATTCTATTTATATGTGTAAATAAACTAGATCTCAGAGCAGTAGTCCTGACTCAAGTTCTCTAATGGGGTTGTTTCGTGAAAACCACAATCTTCGGTTAAAAGTTTTAGATTATCCTCAGAAATCTTGGCAACCTTCTCGTTATAAATACCACAGTATTCAAACGCATCCTTCGGCTTGATGGTTTTTCTACCGTTCTTGAGGACGTATTTAGTCAACGATAATGAACATAAGACAGTGCCCTTTTTGATCGTAAACCTACTCATAACATAAATCCATTTTTCATCCCAACAAATGATTCTTGATGTAACTGAATATTTTTGAAAAGGTTTGATCTCCTTCAAGAAGTTAGTGAAAACGTTCGCAACTGGAATATATGGATAATGCTTAGAATTTAGCATCAGTTTTTGGAAAATTTTGGACATTAGGGCACCTCTTGAAATATCTAATTCCGCGAAGTAGGTGCTATTGTTTTTATGAAAGTAGAAATCACATTCAAATGGAGAAGCGTATGTATCCAGCTTGGTGTACGAGAAGCATCCGTATTCGTTTTTCTCGAGCTTCTTAATATTTTCTGTTTCAGATCCTGTTAACATAGGCAAAAATAAGGTTTCAGTCACATAATAATAAAATCTAAAAAAATATGCTCCAGGGAGCGACTTATATGAAGAAAGCAGGTAACAAGCAAAGAGCCACTTGAAAATAGTGCAATAGTCCATTTTCCTTCCACTTTATTTTGATACAGTTATTGAAAAGCACTATTTCCCTGATAAACTCTTGTAAAATCAAAAAGGGATGGCAATTCCTATCAAAATCACCCATATATTATACAAAAACAGACGACAGTGCTCACTTTTATAATCGCTATGTTTGAAGATCATTATTGTCTCCTACGCCGATGAAATTCAGCGCCGGGTAATAAGTATTGTTTTGGTGAAACATTCGCTTTCAGATATAAGGAAGATATCTTGCTTGATGACAGCATCTCTTACAAAGAGCATAAGAGTCGAAATATCTCAGTAATAGCTTCTTGTTCATCGGGGATGACCGTTAGAGACACTGTGATTGACGAGGCAGAATTGGAAGGCAAGCGTGTGTTAACCAATGAATCGAATATAATTAGCACATTCACGAGAAGAATAATAAAGGAGAAAAGCGGTAACTATCAGGTACTGAAAAGATCCATTGATGGAAAATTGGTGTATCCCGATGCTACTGGTATATCTTCTAATAGAGGTAACAAACTTTTGCAGAAGAGTGAGGCCGTGACAAGAAGAGACTTGAATAATTCTAAGCCCATTATTGAGCAAACTATCTTCTACAACGGTTCGGAGCATCGCCTATTGCAAACAAACATTGTGGCTGACAATACAAGTAATAAGAGGCACAAGAGAATAAAATTCACACCCGATATCAACGTTGAGCCTGTTTTGATTGGTGGTGATAAGCACATCAACGTAAGTGACGAGGAAGATGACTATATTACAGATGATTACTATGACGAAGAAGAAGATAACAACTTATCAAAAATAGTGAATGTAAAAGAGATTCTGACACCAATTCTTTCACTGGGAGATGTGATCAACCATAAGCCCATCTCAAGGACGTTTTCAAGCCCAATCTTGAAGAATTTGGCCTTGCAGATAATTTTAATGATTGAAAGAGAACAATTGTCAGTTGTTAGATATTCTCAGTTTTTAGAAGTATTTTTAGGAGATCATCCGGAACCAATTTTTCAATCTAACTTGAACCTACCACCTTATAATCATAATCTAACTTTGCCAGAGGATAGAGGAGCAGGTAACGAAGTAGACAGTGATTACAAATATGACATCAACGAAACTAATTTGAATGGTTCCATGAATACGGAAGGTAATTATACCAGTAATGAAATGGAAGAAACTGGAGAGGAAGATCCCTTTTTTGCGCTGCCAAGATTGGAGCAATCCAATGCGCTGCTATCATTACTGCCATCCACTTTCGTTTCTTCTTCTATTTCAACATTGACAGCGGCTGAACAACAACAATTGAACGATGAAATCGAATCTGCTCGACAGTTGTCGCAGATCGCACTGCAAAGAAATAAAGAATTTATAAGAAACTTAAAAAAAATCAGAAAATCGGTAATAAAAGCCAATAGAATCAGAAGTAGAATATTAAGTTGGAGTCGGGAATTCTTGGGTATATCTGATGATGATATTACTATCCCGGTTGCTCTACGTGTTGTAAAAAGAGGTCTGATCAGCGCTACAACAAACAGGACAACAAATTTTGAAGAAGAGATAGAGAATACTATGGAGGACGGTGCGGCTGATGATAATGAACCCGATGAAGAAGCTAATAGAGCCTGAATTGATAAAGATTAATATTTTGGGAATAAGAAAATAACATATGTATTATTTAGCACGATTTACTCTTAGTAATAATATTTTAGGATGGGTTCATCTTTCTTTTTTGCTTCACCAACCATTCGAAGTGTAATCAATGACTTTCACGAAGTTCGAATCTGTTTCACCATCGGCCTTGTTCTTATTTTCGTTAAAGATAGGTGTAACACAGTACTTGACGGTATCATCAAATAATTCATCGATGAGGTTCTTTAAATCTTTCCCAGTTTGTTTAAAATCTGGGAAAGCATTAATCTCCAGTAGTTTAACTTCATAATTCGAATCAATCAAAAAGTCTACACCATATGTTTCAAATGCGTTTGGTAAAGGTTGAAAGTTTAGCCTATTCACGTTGACAGCCGCTAAGAAAACGTCATTCGTTATGCAATGTATTTGTTCCTTTATATCTGATTTTATTTCATGAGGGATTTCTTCTATCGAACCAAACTCCAAAACAGAAGAGTCTCTATCCTTTTTTTTGCTTTGTAGACATGTATTGGTCAAATGACACTCCAAGTGTTTCAAATCTGTTACAGAATACGCATATGGATCTAATGGCACAAACGGCTTAGCAGCGAATAACGCTAGCATTCTATCATATACAAAAACTTGTAAATCTCCCCTACAGACAACGTAACATCTTATATGGAACTTTCTGTTATCCATAGATGGAAGTAATAATGGATTAGTCAGATATTCCTGTATAATAAAGTGGCGTAATTGGGAAATGTTAACTTTGTTATTATCCATAAATTCACCATTTGCATCAGCAGCATCGTCGTCAATTTCATTCTCCTCAGCTTCGCTGTCTTCATCATCAAAAGAATCAAAAACTGCCTGTAAGTCCTCGATGGTCTTGAATACTCTTATGCCTTGACCCTTATCACTCATACTTGGTTTCACGATCCACCATTTATCTTTACTTTCATTTTCCAATTCTTGGCGTAATTCCCAATTTTCATCTAATGCGTCGTCTAAAAATTCAGCATAGTCTAAATCAATAGTAAATGATTCTAAATATGCTTTCTTTAAGATAGACTCCGGGTGTTTCGCAGTATAAGTTTGTATGGTGTGTGAAAGAAAATGCTTTCTTATTAATGCCTTCCTGTATATATAAGAATTGGCGAAATAATTACTTGGCAGTTCCATTAGTTTGTCCATATCTAATTGTTCATAGTCACCATAATGAAAAATCTTGATTTTGTTTTCATATTTTTCATTGTCGAATTCCGGTAAATCTGATACGATTTCCATGTGTGGCAAGTACTTTTTTAATGCGCGAGTTAGAGGTTTATAAATATACTCCATTGGGTCTATACTTACCACTAAAAGGTTATTCGTCTTTGGTGAATCATTTACTTTCTGAGTCAGTTCCAACTCTCCAAGTAAGTGGTTTACACCCTTAAATGTGGCTTTCATGGGCGTGACACTGATCATCTTGGATTCGATAACTTCGGCATCCGTCAAAACAGTCCTGTTTTTGTATTCGTCCTTATAGTGAATGGAATCCTTATGAGCACCAAATCTTGGAGCCCAGTTGAAGGAAATTGAAGATGATTCGTTGCCATCTTCAATCTCAGCAAAATTGTTCTCTAAGTTAATGTGGGGACCGTTGAATATTGGAATCCATCTATTTTCCCAAATTGGTGCATAGTAGACCTTTGTGTTGTCATTTAAACTCTCCACTAAAGGAATATTAATACTATATAAGTCAGTCTTTGGGTCCCAATTGTTTACAAGGTAATTGATAACGTCTAAAGATCTCTTGGAAGCCTTCTCCATTAGCAGCGAAGAGACACTTTTTAATCCATTGAAATAGGCCCAGGATACAGCAATAGCTTTTGTGTTCCCGGTAATAACGGATTCCATTGCACCTCCTACAGTACCAGAGGACGTAATATAGGCAGCGGATGTATTTCTACCAACATTTGGACCTGATAGGACTATATCGAAACGGTCATTAGACAATAAATGTAGTCCAATGTTTGCACACGATGCTGGAGTACCATCAATCAAAACCCACTCAATTGCATCTTTTGGAATTTCTGCATTAAGAACGTAAGGTAATTTGGAGTTTTCTGATTTTACTTGCGGCTGGATAAATGGGCCCCAAAAAGTATTGTCTTCAGCGTCAACTTTTGAATATATAAATTGAGCAGTCAAATTTTTACCAGCAAGGTGAGCTTTACCTACCCACGATTTCTGAACATGGGGCACACAAACCGTTATTTCCCATTCAGGATAATTTCTCTTTATATACTGAATAAAAGGCCTGATGTAAGGTGAGAATTGATCGCTTAGGGGGCCATCATCGTTAGTTATTAAAACTCGCATCTTGGGAGGACTGATTTTTACACTTATATAGAAACGTCAGAGATGAAGGGAGAATAGCAACGTTTAACTCAATTCTTTCGATGAATTTATTCTAGTTTTTCTGGTTATCCCATCACCTATATTTATTTTTTATTTTTATCAAGCTAAAGAAGCGAATGAAAAAAAAGGGAAAAGTAAAACGCTCCTTGTATGTTAACAGAAGAAAGCATGATATTATTTTTTACTTGAGCTGAAAAATGAATTGAGAGTGTGTTTCTGTTTCCATGTCCACGAGATTAGTTCTATATCTTTACATATCTGGATAATACGTTACTACTCGTTGATATTAGTTGAGAATCACAAGCGAAGTAATAATCACAAAGAACGTGATCCAAGTTTATTTAGTGCCCGCTCTTTCTAGGAGCCGCTCCAATTACACTTTTATATATACTTATTTACCAACCGAAATAGCGTGCTACAAGAATGCTGTTAGCTCGGTGTTAGTTGCGTACCAATAATAACCGTAGAAAGTTTATTCTTACAGGAAGCTTGTGTTGAGGAGTGAGAGGATATACTTCTCGCAAAAATGTGCTTACAAATTGTCCTGCTTTAACATTTATCAAATAAGCGGACGTCACTTATACTCAAACTAAACTAGAAAGTTCAATAATGGTTTCTTCTGTTTGTATGAAGAAATTTATATTGATATAGCACGTTTTCATATGGAAAGTTATAATGCTTATCCCAAAAAAACAGGAAGAGACTAACGGGATTAATTCAATAGAGATTGTTTAAACAAAGCAACAGCACTTTCGCGTTCACACGTGGGTTCTAAAGAGAGTGCATACATGATCCTGGTTTCCTTTCAAAGAAATCTCACATGGCAGAATATCAAACTAATCTCCTTACTGGTTAAGATACACTTATTCGGGATAGAAGTAAAAATCTCCAAATTGTCAAGTAAAACATATATAAGCGTTTGAGTTTTGCTATATTAAGCTCAATTCGTTTTTGGCTTTCTTCGGATGAAGAACAACAGATATCACTATGACAAACTCGAGATTATCAATGTTCAATTTAATTCTTTATTCGATTTTAATCACGTCTCTGGTTGGTGCAAGCACAATCCCTCTAGGCAAACTAGCCGACGTTGCCAAAATTGGTACACAAGAAGATATCTTCCCATTTTTGGGTGGTGCCGGTCCATATTTCTCTTTCCCTGGCGACTACGGTATTTCTCGTGACTTACCTGAAGGTTGTGAAATGAAACAATTGCAGATGGTTGGTAGACACGGTGAAAGGTACCCCACCACTAGTAAGGCTAAGTCTATCACGAAAACGTGGTATAAACTAAGTAACTATACCCGCCAATTCAACGGTACACTCTCATTTTTGAATAATGACTACGAATTTTTCATTCGTGACGCTAATGATTTGGAAATGGAAACTACACTTGACAATTCAGTCGATGTCTTGAACCCATACACTGGTGAGATGAATGCTAAGAGACATGCTCGTGAATTTTTGGCACAATATGGTTACATGTTGGAAAACAAAACTAGCTTTCCTGTTTTTGCGTCCAATTCTAAGAGATGCCATGACACCGCCCAGTATTTCATTGACGGTTTAGGTGACCAATTCAATATCTCCTTGCAGACCGTTAGTGAAGATGAGTCTGCTGGCGCCAACACTTTAAGTGCTTGTAACTCATGTCCCGCTTGGGATTACGATGTCAACGATGACATTTTGGAAAAGTATGATACTACATATTTGAATGACATTGCTAAGAGATTAAACAAGGAAAACAGGGGTTTAAATTTGACCTCCACTGATGCCAACACTTTGTTTGCATGGTGTGCATACGAATTAAACGCCAGAGGCTACAGCGATGTCTGTGATATCTTCACCAAAGACGAATTGGTCCGTTACTCTTACGGCCAAGATCTGGAAACTTATTATCAAGAAAGTGCAGGTTATGACATTATTAAATCTGTTGGTGCTAACTTGTTCAACGCTTCTTTGAAGTTGATGAAACAAAGTGAAACTGAAGACCAAAAGGTTTGGTTGAGCTTTACCCATGACACCGATATTTTGAACTACTTAACCACTGTAGGTATTGTTGACGACAAAAACAATTTGACCGCTGAATACGTTCCATTCATGGGCAACACCTTCCACAGATCCTGGTATGTTCCTCAAGGTGCCCGTGTCTACACTGAAAAGTTCCAATGCTCCAATGACACCTTTGTTAGATACGTTATCAATGATGCTGTCGTGCCACTCGAATCCTGCTCTACTGGTCCAGGTTTCTCTTGTGAAATAAATGACTTCTACGACTACGCTGAAAAGAGAGTGGCCGGTACTGATTTCCTAAAGGTCTGTAACGTCAGTAGCGTCAGCAACTCTACTGAATTGACATTTTACTGGGACTGGAACATCACCCATTATAATTCCAGTTTATTGAGACAATAGTTTGTGTAGCTAGAATAATGTTGAGAAGTAAGTACGAATACCTATATTTTTTAGTGATGCTGCCAAAGGTTTGAGATTTTCACATTGATCTTAAACAGATAATCGGATGATTCCGTCCCTATCTTCAGGTAGGAACTCATGTATTATATCAGAATAATAATCGCCGCGTAGGCACGTTCTTGATTTCTAGAAGAAACTTTAAGTGCATATGCCGTATAAGGGAAACCCAAAGAACTGGCATCGCAAACTGAAAAAAAAAATTGAAAAAAATTTTAAATGGGATTGCCAGTTTAGGAAAAAGTAAACAGATTAAAATCATCAGATGGAACAAATATAAGCAGTTGTATTTGCTCAATTAAATTCAATCATATCTCATATGCAATAAGGGATTGAAAAAATTGAAGATAATTATAAAAACAACAACCATTCAGAATTACAATGTTAAAGTCTGTTGTTTATTCAGTTTTAGCCGCTTCTTTGGTTAATGCGGGCACAATCCCTCTAGGCAAGTTAGCCGACGTTGCCAAAATTGGTACACAAGAAGATATCTTCCCATTTTTGGGTGGTGCCGGTCCATATTTCTCTTTCCCTGGCGACTACGGCATTTCCCGTGACTTACCTGAAGGTTGTGAAATGAAACAATTGCAGATGGTTGGTAGACACGGTGAAAGGTACCCCACCACTAGTAAGGCTAAGTCTATCACGAAAACGTGGTATAAACTAAGTAACTATACCCGCCAATTCAACGGTACACTCTCATTTTTGAATAATGACTACGAATTTTTCATTCGTGACGCTAATGATTTGGAAATGGAAACTACACTTGACAATTCAGTCGATGTCTTGAACCCATACACTGGTGAGATGAATGCTAAGAGACATGCTCGTGAATTTTTGGCACAATATGGTTACATGTTGGAAAACAAAACTAGCTTTCCTGTTTTTGCCTCCAGTTCTGAAAGAGTTCATGACACCGCTCAATATTTCATTGACGGCTTAGGTGACAAATTCAATATCTCCTTGCAGACTGTTAGTGAAGATGAGTCTGCTGGTGCCAACACTTTGAGTGCCGGTTATGCATGCCCTGCTTGGGATGAAGATGCCAATGATGATATTTTGGAAAAGTATGATACTACATATTTGAATGACATTGCTAAGAGATTAAACAAGGAAAACAGGGGTTTAAATTTGACCTCCACTGATGCCAACACTTTGTTTGCATGGTGTGCATACGAATTAAACGCCAGAGGCTACAGCGATGTCTGTGATATCTTCACCAAAGACGAATTGGTCCGTTACTCTTACGGCCAAGACTTAGTCTCCTTCTACCAGGATGGTCCAGGTTATGACATGATTAAATCTGTCGGCGCTAACTTGTTCAATGCTTCTTTGAAGTTGATGAAACAAAGTGAAATCCAAGACAACAAAGTTTGGTTGAGTTTTACCCACGACACCGATATTTTGAACTACTTAACCACTGTAGGTATTGTTGACGACAAAAACAATTTGACCGCTGAATACGTTCCATTCATGGGCAACACTTTCCATAAGTCCTGGTATATTCCTCAAGGTGCCCGTGTCTACACTGAAAAGTTCCAATGCTCCAATGACACCTTTGTTAGATACGTTATCAATGATGCTGTCGTGCCACTCGAATCCTGCTCTACTGGTCCAGGTTTCTCTTGTGAAATAAATGACTTCTACGACTACGCTGAAAAGAGAGTGGCCGGTACTGATTTCCTAAAGGTCTGTAACGTCAGTAGTGTCAGTAACGTCACTGAATTAACATTCTACTGGGACTGGAACACCACCCATTACAATGGCACTCTATTAAAGCAATAGTTTGTAACTACATAGAAATTATAATCTAAATACCCATATTAATTTTTTTATCTCGATATTACCATAAGTTTGAAAGCTGCTGAACCAGAAACAACTAAAAATGTGATTCTTGTTTTGGACGTCGTACAAAAAAACGTCGTAGTATATCCACACGTTGTTTTCTTACGTAAGCACAATTGTATTGTGTGTCACCTGGCATCAGTTCCTATTATGAAGGAAAACTTTACTGATGTAATATGCAGGAGAAAACAATAAGCGAATATGCCGTGTTAGGAAACTCGAAGAACTAGTGTCGCAAAATGGAAAAAAAAAATAAAAAGTAAAGAAAGAGCCAATGGAGTATGGGTCGATAGTCCAATTTAGGTAATGTAAACAACCTTGTATGAACGAATAAATGGTATATAAACTGACAATGCTTATAGAATGAGGTTGGACTTGTTCTTTTCTTTTCTTGAAAGAAGGGACATCAGCATATCAAGGGCCATATAAAATCACAATGTTCAAGTCTGTTGTTTATTCAGTATTAGCCGCTTCTTTGGTTAATGCGGGTACAATCCCTCTAGGCAAGTTAGCCGACATTGCCAAAATTGGTACACAAGAAGAAATTATTCCCTTCTTGGGCGGTTCTGGGCCATATTTCTCTTTCCCTGGCGACTACGGCATTTCCCGTGACTTGCCTGAAGGTTGTGAAATGAAACAACTACATATGTTTGCTAGACATGGTGAAAGATATCCTACTTTCAGCAAAGGTGCTACGCTTTTGAAGACCTGGTACAAGTTATCCAATTATACCGGTACATACAACGGCTCATTGTCATTCTTGAACGATGATTATGAGTTTTTTATTCGTCATCACGATGATTTGGAAATGGAAACTACACTTGCCAATTCAGATGACGTCTTGAATCCATACACTGGTGAAATGGATTCCAAGAGACATGCTCGTGAATTTTTGGCACAATATGGTTACATGTTGGAAAACAAAACTAGCTTCCCCGTCTTTGCCGCCAGTTCTGAAAGAGTTCATGACACCGCTCAATATTTCATTGACGGTTTAGGTGACCAATTCAATATCTCCTTGCAGACTGTTAGTGAAGCTATGTCTGCTGGTGCCAACACTTTAAGTGCTGCTAATTCTTGCCCGGCTTGGGATGGAGATGCATTCGATGATATTTTGAGTCAGTACGATACTACATATTTGGATGACATTGCTAAGAGATTAAACAAGGAAAACAGGGGTTTGAATTTGACCTCAACTGACGCCGACAACTTGTTTGCATGGTGTGCATACGAATTAAACGCCAGAGGCTACAGTGATGTCTGTGATATCTTCACCAAAGACGAATTGGTCCGTTACTCTTACGGCCAAGACTTAGTCTCCTTCTACCAGGATGGTCCAGGTTATGACATGATTAAATCTGTCGGCGCTAACTTGTTCAATGCTACTTTAAAGTTGATGAAGCAAAGCGAAATGCATGATTTGAAGGTCTGGATGAATTTCCTCCACGATTGTGACATTTTAAACTACTTAACCACCGTAGGAATCATCGATGACAAAAATACCTTGACTGCAGACCACGTTTCATTCATGAACAACACTTACCGCAAGTCCTGGTATGTTCCTCAAGGTGCCCGTTTCTACACTGAAAAGTTCCAATGCTCCAATGACACCTTTGTTAGATACGTTATCAATGATGCTGTCGTGCCACTCGAATCCTGCTCTACTGGTCCAGGTTTCTCTTGTGAAATAAATGACTTCTACGACTACGCTGAAAAGAGAGTGGCCGGTACTGATTTCCTAAAGGTCTGTAACGTCAGTAGTGTCAGTAACGTCACTGAATTAACATTCTACTGGGACTGGAACACCACCCATTATAATGATACTCTACTAAAGCAATAGTTTGTAACTACATAGAAATTATAATATAAACACCCACATCAACAATTGCTACATCCATTTCTTGTAGGGTAACCAGTCTGTACATTATCCTGTGCTAGACGAAAAAAGTTCAACCGAAGGGAATATAAGCATCAAGTGCAGTTTGAACTGGTCATTACAAAGTTGAACTAGCAACACACTTTCGAAATAGTGAAGCGAAGATGTCCTTATTTTTGAACGCTTTAAAGGGCAACCAGGAAGTGTCCCAGGAGAAGCTAGATGTGGCAGGCGTGCAATTCGACGCGATGTGCTCTACCTTTAACACTATTCTTAGAACATGTCTTGAGAAGTGTATTCCACACGAGGGCTTCGGTGAGCCTGACCTCACGAAGGGGGAACAGTGTTGCATAGACAGATGTGTGGCTAAGATGCACTACAGCAACCGTCTGATCGGTGCATTTGTACAGACACGAGGATTTGGACCAGAGAATCAACTACGACATTATTCACGATTTTTGTCAAAGGAAGCAGCCGAAGAGTCCAAAAATTAGTTGTAAATAGAATGTGCGCTGTGTGTGATTTTTGCATGTAAAGTAGTCGACATGTATAGTAATATATCCTGTGTATACAATTAGACATTATACTTTGTTACCCGCATTAATGTCACGTGTATTCCCCTCACCGGTTTTATGGTAGTGTTTTTTTTGTTTTTTAGGTGGCGCGGCGACTATAAAGTACAGCAAGTGAGCTTGAGGCCAATAGTGGGAGTTTGCAGTATGGGAGACAGCTCCTAACACCAAGGTGAAAAACGACTTTTTCGCAAAGTATGTAAGGCGCTGGGTGGTCCCACCGGACCACAATAAGCTTGTCAAGAACATAGAGTTTGGCACAGCTAGAAGAGGATGCAACTAAGAACTGCTCTCTTTTTTACAGGAGGTTATGAAGGGGTAAATGAAGATGGTTACTTTTATAAATCAGCTGCAATAAAGTTTATGGCAGAAAAAAGGTAAGGGCATCTGAATATGATTCAGTGATGGTAGCATAGCCGCCCATACCGCCCATAATGGCATGTTTATATTTTAGGTCAGCACGATAGCTTTCTACTATGATATTCTCAATCATGCTTCCTATCCTTCAAGCCCACCCCCTTGTTTATCGCAACACACGGCAAGAGTACTAACTTAATAGTTTTAGACCTTTAACATATATAACTAGCGCTATGGCTACAACTAAGGAAGCAAAGCAACCAAAGGAACCAAAGAAGAGGACCACCAGAAGAAAGAAGGATCCTAATGCCCCTAAGAGGGGACTGTCGGCCTATATGTTCTTCGCTAACGAGAACAGAGATATTGTCCGTTCTGAGAACCCTGACGTAACCTTCGGTCAAGTGGGCAGAATATTGGGTGAGAGATGGAAGGCTTTGACAGCCGAAGAGAAGCAACCTTATGAATCCAAGGCTCAAGCTGACAAAAAGAGATATGAGTCCGAAAAGGAATTGTATAACGCTACACGTGCCTGATTTTAAGGTCCATTATGTTTCTCATCTCCCACGTACCCTTAGAACTTCGGAAAGAAGTTTGGTAGGCTGGATTATGTGTTGTTGTTATTATTATTATTATCATTATTTTACTTATATATCCATCTTTTCTTTTATGTATTCTCTTTCCTTTTTGCACAATATATGCTGATACTTCATGTCTTTTTAGTGGTTCGCATTTTCCTACTCAATCGAAGACATGAGAACGCGAAACGCGTAACAATTCTTTTTTTTATTTTCAACACATGGTTTTCTTACTTTCTCTCCTGCACTACGTAAAAATCTATATAAGAAACACTTTTGCTTTAGCCTTTCTTTCTTTCTTCTTGTTACTCTCGCTTTACCTTCTTCCATTTTCGCTGACAGCAGTAATTTGTAAACGTATAAGCACATAGCTGGAAGAGAAATAATGTTAGAAGCCAAATTTGAAGAAGCATCCCTTTTCAAAAGAATCATTGATGGTTTTAAAGACTGTGTCCAATTGGTGAATTTCCAATGTAAGGAAGACGGTATTATTGCACAGGCCGTCGACGACTCAAGAGTTTTGTTGGTCTCTCTGGAAATAGGTGTCGAAGCCTTCCAAGAATATAGATGTGACCATCCTGTTACGCTAGGTATGGATTTAACGTCGTTAAGTAAGATACTACGTTGTGGTAACAATACCGATACATTAACACTAATTGCTGATAACACGCCGGATTCTATCATCTTATTATTCGAAGATACCAAAAAAGACCGTATAGCCGAATATTCTCTGAAATTGATGGATATCGATGCTGATTTCTTGAAGATTGAAGAATTACAATATGACTCCACTTTATCCTTACCATCATCTGAATTCTCTAAGATCGTTCGTGATTTGTCCCAACTGAGTGATTCTATTAATATCATGATCACTAAGGAAACAATCAAATTCGTGGCTGATGGTGATATCGGTTCAGGTTCGGTCATAATAAAACCATTCGTAGATATGGAACATCCTGAAACAAGCATTAAACTTGAAATGGATCAACCTGTCGATTTAACGTTTGGCGCTAAATACCTATTGGATATCATTAAAGGTTCTTCGCTTTCCGACAGGGTCGGCATCAGATTATCCAGCGAAGCTCCTGCGTTATTCCAATTCGACTTGAAGAGCGGGTTCCTACAATTTTTCTTGGCTCCTAAATTTAATGATGAGGAATGAATAATAAAATACCGATATAGTTGTATACTAAAATTAATAAACCAAAAAAACAGTAAAATCAATTTAGAATGAGAATCGATATATAGTAAATGAAAAGAGAATGCGTTATTTATCAGCCTTTAGTGTAGCTTCCACTGTATTTATTACATATACCACATGTCAATCTAAGGAGCACATCACTTTTGCTATAAACCCTTCCAAGTGGAATATCGCCTTGTTCCCAAGTGATAGCCTTTCGTCAAAAACGCTTGAATATTCAATGATGGAAGATTTATTCTTGACATTTAGGGTTTCCACATCCAATAATGAGAACGTCAGTTCCTTCAAGATAATATTTGCCGGTATGCAATGAGCTAACAAGTCGTAGAGAACAGCTCTACATTCGATCAAAGAATTAACAGATCTCTCTTTCACGATTTTCCTCGTTAGTTTCTGAATCACGATAATCCAATCTGGTTTAATTATAGGGCTACTGCTTTTCAATGTTAATTCATTGTTTAATGCCATAGATTCAAGCATCAACAGCGAGACTCGCAAATTACCGTTCGATTCGTTGGCGATTTTTTGCAAAATTTCATTTGATTCTAAGTGTATTCTTTCATTCGTTACTACATCCGACAAAATCTTTGTAATTTCGCTATCGCTTGGTGCGGGACAACGAATCAATAGACAACGTGATTTTATAGGAGCTATTATAGGGGACATGGAATCACAAATCATAACCAACCTAATGTTCTTAGAGTACTTTTCCATAGTACGCCTTAAAGCAGCTTGGGCGTCCTTTGTTAATGAGTTCGCCTCATTGATAATAACACATTTATATCTATGGGCTAATCCATCTTTAGAATCCTGAAAGTCAACTTGTTCCATTTGAGCCACTTCCTTCAATAGCTCTTGAATGACAATCCTATCATTGTTACCCATATCACTTGGTGTGATCTCTAAATGGTACGGTGAACTAACCACATTTAATTCTAGTTTTCTGTTCGAGGCCGTAACAAATTGTCTAACATCAATTTTTAATCTATAAACCCCTGGCCCGAATATGGATTCTAATAACGCCATACAACGTGTTTTCTTGCCTGTCCCATTTGGCCCATATAGCAAAAGATGAGGTAAATCACGAGGTTGATTAGATAAAGATTTCAGGAAATCTGTCAATCCTTCGTTATGCGAAAGTGCGTTCAACGACTTAGGTCTATATTTATCAACCCACAGTGACATTATTCGTGCTACTCTGATTTTTGGTCTTCTTGCACCATAATACAAATGAAAAATCTATTTTATGTTCAGAAGGACGAAAAATCGCGTTAAAATACTCAAGAGGCGACACACCGCAATGCTTTTGAAAAAGCTTCCTCAACAAGAGATACGCACAGCATTCGTTCGCTCTACAAATTTGATAATACTATCCTATAGCGATATTAACAAACTGCCTGATTTCAACATTCACGCCCCTTTCCAAAGCACAAAACATTTTCTTGTATTTAATCTTTTTCTTCTTTTGTAGGATCTTTTTCTGACTTTCTTTACTCTGCGAGAAGAATTTCATTTTTTTCCCACTAAGGACGGAACAAACAAGAGCACTTTTTTTAGTTGTTTTTTTTCTCTTCTTGTTTTCAGACCAGAAATATTTCAGTATTCCACCGGTGTAAGACACTGTAAAAGGTTTGTGATAAAACTTTGTTGCTCACATTCTTCAACTAGTATATAGTTTTCATTTGCAGCAATTATTGATTTCTTTGATAATATCCCTTTTTCTCCATTGCTGTTGTTTTAATTAGGGAAGCTGGAAATAAGGGGCTCGAAAGATATTTGAACGATCGCTTTAATAACTGTTCTTATAAACTTTAACCTTTTTTGAAGATCAATATTGTTTTCGGCCAGTATATGACTATTCTGTTTAACAAATTTATAAAAACAAAAACAAAAACTGCAAGTTAAGCTTATAATGTCGCAGACAATTACATCATTAGATCCGAACTGTGTTATTGTATTCAATAATACTTCAAGTGCGAATGAGAAAAGTTTGCGCATCGAATTTAAACGTTTGAGCATTCATTCTGTCATAGAACCCGGCCATGATTTGAAGACGAGTTATGCGTTCATTCGAATCCACCAGGATAATGCGAAGCTGCTCTTTTCTTTTTTACAAAATTTGGACTTCATTGAATCTATTATACCATATCATGATGCTGAACTGTCTAATGATTTGCATAAGTTGATCTCTAAAAGCAAGTCAAAAATATTGGAGACTCCAAAACAGTACGAGCTGTATAACTTATCGAATTTAACCAATAATCCTAAACAGGCCTTATATTTTGCATTTTTACAAAGCTATATAAGATGGTTAATTCCTTTCTCCTTCTTTGGATTATCGATTAGATTTTTATCCAATTTTACTTATGAGTTCAATTCCATGTACTCATTGTTCACCATTTTATGGACTCTATCATTTTCAGCGTTTTGGCTTTATAAGTATGAACCATTCTGGTCTGATAGATTGAGTAAATACTCTTCATTTTCTACCGTTGAATTTCTTTGTGATAAGCAGAAAGCCTCAAGAAATGCCGGTTCAGTTATCATGTTGAAAAAATGTTGTTTTATTCCCGTAGCTTTGCTCTTCGGTACTGTATTACTATCGTTTCAGTTGTATTGTTTCGCATTGGAGATTTTTATCAAGCAAATTTACAACGGTCCATTTGTTTCTATTTTATCATTTTTGCCTACTATACTAATTTGCACGTTTACTCCAGCTCTAACGATAGTTTATAACAAATACTTTGTAGAACCAATGACAAAGTGGGAAAATCATAATAGTGTTTCGAGTGCCAAAAAATCTAAGGAAGCAAAGAACTTTGTCATTGTTTTCTTGTCCAGTTATGTTCCGCTATTGATTACATTATTTCTTTATCTGCCAATGGGACATTTGTTAACGGCTGAAATAAGGATTAAGTTTTTTAGTGCCTTCTCGATGTTGGCCCGTTTGCCTACCCATGATTCTGATTTTGTTATTGATACGAAGCGTTATGAAGGCCAATTTTTCTACTTTATTGTCATCAATCAAGTGATTCAATTTAGCATGGAAAATCTTGTTCCAAGTATTGTGAAAATTGTCCAGCAAAAGATTAATGGACCAAATCTTAACTTTGTTAAAGCCGAGAATGAAATCAGCAAGAATCAACTCAGTCCATCCGATAAAAAAATCTGGTCAAAGATTAAATCCTATGAAACAGACCCATGGGGAGCAACATTCGACTTGGACGCGAACCTCAAAAAGCTCCTTTTACAATTTGGATATCTCGTTATGTTTTCTACAATTTGGCCACTAGCTCCATTCATCTGTTTGGTAGTTAATTTGATTGTTTATCAAGTCGATCTAAGAAAAGCTGTTCTTTACAGCAAACCTGAATATTTCTCTTTTCCAATTTACGACAAGCCGTCTTCTGTTTCCCTAACAAAAAGATTGACGGTCGGCTTGTGGAACTCTGTTTTAGTTACCTTTGCTATCTTGGGTTCTGTCATCACTGCCACTTTGACCTATATGTATCAAAACTGCAATCTACCAGATGTCGGTACCCATACTTCAATCAAAATGAACAAGCTTTGGTACCTCTCAAATCCAATGAACCATTCATGGATAAATATTGTATTATATGCAGTTTTTATCGAGCACATCAGTGTTGCTGTTTTTTTTATTTTCTCTAGTATTTTGAGATCTTCCGATGATAATGTTTCAAACGGCATTGTGCCAATGAATGTGATAAACGTGCAAAACTCATCAAAACAAGAAGCTTTTGAGAATATTCCTTTTTCTAATTTAAATTCTAATAACGAGAAAGAATTGATTCAAAGAAAAAGGTTTTCCAAAGAGACTTTGCCTCATGAAGCCAGTGGACAACAACCTGTATCTGTCGCAAAGGGCTTAGAGACACCAGGTATTGCACCAATCAAAAATGATTCATCCTCCTTGATTCCTGCCTCACCATCATCATCCTCCTCTTCTTCTTCTGGTAGCGGAGCCGATGCACCCAACTCTGTCGACAATAATATAGCCGAATCGTCTGGTAAAAAGCCATTGGTCTCAGAGAGCAGCGAAAAGAGAAACTCTTTGGTAAAAGTGCCAACCGTTGGGTCATATGGGGTTGCAGGCGCCACATTACCTGAAACGATCCCAACTTCTAAAAATTACTACTTGAGATTTGATGATGATGGTAAATCTATCAGGGAGGTGAAATCCAGTGCAGAAGCTTCGAACGTCACCAATATCAACACCTTAGACACCAAAAGTAAGCTTCTGCCAAATGGCAACGCCTCAGACGTACTCAGTAGAAAAATTGACCAAATACCAAAAATTGCTGTCACTGGTGGTGAGGCTGATAATAACATCCAAGTCAAGGACGATCCTACCACCAAGAACCCAGTATCAAAGGATGTGAACATCAAGCCCGTGGTTGGTACAAGTGTTAATGATGTCCAATCTAAGGCTTCAATGACTACTGAGCAAACGAAGAGGACTGAAGTGAGTAATAAGAATGGGCCAACAAGATCAATTTCCACGAAGGAAACGAAAGAATCTACAAGACCATCGAATAACAACAACAACAACAACAACAACAACACCAACACCACCAATGCTACTCAACCCCGCCACCACCATCACCACCACCACCACAACCATAATCGTGATGCGGGAGTAAAGAATGTCACGAACAATTCCAAGACAACTGAATCCTCTTCTTCTTCATCTGCGACAAAAGAAAAGTCAAAACACAAAAAGGGGTTATTGCATAAGCTAAAAAAGAAACTTTAAAAAAAAACTTTTAGACACTAACTAATAATTCTATTTTTCGTAATTTGATGACATTAAATTAATATGTATTCTTTTCTCATCAAGGCGTATATTTTTCTATTTACTTCTAATTCTACAACAACCTAACCTTATCCTTTGCACTGCACTTCTCGACGCATACATAGTAAGGCAAGACTCTGTTTCTTTATGCCCATGGTCCCCTACTCTTTATTGAAAAAAAGGCAATGCTAGGATTCATTACGTACGTTAACTACACCATTATCTTCAGGGGGCCTAAACTATACAGACAGTATTAGTTCTTCCGCTTTTTTTCTTTTAACCGCGGCTTCTGTCAGGAGACTCTTCCCTGGAAAAAAAGAGAGAGGCTGAAAAATATTAGTAGCGGTAAAAAAGTCTGGGCCGAATCCAAATTCTAGGGGTGAAATAGAACGTAGAAGATCTCGGTGTAGATCTAAAACGGAAGAAAAGAGTGGGTGATCCGGTTTTTTATAGAACCAAATCGAAAAAGAAGACGAAATGTTGTTTTTGTGAAGGCGATGCGATTCTGTAAATGGGACTTTCATTAGCATGTGAAATTCACTTAGAAAAAGTTACCTTGGTACCCGTTTCAGGTCTTTCCATCTATGCGTTTAATTGACCGATTGTTAATAAAATACAACAATTGTTGAAATAATAAAGTGTAAATGATAGGGGTAAACCCAACTGTGATTGCAGCTATAATGTTTTGCTTCTACTGAATATGTTTCTCGTGTCCCTAGTACGGCCAGTTACGTCAGTGTATAAATACACGTTATCCATATTCCTTTTTCCTCTTTTAACCCGCACTTCGTTTCGCGCTTTTTTTGTTGGTTTGGCCCCCATTAATAATCTGATCTGGGCTTCTCCTGGCAATAAGTAGTTATCACCGGACCATCTCATTTTTATAAAAGGGACATTGGATTTGCGGTCTAGTTTTTTATAAAGAAGAGCAGTCCGATCTTGACTATACCAGATTATAATTCACCAAGAACAATAAATTACGCCACACAAAAATATGTCATCTGCTCTATACAAACAAAACACAAATTTTACTCATTCTACCGGTTCCTTTTTGCAAAGTGCACCTGTTGAATTGACCACAATCAGTGGATATCAGGAGTTTTTGAAGAAACAGGAGAAGAAAAAAAATGAAATTCAAACAGTGTTAAGCGAGGATAAATCACATGGTTATGTGCTAAAGGATGGTGAAGTCATTGCTAATATCATAGGGGAGGCTAAAGATTACCTTTTAGATTTGGCCGGTCAGGCTTGAATTAATGGTCATATATTCATCATATACATACTTACGTCACGTACGGCTCGATTTTTTGCGTTAGTTTTTCCTTTTGCTAGGCGGTAGTTTTATTTTTTCGTTATTGGCTCGTATATCTGGCATATCCTGTAGGGGGAAAAGGAAAGCGCGAATAATGGGGTGGAGTCTACTGAGCCCTTTAGATATTTATCCCCACTAACAGAAAAAAAGAGTAAAAAATCATGAAGATATTGTTGTATATCAAGTTCTTATGATATCTCCCTCCCCTTCATTAAGAGCTCTGTCGTTGCTTTAACATATTTGCGTGCTTTTGATGTTTTTATACAATTTTTAGATAGTTATTTATGAAAGTGTGAGTAACAAACTGGCACATAGTTCGTATACGTATATGATTTTATAATATAGTTACGTTTATCTTCGTACTTGTGCAGTTTGGTATTGCTCTTGCCTTATATTTGAAGGGGTTCTAGAACTTTCGTTTTTTGATGGCATCTCGAGTGCAGGATTGAATATTGGGAAGATTAACGAAGTCTGACGGACGAATTCCGTAACTCTTCTCTGCTATTATTGTTTTTTGTACAATCCCTTCATAGAAGAGCGGTAAGGGAAGTAGTTACATGTGAGAAAGGGTCCTTTTTCCACAGTAAGATCAGGGCAGGGGTGGCGCGCTGTTGTGCGTTTGCTCCATGCAAGGCACTACTTTTTCTGCGCAAGACGATTGGGTCGCTTTCAATAACGTATACTTAATTTCTACAATGTCCTTAGCATTCCATATAAATAAGAGTGTAAGGTAGCGCTTAAATGAAAAGGCTTGTTTTTCTTTTTTCTTTAGATTTTCACTTATTCGCAATCGAAGATGCTTCTTGTAGATTTCAAAAGCACTTTAATCAGTTGCGCAAAATTAAGCATCTTTGTTATATTATTATGTCTTTTTCATCTTCAGAAATTATAGGTTCTGCAGAAATCTTTGATAAAAAAACTTCTTTCTCAGCAAGAGTTCTTCTCTCTCTGTTAGAAGCAGATATTTTTGTGGGCAAATAGAAGAATGACCCTACAAGTCCGTTCCTTGAGGAAATCAAGAGACCGGAAAACGTCAAATTAGCGTTCACTGAAGTAAGGGAAGGCCGCTCGGATAGAATCTTACATTTCCAATGTTAGGATCCAAGAGGTGTCAGCGAGGTTCTTGTAAATTTCTTGAGAAGTTTTACTGGTAAGGATGAGGTAATGGTAGAATTGTTACAGCAAGAAGATAAATTTCATTTTTTTGAAAATTCTTTTATTTCTCCCATTAAACTTTAATTATGAAAACGCCACAGATAAAAATCAACTGATCACGATTAGACTGCTTTCTTCCAACTCAGGAACTTCCGCAATCATTGGAAGATATGGTGCAATAATCAAAAAATCGATGAATGGAAATGACGTCCGAATACTTGCCTCGAAGCATTATTTACCAGATAGTGAACATAGAGTATTGGAAGTCCAAAGTCTACCATTTACCATTGCTAAAGCTTGACTGAAAATTTCATAATTAAATGTAGAATCAAAATCAGAAAACTCTTCTGGCAGTATACATCTGGAAAGAAAGTATTTGCCGCATCTCGCTAAAGCACTAAGAGGTTCTGTTAATAGATCGGTTGAATTTAAAATTACAGTCTTGATTCCAGAAGAATTTGTTGGAGCTCTTGTAGGTAAAGGGGGGTAATAGAATCGCCAACCTAAGGAAATATACGAAAACTAAAATACTAATAAAGAACCAAAGCAGTGTAAAAGAGAAATCCGCGTCCAAACGAGTTTTCATAATCGTAGGAAATTTAGAAAGAAACGTCAATATTGCTGAAAATTATGATAATCCAACATTTTGAAAGCTGAAAGGAAAAGACATCAGACTAATTTCTCAAGAACGCCTGCGGGCAACAGCACCTGATTTTCATATTTATTCAATTGTGCTCTATAATAAATAGTAAACGAAAGGTGATACATATCTTTCCTATTAGTTTTCCTTCTATAAACAAGTTTGTGGTGAAAATCAGAACGATATAAAATGAGGGCGAACCCAGAAAAGGAAATTACTTTTCATCCAAAAGATCATTTAAATCTTTTGCCGAACAATATCATTTGCAATTGGTCATACATCGAGATAACACCTGCTCCCGCAACACTTCTCAAGATATTTGCCGCGCAGCCTTTGAACAATGAGCTTACTCCTTCAGCTGCCACGATCTTCTTGAGACAATCCATAGCTCCATTATACTTAACCGCTTGACCTGAAGTCATCATCATTCTTCTTCTCACTGTGTCCAATGGGTAAGAACATGTTGAAGCACCAGTTGTAACCACCCAACCCAACAAAAATGAAGCTAAGAATGAACCATCTAATGAACCTGTTAGCACCAGCGGCTTGAGAGAATCGAACATCCCGAAATATAGCCCTCTATAAACCACAATACCGATTACCGATGGCATGAAACCTCTGTATAACCCTGCAATCCCATCTGATTTTAAGGTTTTTCTATAAACATCAATCAACCCATTGAATTGACGGGTGCTGCCCTTTTTAGAAGACTTAGCATCGGCGGCCAATCTTGTTCTCGCAAAATCTAAGGAATAAACAAATAATAAAGAAAGAGCACCTGCAGCACCACCAGAAGCTAGGTTACCTGCAAACCATTTACCATAGCCTTCTTCTTTTTTAAAACCAAACATTAGTTTGATTTTATCTTTAAAAGCAAAGTTCAAAGCTTGAGTGGGAAAATAACGAATGACATTAGCGGTATTTCCTCTCCAAAAGGAGATTAGTCCTTCTTGCTTAGCAGTTCTCCTGAAGCAATCTGCAATACCAGAATACT
Source organism: Saccharomyces jurei (assembly GCA_900290405.1). Taxonomy (NCBI): domain Eukaryota; kingdom Fungi; phylum Ascomycota; class Saccharomycetes; order Saccharomycetales; family Saccharomycetaceae; genus Saccharomyces; species Saccharomyces jurei. The sequence goes on along the minus strand of LT986463.1, from coordinate 402,652 downwards.
TGTTTTCCAAAGTTCCCTGCTTAATCATTTCATCTTGATTTTGAATCAAGATCTTGACTCTCTCAATGGGTGAGGCCGCCGTCTTGGCGACTGCCGCACTTACACCTCCCATTAAGAAATTAACCAAAAAGCTCGATTCTTGTTGCTTACCGTTATTACTCATTGTTTTTCAAAAACTAGTGTATCAGTATATTATAATAGTTTTCAATTGACTTGGTTATACGAACTACTTGTTCTTGTTGCTACTTAAAATTATATAAGTGCGTGATATATACATGGCAATGACTGACAAAGGAACAATGGGAAACCCATCTCAAGAATTTTCAAGTTTATTTAAAGGCAACCAACCGAACAATGAAAATGAAGGGAAAAAAAAACTCTATTTCAAAATTAGTCAATGCATTAAGGATGAAAATGGCCGCCAAAATTCTTTATAATAACACCCATGTATTTTACCATCCATACATTCTTAAAACTCCTTTTTCGGCATTTTTTTTCATTATCATTTGCTTTCCGTCCATGTCGCTAGTTAATAATTATAGCATTTTTTCTGCTAAGATTGTAGACCCGAGAGAGCGCGATACTCCGTGTAAAATTTAGATTTTCTTTCGAAACTCCCCCTGTAACAGATGGCGCACTGGCTGGGGCCTGTAACCTTCCACCAACATCATCGCCAGTGGGGTCCTTTCACTGTTCCTTCCGGGAGGGAGGTGGTCCCAGCCTTAATCCATTTCCTTGCCAACCGCGATAGGCATCGATCCAACTTCTCTGGTGAGAAGACAAAAAACGAATAGGTTTGAATAATAATCAACAGACATACAAGGAGATTATTTTCGAATTTCAATTAGAAAGCTGACTAAAAACTCCAAAGCAAAAATGTATGTGATGTAGTGAACAATAATTTAATAAAAGTTTATCAGGAATAAGATGGAAGTACTATATTAGCTTTATCACTGAGATGTATGAATTCCGCGGGATACCGCCCTAAACGTTCACCTTCCTTAGGAATGATATGGGTATTGTGTGCACTGAAGAGAGCTGTGTTCATTTCGATAATGAAAATATTAGTAAAGAAATATGTTTATATCATCAAAATTTTTGGCGTTATGAATTAAAAGAGAAAACTTGGGAAGACTTCATTTCTATACAGTATACGACAGAGATTGCGCATGATGATAAATGCAGCCGCGAAAACGAGAGAATCCGACACTGATACCAATAGTATAATTTGCGTCCAACTATTTTCAGTACCCAAAATACAACTTCTACTTTTTGAAAGCACTCATAATTACTACAATTCCATTTTCCTAAGCTGGCATTGAAGTGGTTGCTACCTTAATTTCTGTCTTTTCTCATCAAGTAAATTTTTTCTTACGGAACAATAATAACTAACATTGATTTTTACAGGGCTAACTTACGTACTCAAAAGAGACTTGCCGCTTCTGTCGTCGGTGTCGGTAAGAGAAAGGTTTGGTTAGACCCAAACGAAACCTCTGAAATTGCTCAAGCCAACTCCAGAAGTGCCATTAGAAAATTGGTTAAGAACGGTACCATCGTGAAGAAGGCCGTTACCGTCCACTCGAAATCTAGAACCAGAGCCCATGCTCAATCTAAAAGAGAAGGTCGTCACAGTGGTTATGGTAAGAGAAAGGGTACCAGAGAAGCTCGTTTGCCATCCCAAGTTGTCTGGATCAGAAGATTACGTGTTTTGAGAAGATTATTGGCTAAGTACCGTGATGCTGGAAAGATCGACAAGCACTTGTACCATGTTTTGTACAAGGAATCTAAGGGTAATGCTTTCAAGCATAAGAGAGCTTTGGTTGAACACATCATTCAAGCTAAGGCCGATGCTCAACGTGAAAAGGCTTTGAACGAAGAAGCTGAAGCTAGAAGATTGAAGAACAGGGCTGCTCGTGACAGAAGAGCTCAAAGAGTTGCTGAAAAGAGAGATGCTTTATTGAAGGAAGATGCTTAAATTCTTATTAATTATTTTGGCTTACTATACATACTCAATAAATAAACAGATAGCAATACCTTCAGTATTTTATATGTATTTACATATACCTACATAAACAAAACCCATTTTTCTAATATTCTCATTTGATATGAATGGACAATGGCCCCTTTCACAGAAAATAATTGAGCCCGAATTGACGCTATTAGGCAGTTTACCGAACTATCCAATATTTTGTTTAGCTAAGTTCAATGTTACGCTCGCGACATGTGTACAAATACATAGGTAAAAAATGATCTATCAAAAATGAAAACAAACCTAAAATAGACCTTCAATCTCACCATCGTCATCAACTTCCACTGCCATGTAACCAGCATACGTCGATAGACCTGGTATAGTTTGTATTTCGGCTGCTAGAGCATACAAATAACCTGCACCGATTGAGGCCCTCACATCCCTAATAGGAAATGTGAAGCCAGTAGGGACACCCTTCAGTGATGGATCGTGGGATAGGGAATACTGTGTTTTAGCGATACAGATAGGAAGATCACCGAAGCCTTGTTCCCTATAAGTGTCTATCTTTTTTTGAGCTTCCGGTGAAACTTCGATCTTTGCGCCACCATACATTTTTTGAACGATGCTGGTAAGCTTGTCTTCGATGGAGTCATTGACATTATACAAAAATTTGAAGTTCTTTGGTTCTTTCGTTGCATCGACTACTGCATGTGCCAGGTCCAGTGCACCTTTACCACCTTCCATCCAGTGATTAGAAGTAACGGCATGTGATGCTCCTGCATTCAAAGCTGCTTTTTTGATTACCTCAATCTCTGCATGTGAGTCTGTTTCGAATCTGTTGATTGCCACAACGACTGGAATTCCAAATGTTTTGATGTTTTCAATCTGCTTAATTAAATTACTAACACCCTTGGTAACAAATTCAATGTTTTCTTCAGTGTACTCCTTTGGCAATGGCTGTCCTGGCTTAACATTAGGGGCACCTCCGTGAGATTTTAAAGCTCTTACTGTTGCGACCAGGACAACTGCATCAGGTACCAATCCAGAGGAACGACATTTGATATCAAAAAATCTTTCACCACCCATGGCAAAATCGAATCCTGCCTCAGTGACGACGTAGCCAGGTTCATGGATGTTCTCATTACTTAATGGATTCTTCACTGAACCTACAAGCTTCAAAGCCATCAAGTCTGCAATGACTGATGATGCACCGATGGAAATATTGGCGAAAGGACCAGCGTGTACCATTACTGGAGTACCTTCCAAAGTCTGCATCAGGTTGGGCTTTATAGCATCGCGTAATAATGCAGTCAAAGCACCGGTACAACCAATGTCTTCGACAGTTACTGGTTTATTATCGTAATCGGCACCAATAACCATACGTCCAATACGATTCTTCATTTCGTTCAAGTTTTTGGATAAAGCTAAAATAGCCATCAGTTCAGAGGCAACAGTAATATCAAATCCAGTAGTCCTTGTGAACCCTTTTTCAGTAGCGGCTTCTCCAATAGTAATCTCCCTTAACATCCTGTCATTGATATCGACTACTCTCCTAATAGTGATAGTATCAGGGTTTATGTTTAATCTAGCAAATTTTTTGATTTCTTCAGGTGTCAAAGTATCAGGGTCTTCTTTGTTAACACCCAATCTTCTAAGCCTTCTTTGCATGGATGGAGTAAACTTTCTCATGCCGTTTTTTCTTGGAACTAATCTTTTATAAAAGGTGCTATCATTCTTCTGAGTAGCCTCATGGAACATTCTAGTGTCAATGGCTGCAGCAAGCAAATTATTGGCGGCCCCAATTGCATGGATATCACCGGTAAGATGTAGGTTGAACTCGTCCATAGGAATAACTTGGGCGTAGCCGCCACCGGCAGCACCACCTTTGACACCCAGAGTTGGGCCCAAAGATGGTTGCCTAACATTGGCAATGGATGGCTTGCCTAAGTGGGCAGATAAAGCCTGCACTAATCCCATGGTCGTAGTAGATTTACCTTCACCCAACGGAGTTGGTGTGATGCCTGCAACAAGAACGTATTTTCCATTTTCGCGAGACTCTAACCTTTTGAGAATGCTTGGAGAAATCTTCGCTTTATAGTGTCCGTATAATTCCAATTCGTGGGAATGTATTCCCAATTCCTCAGCCACTTGGTTGATATGCTTGGGGCTTTGAGCTCTTGATATATCAATATCTGAAGGAACTGGACTTTTCAAGTGTAGGGGAAGAGGTTTAATGACTGGAAGTTTCTCGGACTCCACAAACTGCCTTTTGGCAGCTAATAACACGTTGGAAACGAGCATGGCCACAGTCATTGGTCCCACTCCGCCGGGAACGGGGGTGATATAAGATGTTTTTTCCTTCACAGAATCATATTCAACATCACCAACTAATTTTTGGCCGCTTTTCTTACTACTATCGGGAATATAGTTGATACCAACATCAATAACAACTGCACCTTCTTTGATCCAGTCTGCTTTAACATATTGAGGAATACCGCAAGCTGCGATAACTATATCAGCTTGTGAGACTACACCCGCGATGTTCTTTGTATGACTGTGACAGATAGTGACAGTCGCATTAGCATTCTTCAACAACGAAGCAACTGGATTTCCGACAATACTGGATCTGCCTAGCACAACGGCGTTCTTACCATCTAACTTAACGTGAGCTTCGTTAAGCAATTTTATACAACCATGAGGAGTACATGGTATGAAGTATGGTTTGCCGCCTTTCTTAGCCAACTCACCAGCATTATATCTATGAAACCCATCAACATCTTTTTTGAAATCAACGGCGTTAGTAATAGTTGTTTCATCCAAGTGACCCGGTAATGGCAACTGAATTAGCAATCCATGGATAGATTCATCATCGTTGATGTCATTGATTTTCTTCAGAAGCTCAAGTTCTGTGATTTCTGCTGGTAACTTTTCTATGATGCAGTCTACACCACTGTCTTTCGAAGCTTTCAGCTTCATCCTCACGTATGTGGAGGAATCCGGTCTACCCCCAACTTGGATAATTTTCAAGGTGGGCTTGAAATTTGGGTGTTTGAGCTTAATGGCTTGTATCTCGTCATTAGCTTCTCTACGAATAGACTGAGCGAGTTTCTTACCAGAGAGAATATGGTACTCTGAAGCATGCAGAGTTGGTGAAACTTTGAAGCGGTGAGTGTGCCATTTGGCCTGTTGGAACGCTCTCGAGTTTCTCAGTATGGATAGTCTCGACAACATTCTCCTTCAATTTCAGTGATCTGAAAAACGAACTAACCAAGACGATATATAAAGCTAGTTAAGAAAGATTATGGCACCAAGACTTGTTTTCCCGGTGCGTGTTGTTTGAATGAACTTCTGCAAATCTTGCGGCATCGAGAAGTCATTGCAATAATATTTCGGCAGAAAAAGAAAGAAAAAATGCTATACATTAAAAGTGAAAAAATTTCGGCATGGCGCTAAAGAACTTTTTACTCTTCCTGGCGCGTCAGTAAAAAAATCATAAAGGTATGTTACACGTGTGGGTTGGGTTGATGGAGAAGTGTGGAATAGGACAGTGCATTCAGAAAATACGCTGCGTTTCGTACGCGAATTTACGAAATCTGATAACTACGTGAATTTGCGTCTTTGATCCTCTCTATGACGATCCTCACTACAACTATATGTGTGTATATTCATATATGAGATATGTATGTGGCCATTTAATAAAAGTTCCCATGCGATTGGTTGGATGGTGTAAAGTTCCTTTGATGTGGGGAAGGCTCATAATGCTGGGGTGATGATAGTAACAATTGTGAAAAATAAGATGTTTGGTATTGAGGGAGACCTTGAACATAACTATGGTTGTAGGTGTCTTCGGCAGGTCTGGGATACATGGGCCTTCCTCGTACTTTTGAAAGAGAGTATGGCATTCCGTTATTCTTATAGTACGGTACTGGTCTACCTTGGAGTTGTGCAACTGTGGTTGATCTTGGAACCACTTCTTCTTCTGATTCATACTCTGAACCGGAGTTAGAATGGGAACTGAATTCAGTACTGTTTTCATGCTCTTGTATGCGGGAGATTCTCTGATACTTATTTATTATCTTTCTCTGCTCTATTTCAATATTTTTTGCAGTTTCTAGGATTGCTTTCTTGTTAGAAAAACTATTCTTATTGGTGCGACCTTCGTGGCGAGATTCTGTGGGGGAAAGTTGTTCAAGATTTCTCTTCGACGGGACGCACCGGTAACCGTCTATGTTCTCGTATATGTGTTTAGCGTAAACCAGGGGAGTCTTTGCTTGAGATGCAGCATTAGTTTTAATGAAATTTTCAATTTTTTTTTCGTTCGAAGCAGTGATTGGTGTAAGCAGCCTTGAGTGCACGGACAATGCATTATTGTTGGTGTTACATGCGTGGGGATTCTTAGGAGTTAAGTTTCCGGTATTGTTGATGGAAGGTAAAGAGTCGATGATTTCCTCGAATATGTCGTAAAACAAGTTTGAGTTTTCAGTAGTTTGCTCAGCACCATGCTCAATAAGATGTAAGAGCTCCTCCTCTTTTGATGATAACGTTAAGGAATCCTTAACTTTGTTCTGTATGGTCTTTTTCCAGACTTGGATATGAGAAGATATTTGCTTTTTGGTTCTAAACTCATTGGTTTTGTGCTTAATATATAATGAAATCAGCTCATTTCTTCCGAAGTTGGCATTCCTTATTTTTATTTTCGTGGTTCCATTCTTCATTATCAATCTAAGTGCTTCGAAGAATGCCCCTTCTACTTTTTCTGACCATTTATCACAGCCAATGGCCCAAGATTCCGCTGTTGAGGAGACTTCGCTACTTTGTTCGGAAAAGTAACTGTTTACAGATATGCTTGGTACTTCATTCTTCCTCTGCTTATCATTGAACGGAGCTTTTACTGATGGAGACTTCAAATCATCTGATTTAGCCCCCAGCCCAGTATTGATCAGTTCAAATTGAGGATGCGCGTCGATAAGATTGATATCGTCCTCCGCTTCATTTTTCACACAAGTAGCGTTTGAAACAATGTCTTCTGAAAACATATCATCTAAGGTAGACTGTGAATAAGAGTCTTTTTGTACGTATACGTCGAAGATTCTACCTGTATATGATTCTATACTCTTGGAGCTATCCTTGCCAAAGTCGTCTCCTTCAAGACTCATGGTTTTAACAAATATCTATGGTATGAGAATATGTTGATTTTTCTCTTCCTGCTAATATGGAAAGAACCTGGCACCAGTCAAAAACCTTCTAGTGTTTCATAAACATTTATAAAAGCAAGAAAGGGTTGTGATATGCTAAAAAAGCAAGCAATCCTTTTGTTTCAAACTTAATATATACCTCTGCAGAGGATATTACTTTTTTGGCAATAAACTATTTTCTCCAGCTATGGGCCGTACCATTGAGAGAAACTCCAGTACCGTGGATTACTGGTATTGACTACCGGCGCTTCTCAACTGTGCATAAGCCAAGAGCTTTGCGAGGAACCATTCGTGGAGTCCAGCTCAGCTTGTTTCCGGAGAATTTCCTAGAAGAGTAAGAATACGCAATCTGAAACACGCACATTCTCAAGTCCAGTAAGAAATTCTTTGAGTTGTACGCGGAATGCGAGCGGTGCCGGGAAATTCTAATGAGGCTGAATAAACTGAACTACGGCCAAAATGGCTCACTCTGAAACACCTTGTGGCGATAAACGACTTTCACCGTGTCACTAAATGAAAAGAGTTGGCGTAAACACCTCTCTGTAAAGGGATCTTACCACTTCGGTCCAAAAATATCATGGCTGTATTTATGAGAAAGATGACCGTACATACGTAAGGATAGTAAGAACCGGCCGCCTTATATTTCGTAGTTGACTTTAGTAAACTCTTAGAATAGTTTCTAGTTGGATAAAGGCCTTCCCTTTTGTTACTTATTATTCTTATGTAGGGTATTGGAGGAGGTTTGTTTAATTGCGTGTCGCTCTCGCCGACAATTGTTCCACCATTAAAACCGAGCTAAGGGAGAAAAATGTGTTGGTTATGTTCAAGTGTGCTAATATTTCAATCTTAAAGGGATGATATTATTGTTGTTTTGACAGACAGACGTATTTTGTTTACCTGTGCGTCGTATCTGGCTGTATTCACTTTTTCGGCTCGTTACACATTTGGCAGAATCCTAGCGCAATTGGGTATAGTATGTCCGTGTTTTAGTTAAATTGAGGACATGATAGTAAGCTATTGCACGTTCTTGACTTTGTAAAAGTGAGCCAAGTGTATTTTTCATTTATGTTTTGTTATGGAAAATGTCATGATCGTTGAAGCAAAATAAAAACTAAAGATACAAAACAATCAATAAATAATCAATATAAAGCACTAAGTTCATCACTTCCTGAAGCAGTATTTACTTCCATAATAAGAGTGAATTATTTAATCATCGTTTAAATAGTAAATTACTACCAATTTTCAAAAAAAGATCAGAATCCTTCCTTCAAAAGAAAGGGTCCTATTACCTTATACCACGAAGAAGGTTTACTTGAACGTCAAAAATGAGGAGGAAAACGACAAGTGCGGTTGTCGCTATTTTCACCGACATTCCTCCTCTACTGGAATGCGCAAGTAATTATTCTTGAATATGATGACTACGTTGTTCATTCTTACCGCCCCTTCTTCTGGAGCGGTAATCAGTCTCACATAACAAGAAATGAAAACGATCCAGCACAAGGTAAGCTCCCCTGATAAAAAGATCTTATTTATAGAAAGATCTAATTAATACAATATGTTAAAGTTTTTCTAACTGCCTTGCCTCCTCTCCACATTAATCCATCTCTTACGGTCTGTCTTAGACGAGAATCTAAGAGAGCCGAGCGGCAAGAAAAGGAGTATTCGCAGTCACATGGTCTGCGAGATTTTTCCGCTGCGGAAAAACTGAACAACAGGTTACCTGAAAGATATCTATTTTTCTTTTTCTTCGTCCTTCTTTCTTTTTCTTTTATTCCTATTTTCATCTCAATGAATAATTCAGAGAATTAAATCAATCCTGAAAAACAAAAGCAAAGAAGCTAAGAAAAACAACTTAGACTAAAAGTAAATAGCATACCACTGACTATAGAATATACACATAACAAACATTCAACATCATGTCTTCTTCTAAACGTATCGCTAAAGAATTAAGTGACCTAGAAAGGTATGTCTAACGTTATTGGCACGTTTCTTATGCGTGCTTTTTTTTTCTCTTTTTCTTCCACACTTCTGCTCTTATTACTAACAATAATCATGCTATTCAAACAGAGACCCACCTACTTCGTGTTCGGCCGGTCCAGTCGGCGATGATCTATATCACTGGCAAGCATCCATCATGGGCCCTGCCGATTCTCCATATGCCGGTGGTGTTTTCTTCTTGTCTATTCACTTTCCAACTGACTACCCATTCAAGCCACCAAAAATCTCCTTCACAACCAAGATATATCATCCAAATATCAATGCCAACGGTAACATCTGTCTGGACATCCTGAAGGACCAATGGTCCCCCGCTTTAACTTTATCGAAGGTTCTATTATCCATCTGCTCTTTATTAACAGACGCTAACCCCGACGATCCTTTAGTGCCAGAAATCGCTCATATTTACAAGACTGACAGACCCAAGTACGAAGCTACAGCCAGAGAATGGACCAAGAAATACGCTGTATAAATGGCCACCTTCTCCCAGTCGGGAAAGAGAAACCACTGAGAGAAACAAAATACATGAGATCGGACGATAAAAAAGAATATTAGATACAATATATTCTAGAAAGAATAAAGTATAATATATATATTTATATGTATGTATATAGTATTCTATCTTCAATATCATAGATTCAATGATATAAAATAATATTAATATTATCAACCATAAAGGCGAGCTACTTTTTTCCAAACCAGTTAAATCAGAAACCGTCGTTTACTAAGTTCAGATATTTGCGAGCATTATTCCTCGAACAACAGGAGATTTTGTTTATATACGTTCACACAGACGCAGTATTCTCAGCCATATTTGAGACGTAATAACTACTGATATATCTTGCCGCTTAACGGTTACGCTAAATTTACTCTTTGCTCGCCAGTCTGAGTGCAAGAAAAAAATTCGTCAGCATTTAATGCACTTTCCTGATAAAGCGTATTTAAACCTTCAGAGTTTGACGCATATTTACAACTGATGGTACTTTAGGCTTGTTTTCCATAGTAGATTATATATTCGTTACATCAGCGAATAGTTTGTACGTACATCACGGTGAACAAAAAATTTCTCCGCGACGGGGAATTGAACCCCGATCTGGCACGCGACAAGCGCCCATTCTGACCATTAAACTATCACGGATATAAGGAACAAAGCACTCACGATGGGGGTCGAACCCATAATCTTCTGATTAGAAGTCAGACGCGTTGCCATTACGCCACGCGAGCTACTAAATGTTGAATTGTTCGGCAGATATAGAATTATATATAGTGGTATAGAAATCTACAAAAGGGAATTGGTAATTCTACACAATAATATACTTCTTTGTTCTCTTCTTGTATAATTTACTATTCACTATCCTATTACATTATCAATCCTTGCATTTCAGCTTCCTCTAGTTTCGATGACAGCTTCTCATAACTTATGTCATCATCTAACACCGTATGTGATAATACACTAGTAGTATGACTACTAGATAATAGAAGCTAGTTGGTTTTCATTCCAACAAGATCAATCTTTCTATTGGCCAACTTTAAATTGAATATAGCGATTCTATCAGAGTTACTCGGAGCTAATTCCGGTGAAGTATTGTTAAGTTGAAGACAATATTCTCAAAGATACGGGTAACATGCTGAAATATTAGATCGAAGCAATGAAAAGTAAGTGTACGCTTGTATGACTTCACTTATCTTTGGATGTTCCATAGGAGGAAAACATCACTGGGAAGAAAGTCCGCAAGATATATCGTTTATTTGATTGAAAATAAACCAATAGGTGCCTTCCCTTTTTTTTTTGAAATTTGGTGAAGAGAAAAATTGTTAGTTACTCTTTAAGCTGTAATTATATCAATAAGCTGCATCTAAATAATGACTGATAAAATACCAATAAAAAATTACCAAAGGACAAATGCTAATGCTTTGCTTAAATTGACCGAAAAACTTTTCAGTAGGGACTTCTTTGATCTCTATTTAACATCTCAGCAATTGGTTGTTCTCGGATATTTACTGTCAATTTCAAGCAAAGAAGACAAACTCAAAGCATGGAATTATTTCTTGGAGGGGAATATAACATTGAATGTCGAAAAATCATTCCCATTGACCCAAGAAGAAGAACAAAATGAAAAACTATCTTCAGCTGTCGACATCCGCCCAGACGATGTATCGTCGCAGTCAATTAAGGATGATAGCCATAATAGTGCTAGCAACAACATCGAAAATGAGAAACACAGTGAGGATAAAGAAAACGACCCCATCGAAAATGATGAGAACATTTTGAATGGTGATGAAGATGATAATGTCGAAGAAGACTTGTTCAAGCTAGATCTAGAGGATTTGAAGCAACAAATAAGCGGCACAAGATTTATTGGAAATCTGTCCCTGAAAATTAGGTATGTTTTATGGCAATGTGCGATAGATTATATGTATAGTGATCGTAACGATTTTGATGATGAAAATAGTACTGAATACACCCTATTGGATGTTGAAGAGAAGGAAGACGAAGGGAAGGAAGACGAAGAGGAATTCGATGAAAGGGAAAAATTACAAAATCAAGAAAGTGTTTCGAAATTCACCGAGGATGAAGATTATGACGACGAAGATGAAAATGATGATGAAGATAGTACAGAAGAAAAGAAGTCAGAGTGTCTTATAAAAAATCATAATGTCCTTCCCTCTTCCAATATTACAATTGATAATGATCGACGCTTATTGCTGAACATTTCAATATCAAAAGAAACGTTATCAAAACTAAAAACAAACAACATAGAAGAAATCATGGGAAATTGGGACAAAATTTACCACAGTTTTGAATATGACAAAGAAACCATGATAAAGCGCTTGAAACTTGAAGAAAGTGACAAAATGATAGAGAAAGGAAAGAAGAAACGAAGTCGAAATGATTTAGAAGCGGCTACCGATGATCAAAATCATGAAAGGATAAACAATGAGCTAGATACGAATCAAACACCATCAACCTCTGAAGGTTTATCCCTCAGCGATAGCGGGAACAAGCGCCCCAAACAGAACAATTTAGATTTAACAGTCAACTTAGGTATAGAGAATTTATCACTAAAACACCTTTTATCATCTATTCAAGAAAACAAATCACAATTGGGAATATCAGATTACGAATTGAAACACTTGATAATGGATGTCAGAAAGAATCGGTCAAAATGGACATCAGATGAAAGAATTGGCCAAGAGGAGTTATATGAAGCTTGTGAAAAGGTTGTATTAGAATTGAGAAACTACACTGAGCATTCAACACCATTTTTGAATAAAGTGAGCAAAAGAGAAGCCCCCAATTATCATCAAATCATAAAAAAATCTATGGATCTCAATACTGTTCTAAAGAAATTGAAAAGCTTTCAATATGACTCCAAACAAGAATTCGTCGACGATATTATGCTAATATGGAAAAATTGCTTGACATATAATTCAGATCCCTCACATTTTCTGAGAGGGCATGCTATTGCTATGCAAAAGAAATCTCTCCAATTGATTCCTATGATACCAAATATCACAATCCGAAACAGGGCTGATTTAGAGAAAGAAATTGAAGATATGGAGAAAGATAAAGATTATGAATTAGATGAAGAGGAAGAAGTTGCTGGTTCTGGAAGGAAGGGACTAAATATGGGAGCTCATATGTTGGCAAAGGGGAATGACAAGGCATCAAAAAAGGGTACCGGTAAAACAGTTAAAGACGAAACATCAGCCGCTAAGAGCGAAACATTAACTGTTAAGGACGAAATATCAACCGATAGTAACGTGATAGCTTCTGTGGTGCTTAATGAAGAAAAGGAAAATGATAAAACTCCCTCACCCATTGTAACTTTGGATGAAAGATGTAGTAACAACGAATTCAAAGAAAGTGAGATACACCAGGAACATAAAAAGGTTGAGGAAAGTGGAAAAACTGAGGAAATAAATGAGAATGCAGATATTGCGAAAAAGGACACGGTGAATGGGTTACAGAGTAAAATGGAAGAAAAGAAGGGACCAGAAGAGAATAACGATGAAGAAGAAGAGGACGAAGAAGAAGAAGAAGACGAAGATATGGTCGACTCTCAATCTTATTTACTTGAAAAAGACGACGATAGGGACGATTTAGAGATATCTGTATGGAAGACTGTGACTGCCAAAGTTCGTGCCGAAATATGTTTAAAAAGGGCTGATTATTTCAAGAATGGAAAATTGAATAACGATTCAGAAGCGTTCTTGAAGAACCCACAAAGAATGAAAAGATTTGACCAGCTTTTCATAGAGTATAAGGAGCAAAAAGCTCTGGAATCGTATCGTCAAAAAATAGAGCAAGATTCCATCATGAAGAATGGTTTTGGAACAGTATTAAAGCAGGAAGAGGATGACCAGTTGCAATTTCAAAACGATCACTCCCTAAACGGAAATGAAGCTTTCGAAAAGCAACACAATGATATTGAACTAGATGACACAAGATTCTTACAGGAATATGACGTTAGTAACGTCATTCCTGACATATTGTATGAGGGAGTGAACACTAAAACCTTAGACAAAATGGAGGATGCCTCTGTGGACCGCATGCTTCAAAATGGGATTCATAGACAAAGTTTGTTCTTGGCTAACAAGAATTTGGGATTAACACCTAAAATGAACCAAAACATCACGTTAATTCAACAAATTAGACATATTTGCCATAAAATATCATTGATCAGAATGCTACAGAGCCCCTTGTCTGGTCAAAACTCTAGAAGTAATCCCAACGCCTTCCTTAACAACCACATTTATAACTACACTATTATTGACGACTCACTTGATATTGATCCTGTGTCTCAGCTTCCGACCCATGATTACAAAAACAACAGGGAACTGATATGGAAATTCATGCATAAGAACATATCAAAAGTTGCTATGGCCAATGGATTTGAAACTGCTCATTCATCAGCGATAAATATGCTTACCGAAGTCGCCGGGGATTATCTATCCAATTTAATCAAAACTTTGAAACTTCATAATGAAACCAACTCTCTAAATAGGGGGACACATGTGGAAATGTTGCAAACAACACTACTGGAAAATGGTATTAATAGACCAGATGACTTATTTTCATACGTTGAATCTGAGTTTGGCAAGAAAACTAAAAAACTTCAGGACATTAAGCACAAGTTAGAAAACTTTCTAAAAGCTTTGTTAAGGCCAACTTTGCAAGAGTTATCCGAGAGAAATTTTGAAGACGAAAGCCAAAGTTTTTTTACTGGTGACTTTGCAAGTGAATTGACTGGAGAAGACTTCTTTGGTTTTAAAGAGCTTGGATTAGAAAAAGAGTTTGGAGTTTTGAGTTCGTCTGTTCCATTACAGCTACTCACCACCCAATTTCAAACTGTTGATGGGGAAACCAAAGTGCAGACTAAAAAGATCCAACCAGAAGAATCAGACAGCATTGTCTACAAAAAGATTACTAAAGGTATGCTGGATGCTGGTTCGTTCTGGAACACCCTACTTCCACTATTGAACAAAGACTACGAGCGCTCTAAAGCCTATATAACAAAACAGAGCAAATCATCTGCGAATGATAAAATCTTAACTCCGACAGATGACAGTTTCTTCGCTTTATTAGAAGAAGATCAGTTCATTTCAAAGAAAACTGCCACAAAGGCAAGATTGCCTCCCACTGGTAAAATAAGTACCACATACAAGAAAAAACCAATCGCAACTGCGTTCATACTTCCAGAAGAGGAACCGGAGATCAATGAGAGAGCAGGTCCATCAGCAACCATAAATTCCAGAGTGCATGCAGAAAATGATGTAGGTTCTTCATTTGTTTTGGGGACTCCCCAACAGTTGGATCCTTTGAATATAGAAGATCCTTTTGATGATGCCAATTTGGGCAGCAATAGTTCTTTTAGCTTGAGTCTTCCCCGCTTGAATCAATAAATGTGCGTTAAAATATTCCGACATCATATCTTTAATTAAATACATTTGCTTATAAAGATTGTACTATTTACTTGTAGTCAACGTGTGGCATTCTTTCATTGGACTCTAAGGTTCAGGTTACTAGAGTATTTCTACAGAATTTTTTTTCTGGGATCTTAGTATGTTTTCTATTCGCATGTACATAACGTCACTAAAAGAGACATGAAAAGGTAACTTCCCTATGTGGCAAGCTCAATATCACACTATACGTAAATAATACCAAATTTCGAGATTTATGGAATTGGCTTAATCGTCTGCCTTAGCTACTACCGTAGCAGTTCCTTCTCAACATAAAATCATATAGTAAAGTATTTTTAACCTTCATAAATAGATTATGTTCAAGTTACCTGGTTTTGGAAAAGCTGCTGCAAATCATACACCACCAGATATGACAAACGTGGATACCCGTCCACATCATTTGAAAGTGTCAAATTGCCCTAATAATTCCTATGCACTGGCAAACGTAGCTGCTGTCTCACCAAATGATTTCCCCAACAATATTTATATTATTATTGATAATTTGTTTGTTTTCACAACCAGGCATTCTAACGACATTCCACCGGGGACCATTGGGTTCAACGGTAACCAGCGTACCTGGGGTGGATGGTCCCTAAACCAAGATGTTCAAGCAAAGGCGTTTGATTTATTCAAGTATTCCAGTAAACAATCGTACCTCGGTTCAATAGATATAGATATCTCATTCAGAGCCAGAGGTAAGGCGGTTAGCACTGTATTCGACCAGGATGAGTTAGCCAAACAATTTGTTCGTTGTTACGAATCTCAAATATTCTCCCCAACCCAATACCTTATTATGGAATTTCAAGGTCATTTCTTCGATTTGAAAATTAGAAATGTCCAAGCAATCGATTTAGGAGATATTGAGCCGTCATCCGCTGTCGCAACCGGGATAGAGACAAAGGGAATTTTAACGAAACAAACACAAATTAACTTTTTCAAAGGAAGGGATGGGTTGGTTAATTTGAAATCATCAAACTCATTAAGACCAAGGTCAAATGCTGTTATCAGACCGGATTTCAAGTTTGAAGATTTGGGTGTCGGTGGTTTGGACAAAGAATTTACTAAAATATTCAGAAGAGCTTTTGCGAGTCGAATTTTCCCACCTTCGGTTATTGAAAAGCTGGGTATATCTCACGTTAAAGGTTTGTTATTGTACGGGCCTCCAGGTACCGGTAAAACCTTAATTGCAAGAAAAATTGGTACTATGCTGAATGCAAAAGAGCCAAAAATCGTCAATGGTCCTGAAATTTTGAGCAAGTACGTTGGTTCTTCAGAAGAAAACATCCGTAATCTATTCAAGGATGCAGAAGCAGAATACAGGGCCAAGGGTGAGGAATCATCCTTGCATATCATTATTTTTGATGAACTGGATTCTGTTTTCAAGCAGAGAGGTTCAAGAGGTGATGGTACCGGTGTAGGTGACAATGTAGTTAACCAATTATTAGCTAAGATGGACGGTGTTGATCAGTTAAATAACATTCTAGTTATTGGTATGACTAACCGTAAAGATTTAATCGATAGTGCCCTTTTACGTCCAGGTAGATTTGAAGTCCAAGTTGAAATTCATTTACCAGATGAAAAAGGTAGACTGCAAATTTTCGACATCCAAACGAAGAAAATGAGAGAAAACAATATGATGAGCGATGATGTCAACTTGGCTGAGTTAGCTGCATTAACAAAAAACTTTTCTGGTGCTGAAATTGAAGGTTTGGTGAAAAGTGCAAGTTCTTTTGCAATCAACAAAACCGTCAACATTGGAAAAGGTGCTACAAAGCTTAATACGAAAGATATTGCAAAGTTAAAAGTAACAAGAGAAGACTTTCTAAATGCGCTTAATGATGTTACCCCAGCGTTTGGTATTAGTGAAGAAGACTTGAAGACATGTGTAGAAGGAGGAATGATGCTTTATTCCGATCGAGTTAACTCGATTTTGAAGAATGGGGCTCGTTACGTCCGTCAAGTTCGCGAGAGTGATAAATCTAGATTGGTATCTCTATTAATTCATGGACCTGCGGGGTCTGGTAAAACAGCTTTAGCCGCTGAAATTGCTTTGAAGTCTGGATTTCCATTTATCAGATTGATTTCACCCAATGAGTTATCAGGTATGTCAGAGAGTGCCAAAATTGCCTACATTGATAACACATTCAGAGACGCATATAAATCTCCGCTGAACATTCTTGTTATTGATTCATTAGAAACTCTGGTTGATTGGGTACCAATTGGTCCAAGATTTTCGAATAATATTCTACAAATGCTTAAGGTTGCATTGAAACGCAAACCTCCTCAAGACCGTCGTTTGCTGATCATGACCACTACATCAGCTTATTCCGTACTTCAACAAATGGATATCTTGAGCTGCTTCGACAATGAAATAGCAGTTCCAAATATGACCAACCTAGATGAACTGAACAACGTCATGATAGAATCGAACTTTCTTGACGATGCTGGTAGAGTTAAGGTCATTAACGAACTGTCACGCAGTTGTCCAAACTTCAATGTTGGCATTAAAAAGACCTTGACCAACATTGAAACTGCAAGGCACGATGAAGATCCTGTAAACGAGCTTGTTGAACTGATGACTCAATCTGCATAATTGTTTGTCTCTATATGTACTCGATTTGTATCTGTTATCTCATTTAGTTCAAGAAGTTTTTGATGGACAGGGTTTCCTCCTTATATTATATATTTTCAGTGATAAATTCTATAAATTCATCAAAACCAAAGCATCTTTTCCTTCAATACTATTAGCCTTGCTCATCTTAATTATTTTTTACCGGGTAAACGATGATGATAATTTTTTAGTCGCTTTGCCAGAGCGTCCTGGCAGAAATGAAAAATTTTTCAAAATGAACTAAGGAAAAAATAGATACAAGTTGTCAGTAGAAATATCTTGACAAGTCATACAAGCGCTCCAAAAATACCAAGATGGCTCCCCCTCCATTCCGTCCTGAAAATGCCGTTAAGAGAGCAGATGAACTTATTTCCGTCGGTGAAAAACAAGCTGCTTTACAATCTTTACATGATTTCATAACTGCCAGAAGAATCCGCTGGGCCACACCTTCAACTGTTGAACCAGTTGTTTTCAAATTCTTGGAAATTGGTGTTGAATTAAAGAAGGGCAAGCTACTTAAAGATGGCCTGCACCAGTACAAAAAACTGATCCAAGGCTCTACCGAAGGTTTAGTTTCTGTTGGTGCTGTTGCCCGTAAATTCATCGACTTAGTCGAATCTAAAATTGCCTCTGAACAGACTAGAGCTGATGAACTTCAAAAGCAAGAAATTGATGATGATTTGGAAGGTGGTGTTACTCCAGAAAATTTGTTGATATCTGTTTACGAACCAGATCAATCTGTGGCTGGTTTCAATGATGAAGCTATTACTTCATGGTTGAGGTTTACTTGGGAATCATATCGTGCTGTCTTAGATTTATTGAGAAACAATGCTTTGTTAGAAATTACCTATTCTGGCGTTGTTAAGAAGACGATGCATTTTTGTTTGAAATATCAACGTAAAAATGAATTCAAGAGATTGGCTGAAATGCTACGTCAGCATTTAGACGCTGCTAACTACCAGCAAAGTAAATCAGGTAACAACTTAGTTGACCTGAGCGATGCCGATACCTTGCAACGTTATTTGGACCAACGTTTCCAACAAGTCGACGTTTCTGTCAAATTAGAATTATGGCACGAGGCTTATAGATCTATTGAGGATGTTTTCCACTTAATGAAGACATCTAAACGAGCACCTAAGCCATCAACTTTGGCCAACTACTACGAAAACCTAGTCAAGGTCTTCTTTGTTTCAGGTGATCCATTGTTACACACCACAGCATGGAAGAAATTCTACAAATTATACTCCACCAACCCAAGAGCAACAGAGGAAGAGTTCAAAACATATTCTTCTACAATTTTCTTGTCCGCTATTTCTACCCAGCTAGACGAAATTCCATCTATTGGCTACGATCCTCATCTACGTATGTACCGTCTTCTAAACTTGGAAGCTAAACCAACTAGAAAGGAAATGTTGGAATCGATTATTGAAGATGAATCCATTTATACTAAAGTTGACGAGGAGTTGAAACAATTGTACGATATTATCGAAGTCAACTTCAATATCGATACGGTCAAACAACATCTGGAAAATTTGTTAGCCAAATTATCGTCTAAACCTTATTTCAGTCAATACATTGCTCCATTAAGAGATGTCATTATGAGAAGAGTTTTTGTTGCAGCCTCTCAAAAGTATGCTACAGTGTCACAGTCGGAACTATATGAACTTGCCACATTACCTGCCCCACTAGATCTTTCCGCTTGGGACATTGAAAAAGCTTTATTACAAGCCGCTGTTGAGGACTATGTTTCAATATCCATTGATCATGAGTCTGCTAAGGTTACGTTCGCCAAAGATCCATTCGACATTTTCGCATCAGCTGCTTCTAGAGAGATTATCGATGATGAGAACACGGAATCAGAAGTTCAGGAAGAAAAGGAAGAAAATGATGAAGGCATGGAACCCCAAGAAAGTGAAGATGGCGAAGAAAAGGAAGAAGAATCTGATCCTGTCATTATTCGTAATTCTTATATCCATAACAAGTTACTTGAACTATCTAATGTCTTGCACGATGTTGACAGTTTCAACAATGCTTCCTATATGGAAAAGGTTAAAATTGCTCGCGAAACTTTGATTAGAAAGAATAAGGATGACCTTGAGAAGATTTCTAAGATTGTTGACGAACGTGTCAAAAGATCTCAAGAACAAAAGCAAAAACATATGGAACATGCTGCTCTACATGCTGAACAGGATGCTGAAGTCAGACAACAACGTATTTTGGAAGAGAAAGCTGCTATTGAGGCCAAATTGGAAGAAGAAGCTCACCGTCGTTTAATTGAAAAGAAGAAACGTGAATTCGAAGCTATTAAAGAAAGAGAAATCACGAAGATGATTACTGAAGTTAATGCTAAAGGTCACGTTTACATTGATCCAAATGAGGCCAAAAGCTTGGATCTCGACACCATCAAACAGGTCATCATAGCTGAAGTGTCTAAAAACAAGAGCGAATTGGAAAATCGTATGGAGTATGCTATGAAAAGATTAGACCATACCGAAAGAGCCTTGAGAAAAGTCGAATTGCCCTTATTACAGAAAGAAGTTGACAAGTTACAAGAAACGGACACTGCAAATTATGAAGCTATGAAAAAGAAAATTGTTGACGCCGCTAAGGCCGAATACGAAGCAAGAATGGCTGATCATAAGAACCTATCTATGGTTTATGATGATTACCTGAAGTTCAAGGAACGTGTATCAGGCACCAAGGAAAGCGAATTAGTCGCTATTCGTAACCAAAAGAAGGTTGAATTAGAAGCTGCCAAAAAGGCCAGAATCGAAGAAGTCCGCAAATACCGTTACGAGGAAGCCGTTGCAAAACGTAAGGAAGAAATAGCAGATGCTGAAAATCAAAAGCGCGCTCAAGAACTTGCAGAGGCCACTCGTAAACAAAGAGAGATGGAGGAAGCCGCTGCCAAGAAGACAACTACATACTCCTTCCGTGCAGGGAACAGGGAACCACCAAGTACACCAAGTACTTTACCAAAGGCTACCGTTTCTCCAGATAAAGCTAAGTTAGATATGATTGCTCAAAAGCAAAGAGAAATGGAAGAGGCAATTGAACAAAGATTGGCTGGTAGAGCAGCCGGTGGATCTACGCCAGCTACACCAGCCACACCAGCTCCGTCATCTAGTCCAAAGAAAATGACCATGGCTGAAAAGTTGAGAGCCAAGAGATTGGCAAAAGAGGGAAGATAATTTATAACACAAGATGGCTGGTGAAATTTTATTTTTCCTTAAATACTGTTTTCTGTATGTAGGAGAGCGTGTGTACATAGTTAACAATCTTTGATTATTTTTTCTCTTTTTCCGTTTGGTGAGGGAAGCGTTGGTGCAGTAAAAATGCCCGCAGTTGTTTTCGTAACGATTATTAAGAACTAATCGGTATGAAAAAGTATAAAAAATGTTGTACTGTTTCAAGGCACAAATCCGCTAAAAGACTCTAACGATTCTTAGAAACTTGGAACAATGGCAAAAAGAACCTCTTGTTTAAACCGTAGTAAGAATTATTTTATATTTTATTACATTTACTTATTTTTTTTGTTTCTTTACTTCTTTCTTTTTTAGTTACTTGGACAATTTTCATTATACCAGATAGAACCAAAGGATTGTAAAAAAAAAGTCCGAGCTGTTCTTTTAATTTGGTTAGCAAAATTTAGTGAAAGTGAAACTTCAAAACAGCAGTAATATAGTATCAGAAAGCAATAAAAAAGATATTAAAGACACTAAAATTTCATCTATACATAAAATTTAGTGATGAACCAACTGTCTCATAAAAAAAAAAGAATGGTAAAGAGATCATTAGAGGAGAAGAGACTAAAGTAATAATAAAAACACAATTGTTGCTTTAATCCTATAGTAAGGCAACGGCAACGGCAGCAAGAACACCCATGAATGAAGTAGCTGGAACTAGCTCTGGAGCAGCACCTTTAGACTTCTTGGAAGATGAAGATGAGCTGGAAGAAGCTGAAACACTAGCTTGAGCATTGGAGTCACTACCACTGGAAGAAGCGGAAGACGTAGCAGAGCTCTTAGAAGATCCAGTAGAAGTGGATGACATCTTAATGGAAGTGGATGTGAAACCATTCTTACAGAGAAAGGAATCACCTTGAATAGCACCGTTACTTTGCAACTTCTTCAAAGCATTACAAGAGAAGTTGCTAGCAGAGGAATCGAAATTGGCGCCACCTCTAACTGACTTCAAAGAAGACAAGTCCAAAGTTGAGAAGTTACCAGTAACTTCAACGGCACCACCGACAGTCTGAACCTTGTTGAAGCCGTCGATGACCTTCAATTGAGTGTTGTTAGCAATAATGAAACCACCACCAACGGCAGTCAAGTTATTGAAGGCAGCCTTGGATAATTCATCGTTCGATACAATAGACAAAGATTGACCAACTTTATTCAATTGGGTCAAGTTCAAAGTTGGCAAAGTGTTGTTAATGAAACCTAAAGAAGCGTTAACAGTTTGCAAACTACCGAAAGAAACAGAGTTAACATCTCTCAGGGTGATGTTATTGGCCCAGACTAAATCATCGAAAGCCAAGGTGGTGTTGTCACCATTGGAAGAGAATTGTAAAGAATCGGAAACACTTTGCAAAGAAGATTGAAAGCTGTTCAAGTACCTATTATTGTTAATGTTGAGAACGTTAACCTTCTTTAAGGTAGAAAAACCTTCAACACTTTCCAAAGTAGTGTCTGAAATTACAATGTTGTTAGCGTTTTGCAAATCGGTAGAGAAAGCAGAAATGCCAGGCAAAGTGATCATGCTGATGGAGTCGACTTCTTGTAAGGAGCCGAAAGAAGCACTGGTCAAAATGTATAACTCTTTTAGGTTCAAATCACCGGTGATTTTCTTAATAGAATCAGCGGAAAAAGTAGATAAAGAAGAAGCATTGTAGATAGTCAAAGAGCCATCGATCTCTTTGATACTAGCCAAGGCAGCTGAACCCAAGTCACCAGTAATGGTCAGGTTACCGACAATGGTCTCACAGCCTGAAATTTTGTCCAAATCAGCTTGAGCAGTAGCGGTTGCTTGCGAACCAATACTACATGAAGATGCGATAGAAGAGGAAGAGCTAGCTGTTGAGATAAAATTATGTAGTGTTAGTACTCCTGATTGGTTTATAAACTTTGTTGACTTGTCTTACTATCTGCCCTGTCCCTACATCTGAATCGAAAATGTGAATAATATTTGCAGAATGTCTTTACGAGATCTCGAGACACAATTTCCTATTCTGGAAATTATTTCGCACTTTGTCCGCTTTCATCGAGGCCCATGGAAAAAAAAAAGAAATAAAAAAAGAACCACAGGCCTAGCTGAATGAAACTAGTGAGAAGGGGAAACAGACTTAAAATAGTAGTGGCAAATAGGAAGATAAAAAATTAAATTAAAAGGAGGGAGTGAACATACCAGCAAGAGCGGAAGCAGTTAGGAGAGCTGTAACGGTCAAAGCGTTCTTAAATTGCATTATAATCTTAGTAAAAAAATGAAACAGGATCTTTAAAAGTCAAACAAACGTATTCTTGATAGCTCGAAGGGACTTGATGAAAGAAAAATGGGAAAGATTAAACTGTGTAGAAGCGAGTGAACGATTAACTCTTTTATTTAGTTTCTTTTCTGGAAGTGGCCTAAGTACTCAAAGATAGTTTCTTAAAGAAAAAAGAAGAGAAGATAGCTAAGAAAGATAAAAAGAAAATGAATATGCAGAAGAGAGAGCTTCACTTATTAAATACAAAAACGCAAGAAAGACCCGTTGATTGCGAAATAACATCCATGTTTGGCAGTGAATATTTATACCGGCCCACGCACGCTATCGAAAATTTTTCAGTTTGATCTGAAGCTTGCACTCTTGATTTCGATCCTAAGAAGGAGGGTTGTTTACTGCATGTTGCCTTTGTTTGTTGTGGTGACGCGGTCGTAGTGTTACATCTAGTGCCTGGCCGCTAAGAAAGAGCGCGTGGACCCGAAACGGTGGCGCGTCTTTCCCGTTTTGCACCGTTCCATTTCTTTTTCGCGAGGGCGCAGCAGTCATGTGAGTCGTGGATGATGATACCACCCGCCATCTCTTTTTTTTTTTTGCGGTTTATGGTAATTCGCGGAATCACGTTGATAATGATATTTGATAGTTCCCGACCGGGTGACGAGTTATCAGGAGGAATGAGAGTCAAGGAAAAAGAAAAACGATTGCTACATTAGGCATGGAAGGAAAACGACCACGGATATTAATTAAGGGAAGATAAGGTAAAAGGACGTCAGCTATCAGCAGGAATTGCAGTCCACGAGATTGAATAAATATGGTGATGCTGCATTCTAACAACGTTAAGGTATTTCTGGAAAATACCCTAAAACCATATGATTTGCATTCTGTAGACTTTAAGACGCCATCTTTGCAGTCATCTATACTTCTAACAGCCACTAATGGAGGCATACTATCGTATGCAACCTCGAACAGTGACGTGCCGAAGAACTCAATAAACGAAATTAATTCAGTCAATAATTTGAAAATGATGACCCTACTGATAAAGGATAAGTGGTCAGAAGATGAAAACGACACCGTGGACCAGTCCTCCAACAGTTGTTACCCTGTAGAGATTGACTCGTTCAAAACTAAAATATACACATATGAAATGGAGGATCTACATGCCTGCGTCGCACAGATACCTAATAGTGACCTTTTGCTATTGTTCATCGCGGATGGTACATTTCCCTACGGGCTGCTAGTCATTAAAATTGAAAGGGCCATGAGAGAATTAACTGATTTGTTTGGCTACAGGCTAGGTTAATGAGTTTAGCAGAGTGCATTGAAAGTGCACTGCTCCACCCGTACATGCAGGAAAAAAGACGCAGGTGCACTAAAAGTAACATTGGGAGTATGTCTATAAATAGACATACTGTCGCAGGAACAGAGTTTACGCAGAAGGGCCTTTTACATAATCTTGATCACGCCTGCACTCGCGCATATATAAGTACATACGCTTTATCTCTTCATTTATATTGTTAAGTGAAAGCACTTTCTTTTATCATGCTTAGTGGGCTCTAGCATCCATTTTTTCTTTGTTCCGATGGGCGGCTATTATTCCGACTCCACTTGTTTCAGATGTGGTGACCGTTGGAATTCCTTTAACGAGAAAGATGAACGATGGCATTTGTATCAATGCTATCAAGGCCCGGTGGGCCAGTAGAAATCAACTTGTTTGTTTTGTTATATTATCGTTTACTTTTAATATCATGCGCACGCAATCAATTACTTTTTGTTATTATTTGGACATATAGGCATTTTGTTCGGAACCTGGCTAAGTCGCATTGAATGTAGTGTGTAAAATAATTCTCATATATACCTTCAATATCTTCTCTACTACGTGTTTGGACGTACGACATCCCATCATAATTTGCATTGAGATTCCGTAAGGACTCAAAATCCTGAAAGGAATCTTTGATAATGTCATCATATTCGCACCAACCCAAACGAACCCAACTTTCACAATGAGGACACTTTACATGGATTCTTCTGAAACCCCCGTTCAACGTTTGAGTATAATAAGCCAAAGGTAAAGGAATAATGGATACATTGAGAGAACTCAAAATGCTCTTTCTAAAATCTGTTTCTTTTAAAACTTGAACCTTAAAATTAATATTTTCTTTGATTTTCAACAATTTTGACTCAAAATGATTTAATGTGTGGGGCTTGAATTCAGACAAAATTCCATGAGCAAAGAATAAATGTTTTAAATAGCTTTCAGCAACAATCCAATTACTTCCCTGACAAAACCTACACATCAATTCCTTTTTCTTTTCAGAGTATCTCATAAATTTATACATTATTAGAGAATCTAAATCATTGGGAAAGGATTCTCCAATATTAGATCTGCCAGTATTGTAAAGTGTTTGTACACATGCTGAAGGAGGGCAGTGTTGATTTCTCTTTATTTTATATCCAAATTCGGAGTATCTGTCTTTCATCCAGCCTCGGATGCTATGATGTTGGAAGCTTCTTGGAAGAAAAATTAGTTGTTTGGATATGCTTTTAAACACATGCTTGCAATCGGTATTGGCTTTGCCAAAGTCAAAGTACTCACTGTTATTAAATGTTTTTCGCTGTGAGAGTTTTTTGTGCTTGATCTTTTGCCTTTTCAGTGATCCACTATTATTTGAAACATTTGTGGTGTCCGTTAAGACCCTGGTGATAGTAGAAGTTGAAGAATCGGGTCTCTTGGATTGTGTAAATTCGGCATTACTGTCTATCCAAAAATCCACACCATTTGTTTCTTCAATATGTTGTGCAGGGAAAAAGTAGCCATAATCCATATTAAGGCCTTTAAAATAGCTAATAATAAATACTGTTAGGGATAGCAAGAGTAGTTAAATTATTCGTTAGCAATATACGAACAATAAAGTTTAACAAAGAATTAAACTAGAAGCAAACAATTTCTTGTGGCTTCATATGGAGTATCGCTATTTTGATGTTTCTAAGCGCATCGTGTCTCCAGACCATTTTTGACAGCGTCAGTAAGACGTAAGGCCCTTTTTTTAGTGTCAGTAACTATTGAAAAAAATCGTCCGAAAATAGTCAAACAACGGAAAAAAGGGGAACAACGGTATCTATTGGCATACAAAGTCGAACTAATAATTATACAACTACATACTCGAAGCTAACCTCCTTGAATATGGGGGACGCTGTCGTTTTTTTTTTAAAATGGGTGATTCATACTGGATAGATTGATGTGGCATCATACTACATTTTAAGGACTTCTACGATTCACTAATTGAAGAAAAATGAACGATTCAAAAATGGAACTAGTAACTTCTACTTTATATATTATGTTATACTGAAGTAACACTTTTGAAATGGGTTACCGCTTGATTTATCTTGCTTTTGGCGTCTGCAAGATGATCTATATGTATTGAGTAGTGCCATGGTTCTTTTTTGGCCTCTGTCGAAGAAGCTAGAAAGAGTCAGAATATATACACTGCCTATGCGTTTGGGTTAGTGCGTGTACCTACAAATATGCAAAGCTAATATAGATACTATTTTCTTTATCTAAGTAAAGTATCCAAAGATGCACAAAAGCGATTAAAAATGGCCCATGAGTCTCTCTTATGCACCAGCAGAAGTGAGAATCTATAAAGACAATTTCCAAAAATATTGGATAAATGTGTACCTAATAAATAAATCCATTATTATTAACGGTTATCAAAGATGACTTTTCTATTCTGTTTGTCATGTGGAAAGAATTATAACTAAAAAGTTCGAACTTGTGGGATCGCTGACACAGCTGAGGAGTGTTTGAGTCTATTAAGTATTCTAAAGTTAAAATCAAACTAAACTATAAAATTAAAACATCCCTAACAATAACCAATCCTTTCTGTTCATTAGCAAAGGAAAAACTTGGCGGGGCATAATTTAACAGTTCATCAAATGCTGGGATTTTTCTAACAGCGGTACCATTCACAACTGATTCTGAATCATAGTCTCCCCAGTAACAGCTAATTGAAACAAATAATTCGTCTTTTAAAATCAGATTTTCATCGTCTAAATCCCCATCTGTTAAAATCTTCGGAAACCACTGGACTGCAATATGATAGGCTTCCTGATCAAAATCAAGTTTATGCAATTGTAGTTCATTAATGCCAGTACTAGATTTGATTGTTTTCGTGACATTAGCAGGCTCCGTAAGGAAATTTTTCTTTTGATATACCGTGATTTCTCTGACAGGTGATTTGGCCTGCGACTCATCATTAAATGCTAAAGTGCATGCCCTGTTCTCTTTCACCTGCAAAAGCAATTCTGCAATTATTGGCTCGTAGGGAGATCTCTCTGTCGAATTCCGACTGTCGCGTAAAACATGAACCTTCACCATATCGCTGATTTTTGTTTTTTCATTTGTGCTCAACAAATTTGGTTGCATCCCATCATATGTGCAAAGTTCCATTCCATTAATCACAGATGTACAGTTGATAGGTGTAGATCTATATTTTACACTAGGCAAATCTTCCAACATTGGTTTCAAAAGCTTTCCTTCTCTTCCAAAGACATGAACACTAGCAGCATCACCATGGGACAAATCAATACTCTGAGAAAATCTTACTTTTAATGGATTCATATTTGTGAAAGGGGGTTCTAAAAGGGTTTTAGATACGGAGATCAGAAGAAGCAACGCGGTTAATGAAATAGTCATGAAGTTCACTTTATAGAAAAACGGTAAAATTGGCAGCGCAATCAAAATACTACCTACCATCCCAAACCTGATTATATCAAATGTAGCTTTAGTTCCTTCCTGGACAGTTTGATTCAGTGCGTCCATGACAGCATCCACACTGTTAAACAATATAAATGATGATACCGGTACGATTACCAGAAATTGGATGATCCAGACATAATCAATATACTTTGGCTCTGAAGAACTTTCCGCACTACTCAGGCCGTCTTCTACATGACCTAACCCCTTCAATAAAGGTGCCCTTTCATCGTGTCGTGGTGATGATGCGTCTGTATTTTGATCATCATTAACATGGTGTGAGGGGCCGTCCGAGGTGGTTGGTAAGTTATCCTCTTGGGTACTCGTTTGTTCGTCTTGCGACGATAAAGACTGATTTTGTACTTGCTCAAAATCTTCGTGGTTTTCGTGGCTTCCTTCTTCTTCAATATTTATCTGGGAATGTGAACTATAAGTTGCGTGGTGATCCATAGATTCCCTATCATAATCCTTTCTCGTTTTTGTTTTCAACGCTAGTCCAAGCAGCCTCAATATAGCGGCTGTAGTGATCAACAGAAAGAAGACTGAAAAGGGATATAGCCCAGTATATTTATAGTCAGAACTATACAATAGCTTCGAGGTAAACAGTAAAGCGGTCCATAACATAATGAATAGTTCAATAATTGACAGATCTTTAATGTCACCAGAAGGTAAAAAACGATTGGAACAATTAATAAAAATGTAATTTATTATAAGAACTTGGGTGAAAAAGGCAGACACTGGCCAAAAGTAGTTCCTCGAGAACGTTAGATGATTGTAATGAGTTATACCATTAAAGAAAAACTTCTGCACGACAACACTTATGGCTAATGAAAGAGGAAAGCGGATCCACAATAGCAGAGAATAGGATTTCCAAGTCATTCTATCGCGAGCGATTAGGTACAACCCAATGGCTACAATGAAAGAAACCAATAGAAATACACAATTCCAGAAAAAGAGGGTCTTAGCGCTCATAACAAAAAATTTTAAACCGATAAAATCAAAATAACAAGCCGGTGTTTGATCCAACGTATCTAATGAATTAGAAACCACATATGCACTTAATTGCAAGGAGGTATGTAGCATATGCCATAAAGATGCTTTGGTGGTATACTGTATTGAATCTTTCATAGTATGATAGATATTTCTGGGTTTGTAGAACGCAATATCCCAGCCCCTCATGCCATTTTCCTCATAAACCTTGTAATCAGTTTCACTTCTGATGTATCTACTATAAAACCCTTGCTGATAAATGGAGTTACCAAAAGGGTTTTCTTTCACAGATAGCTGGTATATCCTTGCAGTTGAGGTATCCGAAGTTCTAAACAGTACTGCCTTACCGCCAGCGCCAGTTCCTTCTAGGTTTATCACATACTTAGTTAAATCAGACCATGGGTGATGAAAATAGGTTGACGCTCCCAATAGACCAAACTCTTCATTATTATTAAAGTTGAAGATTAAAGTTCTGTTCGGCCTATGTTTTATATGG
Source organism: Saccharomyces jurei (assembly GCA_900290405.1). NCBI lineage: Eukaryota > Fungi > Ascomycota > Saccharomycetes > Saccharomycetales > Saccharomycetaceae > Saccharomyces > Saccharomyces jurei. The sequence goes on along the minus strand of LT986463.1, from coordinate 373,200 downwards.
TACTTGAGATTGGCCAGTAGAGATACCACACCAATTCCATCATCGGTAGCCCCGTGACTAGTGGGTACTGAGTCGAAATGAGCCGAAAGAAGCAGCCCTTCTTGGTCCGGATTTTGACCTTCAAGTTTGACTAGAATATTAGAGGATTCAAAATACGTCACTCTAGTAACATCAGAGGACGCATTGAAAGGATCTTGCTGTTGGAATAAAATCGATCTCTTATCTTTCTTATCATCTGAGACGCTTGCAAAAGAGGCATTGCCTGTGATTTCAAGAATTCTGCTCAGCAAGTAATCATGGACTTTATCATTCTCTTTAGATGTATATGGATGAAAAGAAGCCGTAATAATCTGCAAATCTGTCCATGCAGTTTCTAACAAATCATTAAATTCAGGGTGTTCACCCTTTTTTGGCAAATTGAGCTTATAATGCTCATGGTCAAAAATATAGATTAACGCAATAATAGAATAGGTGATAAAAAGAAGCAAACTCAAATTTGTTTTTCGGTACTTGAAAACTGATCTGAGTAGACTTTTGAGTTTCATGCTGCAACTCTTGTACTTTTGCTTGTCAATTCACTTCTTTATAGACAATCCTTGGCAGTTGACTTTTTTTTTTTGAGCAATGATTATTCTTCGGATCTTCATGACTTCCGCCTTCAACCATGTCCTTATCAATAGTGCAAAGGTGAAGGTATTCGTATCGTCGTCCCTCAACGACCATGCGAATGCCGCTTGTTCTTTCATACATGCATAGCTTATATCCTATTTCTGTTTTAGAAGAATGAATTTATTGAATATGATGAATAGTTAGACCATAGCTATTTTACCTAGTATATATTAGTATGAGTGTCCATATTTGGTGTCACTATTATTTAAGACATATCTCGCTGGGCTTCACGAATGCAAATGTGATATCATCTTTGAAAGTGGAAAATGACTCAGTAATAACTTCATCAAATAATTCATCCTGTCTCGCTGGGTCAATATGTTTGTAATGAATAAGACATTGTCTAATAGATTGTGACTTTCTAAGATCATTTCTAGTGGCTGCTTCATTTATTTCCTTTTGTAATTCCAGAGCACTAGTCCATGTAGTGGGTCTGGACTTCTTTAGTTCTATGATGTTCTGTTCTTGATTTGCTTCAAGATACTCAATTTCTTCACCCAAACCGTCGCATGAACAAATCAAGTCATGAGTGTTGCTCTTGGTGTTTGTATGGATAGAAAAGAGGTCTTTCAGGTCCTCCTTGTTGAACAGATCATCATTAGAAGTACCTTTAGCTTTCGTTTCGGAATCACCTAAAAATTTTTGACTTAAACTATTTTTCATCAGTTGTCTCTGTAGTATTTTTTCATCGATACACCCAGTTGTGACCAGCCTATAAATAAAGCATGGTCTTTTTTGGCCATCCCTATGAATCCTTGACATCGCTTGTAAATCTACCGAAGGGTTCCAGTCATTATCAAATAAAATAAGGCGCGAGGCGCCTACCAGATTCAATCCTACGCCTCCAGATTTTGCACTCAATAGGAATCCAAAAATGGCCGGATTCCGATTAAAGGATGTGACAATGGAGTCTCTTTGCTTAGAAGGTATAGAACCATCAAGCCTGCAATGTGACATTCCAGCCATATTCATCAAATTTTCAATTATATCCAATGTCTGGGTATAATTAGACACTACAACAACCTTTTCTTCTGTGCCCTTTCTAATACCTTCTAGCAATGTCATCAAAACCTTCAATTTCCCGGAGTTCAAAGAACGACTGTAGCTTCCTTGAGAATGGGTATCCTTAATATGTGAATTGTAGTATGTATCTGAACCAACCAATCCAGGTGAATTACAAACCTTTTTAAGTAAAGTTATTAGTCCTAGCGAAGAACTGAATGTCAGCTGCCCGAAATCCAAACGTGCACCCTGCAAGATATCCTTAAATGCCAAGATCTGTTGGTCGTACGGTTTACAGAAAAGAATTATATCCGTCTTTGGAGGAAGATACTTCTCTAAAATTGCATTTGTTCTTCGCAAAATAAACCTCTTCGTAATTTCTATCATTTCTCTTGATTTTTCCTCTCCCTTCTCCAACAATTCTTCATTATATCTATTTGCAGTGTCTCTAGCTCTTGTTATGGGAACGATATACCTTTTTTTAAAAGAGCCAAAGGTTCCAAGGACTCCAGGATTTATGAAATCTATAATAGTAAAAAACTCATTAAGGTCATTTTGTATTGGAGTTCCTGTGAGCAAAAGTTTCCTCTTTATGTCTAAACTTTTTAAAGTATTTAAAATTTTAGAGGCGCCATTCTTTAGTCGATGCCCTTCGTCGCACACCAACAGATCAATCAGCTGTTTGTTTTTCTCTAATTCGTCGGACACACTTAGCAATTTCTCATAACCTATAATCAAAACTTGATAAGTTCGTTGTACTTTCAGAAAATTCCTGACGGCCATTTTATCCATATCGGGAGAGTTTCTTGCGCTCAGTGTCAGAACGCCTATTCTTGATAAATTTAGCCATTTTCCAAATTCTCTTTTCCAGTTTCCTATCAGAGTGACAGGACAAACAACTAAAATCTTTCTACAAAGGCCACTTAAGGGTATTCCTGATTGTGAACATGGAACTTTCGACGCAAAAGGAGTTTGCCTAATTAATGTCCAAATCAAAGTTATACTCATTAATGTTTTACCCAAGCCCATGTCATCAGCTAACAGGCATCCACTAATATCTGAGTCATTTTCTAACACTAGACTTTTAGTAGTACGATCAATATTCTGATTTTCAACACTTGGTCTTGCCAAACCCATTATACAATCGTACATGAACTTCACTCCTTCTCTCTGATGAGGGCGTAAGAACTTACCCAGTAATGGATCAACAATTACGTCGACTTCTGCAGAAGAATTTTTGTTCATTACCAAAGGATTATCAATTTTGCGAACATCAAACACTGGATAATACTTCCTGACTTTAGAACTTTTGCTGTTATGTGTCGGGGAGGTCATGTGCTCATTCGTTTGCTTTGTTACTGATTTGAACTTTTTTACTGTGTTTAACGTAAATAGTTGAGACAGAGGCATTTGATATTTGCCACCGTCATTCTTCGTAGGGGGAGTTGTTGCTGGTGCTTTTGTGGTAGATGAGCTAACATTTCCTATCGCTTGCATCATAACCTGTCTGGCACTGTTTACTTCTGCTCGTTCTTTCAATTCGTAATCTAGCTGTATTTCGTTAGGACCCACTGTGAAAATAGTTTCGAAAAGAGAGTCAGGATCACTCGTTAGCGTACTGGATCCGAATAATTTTCCTGCTTCGTTGTAGAAAGTTAGCTTGCTACTCTTAAGTTTTAAAGTGGCATAACCATCTCCAGTCCAAGTCTTGTGTTTTTTGGTAGTGGGCTTCCTGTACATGGTAGTGAAATATCTAATACTTTCATTTGGAGTTAGATTATCGGGCCTTTTAGCAACATTTGAAGGAGCTCCCGCCGGGATGTTTCTTTTCTTGGTAGCAGTTTTTACTGCAGGTACGGGGGCAGTTTTAACTGTAAGTATGATTGATTTGGGTTGCGCGCTCCCACTTGATCCAACCCTCCTTGGAGGCTTGAATGGTTTATTCTCATATTTTGGTAATTGCATGTGAAGTACACCGAAACTAAACTCTCTTTAATGTACTGGCAGCTGCCTCTAACTCACTATGATATCTTTTCTCTTCGTCGAGGCTAGAATTACGCCACGGCCCTTTCAATAAAAAGTTTCGATTCTCTTTGTTTATATATAGTACGTTTTTCCAGTTTTCGTGTTTTCTTTTGATGCAAATATCAACGCGATCAGAGAGTAAAAACGCTTCTTCCAAAATCGGAATAAGGCAAGTCGTACAGTACAAGCCATTCCCATAAAAATGTCTCATTGAATTGCACGTCGAAAAAGTGGCGTATAGCTGCAAACATAAAAACGTCAGATTTTTTATGATCCAAAAACGTCGCGTTAAAATATCAGTCTTATATCAGAAACTAAAGCAAGCTTATAACTATTTAATCATCAACTCATATATATCTAAATTAACTCCTAAGAGTAAACATATATGCCTATCATCATCGTACTCCTGTCATAATATTTGATATCGGTCATATTCAATTTATAAGCAGCCAGCAGATAGACATTGACAGGCATAAGAGTCCCAAGGTCACTTAATTGCCCCATGACTCTTGGGATGAAACTTCAATTTTCTTGACGTGGTTCTTACCATCCTTTTGGGGTTTCAATTTTGGAACTGTCAAAGTTAAGACACCGCTTGCGTAGTCCGCCTTAATATTGTCTGCATCCACACCTGGGTAGTCCGGTAAAGTGATGACCCTCTTAAACTTACCAGAGCTGCTTTCCTTAACCTTAACCTTATCCTTACTTTCCTCATTCAAAGATGATGGGATTTCACCGGAAACCAAAATTTGATTTTTGTTTTGGTGGTATTCAATATCAATATCTTTCTTGCTCTTAACACCAGGAACCACCACTTTTAACTCGTAGTTCTTGTCATGATCCAAAATATCAACTGGAACTGTGACATTTCTAGGGAAGCCGAGACCGGATGGGAACAACGACAAATCATTATCAAACCAATCATCCAACGTTTCATATCTAGGATCGTATAGAGTACCAGCATAACTACTTGGTTTAGCAACTTCCTTGCTAGTGGAATCCTTAGCAGGGGCATTTGCCAATTGACGTCTTGGTACATAGCCTCTCAAGCCGCCTTCACCTAGTAATCTATTAAAAGCATCGACTTCGTTGTTGATGTTGTCAAAGAAATCAAAAAATGGGCTGTTAAATGACATGTTAGTTTGTTTTGTTAATTAGTTAGTTTTTTTTTCAAGTGCTTGTTTGTATAGAGATTCAGAATATCTTAATCGATGGTTTTATTTGCAAAAAAGAAAGTAAGAGAGATCAGAAAAAGTAGAGACTTGCATATGCTTGGTGCACGTCCTATTTATATGTTTTGAATTAGAGGAAACAAATATTTATTCTTAGAGTTTAGAAACACAAAGGCATTCTAGAACTTCCATATTACTAGATTTTGTGTTGCGAGTACGCTAAGTGTGATTATCTTACTGTTAACAGCACTCTATACAGTTGGGCACGCAAGGGGGAGGGAATAATATATCGATTGTTCTAGAAAACAAGCAATTAGCCACTGGGAGAGTATTTCTTTAGGTTGTCACTGCCAATGCAAGGATGGTTATTACTCCGATCCAATCATGCACCTTGATAGGAAGGTTCTTTAGGGGTACACACGGAATTGCTGCTGCCCCAGTAACATTTCAGTGATTACCAAATGAAGACAATGAATCTGATTTTTTGTGGCACATTGCCAAGAAGGTAAGAGAATTGTGGCTTACTGTAATCAAGAAATTCAATGGTGTATGCAAGGTGGCCGCGTTATTTTTTGGAGTCCCCCCTGAGACACATGAGAGTGTCTTGCTTAGATTTGTTTTCAAGGAGCTAAAATGCCAAATGAAAAACAAAAACAAAAAGAAAAGTTAAAGATCAATTAAATTAAACTAGGAGTAATATTAGTGTATGTAGTAAGAAAAAATGATCGATGTGCGCAGAATATTGAAACGGAGAGTGAAGACATTCTGTTGACGTGTCCCGAGCGAGAATCACGTAAAGAAGGTTCTAGAAAAAAATGAGAAAATAATTGGAACAAAGCATTATTGGGGTTATTGATGTAGCACGGCAATTTCTGATTAATGAGTCGCCCAAATATGATAATGAATATCTTGTGGTTAATAATATTAAAAAAAATTCAACGACGTTCTTCTATCTGAACCCATATCTAGGGTGTCTAAGTTTAGTTCGTTCAGTGTTTCAGTAGAAGTTGTCCTTGAAGAGGACTCGTTTGAACAGAAAACGAAGAGAGCCTTAGAATCATCCATGGCTATTGTGTTGTTGATTTTGAAGGCGCTTGTTGTTTTATCCATCTCCTCAATTTCTTCGTACAACAAGTCGTGAATTGAATAATCCTTTTCCTGAGAGAATATAGAAGAAATAGAGCTCTTGATGGAAGAAAGACTGGCATCTGATTCGCTTCTTGTCGACTGTGTTGGGGATGGGGCTACACGTAGCTTTTCTTCCTTCGGAGCGTCCGTCTGCATGTGCCTCAAGGCTGAATGGTAGTCTTTAAGTAGCGTTTCATCGAGCAACAAGCTGCTTCTTTTCAATTTTGACTGTTTGGAGGTCCTTTTCTTATGCATAGCGGATGAGAACGGAGAATGAGATGTGCTATCTTCCTTCTTCTGTTTCGTTTTAGAATGCTCATGACCCAATTCACTAGACAGCGAAATCAACGAACTTTTGGACCCTAAATGCATTGATTGTCTTTTTTTGCTATCCACGTTTGAGTTTGAGTTAGAATTCTTGGGACGTCTTAGCATTTTTAACTTTTCTTTTCTCCTATTGTATGGTTCTAATATATAGTGGTAGTATTATTTATCGTCGTATAATCCCTTGTGTTGTGCTTGCGCCTTGCTCACCAATGAACAAAACGAATATAGAGCTTCTTTATACTAAAGTGATATATAATCAAAGAATGGAACGAGCAACCAACCGCGAAAATATGTATTTAATTAATATCCGCAATAGTGACTTGGAATACTTTCCTTTACTGGTTATTTTCTCCTATTGCTCCAACTTACACTGCTGTGCTTTTTTTCCTCTAAATTAGGCGCATGAACCAACTCTGCCCCAACGCGAAAGTTTTTCGCAATTTCGTGTTCTTTTTTACGTGCTCTATCTAGAGCAAAGATATTTTTAACGAAGCCATTCTAATATTTCATTTACGAGGTCTCGAGATAACTGTATATGGTGGCCTAGTAAACTGAAAAAAGTCGAAATCGACAGTTAAAAATTATGAAAACTGCCTACTTGGCTTCATTGGTGCTCATTGTGTTGACTGCGTACGTTATTAGGTTGGTAGCGATCCTACCTTTTTTCCACCCTCAGACAGATACACAAAAGGATACGAAAGATGAGGTTAGCGTACTGAGGATGCAGAAACTGTTAAAGAAACCGCTCAAGGTTTTTATATTTTTAGGATCTGGAGGCCATACTGGCGAAATGATTCGTCTTTTGGAAAATTATAAAGATCTCTTGTTAAACGGGTCGATCGTATACTTAGGTTACTCTGATGAGGCTTCAAAGCAAAGGTTCATCAGCCTTATGAAAAACTTCACTCGTTGCGAAGTGCAATATTATGAATTCGTGAAAGCTAGAGAAGTTAAATCCAATCTTGCACAAAGTGTCAAGACCATCATAGGAACGCTGATGCAATCTTTTGTGCACGTGGTCAAAATCAGATTGGCCATGCGTGGATCTCCTCATCTCTTTTTATTAAATGGACCTGGAACATGCTGTATAATATCCTTTTGGCTAAAAACTATAGAACTCGTTGTTCTGTTCTTGGATTCCTCCCATATAGTCTACGTGGAATCACTGGCAAGGATCAATACTCCTAGCCTGACGGGTAAGATACTCTATTGGCTGGCGGATGAATTCATTGTCCAATGGCAAGAATTGAGAGATAATTCATTACCCAGATCTAAATGGTTCGGCATCCTCGTCTAAGTACACAATTATGTAAGATGGTAATATTATAACCATAATTTTAGATCTTGTGATGACAACTTTTTCACCGATTATCCAGCTCCTCGAAGTTCTTATAGTTTCTTCACAAAAGGTTAACAACTTAATTCGCTGAAGGAAGTAACTCGCTTACAAGTATTACTCATATAAAGCAAACAATCACATTGCAATACCTAGTAGCCGCATAACTCATGCACGATCATCACGGCATTAAATCTGGTGTCTTCAAAAAAGTTTGCACGACACTTTTCACTGCACGGCTGGTTAGTGTCGACTTGCTCTTCCCCCGCGCCGGGACGGCCAAAAAATGCGTAAAAAGGCCAGTCGGCGCCGGCAATCCGATGAGGAAAGGCCCTCTTCAGTAAATTTCAAACTGTTTGGGCAAGGCACTTTTTCAAGAAAATTGCATTCTAGCAGATGAAAAAACCTCCAGGTTATTCTTCAACTTCCCAGTATCACTCACAGCATTTAAACTCTGGGAATGGGTTACCTCATTTCACTTGTTTCTGCATTATTGGAGCACAATAGTATATAAGATGCTTTGCTCGAATATTCTCTTCTTTGTGGCATCTTTTCTACCCTCTTGTCGATAAAAAAAGCAAACAATAAAATAACATAAGATTGGTTAGACATAACAAAACTGTTTCATATAGTGCCTTTTACTACAGTCGCTACTTATATAAGTTTTTGATAGGAAAGTGGAAATGAACGACAGTGACGATTTACTCATCGATGAGGCTAGTGCAGCACCATATTCACATAGTCTACATGAAAGAGCAAATGCGGAAAGAAAAAAGAGAGATTTTACAATAACAGAAAAGCAGGATGAAGCATCTGAGCAACAGATAAAGCCTCAAAAGACAGGCAGTACGTCTAAACTACAGGATAAATGCAAAAGAATCTTGAGCTCTTTCAAAAGACAGCTGCCAGCAGATCAAAATTCTGAACTTGAATCACAAGAAAACAATAATCTAACAAAGTCAATCAAATCACGTCACCTGGTCATGATCAGTCTCGGTACTGGTATAGGCACCGGATTATTGGTGGGAAATGGTCAGGTGCTGGGTACAGCTGGTCCTGCCGGGTTGGTCATTGGTTACGGTGTTGCTTCGATCATGCTTTATTGTATCATCCAAGCCGCCGGCGAGTTAGGTCTCTGTTATGCGGGGTTAACTGGTAATTATACCAGGTATCCTTCCATTTTGGTTGACCCTTCGCTGGGATTTGCTGTGTCTGTAGTTTATACCATTCAATGGTTAACTGTTTTGCCTTTACAATTAGTTACAGCAGCAATGACAGTCAAATACTGGACGAGCGTAAATTCAGATATTTTTGTTGCTGTGGTTTTCATATTTGTAATCATAATAAATCTCTTTGGGTCCAGAGGCTATGCTGAAGCCGAGTTCATTTTTAATACCTGTAAGATACTAATGGTAATTGGGTTCGTCATTCTGGCCGTTATCATTAACTGTGGTGGCGCAGGTGATAGAAGATACATAGGTACCGAATACTGGCATAATCCTGGTCCATTTGCTCATGGATTTAAAGGCGTGTGCACTGTTTTTTGTTATGCCGCCTTTAGCTACGGTGGTATTGAAGTCCTACTGCTCTCTGCTGCTGAGCAGGAAAACCCAACAAAATCTATTCCAAACGCCTGTAAGAAAGTTGTATATCGTATTTTGTTGATTTACATGTTAACCACAATCTTAGTTTGTTTCCTAGTTCCATACAATAGTGACGAATTATTAGGCTCTAGTGACTCCTCTGGATCCCATGCATCTCCATTTGTCATTGCTGTTGCGTCGCATGGCGTTAAAGTCGTGCCTCACTTTATAAATGCTGTCATTTTGATATCTGTTATTTCAGTTGCTAACTCCTCGTTATATTCTGGACCAAGATTATTACTATCGTTGGCAGAACAGGGCGTTTTACCCAAATGTTTGGCATATGTTGATAGACGTGGAAGACCTCTGCTTTGTTTTCTCGTTTCAATCGCCTTCGGTTGCATTGGGTTCGTGGCCACAAGTGATGCTGAAGAGCAAGTTTTTACTTGGTTATTAGCCATTTCTAGTCTCTCCCAATTGTTTATCTGGATGTCAATGAGTTTGTCACATATCAGGTTCAGAGATGCCATGGCAAAGCAAGGTCGTTCAATGAATGAAGTTGGATATAAAGCACAAACTGGTTATTGGGGTTCATGGCTTGCGGTCTTAATTGCAGTCTTCTTCCTAGTTTGCCAATTCTGGGTTGCAATTGCACCTGTTAGTGAACATGGCAAATTAAACGTTAAAGTATTTTTCCAAAATTATCTGGCAATGCCTATCGTTTTGTTTGCGTATTTTGGTCACAAGATATACTCTAAATCATGGAGCTTTTGGATTCCAGCTGATAAAATTGATTTAAACTCACATAGAAACATATTTGTTCATTCAACACTCACAGAGTTCAATAAAGCTAGTGAAGGCGATGATGATATAAAAGAATATGAAAATCAAGAATCGTTAGAAAATCTAAGCAACTCTCGTTCAAGAAGGGTTTTCAAGAAAATAGTAAACCTCTGGTACTAGCCACTTTACTACTCATTTACCACTTTGTTTTCCCCTTGGACTTTCGCTACTACTCTTCAAAATAACAAAAATACATATTATCGTTTATACAAGTCGAAAAAGGACAAACCTGCATAATTTAATTAGTTTCTGTATCCATGAAGAGTATTCTTGATTCCGGTAAGGTGCTGGCAACAAGTTACACTGCCCGCTCACAAGTTTTACTCACATTAACAAGTGTTTTAAAGAGAGATGATTGATTACTCATCATATAAGTGACAAAAATTCATTACAGCAGAGAAACGCGCAGAAAAAGAAATGGAATAGTTGTGCCAAGAAAAGAAACGGCGACACGGCGCATAATTGACAGAAAGGATATGCTGCCTTTAGGGTGCCGCAAGAGAAAGGCCCTTTTTCGATTTGGGAATATGGAGAGCCGTCAGTACTGCCGCATGCGATGCAGTGCGAATAATGTCTTCTCCTACATTTTACTGTAAAAGTCCGGAACCGGCATCAACTTTTCTACTCTCCGCAGAAATGGTACCTTACGATGGCCTTTGATGACGATTACGCTAGCGGCAAACCCTTGTGGTGGCTAATTCTTTAGGGTTTCTGCGCCGCTTGCGATACAGCATGATGGGAATTCACCAAAAGAAAGCATGCTTACTAGAAAATAGTTCTTTGACGAGAAAAGAAAAAAAAATCGGGGTGGAACGATACTTCTTTGATGAGTACATTTTTTTTCAAATGTAGATATTTATACTATACGCACATGATCAACTGGTTTGCTTTGAAATTAGGGCTTTCTCTTGTTAATGTCCAAGAGAATCTCATTTTTTGATCTCTCACCTAAATAGTCGTTAGAGAACCAAGTAATCATAGATGCAATCTTCGAAAGATGTTGGATCTTCCGGCAAGAAGGAACCCTCACCTGATTCCATATCGATACGTTCCTTCAGTGATGGAAATAATTTCCAATTATCATCGAATGAGAAAACTTATTCTGAACAAAAACCCAGGCCTAATAGATTTATACACAGATTTATGGATTCGTTCAAAAGAGCAGAAGGTAGCACTACAAAAACTAAACAGATAAATGAGAACACATCTGATTTAGAGGATGGTATTCAATCCTTCACATCAGACTCTAAATTGAAAAAATCCATGAAATCGCGTCATGTTGTCATGATGTCACTTGGTACAGGTATTGGGACAGGTCTTTTGGTAGCTAATGCTAAGGGTCTTCATTACGGTGGACCTGCTGCACTAGTTATTGGTTACGTCTTAGTGTCCTTTGTTACGTACTTCATGATCCAAGCCGCTGGTGAGATGGCTGTCACCTATCCGACCTTACCAGCAAATTTCAACGCATACTCCTCCATATTCATTTCCAAACCATTTGGATTCGCCACAGTATGGCTTTATTGTTTCCAATGGTTAACAGTTCTGCCGTTAGAGTTAATCACCGCGTCCATGACTATCCAATATTGGAATGATAGAATTAACCCCGATATTTATATTCTTATTTTCTACGTTTTCTTACTATTTGTTCATTTTTTTGGAGTGAAAGCTTACGGCGAAACGGAGTTCATATTCAACTGTTGTAAAATTTTAATGATAGCAGGCTTCATTATTCTATCTGTCGTCATTAACTGTGGTGGTGCCGGAAATGACGGTTATATTGGGGGCACTTACTGGCATAAACCTGGTGCGTTTGCGGGAGACACATCAATCGCCAGGTTTAAAAACGTTTGCTACATTTTGGTTACTGCTTACTTCTCTTTTGGTGGTATGGAATTATTTGTACTAAGTGTCCAGGAACAGTCCAACCCTAGAAAATCTACTCCTGTAGCAGCTAAGAGAAGCATATACCGTATTGTCATTATCTATCTCTTGACTATGATTTTGATTGGATTCAATGTTCCATACAACGATGAACAATTGATGGGTGCAGGAGGATCCGCTACACATGCATCTCCTTATGTGCTGGCTGCATCTATTCATGGAGTCAAAATTGTTCCGCACATTATCAATGCCGTTATTTTAATTTCTGTTGTTTCAGTGGCAAATTCTTCTTTATATGCCGGCCCAAGGTTAATCTGCTCTCTGGCTCAACAAGGTTACGCACCCAAATTTTTAGATTATGTGGACAGGGAGGGTAGACCCTTGAGAGCTCTTGTTATATGCTGTGTTTTCGGGGTTATTGCATTTGTTGCAGCCTCCTCCAAGGAAGAGATCGTGTTTACATGGTTGGCAGCTATAGCAGGTTTAAGTGAATTATTCACATGGACTTCCATCATGCTGTCCCATCTACGATTTAGGCAGGCAATGAAAGTGCAGAGTAGATCTCTAGACGAGTTGGGATATAAAGCCACGACAGGCATATGGGGTTCCCTTTATGGTTCCCTTTTTAATATTTTAGTCTTTATTGCTCAATTTTGGGTGGCATTGGCCCCCTTAGGTAATGGTGGCAAATGTAATGCAGAGTCCTTTTTCGAAAGTTATCTAGCTGCTCCTATATGGTTAGCTTTTTACCTTGGATATATGATTTACAACCGCGATTTCACCCTGTTGAACCCTCTCGATAAAATCGACTTAGACTTCCACAGACGCGTTTACGATCCAGATCTAATGAGACAAGAAGACGAAGAAAATAAAGAGAAAATTAAAAACATGTTTCTTTTGAGAAAAGTTTACCATTTTTGGTGTTAGACTACATTGCACCACCCGCTTCCGACATTATCCATCAGAGCCGGTTGAAGAGATCATGACAAATCTTTCAACTCGTGGAGCTGATATAGTCCATACGGCGCATTTCTTACTTCCCTCTTCTAATGACTTTATTCATTTTTGTAGCTTTCTATTTTTACATAACTTCATTAATGGCCCGTACCATACACATCCGCATAGTGCCGTTATTATTTAAGTTTTATTTTATTTTATTTTTTCAACAGAAGGTAAAGGGTACTTTCTATGGCTCCGAATCTTACTCTTGTCCGTCACTCAGTGCCTCCCGAACCTCGCCTAAACTGTACTACCTCTTGGGTAAAAGTCAAAGAGAATTCCATTATAAAAAGCTCAGGTAAAATAAGAAAGAAAGATTCTTCTTTTACTTTTGGGTATTTGAGATAGGACTATTCCCAATAGTCATGAAAACAGTAAAGTTATTGTCTTGGCTTGCGGTCCACTGCAATAATTTCTTTCTCGGCATCCATGGCGCACACACAGCCGGACGGCAGTAAGATTCTTCAAAACCCAAGCAGCCAGTACTCAACACAACAGAGCCCAACAAAATTCGAGTAATGGCCTTTTTGGGTAATTCATATTCCCAAAAGAAGCATCAGGCAATCCAAATATGGTCCTATTATGGATTATTACTTTAATAATGAAGACTAATGTCTTCGGAAGGTCCCTTGTCCGATTTTCCGACTTCCCTCCGTTGAGGAATGTACCTACGGTCTTGAGTCCTACTGCAGTTATTGCAGCGGTTTGGCCTTTTTTTCCCAAAGAATCGTGGTGGGAATAATTTATTGTGCCGGCAATATAATGTGTCTTGCTTGCTACAGACACTATTTTGTCTCCAGTTCCTCGAGTATTTCCACTAAAAAAAGAAAAAAAAGTTATTTCGAAGGGTGAGTATTTTACCAACAGCTTCAAGATTTCGCGTTGCTTCATTCACCATCTATTATAAATATAGCATTGACTGTTCTATTTTATGCGTTGGAAGTTCTTGTTTATTTTTTTTTGGTCACATTGATGTTTTGAGAGCGAACAATTTCTATTATTTGATATTGCATAACCGTACCCTCCCGCTAAATAAAGTAAAATGTCCGTATCTAAGATTGCTTTCATCTTGAGTGCTATTGCCTCTTTAGCTGTTGCGGAAACTGCTGCTCAAACTGCTGAATTGCAAGCTATTATCAGTGATATCAACTCTCATCTCTCTGACTATTTGGGTCTAGAAACTAGCAACAGTGGATTCCAAATTCCTTCTGATGTCTTGAGTGTCTACCAACATATCGTGACTTACACTGATGACGCTTACACTACCTTGTTTAGTGAGTTAGACTTCGATGCGATTACCAAGACCATTGTTGAGTTGCCATGGTACACCACGAGATTGAGTTCAGAAATTGCTGCTGCTGTTGCTTCTGCTGCTCCAGCTTCTTCCAAGGCCGCATCATCTGCAGCTTCATCCTCATCTGCAGCTTCATCTTCTTCCAAGTCTGCATCCTCATCCGCAGCTTCATCCTCCTCTAAGGCCGCATCCTCTTCAGCAGCCTCTTCCTCTTCCAAGTCTGCGTCCTCTTCCAAGGCTGCATCCTCATCTGCAGCTTCATCCTCCTCTAAGGCCGCATCTTCATCTGCAGCTTCATCCTCCTCTAAGGCCGCATCCTCTTCAGCAGCTTCATCCTCTTCCGCAGCTTCATCCGCTTCTAATGCTGGTCAAAGAGTCAATGCTGGCGCTGGCTCTTTCGGTGCAATTATTGCCGGTGCAGCTGCTTTGTTGTTATAAAGATTTTTACTTTTAAACAAGCACTCCAAAATGCCACTATATTATTATACTTTCTCATATGTAATAGTTCGATAGTTTTTTTTTCTCAGAAAAGTACTTAATCTATTAAACATCTAAAAAACTCTTTTGGACAGTGGTACTTATTCATAAACTGTAGATGATGTTTCTATTTTCGTCAATTGGCATCAATGATTCTTTGTTCAAGAACCAACTTCTTTTATTTCTAATTTACGAAAAGCTATGTTTTGAAGGAACGACCAAACGAGCTATTATGGACATCGCAAGCGTTCGAAAAAAAAAAAGGACCCTACAAAATATGTTATTGCTGTGCCAAGGCGCAGCGAAGAGTCTCCTCGAATGATATGCAGAAGAACAAAAACATGCGAGACCCTCTTTTGAGAAATACTCAGGATTTAACACGTGGCTGCACCAGCTTTTTACGACCAGCATAAGATCAAACAACCACTGAATTTGAAAATGTGCTTGATATCATCTTTTGAAAGTCCTGGGCCTTCTTCAGTTTCACAAGCTGAAGACTACTGCCAAGTTTGGATATGATGTCATAAATATTCTTTCAACAAAAAGATTGCTTTGGAAAAACTTTCATCCAAAAAAATAAAATCTTGCAAAACCGCAAGCTGATCATGTAAGGAAAAATATAGTTTTATTTCCCCGAAGCCAAGAAAAAGGAGAGTAGAACGTTTCAAGCCAGACGTGAAGCCATCTAATCAAGAGTAAATTCGCATGCACTGGTTCATCATTTTTCCTTCTTTTTCCTCTTTTAACGGGATTTGGCATTTTCTCGAAAGTACTTCATAAACGAATACTAAACGACTGGGAGAAAGTCATCCCTGAATTATGCGAGGTACTCTCAGGGCCACTTGTCCGTTTAAGAACCCCAGGCCAGATAAGAAGAAATCTCGAAGGAAAAAAAGTATACAGGGCCTTAAACTGACTACAAAGCCATCTTTTTCTCGTTTGTCAGCACGTCCCAGAAAAACGCGTAGCCGTGGCCTTTGAAAAGTGGCTTCTTGCGTATGGCAGCACTTCCTTTGATCTCATGTTTTCTTGTGTTGCGGGACATCACCGTCGTTGAGAAAAGTTTCAATATCAAACGAGTGAACTACCGTTGCATTCTCCAGGGAAAAGGGCCTGATTTTAGGGGAATCACGTCTGGCTATTACATGCTACACTGTGCAGCAGCCCATACGTCGCTAAAAGGCAAATCCTACACCCTCTCTAAATCGTTTACATCTTGCTACATTATCTGGCCTAATTTTTTGCATATAAATATTTATCTTATCATGTTGTCGTAGTAGCTTGAGTGTATTTCCAAAGCCAGGCTAGGTGAAACGTCGATACTGCTCGAAAGATATTATTATAAAGCTTTTTTAATAGTTCCCAGAAAGAAGATGTCTCTAGGCTGCAAGGACAACTTGGTATCAACTATTCTAGCCAAGGATGGGAAATGTGAATTCCCTATAAATTTTGACTGTTCGTCTTCACAGGTAACTTTAATGCCAGAAATATTCTCGTTTAGTAATGAACGCAAGTATCAAACTCTGATACCCTTGATGAAAACATCGCACCTAATTGATGATGATTTGAAAGACAAACTGAACAAGTGTGCTTTCGATTTTTTTTCTGGCAAACAGGCCAACAAAACAAGCGACACAACTATTTCTAAGCTCATAGCAAACAGAAGGGTCTCACCTAGACTATCACTAGAAAATATCGATAGAGTAAAAGTGGAAAATATTGCTGACAATAGGTCAGATGTACGTGATCCTAATAAAGTAAATCAACCCACGAAGGCTGTGATGAAACTGAAACCTACGAAAACCACTACGACAGGACAGAGGACTCGTCATTTCTGTAAGATTTGTTCTACTGGGTTTACGACTTCTGGCCACCTTTCAAGACATAACAGAATACATACAGGTGAAAAGAATCATATCTGTCCGCACGAGGGTTGTGGACAAAGGTTTAGTCGGCATGATAACTGTAATCAACATTATCGCACCCATGCAAATAAGAAGAAAAGAAATTGGAAGAGAAGAGAAACTAGCAGTTGATGGGAGTTACCTGCGCTAGCCCGGGAAAAACATTTAAATATTCAATGACACAAATAAAGAACTAATAAATAGTAACATAAATAAGCAGGTCATGAAACCTCACCTATCAAGTCAATAACGGGAAAAATATACCTTGATTCTCTTGTTTAAAGGGCTCTTTTAACCCAATTCCTCGGAACAATACAAAAATTCTGGAACAATAAGATTACCCTGCATTTTGATGACGTTTAGCTATTCAAGGTCTAACAGAAAAGGTTATAGCAAATTTTATTGAGGAAGTGAAAGATGACGATGAAATCAGTTTTGGGGGAAGTTGAATGAAAGAGAGCTAGCAGACGATACTTTTTTCTCTTAACATAATGAACGATCAAATTAATGAGCTACCACCCAAAATATGTGAACAATGTTTAGGCGATGAGACTAATATACGAATGACCAAGATTCCACAAGGTTCTGAATGTAAGATATGTACCTTACCATTCACTTTATACCACTTCAAGACATCCAAAAGAAGCGGTAATCTTATTAAAACACTAATATGTGAAAGATGTGCCACTCAGAGAAACATTTGTCAATGTTGTATGCTTGATTCAAGATGGCATATCCCCATACAACTGCGGGATCATTTGATATCTATTGTCAATGAGGAAAATGTTATGACAGAGGAGGCCAAAAACGACATGATGAAAAGATTTTTGTCACTTAAGGACGTGAAATTAGGAGGGGCTCAAATAACGAGCGATGCGTCAGAAGCGGATAATATCATTGACAAACTAAAAAACATACTTCTGCGAGCCGCATCTGATGATTCAAATCTTCCACTGCAAAAACAAGAGATGAAAGCATTTAATCAGAATGAACAGGACAAGAATGATTTCAAAAACGTAGAAAAATACGCATCCTTGGATATTTCTTACATTTTGAAGAAGTTACCTTTAAACGAATCGTTTTCAAGGAACGCCTCTACTCGATCATATTTCCTTTATAATATCGACGCTTCAATACCCGAGTGGAGAATATCTGATGCGATCTCACAATTATTAGATGTAAAGAAATGGAGCGATGGAAATTCACTATCATTAATAGTGAATCACAAGGCAAGATGTGGAGGTTTAAGGTTCCAATCTGATGAATTGGGAGAAAAATTTGTTAGCAAAATAAGCAACACAATAAGCACATCGAAGGGCTTGAAGAGGGGAGTTTTGCGTATCGAGCAGTTCAAGATATTTATTATTCCCTGGACTTCCGGCTTTTCTGCCGCATCATTTGGTGCCAATGTTGCAGAAAATATAAAACTCAGTTTAAGTCTAAATAAGCTTATTCAGTTGGAATTGGGTGTTCATTTTTTTGTAAAAAATGCTGACAATTCGAAGAAAAACAAATCAAAGACATCAAAGAAAGTTCGTAAGCTTAAATCGAAGAAATCGAAACCACGGGCTAACAAGTTAACATTATAGAAGAAGCAGTATGCATTACAAATTACTGGATAAATTATTTGGTTTAATTTTGGGTACCCAAGTCCTTTATAAGTTAACATATGATAGCCAGCGAAATTAGCAACATCGCTTAAATCGACTTGCTATAGGTGAAAAGGTATCAAAAAATTAAACTGCGCTTTACCTTAGTACAATCGCACATCTGCTTGCTTACAGTTGTTCTTCTACTTTTTATGTGTTTGACCAGGTTTATTCTAATGAATCCGGAAATGACAGCTCGGCCGAATTTTTTAGTGTACAAGTGCAGTAGAAGTGACACAATTTTATAAGGCCTTATATTAAAATATCATTAAAAAGAGAGGAAACCTCAAAAGTACGTGATATAGTGATTACTTCTCTCATTAGCTCTTTTCTGCTAAGACAGTAATAATCAAAGTATGGAGAAACACATTTTAAAAAGCACTTTTCCATATGAATATGGCTCTGACTTCAAAACGACAAGGCTGGAAATTCTAAATTCTACAAAGATTGAAACAGCTCTTTTGTTTTCCAGTATAACTAGAATTTTGGCCAGAATTTTGAAATACTCATGTACTTTTTTAGCCTCCTTTTCCCTCGCAATCAAAGTTATCACCGAAAATGTCGCCACGGTAGGCTCCCAAGATTATGCTAACAGATTACAGATTGGTGCAAGTCAAAGCGATGACCAGGAGGATGTTTGGGGATCGATAGTACTCTTAGGGGTAATAATCAGCTGTTTAATCTATTCTTATAGTGGAAAGAGTACTTTTATAAATAGGCATGAGATCGTAATTGAAGAGAAAGAGTGTAGTTTCAGGGCCAAAGAATCTTTATCAATTGCAATAAACATTATGGAAGATAATTCTAGTAACAAGGGTACTTTTGTGGAAGAGAAAAAATCTGAAAAAAAAATGATGGACTTACATTTCAAAGAGTCTGTTTTCAACATCCGTGTTCCAAGTGTAATAGACTTCAGCCTAACTGAGAAAGTTTGTGTGCATGATAATTTTGGCAGACTCAGCTCTTCAAGTAACGAAAATACAACAGAGGCATTCATTCAGGCAACTCAGTCACTTTCCGACATTAAAGTACTGGCCAACAGCACAGTGACCAAAAGCGCGAGGAGAGCATTTTTGAGAGAAACTGAAAGAAGAATAATTGAAAGAAAAGAACCGGTTAAAGATTCTGTGGGACACAATAGATCCCTGCTTCATTACCCCAAAAAATGTGTCCCTAATAAAGATACACTTATGGGAAGATTCTCCTGTCAATACAATGCTGATTCTGTAAACGAGAAAACTCATAATAGATGTGAATCTATTCTAATCATGGAGAGCGGACTAGGAAATGAAGTTTTCTTGGCTTTGTTCGAGAAAGAACCTATATTTTTCATTAACAGTGCTTCAATTGAGGAAATGAAAGCATTTGAAGAAAAACAAAAGCGATTGAATGAAGTGCCTCATAAATACCTCGGTTTTTATGATGAGAATAGAATTATGACTGGAACCTACGATTTGCTTAAAGTCGACAGTCAAAGAAATCAGTCAATGAAGCGTAATATCTCAGTTCCCTCTAAAAGAATGGTAATGAACGAAAAAGGCGCGGCCTCTATTTTGCTGTGGTACTCCACTCATCTGTAGATACAGTTGTATTGATATGTAATGCGAACAATGTGAGATATGCAAAGCATAACAAACCGTAACACACCGGTGCTTGGTAAAATGGAAAGAAGGCCACTCAGGTAGCCTAAATGAAGAAGCTCAGAATTCTTTGTCTTTATATACTCTCCAGCTTTGTAGTAACGAACTATGTTGTTAAACTGGCATATGTGGTGATATACGTTCTTCTTTTCTTTAATAACGACGTTTTTTGCTAGAGTCAATCAAAATAGACGTCGGCAGCTTTTGTTGCACCGAGAAGCGCTGATTTTGTTTTATTACTAGTTTGCCACTGTTAATGAAATATATTAGAGAAATCTTTCCGCCAAAGGTAATAAATCACATCACACCAAAATGTCTACATATGAAGGTATGTAATGATCGATTATAAAGTATGTCTGTGAATACCCATTAACTAGCTGAGTGTTGTTCATTTCACCTAACGTTGAATTAGAGGAACATGGAATACAACAAAATTCAAGAGCTACTCAAGAGGTAGGAGAAATTTCGGAAGAAGAGCAGAGAAGACGAGTTAGGTCCCAACTACAGGGCTTATTTCAAAATTTTGGTAACTCTAGGGGTGAAGGAGATGGATATTCTGATTCAACGTTACTCTTGCAATTATTGTCGCAGTTGCTTCCAGAATCATTACAGGAAGAATGGCTACAAGAAATGGACAAAGGTAAGAATGCAGGCTGTCCGGATAATTTTGCATCGTCTTTACCACGAATCAACAAAAGGAAACTCAAAGTTACTGATAACTGCTCTATTTGCTATACTAATTATTTAGAAGACGAGTACCCCTTGGTAGTTGAATTACCACATTGTCATCATAAATTTGATTTGGAGTGCTTATCTGTTTGGCTTTCTCGAAGTACAACCTGTCCACTATGTAGAGATGATGTTATGGGCCACCGAGTCATCAATGAAATTGATACAACTGAAGCGGAACTAGAAGAAGATTGGGGTATGTACGGTTAGTATTTTTAATTGTGTTAGATAGAAGGTACCTTCTCAAATGTAAGTATAATAGATAGCCAAGTCTTCTCCTCACAGAAGGTACACTTACAGGTGTTTTACGTATCGTAGTAATAAAGAAGATTAGTAACTTTTTACCAGGCCAATATTATTTTGCGCTAACAATATTAATCGCGAGCTGAAAATTTTCAGGCGATATACTACTCATCATCACTATAATACCAACAGCTGATGAAGTGACACAATTTCACAAGGCAAACTAAAAAACAAAAGCATCTAAAATGGGTAAGAGTAGTAAAGACAAAAGAGATTTGTACTATAGAAAGGCCAAAGAACAGGGCTACAGGGCTAGATCTGCTTTCAAATTACTTCAACTAAATGAACAATTTCACTTCTTGGATGATCCAAATTTAAAGAGAGTTGTAGATTTATGTGCCGCCCCAGGCTCGTGGTCACAAGTTCTTTCGAGGAAACTTTTTGACGAAAGTAGTGATCTCAAAAGTGAGGATAGAAAAATTGTTGCAGTGGATTTACAACCAATGTCTCCTATACCTCATGTGACAACTTTACAAGCCGATATCACTCATCCTAAAACATTGGCTAGGATTCTGAACTTATTTGGCAATGAGAAGGCTGATTTTGTTTGCAGTGATGGTGCTCCTGATGTCACTGGGCTGCACGATCTTGACGAATACATTCAACAACAACTAATCATGAGTGCGCTACAACTAACCGCATGCATTCTAAAAAAAGGTGGAGTTTTTGTGGCAAAGATCTTCAGAGGCCGTGATATAGATATGCTATACTCTCAATTAGGTTATTTATTTGATAGAATTGTCTGCGCAAAGCCAAGATCATCAAGAGGTACCTCTCTAGAGGCTTTTATTGTTTGTTTAGGCTATAACCCACCATGTAATTGGACACCAAAATTGGATATCAATACATCTGTTGATGAGTTTTTTCAAGGCTGTTTCTTGAATAAGTTATGTATATCAGACAAACTATCTCGTTGGGATGAAGAAGAAAGAAACGTAGCAAAGTTTATGGCTTGCGGCAGCCTTGAAAGCTTCGACTCGGACGCTACCTATCATGACATACCTTCTTCAATTGTAAGTACCTCTTCGTCCTTGGACCCTGTTCAAAGTCCCACGAACCCTCCCTACAAGAAGGCTTTGGAGTTAAAAAGAAGCGGAAAACTTACAAGATCCGTTTAATAGTGGTAGCGGTACTATTAGCCTAAATTTTAATAGGGTTTCTACATGTTAAGAATATCCACAACATTGACTTTTTCCTGGGATAATATTGAGGTATATATGTTATAGCTATGCAACATACTCATTGTATAATATAAAAAGAAGAAGAAAATGGCAGCTACATTATGTTCTGTGCAGATGTTATGCAGAACAGTGAGGTTCATTTTTATTCTCCTTCCTTCTTGACTTCATCTCTCAAAACATCTGGTTTTAAAGTCGGGAACAACAAGACTTCCCTTATGGTGTTGGAATCGGTCAAGAACATGGCCAGTCTATCAATACCACAACCCCAACCACCGGTTGGTGGTAAACCGTACTCTAAAGCATTACAGAAGGTTTCGTCGACCAATTGAGCTTCGTCATCACCTTGATCCTTTTGTCTTGCTTGTTCCTCGAAACGTGCCCTTTGGTCAAATGGATCGTTCAACTCGGTGTAAGCATTACAAATTTCCTTTGTAGCTACAAAGACTTCAAAACGTTCACATAGGCCTGGTTGATCTCTTGAGTACTTGGCTAATGGAGACATCATTTGAGGGTGACCAAAGATGAAAGTTGGGTTGATACACATGTCTTCTAATTCACCAACAAGTTTATCTAACATACGAGCATTGGTTAATGGAGGAGGACATTCCAATTTGTTGTCGGCAAGAACCTTTTTCAAAAACTCACCAGTTTCAGCGGTATGCAATTGATCACCAGATGGAAATTTGACGTTAAAAACTTTTTCCAATTCTTCAATCATATTGATTCTCTTCCATGGTCTAGAAAAATTCAATTCTAGTTCTTTAGCAGGATCAGCAGGGTCTGGATGGTACTTGATAATATAGGAACCAGTAATCTCCTTGACCATTTCTGAGAACATCAATTCGGTCATATCCATCAAATCATAAACATCTGCATATGCTTGATAAAACTCACAAGTGGTGAATTCCGGATTATGTGTCATATCGATACCTTCGTTTCTAAATTGTCTACCAATTTCATAAACACGATCCAAACCACCAACGACTAATTCTTTCAAAAATAATTCTGGAGCAATTCTCATATACATGTCCATATCAAGATCATTATGATGAGTGACAAAAGGCTTAGCAGTGGCCCCACCAGCGATAACGTTCATCATCGGAGTTTCTACTTCAATAAACTTTCTTTGGTCTAGAAACTTTCTGATAAAACGGATAATTTCAGAACGAGTAATGAAACGGTTTCTAGCGTCTTTGTTCATGATCAAATCCAAATAACGCTTTCTGTATCTGGTTTCTTGGTCCTTGAAACCAAAATGGTCTGCAGGCAACATATGCAAACATGGTGTTAGTAATTGCACTCTGCTAACAAAAACAGAAACTTCACCTTCACCACCCTTCTTAGGTTGGGTTCTTCCGACATAACCTTCAACACCAACAATATCACCCCTCTTCAAAAGGTCGTGATCTTTTTCATAAGAATCTGGGTCGCAATAGTCCTGCAATTGAGACATTAGTTGAACCTCAACACCATCACCGTGAAGAACGTAGAACTTTAATTTGGAACCTGATTCTCTTTTAGCATGAATTCTACCAGCGATGGAAACCTTTTCTTCTGGTAAAGTTTCACCTTTTTTCAAATGCGCATATTTTGCCAAGAACTCGGGATTGGATATAGAAACCTGGAACTTATGTGGGTATGGATTTGGTTCGTGGCTCTTTCTCATTTCTTGGATTTGGCGAGATCTTGCTTCGAAGTATTGTGATGGATCCAAATCAGCCAGTAAATCAGTTTTCTTTTTTGAAACTGGCTTTGGTTGAGCGGTAGCCTTTTTGGCAGCCTTCTTGGCTTCTACTTGTCTTTGCTTCATACGTTTCTTCAATTCAGACTTAGAGACCATTTCTCCAGTGGCCTCATCAAGATGTAAGTTAGCAACACCCTCGCGAGTGGCCTTAACGTCATCTTGCTGTGGCATGTTTATATATTGAATTAACCGTTTAATCGCAAAATTGAGTAGCAAATATATAAGAAATAAGTGAAACACTTGCACACTAATGGTCAATGTTAATAATGTAAATCTTAACTAGTATTAACTTCAAGTCAAGATAAAATAAAGAAAATTTTTCAGAACACCCACTCACCGCATTATCCGATAAATATGACAATAGTTAATAGAATTCTTACTCTTGGCACAGGTATATTATACTGTCAAGAAATAGAAATCAGCTTTCAACTAAACATCAGAAGGGAAGGTTATTAACTGAAGCTGTGTTTATTGTTTGATCATTGCTTTCATTTCTTTGGAACAGTTGGTTGTTACATTGGTAATTGCAATAGTATGCTTGATAGAGAAGACTTTGTAGAGCATAATGATATCCTATCATCACCGGCCAAAAGCAGGACTGCGACACCGAAAAGACTTGGTACGCTTAGGGAAAGGCCTCTAAGGAGAATTCATTCATCAAAAAAGAATTTTTTGGAAATCATCTCCCTTGCAGACAAAACTGAAAATGCATCTCCGAATCCGGCACTCAAACCAAATACACCAAGTAAAGTTCCTCGTAAACGTGGAAGGCCAAGGAAGATACGGGATGGTTCAAACTGTAGCATCGGAGAAAATGAAGAACATTCTATTAGGAAAAAAAGGCAATTGTCCAAGGATAGATTAAGCAATGTTAATGAAGAAAGCAAAACTTCAAAAGTCGGGCAGGTAATGGAAGATAAGAAAAGGGAAGGAGCTAGAGAATCCGAAAGCATTCGTACAACCACTTCAATGACACATGCAAAGAGTACGATTCCGCCAATTGATGATTATTCAGCATCAAAATCACTCGAACTACCTGAGCCTACCACACCCTCGAAGAAGTCATTTACCACTAATCACAATTTTACTTCTCCTTTAAAGCAAATAATAATGAATAATTTAAAGGAATACAAGGACACAACATCTCCAGGTAAATTGACCTTAAGTAGGAACTTCATCCCAACTCCCGTACCGAAAAATAAAAAGCTCTACCAATCTTCGGAAACTAAATCAGCGAGCTCATTTTTGGATACTTTTGAGGGATACTTTGATCAAAGAAAAACGGTGAGAACTAATGCAAAGTCAAGGCATACCATGTCAATGGCTCCAGACATCACTAGAGAAGAGTTTTCCTTGGTAACAAGCTTCTTTAATGAAAATTTTCAAAACCGTCCAAGACAAAAATTGTTCGAAATTCAAAAGAAAATGTTTCCTCAGTATTGGTTTGAATTAACTCAAGGATTCTCTTTATTATTTTATGGTGTAGGCTCTAAACGTAATTTCTTGGAAGAGTTTGCCATCGACTATTTATCTCCAAAAATCACATACTCACAGCAGGCTTACGAGTATGAATCGAAACAAAATGAATCCGTAAATGCCATTCCGTGTCTTATATTGAATGGTTATAACCCTAGCTGTAACTATCGTGACGTCTTCAAAGAAATCACTGATCTTCTGGTCCCCGCTGAATTGACAAGAAGCGAAACCAAGTATTGGGGCAATCATGTAATTTTACAGATCCAAAAAATGATCGATTTCTACAAAAATCAACCTCTAGATATCAAGTTAGTTCTCGTTGTGCACAATCTGGACGGTCCCAGCATAAGAAAAAACACATTTCAAACGATGCTAAGCTACCTCTCTGTCATCAGACAGATTGCAATAGTGGCGTCTACAGACCATATATACGCTCCGTTGCTCTGGGATAACATGAAAGCCCAAAATTTTAACTTTGTATTCCACGATATTTCAAACTATGAACCGTCAACCGTCGAGTCCACGTTCCAAGATGTAATGAAGATGGGTAAGAGCGATACCAGCAGTGGCGCTGAAGGTGCTAAGTATGTCTTACAATCACTTACTATCAACTCCAAGAAGATGTACAAGTTACTTATCGAAACACAAATGCAAAATATGGATAATCTGGCAGCTAACACAGGTCCAAAACGTGGTACTCAAAGGACAGGAGTGGAGCTCAAACTTTTCAATCACTTGTGCGCCGCTGATTTTATCGCCTCCAATGAAATAGCCTTGAGATCCATGCTTAGAGAATTCATCGAACATAAAATGGCCAATATTACGAGGAACAATTCAGGAATGGAGATTATTTGGGTACCCTACACCTATGCAGAGCTAGACAAACTGCTGAAAACTGTCTTAAATACTTTATAAATAGTAATATTATCACAAATCATTGTAATAATACTGACTTTGTTGCCTTTGGTTTCTCATTAGCTGCAATACTGACCAGTAAAAGTTGAAAGACCAGAGAATTCCTTCCTTAAAGCCCTACCTAAAGAACGATTTATATGTATCCTGGTAATCAAACGAGAAATGACCTAGGTTTAGTCTCAGATTTTTTAGGTTTAGACCGCTAATTTTGAAAAACACCTATTTTAATGGTTAAGAACCGAAAAAACTTGAAACCACTGAATAAAATCCATAATCCCCATGACCCCCCTTTTGAATGAGTAAGTTCGATATCATTGTTGAAGCAGATTGGTGCCTCGGGAGCAACAGCAACACAGGACACTACGGAAACCTTTTTTTCGTTGCCATTCTTTTTTAGCTACTACATTCTCCCAAGCTTTTGTTTTCGTCCCTGTCGCCTGTTTATTTTCTTTCTAATTAGCATTGATCATGTCGATCACGAATAGTACATCTAGAAGCGTTTCAGCGATGGGCCATCCGGCGGTAGAGAGGTTCACACCAGGCCATGTTGTCTGCGTAGGTACACATAAAGTTGAAGTGATAAATTATCTAGCAGAAGGTGGCTTTGCACAAATCTACATGGTGAAGTTCGTGGAGTATCTTAATGAGTTCGATAATACTGCGAGTGTTCCTTTGAAGATTGGTGATGTCGCATGTCTGAAAAGAGTGTTAGTACAAGATGAGAATGGATTGAACGAGATGAGAAATGAAGTTGAGGTGATGAAGAAGTTGAAAGGCGCCCCCAATGTGGTGCAGTACTTTGATTCTAATGCCTCTCGCCGTCGTGATGGTGTTCAAGGGTTCGAGGTCCTTTTGCTAATGGAACTATGTCCAAACAAATCTTTGCTAGACTATATGAACCAACGATTGTCAACGAAGCTGACTGAGTCCGAGATTGTTAAAATTATGTACGATGTTGCTCTTTCAATCTCTCAAATGCACTATCTTCCGGTACCCTTGATTCATCGTGATATCAAGATCGAAAATGTCCTGGTAGATGCTAACAATAATTTTAAGTTAGCTGATTTTGGATCTACGTCAACATGTTTCCCGATTGTTACAACCCATCAAGATATTGCTCTTCTGACTCAAAACATTTATGTTCATACCACTCCTCAGTATAGGTCCCCTGAAATGATTGATCTCTATAGATGTTTGCCCATAAACGAAAAATCAGACATATGGGCTCTGGGAATTTTCCTTTACAAATTGTTATTCTTCACCACTCCTTTTGAGATGACAGGGCAGTTTGCCATACTTCATTCCAAGTATGAATTTCCTGTGAATAAATATTCATCGAAGCTAATCAACTTGATCATTATAATGTTGGCGGAGAATCCAAACTTGAGACCCAATATTTATCAAGTACTGTACCATTTATGTGAGATTTTAAATGTGGAAGTTCCAATTGAGGATAAATATACGGAAGGGGCGTATAACTTCTCGAAATATACACAGTTTCAGAATAAACTACAGAATGTTCAATTGCAAATGTATCAGCTACAACAAAAGAAGACTATGCAAAATAATAAATTGAGTGACTCAGAAGAAAGCTTATTGAATGATATGTTTCTTTCTTCTTTTGAAATTTCATCTAAACTTCCTATGAACGCAAGTGATGGCCCTGCGACAGTTCCCAAAATAGCATCTCCAAACGCCAGCAAAGAAGCTGAAGAAGAGAAAGAAGGCCTCTCCAATCAGGGGGAGTCTATCGTATCTGAAGATAAATCATCAAGAGTCAATTCTAGCATTAACAATTCTAGTGCGCCTAATAATCCTAAGAAAATCAATACAATTCAATCTCCAGGAATAGAGGACAAGTCAATTTTTGAAAATAAAACTCCTGGAGAGTTATATTATCCCAGCGTAAGCGAATTAGATACTTACCTAGATAAAGAGTTGGTCAAGCAACCAAGCGATCCAACTGTTTGTGAACAAAGTCCTCGTTTGAACCCACAATCGCTACCACAGAGGCAAAAGAGTACAAGTTCTTATTCTTCTGGTGGGAGATCAATGAAAAGCACTTCGTATGGCGCAGCAACCATCGAGTCAGACGAGGCATTGACAAATGAGAAATCTGTTGGTATTAATAAGATGAAACAGCATAAATCAAATAATCCCTTTCCAAAAATGAATGTTGCGTATCACTCTACGAATGAATTGAACAATGACGCAGGTAACTTCTTTTTAGAAGAGCAACAACAGGGCCAAAGGTATCAGCCAGCGCAAAACCAAACAGCAGCACAAGGGACTAACTATCCAGATGAATCACAGTACCAATCAATAGCAGAACAGCACCAACAACAGCAACAGCAAGATCAGCCCAAGGTACCTGCTAACTACAATCAAAGAAATTTTTACACTGGAAGAGATCGGGCTAATAAGCCTATGCAATTGGGTGGAACCGTTGCGGGCGATAATGGCAACAGAAGAGTCAACTTTCAGAATATCTCTCAAAACTACGCGGTTAACTCTCAGTCAGGATACCTTCCAGGTCAAAATGCCTCTGCAATTCCGATGGTAAGACCTGTTATTTCGATGAATCAGCAGCAAGCCCAACAGATACAAGCTCAACAACTACAAGCTCAACAGATGCAAGCCAAGCAACAGATTCAAGTCAAGCAGCAACTACAAGCTAAGCAGCAACTACAAGCCCAACAATTGCAAGCCCAACAGCAAATGCAAGTTCCAAACACAAGTAATAATGCCAATTACGTCTCTGATAAACCAAGCCAATCTACAGACGATAATAGGAATGCCCAGGTAGGTGAACCGCCAATATTAACAGGAAATGCTGTAAATGAATCAATGCATTCGTCTTCCAAAAACGAAGGTCTTCTAATTGAACTGTCACCATTAAAAGAAGATGCAGTAAAACCATCTTTCGAAGATAGAAGTGTACCTCAACCTGTGGATATGGAAGACGTGGTGGTTACAGGAAATAAAGGCTTAAGCAATCATCGAAATGGCGTTCTGAACCTAAGTTTGAATGAAATGGACTTATCAAGAGACGACACTGGTGCCGCTGTCTCTTCCTTTTCATCTTCTTCATCTTCTTCATCATCAGCTCAACCAGTCAAGCTTTCTGGACGCAAAGGTTCGAGTAAGAGGAACAACTATTCAACTGATGAATTAGAAGATAGCATGGTTTCCAGCGAAAGTATCGATATTGATTTGGATGATGCAAGAAGAGGCAAAAATTCTGAAAGAAGGCCGCTTCATAATGAAAGGGGCCATAAAGATTCGTTAAGACCAAATGATACCAACAAGTCTAACCAATTTAAAAGCATGGATTTTAGTAGTGCATCTACAAGGCAACCGCGACAATCTTTAGATCTAAATTTTCAAGAGGTAAATCTATCCTCTCCGACATTAACTCAAGAGCATAGAAATAAAAACGAGTCGCTAGCTCCGCAATCGCACCACTCATATAGAGCTCCATCTCATGCTTCCACCGCAATAAGTGAGAATAAACGTCATAGTACTGGTCATGAACTGCCAACCCGGTCAAGTGGTAAGCATGACACACATAGGACCGGTTCCAAGCAAAGACACGATTTGGAAAGATACCGGCATTCTAAGGATAGGGACAGCAATAGCAGTATCACTATTAGTACTTCGACTTCATCAGAGATGAGGAAATCCTTTGCGAGGGCTCGGCAATCACTTGATTTAGAACGGGTCCGTCGCGAAGCAATGGCAAGTAATGGATCTAGTAGTGGTGGCAGTAACGGGAAAAGACGGTCCTTTTTCTCGGTTTTCAGAAGTGAGAAATGATCCGATAGATACGGTACATATAAATCCATATACATACATTGTTACATATAGAGGCGTAGACAATCCCTGTATCCTCCTCGAAAACATAATTGATAGAACAATAACTAATCCAATTCTTACGTGCAAATCATATCGTGATAAATGACATATGCTTCCTACTCGCATAACGAAAAGCGCTTAAGAGTAATGGTGCTCATATTCCAAAAAAGATGATACAATATTAGGAGTACTAAAGAGACAATCAGAGAATATAGGTGGAAGACATCATAAGAGAGAACCATGACACTACACAAAAATTCGATGGTGTACATACCCACCATTAAGGAAGCTAAAAGACGTAACGGGAAATCAGAAGGGATATTAAATGCCATTGAAGAGTTGATCGAAAAGCTTTATTGGACTTATTACATTCATTTACCCTTTTATTTGATGGCATCTTTCGACTCATTTTTTCTCCATGTTTTCTTCCTCACAATTTTTAGTTTGAGTTTCTTCGGTATAATCAAATATTGCTTCCTTTAAATGGATACTTATATCCTTATTTAATTAATTGATGATAGTATAAACTGAAAGGAAGCGGACGGGAAAGTCAAAGGAGAATGTCATGGAATATAGAGTACTTACATATACATAATACATAAAATGTTAGTTGTTTGCGGCTATAGGATATAATTTGCAACAGTTAATGTAATTTTGAAAAATGACATCGTTTGGAATGAGATCGAATTTATCACTTGGTGAAATCATAATGAAAAGTGTACTGCAATGGACAAGTAAGAACACTTAATTTCATTTAGAAAGAGAGCCTATAGGGATATTCGTTTTCAGATATGGCAGAAGCGATTCTAGAAAGTATTACTGTTCCTGCAGTTGTTTCAAAAGATGAGTGTATTTACTGTTTTGAGTCCCCTTTTAATGAGCCATTGACTCTCAGCGCATCGCCTAAGCACTCTTTGAATATATGTTTGGATTGTTTCCAAGCTACCTGTAATAGACATCTCCCGCTACACACTCAAGTTACAAAACACTCTTGCGATTCTATGCATTCAACTTATTTGAATATTGCCAAAGTGGAAAAACCAAAGCAAGAAAATGCAGAAGAAAATAATCATAACAAAAAAATAAAACTACAAGTAATTGAGAAGTCAGAAGACGAGACACACAACACTATTTGGAGTTTGGAAAGATTTAGTGGTGAAGGCGTTCCTAGAACTGTACTTTTAGAGTCCACAGAGATTAACATTCCTTCTACATATTTGGAGAAGATTGAGAAAATATTAAAGGCGAAATCGCAAGACTTTGAGGATAAGAAGAATTCATGGGAGTTAGAAATCAGCACCTGTCCTCACACAGAAAACTTCCAAGTTCCCACTAAACCTGAAAATGCTGTGAATCTGAACCAATGCTCTTCGTGCGACCTAACGCAAAACCTTTGGCTATGTCTACATTGTGGTAATATCGGATGTGGTAGAGAACAAATTGGGATTGACGGTCACTCACATGCTTTAGATCATTATCAGAATAACAACAATCACCCTCTAGCTATTAAATTAGGCTCATTAAGCTCTTCAACTTATGATTTGTACTGCTACGCTTGTGACGATGAAACTAGATTTCCAGACAACGTTAACTTGGGGAGTGCATTATTAATATACGGAATCAATATACAAGAAAAGATTGCAAATGAAAAAACTCTAGTTCAATTACAAGTGGAACAGAACGAGAACTGGCAATTTAGAATGACTGATTCCAGTGGTAACGAACTTGAAAAACTATCCTCAAGTAAAGACTATGGCTGTGGCTTGATCAATTTGGGCAATTCGTGTTACTTGAATTCAGTCATGCAAAGCTTATTGAATGGAGGTGTACCAAATTGGTCGTTGGATTTCTTAGGCAGTGAATTTCCACTGGATGTTGTATATCCTGGAAATAATTTGAAGTGTCAATGGATTAAGCTGTTCAATGCTATGAGATGTGAACCAGAACTTTATCCAAACGGTGTCAAACCTACTACCTTTAAAAAATGTATCGGTCAAAATCATGAGGAATTTAGCTCCAACAGACAACAAGATGCTATGGAATTTCTAACTTTCCTCTTGGATTTGTTAGACAGGAAGTTTTTTTCGATTGGTTCGTCTGGTGCTTCAAACGTCAACGACTTGGTTAGGTTCATCATGGAAGATAGATTACAATGCAATAAATGTGGAAAGGTTAAGTATTCTTATGAACCAGCGGAAGCTATACAGATCCCCTTGGAAGAGAATGGCGAAACTCAGGATTTGTTAAAGAGAATCAAAGCATATTTTGAAGGTCAGACGATTGAATTCAAATGCGCCAATTGTAAGGGAAAAGTTACAGCGAATAAAAGGCCTGGTTTTAAAACTTTTCCACAAACACTTGTTTTGAACCCAATAAGGATTAAATTGCAGAATTGGATTCCTGTCAAGACTAGTAATGAAATTTTGTTGCCAGGTTTAAGTGACAAAGATGACGTGCTTGATGTTTCATCTTTTTTATCACAAGGATTTAATTCACAAATGGAGGAACTATTACCTGAAGAGGAGGAAGACCATACAAGCTTTACCCCAAACCAATGTAGTATTTCCCAGTTGCTTGAAATGGGGTTCACTCAAAACGCTAGTATACGCGCCCTATTCAATACCGGAAATCAAGATGCGGAGAGCGCCATGAATTGGTTATTTCAACATATGGATGACCCCGATTTAAATGATGCCTTTGTTCCTCCTCCTACTGACCTCAAGAAAGTTAAGGGAGGTGTTGATGAGACTTCATTGGCTTCGATGCAATCTATGGGACTGAATCCCAACCTATGCCGTAAAGCTTTAATAATCAACAATGGCGATGTCAACCGTAGCGTAGAGTGGGTCTTCAATAATATGGATGACGACGGAAAGTTGTCTGAACCCGAAGTGCCAACTGAACAACAGCAACAACAACAAAAGGATTATGGATATCCGACCGCTAAACCATACGTTTTGACTGCAGTTATTTGTCATAAGGGGAATTCTGTTCATTCAGGACATTATGTTGTGTTTATCCGTAAACTAGTAGCTGATAAGTGGAAATGGGTTCTTTATAACGATGAGAAACTGGTTGTTGCCGAAAGCATTGAAGATATAAAAAAGAATGGCTATATTTACTTCTATACAAGGAGCTAAAGAAAATGATTTTCTTAAATTCATATGTGTATATCTGTATATACAGTATGTGCGTGTGGTTAAGTTCATTGAATTTAAAATTCCTACGTACTTAAATATCGAATTAAATTCTACTAGCTATTACTTGGTGTTTTTTTTTTCTTTTTTTTCTGTGACGTTCGCCGCTAAAAAAACCATATGAAACTAGAAGAGAGTACATCGTTTGATTAAACAATAAGAAAGAAGAGTAAACGATAGTCAAACTTAATAGTAAGAGAATCAGCTGGCTTGGTACTTTATATTTTTGAATTGACCTCATTCTATTAGCATACACTTCCTGTTTGGAATATCACTGTAGAAAATGAATTACATGGCTTATGATTATGATCCCCAACATTCGTTGGAAACGTCCTTTAACAATTTGGCGTTTCATCCACACCAACAGTCACAGCAGCAAGCCCTGTATGAAGCTGGTGAAAGAAATGATGCCAGATCAGGATTAATGAACCCTTTATCGCAGACAAATAAATTGAATAATTCCATGATTCCTCAGGGTTCATCGGCTAGTCCATTAACAGGTCAACATGGCTTGAACAATGCAGCAAGTTTCAACATGCCTGCATCAATGAATACTTATAATTACCAGAATGTACCACAAGCACCTTTGAGGAATTCTCTCAATCATAATAATATCATGAATGGGGCAACTGCTAATGATTATTGGCTGGATCCAATGAATAATATGACAAACAACAAAGATGCTAACGGAAATCCCAGTGACTCAATGTCTTCAATGTCCAATATGACTACTAAGACCTCAATCAATGGTGCGGCATTTAAGAATTCTTTTGTTCCTTTTAATCATGCGACAGCGCTCTCGATGAATAATGTCAATAGCTGTGAGTTGAATTCGAATAAAGATGACAGAACGGAAGCATTAGAAGTGGAACTTCAGATAAAGGAGAGTCAAATTGAATCATTAGAGAATGAAATTCAGAGGTTAAAGAAAGTATTTAATGAGGGTCTTAGCTACAAGCAAAATGAATATAAGTACGCGAAGGAGCATTCCCATATACCCCAAACTTTTGAATTGCCAGCTTCATTGGAAGTTATTTTTAGGAAGTTATCATCTTCACTGCGTGTGAAGGAAAAAGAGTTAGCAGAAACAAAGGAAAATTTGGAAAGTATACTGACTGCGCTAGCTTTAAATCCAACAAATTCAGTGACCAAGTACGGTAGATATGATGCAGAATCGATTGCCCATAAAATGGTGGTAAGGTTAGAAAACTTAACCAGTGAAAACAAAGAAATGGCTAAGATGTTAGCATATGGCAGATCAAAAGAAACTCAAATTGAACTGCAGTTGGTTAAAAAAGAGAATATAGAATTAAGAGAAAAGATTGCCTCTCTGGAAGCCCATTTGGCTTTGAAGGAATCTTCGAAAGAAAATGTTGCTAATTGAAAAATTCTTTTTTCAGTATGGAAGAAGAAGATGTAGCTAGTGCTAAAAAGCAAAACAATAATATGCACATATATAGGTATATGTATTTCAGGAAAAAGTTCTCATAAAAAAAGAACCTGGAATTATAGTCTCTAGGTTGCCGCTAAAAATTACTAAATGCTGTCATTTTTAGTGGTGGGTTCTATTTGGTAGTTCGGTTAAAGTTTTTTTCATTTGAAGGGTCAACTTGAGCAAATATTTGCTTGCTCATTTTTCTATTTAGTCAAAAGTGGCATGTAACCTCGTTTTTAGGTTGGAAACCATTCATTGAAGTACTTCTGGAAGTTAGCATTTCTTTCACAATTATTGGGATTTCTGTACACTTCAATGCAAAATTTAAGTGTCTCGACTTATTTCTGCCAATTTACACATTTTGCTTGTTTCATCACAACAACGTATTTTCAAACGTGGAAATCTAAAATACAGATTAATAATGGGTTCTTTTACTGTATACTATTTAGGACATTTATCAGCGCTCAATTTAAATGATACAATCTAATTCTAGTACTGTTTTAATGGCAGGATATCCGTTCTTCGTCGCACGCCTCACAAATTTACAACCGAGGACCCTGTGCCATTTTATTTTAGTAGCTACCACTATAAGAATATTAAAAGAATATTTCTTGGCAGAGAGCATCAGTGGACAAAGTGCATTAACATAGCTCACATGCCGGCGGTGCAGGCACAGCATAGATCGATTAAACAGAGGCAACACAAAACATTTGCAATGGCTGAACAGCAGTCACCACAGTTACAACAACAACAGCAGCAATTATTTCTTGGTGGTGGTGGCCCTTGTTGTATGTATATAGGTTGTGGTTGTGGTTGATAATACATTGGTTGTGCCTGATAATATTGATGCCTCATTGGAAGGTCGTGTACTTTCTTTTATTACCGAGAATGATAATTCTCTTTTTCAATTCTCCAAGATATAAGAAACTATATGAAGTCAGCATCTTAACCAGCTGTAGGTATGGTTTTACGTGTATTTTTATACATAATTGATGCCTGCTGGAAAAGTGCTATTCGAGGCTGAACGGAATTATCCTAAAAATAAGCATTGCTCGGCGTTGCGGTATTATAACGGATCATAGTGGTAACCAAAATGCCAAGAAAATTCCCGTAGATGTATCCGTCAAATTGTGCTGGAGGCTTAATCCATCCTACTTTAGCGGCAGCACGGCTCAGCCTCAAATGTGCTAGATCCATTCATTTAGCCTCCGATAAGTTTACGCATCGTTTCAATGTAAAAAAAGGTCTTACCCGGACTCGAACCGGGGTTGTCCGGATCAAAACCGAAAGTGATAACCACTACACTATAAAACCTATTTTCTGATGCGTATCAGATACATCAGGCTGGATCATTAGGGGTAAGGCAGGATAGAGTACATCAGGTATGGCTCCACCTTTCTTAGATGTGAGAGACGGTGAATTTTGAGACAATTGTTGGGGTTCCACTGTTGATAAAGACAATAGAGTTAGGTATATAGAATTGTTGGACTGAAAATCTGTTGGAATGAAAATCAACTAGCGCCTATTAACTAGTAGTCATACTACAAGTGTATTATCACACACGGTGTTAGAAGATGACATAAGTTATGAGAAGCTGTCGTCGAAACTAGAGGAAGTTGAAATGCAAGGATTGATAAAATGGCAATAAAAGTATAGACAGAATTATGTAGAGTTACGGATTCCATTTATTGGATTCCTATATCCTCGAGGAGAACTTCTAGTATATTCTATATACCTAATAATATTGCCTTTATCAACAATGGAATCCCAACAATCATCTCAAAATTCACCCATTTCTCAAGAATATACTAGAAGTTCTCCTCGAGGATATAGGAATCCAATACTAGCTGATAGACAATTGTTGATTCTTATTTCAACGATGATTATCATTGTAGTTGATCGTGATAATATTTTATTGACACTTTCACAATATCTTTATTTTTTCTAAGGATGAATGGAATCTTCATTTCCGTTTACAATATATAATCATGAAACACCCTACTCTTAGCCAAGAAGTAGTCACTCACAGAGAATCATTATTCGCAATTTTGAATATTATAGACACAATATTAAACTTCTAGAAAACCAGTAGCTGGAGTACAGTCGCTTTTATAATTTTTAGTATTTATTGAACTCGTCCAACCCACGCTGGTAGCCTTGGTCCCATTCCCACATGAATTCACTGTCTTTTTTGGCAAAAATGTATTCTGCCCTTCTTTGCGCTTTCCAAGAATGCCATCTACCTATCAACGAATTGTCAAATTTCCTAAAAGCGTGTATATCATTAACAGCTGTCTCTATACCATCCTCAAATCTCCAGTGTTCAAAATTTTTACCTTTACCGTCCCAATAAGCCTTATGCTCATCAATTATTGAGTCTATTTTCTTCCTGTCGATTTGCAAACCATTACCGTGAGGACGTTTCGGCAAATTACCATTTTGCATCATGGGTGCTAAACCCCATTCACCTCCATCACCATACTCGAATTGTAAAGTCCAAAAAAACCAGCCCCAACTAGCTACATGAGAAAATATGTTTACTTGAGTTTGTACATATTTTTGAACAATAGCAGCTCTGTCACCAGACGTTTTTTCCCATGTTTGTCCATCAAGAACACCAGAGAATTCGCCAACGGTATAGTCGGCATCCTCATAAGGAAATTTCACAGTATTCGGCAACTCCTTAATAATTGTATTGGCATTTTTAGACTTGTCAGAGTCAGAAAAACAGCGATATACATGTGAATCAATTACCACAGTGTTGCTGAAATTCTTTTCTTTTGCCCAATCTGCCCACTGCTGAGGCCACCAGCCATCAGATATTACTACTGGCAAACCAGGTTGAAGCTTTTCAATGGTATTAATGGCTTCTGAATAATAGAATTTCTGACCCTTGGAATTGTTATCAAAATATGCTTCATTAACCACTTGAACTCCAATGATATTCTCATTCTCTAAAGTCATAGTCTTAATAACCGCAGGTAAAATATCTTCATAAACTTTAGTCATGTACTTTTCTTTGCGGAAAAATTTAGCTTCGCCATTCTTTGAGCCGCTGTGAGAGTCGCCATTAGCGCCTCCTGGTAGGCCATGCAAATCTATCAATACACCAATGTTCATTTCTTTGCACGTGCTTATCAACCCGGAAAGTTTTTCCCAGGGTTTGGCTAGTTCATAAACCTTTTTTAAGGACGCAAATGGTAATGAATCTAAATGTTTCCCATCTTCGACGTGCCAGTATCCGATTGGAATACGTAAAGCTGTAACATGTGCATCTTTAGATAGCCATTCCCAGTCAATTCTATCAATATATTTCTTATAGTGGTTGTGCAACATTTCTGCAACGTCTTCAGTAGAATGCTTCTTCAATTGTTGAGAAATTGCATCGAATTCAGAATCATATTCTTTGCCATCGATGGTGCATAGCGTCTCTTTAGAAAAGATCCATGGCTCCAGTACAAACAAAGCCCCTAAGTTTACACCATAATTGTAACGATACTTGTAGATAGTTGACTTATCGAGATCCTTTGCGGATGGTAATTTTGGCAATGTAGTGGAGAATTCTTTACCTCCCTTTTCAGAAACCTTGAAATGCTCAAATTTGTTTTTTAGTGAGCTAATCATTTCGTACAGATCCCAGAGACTTTCACTTGATGCTAAAAATGGCCCCGATGTTTTCTTTAACCGATTCTTCTTAAAAGTTGCCCCGATAATAAATTGTGCATCCTAGTTCATCCCCCTAATTCTCTTGTTTGCGTACTCTTACTCCCCGGTAAGGGTAAAAAATAATGAAGGATGCGAGGTTCGAACTCGCGCGGACAACCGTCCAACAGATCTTAAGTCTGCCGCCTTAGACCACTCGGCCAACCCTCCATATAAATAACTGAAAGCTTTTTTAATAAGAATCTATGAATAATTAATGGAATTTAATTGTTCTTTCAGTTATTGCTGTTTATACTTCCATCAAAAATTGCGATATTAGTTCTCCTTATGCCTCAGCTGGAAACTTGATGCTCAAGAGTATTTTTCTTTCTCTTGTATACCACTTTTAACCAGTTTTATTCAGTACCTTCAACGATTATTAAATTGTTTCAAAAGGCAAAAAAAGAACGCAAATTTTCTAAAGATATCCATGGTTAGCTAATATAAGCAATTTTAGAACAGAAAAACATCACAACTTATGGAGAGACCATCTTTTTTGGACCAAGAACCACCGGCCGGTTATATACCAGGTATAGGTCGTGGTGCTACTGGATTTTCAACTAAAGAAAAGCAAGCGATCAATACTGATGACAAAAGCAGAAGAATATCGAAAAGATACCGTGAAAGCGTAAACCGTAGTTACCAAAGTCAATCCGAAGATGATGAAGATATAGAAGCTGCAAAAGTATTCAAAACACTTGAATTGAAGTTAGCACAACGAAAAAAGAAAAGAGTTAATGAGAATAATAATGACAAACCAACAGATACATCCATTGTAAAAAGGCAATTTGCCGATTTAAAGGAATCTTTGGCTGCTGTGACGGAGAGTGAGTGGATGAATATTCCAGATGCCACAGATTTCACAAGACGTAACAAAAGAAGCAGAGTTCAAGAGCAATTAGTTAGAAAAACTTACGCTGCACCTGATTCGTTAATAACTGGAAATGTTGATTTAAACAAATTAACGGAAGAACGAGAAAAGCTACTGATATCTCAAATAGATGTAAACATTGCACAGTTGAAGAACACAAGTGGCCATAGCCAAGTTGAGAAATCAAATGCAGCTACTGATGCGCTAAGTTACTTAAAGAATTTAGAGAACGATAGGGCAAATTCCCTCTCAGATGCGACATTGGAAGATTTGCAGAAGATGCGCACAATTCTAAAATCATACAGAAAGGCAGACCCAACAAATCCGCAGGGTTGGATAGCTTCTGCCAGATTAGAAGAAAAGGCCAGAAAATTCTCAGCAGCAAAGAGGATAATAGAGAACGGTTGCCAAGAGTGCCCGAAAAGTTCGGATATTTGGCTGGAAAACATTAGACTACACGAATCTGATATTTATTATTGTAAAACACTAGTAGCAACAGCAATTAAATTTAACCCAGCATCTGCACTTCTTTGGTTTAAAGCTGTTGATTTGGAAAGTACAACAACTAACAAGTATAGGGTAGTAAGAAAAGCACTTCAAGAACTACCTCGAAATGAAAGTCTATGGAAACTGGCTGTAGGCTTTGAAACTGACAAAGTGCAAGCAGCGAAAATGTTGGAGAAAGCCACCCAGTTTGTTCCACAAAGTATGGATCTCTTAACCGATTATATTAACCTTCAAAGCTATCATGATGCCAAGATGACTTTGAATTCCTTTAGAAAAGTTCTACCGCAAGAACCAGAAATTTGGATAATAGCTGCACTCTTGGAAGAACGTAATAATCCGGATATAGCCTTAGATAGATTAACCCATTTGCTCAAGAATGGTTTATTGGAACTCTGCAAGAACGGATACAGAATGACTTTGTCGGCATGGTTCAATCGTGCGGAAGCTTTAAGTGATGGACCTAATTCACGTAAAACGAGCCAAGCTATTGTTCATGCTGTGTTGGATTCTTTTAAAGAAAACGGTGAGCACGAATCTGAGTTAATTAATATTGATCAAACATTGGAAAAGTTGCCAAACACGATGGTAAGAATTTTTGTTCTGCAAAAGCTTATTCAGTGGGATCCTTGCGATGTAGCTCTTTGGTCCAAACTGAAAATTGCTGCCGAAAGCTATCATAAAATTGAAGAACTATTAACATTTTTCCAGGAGCTGCTATTTCACTCCAAGAAGAGTGATGAAATTCGTGCAAGTATTAAAGAGAATAGCCCTGATTTGTTTATGATGTATATATTCGAGTATTGGAAGTCACATAAGGGGGACACTAGGCAAACATTGAGTATTATTGACCAGATTATAGGTTTTGTACCGTACAATTTGGACCTGCGCTTTTTCAAGATGAAGCTATTAGGCCATTCATCACAATTTAGTGAGTTAGAAGAGTTTTTTCATGAAACTTTCATAACTTTCAGAAATCATAAAATGCATGGCACAGAACGCTTATACCATAAGTATGTAGATTTTCTCCGGTATCAAGGTTTGAATAAAAAAGCTATAGAATTTTTGAATGAGAAATGTCTAACCAATTTTCCCAATTGTCACAAATTTTTCTTACAATTAGGTCAGGTTTATCATTATATGGGCAATATAGAAATGAGCAGACAATCGTACTTATCAGGTACTAGAATTGTACCTAACTGCCCTTTATTATGGGTATCGCTGTCAAAAATTAATGAGATTGACCTAAGAAATCCAGTAAGGGCAAGATCCATTTTAGATAGAGGACTGTCAAAAAATCCTGGTGATGCATTATTCCATATCAGCAGGGTCCAAATGGAAATAAGACTTGGTAACTTAGACCAAGCGGAGTTACTGACTACGCAGGCATTACAAAAGTTCCCAAATAATGCTCTACTCTGGGTAGAACAAATCAAGTTATTGAAGCATGCGAGTAGAAGTTCATCAAAAAAAACCATTTTTCATGACGCTCTAAAAAAAACACAGAATGATCACAGAGTTCTTTTGGAAATTGGATTATCTTTTTATGCAGAAGCTCAATATCAAATATCATTAAAGTGGCTGGAGAGAGCACTTAGGAAGTCGCCAGTTTACGGAGATACTTGGATTTGGTTATTTAGAACATACGCGAAGTTAGGTAAGGATCCTATTGACCTTCATAAAATGTTTGACCACTACGAACCTACTGACGGCCCTGAATGGTTAGCTACTGCTAACAGTGTAAAATTTCAATACTGCACACCTAGGGAAATTTTGCTACGTTCAATAGATAAAGAAAAAAAAATAGAGTAATCCTGTTCAGTATTGTTTCTTATTTAGCGTTTACATATATTTGATAGAATCAATGCAAAAAGAAGAAAGATAAGAGAATTAAATTTTAATTAGGATTATAAGTAGCACTTCACAAGTATTAAGACAATAAAGGGTTCTTTACAAACGTAAAAAGATGAAGCAAAATGATGTATATGTTTAAGGAATTTATTCGTATTTTTGATGAAAAGAAATTTAGAAACAGTGCATATCTACCTGCGGCTTTGATCGCTACCATTCTCTTTTGCCTCACTCTCATATACTAGTAGTTCACTTTCGTACTTTCTGGTACGGCGGGTAGGAAAAAGATCATAGCACTTAACATGCTCAATAACCAAACTCTCAGCCTCAAATAAAGCAACGTTAGGAAAAAGTAGGAGAAAAAGTTACGAGACTATCGGAACAAAGCCTCTATTCAGATTCAGTAGCCACACCTTCCTCCTCTTCTTGAGCCTTCTTTGCCTTCTTGGCCTTCTTTGCCTTCTTGGCCTTCTTCTTGTCCTTCTTATGCTTCTTCTTAAGCTTTAACTTTTCCTTAATGCTAGAGTCAGAATCAGATGACTTGAAAGAAGCTGGAGATGGCATTTTCTTTTCTGCAACTGGGCCAACACTCTCGGGTGCTGTGTCGAAGATTAAACCTAATCTTTCAATCCCTAGGTAGTTAGCTAATGGCATGAAAAGAACTGGCATGACGGATAAGATCAACAAATCGATAATACCATAGAAAATGGTAGCGGAGTCTGGTTGTAGAACGTTACCACCATCAGTAATACCAAAGCAAGTTGGATAAGCAATCAACCATAAAAACATGATGATACTCATAAAGGTGATGAAGACGTTAGAGACATCTTTACCTCTAGCTTTGACCAAGTTGAACGTAGTAGTCATTAAACTAATACAAACGACAATGGCAGCACCAATACCGATGGTGTAGTAACCCCACTTGTAAGTGGAGTGGACGCAAGCAGCGATTAACCAACAAACAGTGAATATTTCGGTCATACCAACATTGAAAGCAATTTGCCACAATGGAGTACCACCAAGCAGGGACATTTGAAT
Source organism: Saccharomyces jurei (assembly GCA_900290405.1). Classification (NCBI taxonomy): domain Eukaryota; kingdom Fungi; phylum Ascomycota; class Saccharomycetes; order Saccharomycetales; family Saccharomycetaceae; genus Saccharomyces; species Saccharomyces jurei. Next base: position 330,467 of record LT986463.1, on the reverse strand, counting down.
AATTGGCCATGGGAAAGCCAAAAACCAACCAACATATCTAGCATAGAAAATTTGTCTGTAACCAGGGTGCTCTTTTTGAGTGGAGGTTTGAACGTGATTGTACTTTGCTCTAACTGGAATCCAACCCAAGTTGGAAGCCATGGTGAAATAGGCAATTGACATAAATAAATTTGGAGCAATGGCGGTATAATAAACGAATCTATCTCTAACTGGTTTTCTAAACATTAGTGGGACTAGAATCACACCAAATAGTAAGTTAACACAAAAGACGGTGAAAAGCCAATCTGAGCCGCGAGATGTAATGTGGAAATCAGCACCAGTTGGAGGGTTGATTTTGATGGCTTCATTACCACCTCTTTTCAATAGTTCGACGTAATCAGACATTATGTTGCTTCTTTTAGTTATAGTGTCACTTTGAGTTATCAGGGAAATTAGAAGTTTATTTTGAAATTAAATATTAATAATTAAAGAATTAGTGGTTAAAAGTTATTAGGTTGTTTTGGAATTAAATGAAAAAAACTCTAAATTGATTAAAAATAACCAGAATAAGCTATTAGTTTTGAGTAAAAAAGGGTTTGAGAAAAAAAAATAATAGTAAGTTCTTAGGACTTCTTATTGATTTCAAATATCCAATGATAAACAGATAGTCTTTTTCGAAGAAATGTTACTGTTATTTGCTGACACAATCCGGACACTTGATTATATAATTGGCAGAGGTGAAAGGATTAATAATAAATGTTGCTGAAAGAGAGAAGTTAAAAGTAGAAGGCCATAATTGTCACGCAGTTCTTTATGTAAACCGAACAAGTTTGGTTCTTTATATATCTTTTGGGTAAGCTTCCAGTAATTGAAAGGATTATGAATAAGCAACATCCCGATGAGGAATCATCCCGATCTAACATTGAATGTTCTAGGGGTTTTACTAAGACATCTAATTGAAAACCTCAGATATCCAGTAAACTATTAAGATGACGAAACTATTCGCTTACACAGAAATAGTGAAAGGCATTTTTGCTTTTACAAGAGGCTATTTTTTTCTTCATGCTTCTTGAAGGGATTCATGCATTGAACCTTAGAATATTGCGTAGGACAATAACTCGAGGTCAAGAAAAAAACAGCTCAGATTTCCTATTTGAGGCAAATTATGCGGAAATTGAGGAACTGAAAATCACGGAAGTGGTACCAAAATTGGTAAGATGTTTTTAATTTACCCTTTTTTCCATTCTCCATTTAGGACCAATAGTGAGTTTGGAATATCCCTTACCCATTGGTGTGATGTGATGCCCATAGTTATATCCCTCAGGGAACCGGACGCATGAAGGCGGGAGGGATTTACATTGTGAGACGTGTCGCGTGACATGATTGAACACATTGGCCTACATAGTTAAGATATTCAAGGAAAAAGTAGATAGACTAAATTACATTATTGATGAATGGTCAATTTCTTTTCAAACTAACCAATGAATTGTTTGCTGCCCTGATCTAGTTTGTCTACTCCTTTTCCAACAGCGGTAGGCTTGAAGATGGCAAGAAAAAGTAGCTTCCTAACCTCCGTCTAGAAAAAAAAACCGAAGGTTCTTCCGGCGATTTTCGGAAACATGCAGAAAAGTGCTTGAAGAAATCATAGGTAAATTCACTCGGCATGTCTCACAGACTGCTAGAGAACGGTCTAGGCCATGCGCGTAAAATGGGAAAGGGTTCGCCCCATGGCAGTGGCTGCCATACGAGGTCGCAACCAAGACTAGGTATCTCAAAGCGGTATGCCAAGTTAAGAGAGAAGGGCTATGGAGGCAAGCGGGTAGGTTGTGTTTTTAGGGAAGGTCATCTAATGGGGATGGTTGTCGCTCGGGGAAGAAAACTGCTCAGGGCGGATAACGGGAAACAACATGTTGTAGTTGCCTCCTGTTGAAAGGAAATGAAAAGACAAAGAAAGGAAAAACAACTCAAAGGTTGAGAGAAAAATAATTCAAGAGCCAAGAATGGTATTATATTTTGGTTTAGCTTATTCGTGCCTTTTTGTTTAATTATTACTCAACTGGTATATGTAATTGAGTAAATATTTAACATCTGTTTTGTTTTGTTTTTTCATTTACGACATCGGTATGTGTTTTTCGACATGTCTTCGCCATTTCTGTGAGAGTTTCCGAATATCGGCTAAAATGGTTAGTAGTGCACAATCGTCATTCAAGTGCGGACCCAATTGCTTTTCCTAATGGAGCGGAAGGAGAGCCGGTGAAATGAGGACATACTTAATTCAATGTGGCCCTTGTATGCCCTGTAAATGTGATGGTTATATCGGAAATGGAAAAAGGCATCATATAATGACAAAAAGTTCAAAAAGAGAAATTGAGAAGGCCAAAGGAAGACGTCATAAGCAAGGCCTGCTCCTTCTTGGGCACCTTTCGTTAAGTTAACGCATTTTTACAAAATAAGAAACTGAATGAGTAAACACTTGACAAAAATTCTAAAAAAAAACCTCTTTTTCAGATTCTCTTGGTCGGCTAATTTTAAATTGTAGAACTACAACTCGTGTTTCACCCTTAACCTCGAAGTAGGGCTGGTATTATCTTTCAGTTATTTAATGAGTGTCGCGAACAATCAGATAATGTACTTACCCGCTTGAGCTTTAAGGGGAATCAAGAGTGTATTCAAAGCTTATGGACAAATATGAAGTTCATTATGTAAGAATCCTCAAGTTGGTTTATAAGCATTAAGCAATTAGATACTTTTGACAATGGGTGCCGGTGGCGATTTTGAAGAGATTGTGTTGCGCGATTTAAGATCGTACTATCACGTTCCTGGTGCTATACATAGTGAAGGAATAACCTTTGTTAAGGAAACCGGTACATTGCTATGGGTTGACATTTTTAAAGGCCAAGTTCATAAGGTTGAAGACATAGAACATCCCGGGTCCAGTCATTCTTCTTTTTCAATTACGAGAGCAAACTATGGTAAGAACTCACCAATTGAGTATCCTCCCAACCCGGATGATTTGAAGGAATCCGTAGGTTGCATCTTTCCAATACTCAATGATGCTTCCCACGATGAAATTAAACAAGTATTATTTGGGAGTAAATTCGGTATAGGTAGGTTAGATTTTGACACCAGCGAATGGGAGTATGTCATTTTATATTCCGAATGTTCTGAGTTAAGCACGGACAGAGCATATAAATTGAGGTCTAATGATGGGAACATTTCACCGGATGGGAAATATATTTACATAGGACTAATGAGTGACTTTCCATTTGAATTGGAACCTATTGGGTGCATACTCCGTGTTAATCTTTTAGCACAGGAAGTAAAGCTCGTTTGGAACTGTTTGTTGATTCCTAACGCTATCCATTGGGATGAAAGCGATAAAAAAACTATGTACATTACGGATTCCTTAAACTTCACTATTTGGAAATGTCCTGGTGGCGACTTGTTAAAACGTGAGGAGCTTATTGACGTGAAAAACTCGAACAATCAATCATTTGAATCACCTGAACCAGATGGAAGCGCTGTTTGGTTTAGCAAAGACGGAAAACAATCTGGATACCTGTTCATCACTGTCTGGTCTACATGTAAAGTTCAAATGTATGACTTAGCCAACGGAAAATTGCTTAAAGAGTTCATTCTGCCAGAGCAGACACCAAGAGTTTCATGCTGTTGTTTTGTTGGTAAGGATCTCTTTGTTACTACTGCCAATGCAGAAATCAATGGTGCTGTAAGAGCCGGCTCTGATAAGGATGGTGGTTGCATCTATAGAATTCGAAACGCGCTAGATGGAAATGTCCCTATGGAATCTACAAAGCGGCAACCACTCTACTAAACATGCACATGTACACTTACTTATATATGAATATAAACACATACACGGTATTATGTACCTGGCATAATTATGACACAGCTTACACGTGAATCGAAGTGATGATTCTCGTATTGGTTATTGTATATTGCATCACCGCTACTGTTCGATCGCCTCACAGTGAGGGGGAAAACCTAAGGGGCGGGCAAACACAACTAGATAAAGACCGGAGGAAGAAAAAGAAACAAAAAAAGGTATTGGACGTTTTGCATTTCTCGAGAAAAACATCTAAGAAGATCTTCAATATACAATACGACTCTATACACATATTAAGCCATATAGAAAATGCCAAAAGTTGCCATTTTGATTTACTCAGTAGACGACACAATTGCTCAGTTAGCAGAAAATGAAAAAAAAGGTATTGAGATAGCCGGCGGTGAGGCTGAGATTTTCCAAGTACCAGACGTTAGCTACAAAAGTGAGATTGAGGGAGAAGAAGAGGAAGAAGAACAAAGCAAACGCGGGAAGACTAATGCGGATTTTTCTTACAAAATTTTAACTAGAGAAACATTGGTCGAGCACGATTACTACTTGTTTGGAATACCTGCCAAGTTTGGTAACTTCCCCGCGGAGTGGAAAACTTTCTGGGACTCCAATACCGGTGGACTTTGGGCAAAGGGTTCTCTACATGGTAAAATTGCCGGCTTGTTTGTCTCGGGCGCAATTAGCGGCAAAGGGGATACGGAAATGTGCATCATGAACGCAATGAGCACTTTGGTCCATCATGGAATCATCTATGTCCCATTGGGATACAAGAACGCATACAAGGAATTAACCGACACTGATGATGTCAATGGATCCTGCGCCTGGGGCGCGGGATGCGTCTCTGGAGTGGACGGCGGCAGATCGCCAAGTGTGTCCGAGTTGAAGGTTCACCAATTACAAGGGAAGGCGTTTTATGATCGCATTAAAGACTTGTAAATCTGTGTATGTCTCATTATACATAAAGTAAGATATAACTTAACTCTAACAATGCAGGAAAATACGGCCGAGGGTCAATGGGAAATGTTCCTTCCACGCCATTTGCCCGATAATTGCTCTCTTTCTTTCTTTCCCGACGGCCCGGCTGCAGGTGGCGGGGTAGTGCTGGATAAAAACGTGGGGGAGTGATTAAAATCATATGATCATTGTGTCAATAGAGGAAAATCTTATAGTTATCACCATTGACCTCGCAACGAGCTGCTAGTATTTGTTATTAGCCACACATCCCCCCCCCCTTTCATTAACTAACACTGCATAAAATAGATACTGCTTCATGAGTTGCCATTTCTTTCTTAATGCGTCTTTATATATGACAGTTTGTTCGTAGGCGCTTCAAATTTAACATTGCCTCGAACGTTATATCGTCGTTCTTGCCATATATAATTCGGTAAAGCGTTGTATTGAAATAAAAGAAGAAAAGGGAGGAAAACGCTTTGTAATAATGACCTTGAGTAATTGCGGATCCTTGGATAATTTATTCTACGATCCGCCCGAAGAAGAGGAAAGTAATAAGTATATCGAAGCAGTCAGAATTTTGATAAGTAGAAACGACATACTACAATCTCCTACAGCTGCAAATGGGACGTGCGGTTTGAGAAAAGTCAAGTCATTGAATGCCAAGCAATGGAAAATAAACAAAAAACAAAAATATGTGTTGCCAGCAGTGAAGAAGAGAAAGAATTTTGATTTTAATGAGCAAAGGAGCCTGATCTTGAATTTGAATTTATGGAAGTTTATTAAATTTATTAATTGTAACGGTAAAAAAAACTGCAATAAAAACAACAAGCATGTGGTGCATATGAAGAAGATTGTAAAGAATGACAACGTTTCACCGTTACTCGAATACGAGAAAATGGACAACGATCAAAGATTGGAGAATCTTTTCTGGAGAAGCTGGTTCAAGGCACATAAGAGAAAAGATACAGTGGACTGCCAAGAAGAAAGGCATATCAAATTCAACGATAATGTTGAACAGTGCGTTATCACTGATGATCATTTCATACAAAGGCTCCCCCCAGCTCGATTGAATCCAGTAGATAACCAACGCCCTTACTTGCAGTCTGGACTCAATTCCCTTACTCACTACGCAGCAAGTAGACGAGTTTTTTACGATTATAGCCGTGTCTACGTCGCCAGTGATGCTATTACTATTGCAGCCGCTACCACTGCCACTGCCACTGCCATTATCAGTAGTGACAATGGGGATCATCAGCATAAGTATGATGTTCGCGACGTTCCAAGGAATATCCTACCACCAGATGGAGAAACAAATTTCAGTAGTGTGCTTCGTGTTGACTCCGACCTCAAGCTATCTAGCATAAGTCATCATTCCCCCGCCATCTCTTCATCGACTTCTAGCCATTCAACCTTTATTTTCGAATCAGAAACTGAAACTGAAACTGACTCTGACTCTGACTCTGGCATTGAAATTGACTCTAATATAGACACTAGTATAACCGGCGTACCGTTATGACCCCTTTAAATAATTTTTCAATACTTAGGAAACTGCGTTTCGCCCTCTCTTAAAAGCTCATTACACTAAGGACATCAATCTATCATGTGATCTCTACCTATATTATTGTTACCCGTCTTCAAGACCGAGTGTATTCCGGGTGGCAAACCAGAGGCGGCCAAGGGACCTACCCTCACAAAGGACAACGACAAACAAATGGCAGCTTTCTAGACCTCACAAGGTAAAACTACAATAACCAGGCTGTTATTACCCTGCTGTGAACGTAACCTAAAGTAAATAAAGAAAGATCATCGCGAGCAAGTTATTACACATTGTTGGCTACTAGTTTGAACTCAAGGTACTGCTGCTGAATTAGAATACTTATATCTCAATCGACATGCCCTCAGATCATAACGACAAAAACGCGAATCAAGAGTCCGTTGAAGAGGCTGTTTTGAAATATGTCGGTGTAGGTCTAGATCACCAAAACGCTGACTCTCAATTGCGTTCGAAGGATCTGGAAAACAAACACTCAAAAAAGCAAAATATTGTGGATAGTAGTAGTGATATCGACGTTAATAACAATGATGACAGTAATAGAAATAACGATAATAATGATGATTCCGAGAATATGAGCACACTGAATGCCACTGAATCATCTTCAAATGTGGATAATTCCAATTCTAATGAACAGCACAATGCTGTCATGGATTGGTATTTGAGACAAACAGCGCATCATCAACAAGACGGAGAAGAGGAAGAAAACAATAATAACAATGGAAATGGCAATGACAGTAATAATCACTTTTCTCAATCTGACATGGTCGTGGATGACGACGATGACAAGAATAAGAAAGATGCAAGTGTTGGTGTGGAGGATGACCATCAATCTATGGCCATGGCCGCCGTGGCCGCTGCTTACACTCTAACAAAAAATAACAATAACAACAATAATAATAACAATAATAATAACGATAATAATAATAATGATAATAGTAATAATAATAATCTTCACAAAAGACACCATGACCATGCAAATGGCCATGAAAATTTGAAGAAAAAGCAGAGAAGCAATAACGATGATGATGATAAGCAAATTGGAAATGTCGATCCAGAATTAACTACTTTAGGTGATGCAGATGACAATGATACTAATAACGATGTGATCGATCGTGACCAACTAGTTCATAAGGCTATCATCGATGCCGATTCTATTACCCAGCATCCCGATTTCCAGCAATATCTGAATACAGCAGCTGATACTGATGATAACGAAAAGTTGAAACATATTAAAGACCACCTGATGCGTACTCATGGCTTGAATCATCAGAACAAAAATGAAAACGATGATACTGATGATTTATCAAATGGTACAAAGCAATACTCTGACCTACAAAAAGATTCGATGCTGGACAATTCCCTCAATAAATCTAGAAACTATATGGAGGTTTTGCCCAAAGTTATCTCTCAAGATACTCAACAACATCAACAAAAAAGCCCTTCTCATGACAATGAACCAGGTAATGTAGACAGCTCGGAAATCTCCCAGCTACTTCAATCCGCTGCCACTAAGGCTTCATCTTTAGTTTCTTTATCCTCATCCTCAGCAACACCATCCACTTCGAGGTCCAACAATAGCAAAGCTTTTGATAAAGCGGAAGACGCGGCTTTAGAAAGGTTTATCAATGAGTATGAGGCTATTGAACGCTTGACTAGACAACAAGTTTGTGAAAGGATATGGAGTTCTGACAGACCAAAGGATAACTTTTGGAATAATATCTACAAAGTTTTACCCTATAGATCCAGCTCCTCGATTTATAAGCATATGAGAAGAAAATATCACATTTTCGAGCAACGTGGTAAATGGACAGCAGAAGAGGAACAAGAACTAGCTAAATTATGTGCGGAGAAAGAGGGTCAATGGGCAGAAATAGGTAAAACTTTGGGAAGAATGCCAGAAGATTGTAGGGATCGTTGGAGAAACTACGTGAAATGTGGTACCAATAGGGCATCAAATAGGTGGTCTGTTGAAGAAGAGGAGCTATTGAAGAAGGTCATCAGTGATATGTTGGAAGAGGCCCAGCAACAGCAATCTCAGCTGCATCCTAACTTATTGGAAGAGGAACAGCATCTACTACAAGATGACCAGAATGATCATCACACTAACGAAGAAGACGATGATGACACAAATTCAGCAGCAGCAGCTGCTGCTGCTGCTGCAATTCAAGAACAACAGCAGCTTCTTCAACAAAAGCAACAAGACGATGATGACGCTATTGCTGCTGCTGCTGCTGCTGCTGCTTCTTCGTCTTTGGGAGACAGCAACAAAGACCAAAATAAACCACACGATTCACTAGGTATTCAACTGGATGAAAATACTCAAAATTCAATGATGCCTGTGCCATCAACAACTGGCACACACTCAAAAAGTCTGTCAAACACAATAAGACGTCATAATAATAAGTTAAGGAAATCCTTGATGGGTAATGGTAAACTAGATTTCAAAGATATAATCAATTGGACTATTGTTAGTGAGCGTATGGGCGGTACAAGATCACGTATTCAATGTCGCTATAAATGGAATAAGCTGGTTAAAAGAGAAGCTATTGCCAAAATTCAAACTGTGAAAGATGATGATATGTTATGGATCTTCGAAAAATTAAGAGATTTGGGTATAACAGAGGATTCCCAAGTAGATTGGGATGAACTAGCGGCTTTAAAACCTGGTATGAAATTGAATGGGTTAGAATTAAAGTTATGCTATGAAAGAATGAAAAAAAAGGTCAAAGGCTACAAACAGAAATCAATCAATGAGATTAGTAAAGAACTAGTTGATTATTTTAGTTCCAATATTTCAATGAAAACAGAAAATTAGTTCCAGAAAGTACATTTGGTAAAATGGAAAGAAAAAGAAATCCCTCAAAAAATGATATTGTAGTGATTGATTGTATGTGTTATTTTCCCTTTGTTTTTTTCCCGTCTTATTATGATTCGGTTGGTTTATTTTCGTTTATTGCCGGATATTGACTTTTCTTTTTACTTCATTGACCAATTTTTTTTCATCTAACACATGGAACTATTGTATCTATATTATTTTTACCTCTATGTATTATGAATTTTATTTGTCTCAAAGTACTATACGTTCTTTTTGTCTGTGCTATTGGCAAGTCTGGTACGGCGCAACGCCCGTGCCAGAAAAGAACAATATGCACAAACTTGCAAGTGCTCTACCGAAGTGATATTATTAAGAATGTCATTCATATATTCATGTTAAAAATATATAAAATAAGAAAGCCATATATAGAAACAATTACTAAAAGGAAGGAAAAAACTAGGGCTGGAAAAAAAAAACAAAGGCCTAATGTAGCACTTTAATTCAGGTGATTCATCAGTCGCTCTGCGTTTTATTTTCTCCACTTGTATCTATCTCATCTTGTAGAGATTATTTCTTTAAAATTTAGCAAATTGCTTGTTGGCCTTACCAGCAGCAGCAGAGACCTTTACGACGTTGAATCTAACAGTCTTGGAGATTGGTCTACATTGACCAACGGTAACAATGTCACCAACTTGGACACGGAAAGCTGGGGAAACGTGAACTGGAACGTTCTTGTGTCTCTTTTCGTATCTGTTGTACTTAGGAATGTAATGCAAGTAAGCTCTTCTGATGACAATGGTACGGTGCATCTTGGTAGAGACGACGGTACCGGTCAAGATCTTACCACGGATGGAAACTAAACCAGTGAATGGACATTTCTTGTCGATGTAAGAACCTTCAATAGCGGTCTTTGGGGTCTTGAAACCTAAGCCAGCATTCTTATACCATCTCTTGGTTCTCTTAGAAGTCTTGACCTTTGGATTGTTGAAGATGTGAGGTTGCTGTTAAAAAAATACATCATGTTAGTAAACCTATTTATAAGAACCGTAATCATGAGCATCGTCCCTGTTACTTTTAGGCAGAAGGAAATCGTTGAGCTGGTTATAGACATTGCAAAAACGTTCGAATATTGTGGGATCACTCCGTACTTTGGCAATCATAGGTAAAAAAAATAGTCATCTAATTACAGTAAATACCAACGGTAGTGTTATAGGTCAAAATACTGTTTTTTGTCTCATATTTTTGATTGTTTTTAACTTTCTTCCCGTGATTATACTCCTTTATTATCTTTGGATATATGACCCTTTTTTCGCCGGGATTCTTTTCTTTTCCTCTTATTGTATAGCAAGTTCTCGATTAAGTTTCTCATTTAAAATTATGTCCCAAAAATACTGCATTTGCCATCTCTTTTATTCATAAATCAGGTACCTCTTTGCAATGTAAAGTTATAATGATAATAATCTCAACCAATTTCCTTTCCGTGTTGAAAACTTCATCGATTATCTTATTTAGCTTGGAATTCATTCATACCTTTTGGAAAGCTCTTTCAGATTGAACAGTTAATTCAGTGGACATCTTTTCCCTGGCTTGATACGATTTCTTTAGGCCTTCACCAAATTGTACTATGTAAATTTCACCACATCTAATATTATCACTATAATACCTCCTGGATATTGGTTTCTCAGCATAAAGAGAAGAAAGGGAAACTCAAAGGTACGGGATGTGCCCGCTGAAAGGATGATTTGAGAATCTAGGCGGGGCCCTAACAAGATTTCTTTCTCGCTTCAAAATAGACGCATTTTTTTAGATTGAAATTCTTATCATAGGCACAGAAAACACAACAAAAAGGTTATGGGTGTAATTATTGTATGGGTGTAATAAGGAAGTTCTTTCTTCAAAAATGTGTGCATGAAAAAGAGGCGTCCGCAAATAGTAACGTAGAACCATATATACCATACGCTATTTACTTACATATTGCTATCAAAACACCAACTGAATGAATATATATATATATATGAAGATTTGATTATTTCTTTTTATTCTTTCTGCATTCTATCAAAGACTTCTTTGGCTTGCAGCATGACGTCAAATATAAATGCATGTCCTCCATTTAGTAATAATGTTAATCTGACATCTTTTACAAAGTCTAAATAGCGGTCGACGACTATTCTATCTCCAACAGATTTGAATCTTCCTTCACAACTGTCGGATGTGAAATGGTTTGTATATCTCGGAGTCACTTCTAGTTCGATATATTTTTCTAGTTGAAATACTAGTTCATCTGGATCACCTTCGAAGTCCGCGTAAGTCTTGTTTAATTTCTTGATCAAAAACTCATTCAAAAATGTCTGTAATTCCTTATAATGCTTTTCAATATAGTTCGAATCCTCCGGTAATTGCTTGTATTCATGAATAGGAATGTTGGTTTTCAATTTTTTATTAGGTATCTTGAAGTGTGATGCAGGTGCAACAATTACTCGTCGTGAAACTTCCTTGGATGAAAGAGGTTTAATGGTAGAGAAATGCCTTACAGGTCGAATTTTACTCAAGCGGCTGATTAGCATCGATGACTTTGTTTTTTCGGTTACACTCGTAGGGTAGAAGTTTATTTCATTGTCATTTTAACCAAGTTATCTCTGTCTGGCTTTTCTCACTTTTTGCGTGGCATCTGAAGTTGCACCCTTCATTTCTAGTTGAATTATCAGTTCGGATAATATAGTATGTGACCGTTCTCGGATCCGAATATTTTAGCCGAAGGTTAAATTTCTCGTATTGTTAGTATCATTATATGAGCGCGAGTTCTTAAAACAATTCACAATTGGAAGATAATAGAGGTCACACACAACTTCTCCAATAGACCAGTTTTTATTATTAGGAAGGATAGAATATGAAATGTGTTATACCAGAAATACAAAAAGTCGTTGTGATTGATGGAGTTGGCGGATATGACGTTATTAAATACAAGGATTATCCTGTACCATCGATTTCGGGGAAAGAGTTACTAATAAAAAACAAGTACACAGGTGTTAATTATATCGAAAGTTACTTCCGGAAGGGCCTTTACCCTTGTGAAAAGCCATACGTATTGGGCAGGGAAGCAGCAGGTACCGTTGTAGCAAAGGGTAAAGATGTAACCAATTTTGAAATTGGAGACAAAGTAGCTTATATATCTAATTCAACATTTGCGCAGTATACAAAATTCCCATCCGAAGGTACAGTAATGAAGTTACCAAAAGAAACAAGTGATGAAGAGTTGAAACTTTATGCAGCTGGTTTATTACAAGCTCTCACTGCCTTATCGTTTACAAACGAAGCGTATCACGTCAGGGAGGGTGACTATATTTTGCTGTTTGCTGCAGCAGGTGGTGTTGGATTAATCCTAAATCAGTTGTTAAGAATGAAAGGTGCGCATGCGATTGCAGTTGCATCAACAGATGAGAAGCTTAAAATAGCGAAGCAATATGGGGCTGAGTATTTGATCAATTCATCCAGAGAAGACATTCTAAAAAAAGTTCTAGAAATTACAAATAGTGAAGGTGTTGATGCTAGTTTTGATTCAGTTGGAAAGGATACCTTTGAAATTACCTTAGCCGCACTGAAAAGAAAAGGGGTGTTTGTTTCCTTTGGTAATGCATCGGGCCTCATCCCTCCATTCTCCATTAACAGGCTTTCTCCTAAGAATATAACTTTAGTGAGACCTCAACTTTATGGATACATAGCTAATCCTAAAGAATGGAAGTCTTATACTGACGAATTTGTTGGTCTGATTAATTCGAAGAAACTGAATATTAAGATATACAAGACCTATCCGTTAGAGGATTATAGAAGTGCAGCTGCTGATATAGAAAGTAGAAAAACTATTGGTAAATTGGTTCTTGAAGTACCACAGTAGAATCCCATAATTATTTGTCAGTATTCCTTTCTTTTCTTTTTGTGATCGCAAATTTCAATCTTCTTTGCTTAACTTGGAATGACCATAAGTGTTTTACCTTTCTATTTTTCTAAAGGGCGGAGCTATGTAAACAGTCCCGACGCAAAATTTATCAAATGTGACGCTGTAGTAATCGGGCACTTAGACAAAAAAAGTGTAACAAAAATAAAAGAGGTATATACTAATAAACCATTCAATAAAATTCTGTGTATATTTTTTTTTCTGCTTGTTTCGTTTAAAGAAAGGGCATTCAAGCATAGCTATTTTCTTCCTCCTTGCCTACTCGTTTGGTGGCTTTCTTTAATCTGTTCGCATAATTTCTGATAACAGCCTATTTAAATACTAGCTAATTATGGAAACTGTTTTACAACCGAAGGTGAGACCATTTGAGTCTTTGAAAAGAAAACGTTTTAGAGAATGGTTACGACCTTCGACTTCTCATAGATCATTGTTACCTTCTGACACGTTAGATTTGCGTGACCTTGCAAAACCTAATCCTGCAGACGCATTCTCTGATTCCAATTCTGCACATTGTCCTTTGGTCACAACTCCATTGAAATATAAGTGTCATGAGGGAAAAAATTCATTTTTTAGAGCAGACAATAAATTTGAGACGTTGTTTAGTAATAGAAAGTTTTATGAGTTCAAAGATAATCTGAAAAGAGGACTGAAAAGAATACGTCATGGAAGAAATGGGAATCAGGACGAAAACAGAGGCTCCATAGTCAAAGAAGCTACAGATTTAGACCCAGATAATCTGGGAAACGCTGAAAATGATACGCCCTGTTTCAATAGATTCCACACAAAGCCTAATGAACTTGAAGCGCAATTTGATAACTCAAATAAAAGCCAAACATCCGATAAGATTTACTTAGACAATGAGTTGTGTTGGAACCTAAGTGAGAGGTTGATTCCTTTTAATAACTTGAAGTATGAAGATTTGAAACATTTCGAAGAAAACCTGCAAAGCTTAGCTCCTGCAACCTTTACTCCGATTGAATCTAGTGAATCGCTTGAAAGGTCAGATTCAACGCGTGGCACAAAACGAAGCATTCGCAATGATTCTAGTGACACTGCTTCTGAAAAGAGGCTATGCTTGAAACAATACTCAAATGAACCAGGATCAGAGAATTCAATGGAAAGTACACCTTCAATATACATTACGAAGGAGGTCCAACAAAAAATCGAGGTATTAAGCTCTACAGATTCTTTTTTTATTGAAAACGTGGACTTTCCTTCTGACAGTAAAATTGACTGCAGTACCTTGGACAAAAAATGTCATGATGATTGCATAAAAAATGATGAAGAGTTGATAATTGATATCGGCAGCGAGAGTAAAATAAATTTGGGCATAACAGACCCTGCAACTGAAAATCCAATTGAAGTAAGCTCAGCTTTAAAGGATGATATATCGGATAGAGATATAGATAATGCGAGCAGTAGCTATTCAGATGACGTAGAGACAACCTTTGAGCCAGTTGAGTCTGAAGAGCTTTCCGACTTATCTGAAACGAGTTCAAGTGGCAGTAGTAAAATATATACTATCCCAACTTTTCGAGGTATTACCAATCAAATTAATATATCGCAAATTCTTTCAAAAGTTAGCAAAAATGATTTAAGCCAAGAAAAGTTAACACATTTGATAAAAAGAAATAAAAGCAAGAAAAGGTGCATAAACTTCAGAAATAAAAGATTCTATGATGCCTTCGACCCACACGTTGATAGTCAAGAAGAAACAGAGCTATCCGATAGCGACACCATTTCAACAATAGACGTAGATCTTGGTATAAAGGATCGGAGTGCCTCTAGTGTTCGATTTGATGAAAACTCACGTCTTTTAATTTATAAGAAATCTAAAAAGCTAAATAAAGAGGAAAGTCAGGGTTGTTATTCAACTGCTGAAACAAGGTCGATTTTAAAGGCGAAGAGAAACTTGCAGCAGGATGAGGAGTCTCAAAGAGCTTCAAAGTGCGATACAGTGGGTGTAGCCCAATTTTTACATTACTTCCAGTATACAGAGTATAAAAGACAAAGGAATGAGGCAGAAAATTATAGATTGAGAGGAGAACAACTAAGTAAATACTATTCTGAAGAGTATCCCCTGGACATTGCGACTGTTGGAGACGAAAATTCCGTTAACGATAAATCTGGAATCATATCAAGTTTGAGAGCGACAGAAAGAAACATAGGTAGACAGTTAATAGGTATTGGTAGTCAAGAGGCACAGATTATATCACTTGACGATGATATATTTCTAAACTGAAAACCCATTCTAAAGCTATTTCTCCATAAAAATTGTTTTCATTTTATATCAGAATATTACATACGTGGTTATACATATATGCATCTGTAGTCAAAAGGGAATCAACTGTTGATAGTCACTGTTTAATGAATAATATAAAAAATCATTGTCATTCAGAGTTAGTGCGTCTACACAGTTATTCCACTTTGTTAACGCATCTTACTGTACAAAAGATTTATTAGGCCAGGGCCAACTATCTTATTAGATCAGAGTCAACTCCTCTATCTATCCTCATATAGCCAGTTGGTACTATATGCTCCAAATAAAAATATTATAGTATATAGTATTCAAAGACAACACCAATTATATGACTAATAAGGTACGATTCATAACTGACTTTTAATTTATTAGAGCTTTCTATTGAATGCTTGATGTTAAAATAAGAGGATGAACAACAGCTTTCGAATATTAAGGATGATTTTTAACATTATTACGTAGAAATGATTTAGTTTCTTTCCGGATTCCTGAATACTTCATATTAGAACAAATAGTTTATGGCTCCCCTCACGAAAAACTGAAGTGAAAAATTCTTGTTCTCATTGTATGCGTTGGAGTAAAAACAAACTATTGTCAACGACCAGTATTCATATTACTAGTATATTATTATATACAGTGTATGAAGATGACATAAAGATTGAGAAGCAGCTGTTGATTTTAGTGGAAGCTGACACGCAAGGATTTTTGATAATGAATGACAACATATAAAACGAGAGACAAATAGGTATGGTATTGTATAGTGTTGGAATGAAAATCAACTATCGTCTATCAACTAGTAGTCATACTACTAGTACATTATCATATACGGTGTTAGAAGATGACATAAGTTATGAGAAGCTGTCATCGAAATAAGTGGAAGCTGAAATGCAAGGATTGATAATTTAATAGGATAATGACTGACAACATATAAAATGACAATAAAAGCATATACAGAATTATGTAGAATTTCGAGTTCCATTTATTGGATTCCTATATCCTCGAGGAGAACTTCTAGTATATTCTATATACCAAATTATATTGCCTTTATCAACAATGGAATCCCATCATTTGTCTCAAAATTCCCCAATCTCTCATATAGAATTATCGATTCCCCTTTGTGGCTTCCTATATCCCTCAGGAGAACCTCTACTATAATCTTTATTCAAACAATATTGCCTTTATCAACAATTGAACCCGGCAATTATCTCAAAATTGACCTACCCTTAACTATCACATTGATATTTTCTACTTATACTATTTATTGAGTTCAAAATATGACATAGTATTGAGTTTCGGGTCCAATGGTCCAGTGGTTCAAGACGTCGCCTTTACACGGCGAAGATCCCGAGTTCGAACCTCGGTTGGATCAAACTCTTTCCTTTTTTAATCATCTGTTTTGCACAAAATTATCTAGTAGGGTACTTGAATATGTTCAGTAACCATTTATTAGAATGTTATTGAATCCAGATTGCAGCAATTGTATACAGAGTACCTTACTGGAGGGTATATTTGTTTCTAATGGACAGTTTATACGTCAAAAAAAGGCAAAGATCTTCCCATTCTTATTTCTCAGCGAGTGAATTCTTTTGCACAGAAGAAAAGTAGTTTCTTATTGATGAATGTTATACCTTGCTCTACAAATGGTAGTGATTAAGACGTTGACGCCAACAAATCTACGAGTACGTTCAATGAAACAACAAAAAAGTATAAGAAATGTTCCCCTAAAAATACTACCAAGGTTTTCGAATAGGTTCCTTACGCAGACTTCCTCTATCACAAAAGTGAGACGAGAAACTAGCCAACCTAGTCCTAAATAATTTTAAGGGTAGAAACAACCGAGTTTTAAATTATTCGTCTATGAATGAAGTACCCTGTTGTCTTTTCAATCTCGGTTCCAGAAGTTACTGCAATGAACTCCTAAACATTACAGAGGTTCATTGTCAAATTAGTGATACCGTTATGTGTGTATATTGCTTTCGTGGAGCAATATATTTACTTATGAGTTCATGTATAGATCAACTAGCTTTCAATAATTTAAGAATTTTTTCAGATTTGAATTTCCTGAAATAGAATCGGTTATAAGTTGAAAAAATGTAAAAAAAAAGGGCATTTTTACCATGTCAAGAGAAAGAAAAGCTTGATAGAACAGCAGCAGTTTACCTTTTTGAACATTCATTCTCGGAAGTATTCTCCTCCACACTATTATAAACATTAAAGTCTCTTATGATTTGAAAAGAATGTTAGTGAATTGTTTGAGGAAATTAGGAAATCACCAAACGAGATGCTCAATAAAAACGTTGCATACGCCTGTGTATGCAACTAAAAATCTTCAGGTCCTCAAAGATATGCTCTCCGGCATCAAGCTACTGGAAAAAATAATAACTTCATCTTCCTACAATAAAACATTGATATATGAACCTAAGTATAAATCTAGGCCCCAAGTTGTTAGTTCACAAGACACTATGAGACTACAGAACGTAATCCGTGAACTCCTAGATTCGCAGCAGGTGAATGAATCTATGAACATAGGGCTTCAATCAAATAGAACCCAAAAGTTGGGGCGAGTTGGCCTTCAGTTATTCATGAATTGCACTCAGGATAACTTAACCTCAACTTCTACATCTTTGACATCTTCTCTCCTGGAGTACTATTTCAAATATCCTGAGAAGGAAGTAGTCAAGGGAATTGGAATTGGAATACGATATATCAGAGATTTTCTCGAGAAGAACAAGATTGTGGTACAAAGCCAAAACGATATTGATGCCTTAGTAAAGCAATTTACTATGTCTTCTTGTGATAACCAAAGTGTCAAAAGGGTTTTACAAACAATTAATTATGAATTGTTTTCGGATGATATTGTGCGAGTCATAAACGGCAATAAAACTTTCGATGAGATTGATGTATCTAAAGGTTGGAAGTACCCAGCTGGTATTTTAGATAGTAATGAGGCCTATTTAAGATCTCTAGAGTTACCCACTAAAAAACTAGTTTCCATTGATAAAGAGATGCTGGTTCTTATGTATGACGGAACATTACGAGACGCCAATAAAATTCTACCCACAATAACGTATGCAAGAAACTTGAAAAAATCCGTTCTTTTAGTTGTCAATGGAGATTGCACAGGTGATGCCTTGACATCGATCACAATCAATAATAATAGAAACAGGAGAGAAAAAAATGAAAGCCGAATAGTCATTTTGAAATACTCGGCAAAGGCAAACGGCAACCTAAGACTACAAGAGAACCATGATTTTATAGAGTTTTTACGGTTGCCTCGAGGATATAACAGCATTTACTCACCAGAATATAGTTCATTAGTGCCAAGCAAAATGTGCGCGGACGAATACTATGGCCTTGTCGAATCCATAAAGGCAACCACAGGGGAGGCTTTTTTATATAACTCCATTGATTTTAAAGCAATTCCAAATAGAGCTCCTAAATCTTTCCTTCAAAAAACGGTCACTCTAAGTATTGGCGGACATAATGAAATCGAAATCGACCAGAGAAGGAACACGCTAGATAACTTTTTGAATAAGGTACTATGTCACGGATTGGCCAAAGGGTTCATTCCTAGTTACGGCATCTGTCTATTGAAAGCAGTGCCAGGTTTGAATAGGCTTAAGGCCAATGAATCCAATTGCATGACTAAGGTGGGAATAGACGCTGTTTTATCAGCGGCTGTTCTTCCATCCGAAGTGGCATTCAAGAATGCATATGGATATAACCATTATGAGATTAGCAGCCTAATAGCGGATGCTATAGACAAAACTTCATTTCAACAGGTTAGGTTATCCCCCAATTCAAGACCGGTGGATATGGCAAAATCTGGGAGTTTAGAACCATGGAACAAAATGGATTCTTGTTTGGCCAGCGTAAAAGCCTTTATCGAATTGCTTACAAGCTGCAATACAATTGTCACATGTATATACGATAAGCCTAAAAGGCACACAACCTAGAAAACTTTCTACATGCTTATGAATAGTTATAATGAGTCATTGTAAATATATACTGCTACGGCGCTGTACTATTTTATTGATTTTACTTATTAGCCATGCTTATTATTCCTGCTCAATTTTTCTTAACACGGTATCGGAAAAACTCGGGATTTTCGTGCCTCAATAGTAGTTCCATCTACCTTTAGGGATTTGAACCATCTCACTCCAGATTTGGATAATCTGCGATTAGATTAAGATCCGAAAGATTATGTATATTTAGATAAGATAGATATCAACAAAATTTTGTTATATTACTTGTGTTTTTAAATCTTCAAGAGAACGCAAGGTTGAAGGCATATGGACTCACATCTCTCCAACTTTTAAACCTCTATGCGAGAGCCCAAACTCAAGGAACGATAAACATGCAAACTTCAAGTTCACAGTCGGGCATAGAGTCTTTGAGAAGTAATTACTCAGAGACTTCCCTACCTAACGATAAAGTTATAATGCACGGCGAGCATAGCAGTAGCAACTCGCACAGTGTGCGCAACAACTATGATGATGAAAAGACCAATCTTGAAACCGCAGCATCGGATGATCATACACACAAAGACAACCAAATAAATAGATTGAAGAGTAAAGACTACGTTGTTCCCAAAAACGAACGTAGAGGATTATTCCCCCAACTTGCTATTTTACCTGAGTTCAAAGATGCTAGGGATTATCCACCTAAGATGAAGAAGATGATCGTGTTTTTGATTGCATTTTCCTCGATGATGGGCCCCATGGGTACATCGATCATCTTTCCAGCCATAAATGCTATTACAACTGAGTTTAAAACCTCAGTGATTATGGTGAACGTTTCAATCGGTGTGTATCTTTTGAGTCTTGGTGTTTTCCCGTTATGGTGGTCTTCTCTCTCAGAGCTGGAAGGCAGAAGGACTACTTATATTACTTCTTTTGCGCTATTATTTGCATTCAATATCGGGTCTGCTCTGGCTCCTGATATCAACTCATTTATTGCTCTGAGAATGCTTTGTGGAGCTGCTTCTGCCAGTGTCCAAAGTGTGGGCGCTGGAACAGTTGCTGATTTATATGTCAGCGAAGACAGAGGCAAGAATTTGAGTTATTATTATCTGGGTCCACTACTAGCGCCACTATTGTCTCCCATTTTTGGTTCTCTGTTAGTGAATCGCTGGCCTTGGAGATCTACTCAGTGGTTTATGGTCATCTTATCTGGGTGTAATGTCATTCTTTTGACAGTCCTACTACCCGAGACATTAAGAAAACAAGACTCGAAGGGCGCTATTGCTCGAATTTTGGCTGAAAGACGTATTCAAGTAGACCGTAACGAGCATGGGGAGATTCAAGAAAACTACCAGACAGAAGAAGATGAAACGGATCAGATTGAAAATCAAGCCGCCAGATTATCTACTGAGAAGCAAAACTATGTTGGAGAAGTCAGGGATCAAGATTCGTTAGATCTTGAAAGTCCTTCTAGCCACGCTACATATAATGGACCAGAAAGGGAAATCAAATTGCAGCGGATTTATACCGAGGCAAGTAGAAGCATATATGAATACCAATTAGATGATAGCGGTATTGACGCAACAACCGCACAAGTTACAAGAATAAGGTCAACAGATCCAAAGTTAGAAAGATCAATCCGAGAAAATAATCTGAGGAAGTTACAAACAAATTTGGAAGAACAAGTCAAAAATGTGCTATCCAATAACGGTGCTGAAATTGCCCCTAAGAATATATCAACAGCTAGGAAAGTTTGGCACACCTTTTTTATTTATTTTGTTAAACCTTTAAAATCACTATACTTCCTACAATACCCTCCCGTGGCACTTGCAATAACTTTTTCGGCAATCTCCTTTTCCACCGTATACTTTGTTAATATGACGGTGGAATATAAATATTCAAGGCCTCCTTACAACTTTAAACCATTATACATTGGTCTTCTGTATATTCCAAATTCTGTAACTTACTTTTTCGCCTCTATCTACGGTGGACGTTGGGTGGACATGCTCTTAAGAAGATACAAGGAGAAATATGGAATTCTTGCTCCCGAAGCCCGTATATCATGGAATGTGGTCACATCTGTCATATCTTTTCCCATTGCGCTATTGATATTCGGTTGGTGCCTGGATAAGAAATGCCATTGGGTAACACCACTAATTGGAACAGCCCTTTTCGGGTATGCTGCTATGATGACAATTGGGGCTACTCTTTCTTATCTAGTCGATTCCCTACCGGGAAAGGGTGCTACAGGTGTTGCTTTGAATAATTTAATCAGACAGATCTTGGCGGCAACTGCAGTTTTTGTCACTACTCCCATGTTAAATGGCATGGGAACTGGCTGGGCTTTTACGATGCTAGCATTTGTGGTAGTAGGTGCCAGTAGTGTACTTATAATATTGAAAAAACATGGTGATTACTGGAGGGAGAACTACGATTTGCAAAAACTATACGACAAAATCGATTAACCATTCATTCGAAAAAAAAGAAGAAGCTTAACTCTTTTCATTCTGGAAAATTTCATCGATTGATACATACACATATTTAATCTAGTTTAGTGTGCTACAAGTAATTTAAGTATTATTTAACTTTTCACGAGGCGGAAAAACTCACCCAAGAAAAATAATGCAAAAGTTCATCAAAGGAATACCAGCCAACAAAAAAGAATATAGTAAGGTCCATTGGTATTCTAATTAGCTAGCCAAAGCCCCGAAAGCTGATGCTGCGTCAAAAAATAACCCATAAAGTCAGAAAAGTCGTCGTTCCAGGTATTTCTTTGTTAATATTCTTCCAGGGATGTTTAATTCTTCTGTTTCTTCAAATCACCTACAAGACTCTTTACTGTAAAAATAGCGTGAAGAAACAAATCGGTCTTAATAAAACTAAAAGGCTATTCATTGTCTTAGTATCATCCATTTTGCATGTGGTCGCACCATCTGCTGTAAGAATTACCACTGAGAACTCCAGCGTTCCCAAAGGTACTTTTTTCAAGGACTTAAAGAAAGATAGAATTCTCTCTCATTTGAAATCCAATTCTGTGGCTATTTGTAATCACCAAATTTATACGGATTGGATTTTTTTATGGTGGTTAGCCTATACATCGGACTTAGGGGCCAATGTATTCATCATCCTGAAAAAGTCATTGGCATCTATTCCTATTCTAGGTTTCGGTATGAAAAACTATAACTTCATTTTCATGAGTAGAAAATGGGCTCAAGATAGAATAACCCTAAGCAATAACCTTGCTGGCCTTGATTCGAATGCAAGGGGCATCGGTTCACTTGCCGGTAAGTCCCCTGAACGCATAAATGAGGAAGGTGAGAGTATATGGAATCCGGAGATTGTTGATCCAGAACAAATCCACTGGCCGTACAATCTTATCCTGTTCCCTGAAGGCACAAACCTCAGTGCCGACACTCGACAGAAGAGTGCCAAATATGCTGCTAAAGTAGGGAAAAAAGCTTTCAAGAATATACTATTACCTCATTCTACGGGCTTGAGATTTTCTCTACAAAAGCTGAAGCCGAGTATTGGAAATCTTTATGACATCACAATTGGCTACTCAGGTGTCAAACAAAAAGAATATGGTGAACAAATATATGGATTGAAGAGCATATTTTTAGAAGGAAAATACCCCGAATTGGTTGATATTCACATCAGAGCTTTTGATGTCAAAGATATTCCCTTAGAAGATGAGAATGAATTTTCAGAATGGCTGTATAAAATTTGGAGTGAGAAAGATGCTTTGATGGAAAAGTATTATTCCACCGGATCATTCGTAAGTGATGTTGAAACAAATCATTCCGTTATCGATAGTTTTAAGATTAACCGTATTGAATTAATCGAGGTGCTAATATTACCAGTTTTAACAATAATATGGTTGGCTTATAGAATCTTTTCTGTTTTTTCATATTAACTATAGACAATCTTTTCTGTTGTCATATTAACTATAAACAATCTTTTACGTTTTTCTATCTATATATCAAGATATAATATCGATGTTCTTTTATTTATCACTAATGCATTTACATACAAGTACTTCTTTGTGACAAAAATATCGCATCACAACATCAAAAACATCAAACTATAACTTAATTGTTTGAGCATCGATAGCTTCCCAATCAGCAGCTGTCAAAACTTCATAACGCTTATAATTCTTAAGCCAAAAGATGGTATCATTTCCATCTAAACCTTTTGGTAATTTCTGCTCTCTATAAACCTTCTTTAAAATCTTATGATTATCGGTCATTTTGATTTCATCAACAAATTTGACAAATAATGGTAGAGCATAAGACGGTAGATTTAAACGGCTCAAGGAGTCATTTAATAGTTTAGTCTTGGCAGAAATGTCAAGAGAGTTGTCAGTTAATTTAATAACCGCAAATCCGGCTCTCCCTTCATATTTAGGTACTTTAATACCGACTACAAGAACGTGGGCATATTGTTCTTTGTTACTGGCCGTTAATTGATCTTCTACTTCAGTAGTGGAAACATTTTCAGATTTCCATCTGAAAGTATCGCCCATTCTGTCAAGAAAATACCACAGTCCATTCTCATCTGCTTTTAATAAGTCACCACATCTATACCAAGCATCGCCACGCCTAAAAACATTCCTTACAACCTTGGATTTTGTTTCCTTCGCATTTCCAAGATATCCTTGAAAAGATGTTTCAGGTTTTCTAGGGAAAAATATTCTCATCAGCATTTCACCTGGTTCACCAACAGGGGCCACTTCACAGAAACCCTTAGAATTTCTATATATAACAGAATCGTCATTTGGATCCATTCTTACTAATGTTTGTTGGAACGACAAAAACCACTGAATGATGGCACCATAGTTCCTGCAAGCACCAACTCCAAAGTCACCTCTTTGAAAGGTAGTTGTTGCGAAAGGAGCCTCAGTTGCGGCATAAAATTCGCCAATAACTTCTATATTGAACCTTTTTCTAAAATCCTGCCAAATGTCAGGTCTTAGCCCATTACCATAAGCAACTTTCACCTTATGCATTTTTTCATACTTGGAAATCGGAGTATGCAAAAGGTATCTACAGACCTCTCCGACATATTGAATATGGGTAGCCCCTGTTAAATAAACTTGCTTCCAAAATGTACTTGCAGAGAACTTATGCGATAAGGCAAGGCAACCGCCGTGGGATAGAATGGCACATGCACCTAATAAGGCAGCAGTAGAATGGAATAACGGCATGGCTGTGAAAACAGTGCTTTCATTGGACATATGTAAAACATGGCCAAAAACTTGACAGCCTATGGAGGATTTTCTCCAAGACATAATAGCAGACTTAGGTAAACCTGTTGTTCCAGATGTATAGATCAACATGGAAGGTTTGAAATCGGTCAAATCTAATGGTGTCCTAATGTTGTCTTGCTGTAAAAATTCGGGTGATTGCGAGTTTAAAAGTTCATGCATTAAATCTTGTTCTTCGAGATAGTTTAATTTAACTCCAGGAAGTGCATTTTTTACCTCTTCTTCTGATTCTTTGATCGGGTTACTGGCATCAGGGTCAATGAATACTTGTGTAATATTGGAAATCTTCAAAGAGTGAACCAACGGGGTACCCTTAGTATTATAGTTTAAAAAGGCTGGAATCGCACCAATGTTCCACAAAGAAAGCCATAAAAATATGAAAAGGGGCTTATTAGTACAATCAATTGCCACGTGGTCACCGGCTTGAACATTATAGTCAAAATGCAAGATATGAGATAGCCTGAGAACTATGTTATAAGTTTCAGTGTAGGTAAAGTTTTCGAGTTGAAATTCACCCTTTTCAGCCATAGGACGGGTGTAACTAATAGCTAAATGTTCACCATTTTGCTGCACCTGTTTAATGAATGAATACCAGTTTTGAAATCTATGTCTTCTCACACCAATAATATAACAAAACACACTCTTTAAAAAGTACGGGATAATGTACCAATCCTCCTTAAACCTATATTTACGATCTAAGTCTTCCAGATAATCACCAAATAGGTAACCCAATGACTTCTGAATAGGGGTGATAATTACCTTGATTAACCTAAAGAATAGTACGAAAATCCTTGATAAAACAAAGAAAACAACCTGTATAGGAGACATTTCCACTATTTGTAGCTTATTGATGGTTGAGCAAAAATGCTGTTTGAATAGTTTGGACTTATTTATCCAGCTAGAAACTTTAAGGTACTTTATTTTGCCTTAACATTGGTAGAAATATTCCTTAGAGCTTTGTTCCATTTCGCGAAAAACCCGCTTTACCATTTGAATTGCTCTTTATAGTGACAGTAAATAAAAAAAATAACAAATCCTGCTTAATTTAAGTATTCCTTTATTTAGTTCTCAATGATTGCCCAACTCTGAACAGTTTCAGATATTATCCGATTATATATATTTTGTCACAAATTGGGACACCTCATTCTTTTTCTTTTTAATTCTCGGCCTGCAAAGACATCTAGTAAAAAGTCATATATCTATATGTAGAGTGAATAAACCTATACTTTGGAGTGTAATGTGGACGAATCCGAAGAGTAGTTGTTATATCTATTCTGTGCACATGGAACATTATCGATCTCTTCTTTCAAGTTCTTTCGATCTCTCAAATATATCAGCCATAAAATCACGCTATCTAGTAGTAGAAATGCAAAACTAAACCATGCCATTGTTGCCGCTTTTTTACCCTTCTTCACAGCAAGTATATTCATACTTGACGACGGAACCAACCTATAACTTGCGTTTATACCCACATGTGTCCACATGGCACCGATTCCCCACGTTAAAACTAGAGTTGGACTTAACAGTAAAAGAAATCTATTAATAAGCAATTTAAATGGTATCTTAGGGATGGTTACGTATAGAATCAATAAGAACATTAAAATTGTCAATATTATGGTTGCCATCAGAACGTATGGATGTACAACGTTAACAGAAGTTACTTGAGCTAACTTCAAAATGTTCAAGATAACGCTTGACTGTGCTTTGGAACTGGAAGATGCAATATTGGAGAGTTGAATTTCCAAATCTTTATAAAGGGGAACAGTGCTTAAATCTTTCCTTGGATAACAGATTCTACTGGACGATGTAGTCATATTATTGTGTAGGCTATATTGAGAAGGAATATTATCAATACAAACACCCATGTAGCCTGATCTTATAATGACTTCCTCCAGGCCCAGAGTTATATTTGAGTTTTCATATGACTTCTCTATGATTGAATAAAATGGTGAGTTGTCGTCAAATTTATACTTGACTAAAAAGGTCGATTGATTTGACGGATTGTAGCAGCCGATCAGAAGGAATATCAAGAGAAAGATCGAAATTAGATTGAAGATTAATGCAAATATTCTGGGCATACGTTTGGTGAAAAACCAAATCATCGAGATAGCGACCATATTTTTTCTGTCTTGGCTTATTTGTTTTTGTTGCTCTACTAAATGACAGACAGAAATTCAAAATACAAAATAAAACTAATGATAGATACTTTTGGGGTATTCATCAAAGGCTTTTTATTTCAACAAAGTTATATATCACTTCCATTTATTTGATCAGTTTCAATACTGTATTATCTGTATCATTAATTGACACATATATGAAACCAATATGGGTAAAAATGGGAAAAAAACCAAAATGGGGAGAATTCCAAAAAAGAAAGTTTTAAAAAAGTTTTAGCTTTTTGTATTTTACCTGAATATATAGTAGTGTTTAGTACTTATTATTTTTCTTTAGATATGTACTTTGTCTCATCAAGTCAAAATTCGTTTCATGTTTTACAAAAACAACGTCAAATAAGGAGGCAATACAGGGAAATTTTTTTATTAACCCAAAGAGGAAGCACCAGTAATAATATCAACCAATTCATTAGTAATGACAGCTTGTCTTGTTCTGTTATACAAGATAGAGTAACGGTTAATCATATCACCGGCATTCTTGGAAGCATTGTCCATAGCGTTTCTCCTGGCAGAAATTTCAGCAGCGTAACCTTGAGCCATTGCTGTCAACATTTGGTTGGCCAAGGTGTATTCAAATAAATCTCTTGGAACATTCGCGTCTGTATCAATTTCAAATTTGCCGAATGATGGAGATTGTTCAATGGTCTTTGCATTAAAGATTGGTTTTTCAGAAGGTTCAAAGGACAAGGAAGAAACAGGGTCATTGTAGAAGATGGAAATTTTTGGATAAGTGCCGGCCTTCATGACACTCAATAATTTATCCGCAATTAAAGCTGATTCTTGAAAGGTTGGGGCATCCTTACCAATACCGTTGATGGACAATTTAATATTGTCAGGATGGGTTCTCAAAAGCTGCATTTTGATCTTATCACCGATGGTAACGATATCGGCGTTTGGTTGTTCGTTCAAATGTCTTCTCACAGATTTAGCCAATTGAGAGTGGATTGAACCACATAATCCCTTATCCGATGTAATAGCAACAATCAACTCTCTAGGAGCAGCCGTTTCGGTGGCTTCCACATCCAAATTTTTAGTTTGGGCGTTCTTATAGAATAACTGCTCAGCTTCATCCATCTTCTTCGCGGAAATTTTAGCCTTTTCAGCTTTACTCAATCTTGTAGATGCAACAATCTTCATAGTTTTCGTAATCTTCTCAATATTCTTAATGGATTTCAAACGCATTTCCACTTCTTTCAAAGTAGCGTAAGTTCTTACAGGATTAGTCTTGTAAAGAATGCCCACTTGTGCTTGGTGGCACATCACAGAGCGTGTTGCATTGTTAGATACAATTCTCGACAACATGATTACTAACAAAAATAATGGTACTACTCTTCTTTAATTGTTTCACTTAAAGTCAACCACGACTGTTCAGCGTTAGTTATTTCCTCTTCGCTTTCTTCAGCTGAAATGGTAGTCAACTAAGCATCTCCCTTCCTAGTCTGTCCTTAATCGTTATTGCGGTCCGGGTATTCCACTTGGTTGCTCACCGCTCATTGGTTATTTGTCACGTGATGAAAGTTTCTTGCGGATAAGTGTTGTACGTTCTCTATACATCGAATCAAAGTTTCTCATTTGGATCTTCTCTACCTACGATTGGTGGTTATGGAAACCACATTTACCTGTTTACATTCTTTGGCACTATCAAGAGCTACTTTATGTTTGATGTCTGTAAAACGTGATACAATTATGACGCTCTCCGGACGAGGATAGAGAGAATGTAAAACAGAAGTGCAATCTTTTAGCGTTCATTTTTTAGTACATATTAAAAGATGTATTAATTACAGAAAAATCCCTAGATTCTTCTAATGCTCAACTTCCGCTGAACGACGGTCAAGAAATCTTGCGTCATTTATTTCTGTGATAGGACTTCATAAGAAGAAAAGTAAGGTCATGGAGTAAAACAAAAGAACATTATGTTATGCTACATTATACTTGGTATTGAAATTTAAATATTTATATAAAAACGTGTAGACTAAATGTCAACTGTACCTTAAAACTTGAATGTTTTATTATAACCTGTGCATCCTTGAAAAAAGAACGAAAAATAAGAAGAAATTAGAATAGTAAACCTAAAAGCAATGACTGCACTAGCCATTCTTGTGGAATACGTCTGATAAGTTTATTTTAGAAACTTCCCAGGAGCCACTACCTTCTACTTTATTTCTGTAACTTACTATCATACGCAAGTATTTCATGAACAAGAAGGCCATAGAGCCAGCAACCCTAAAGGCAGCTAATGCGGCTACAGACCATAAAATGAAGACCAAGTAGCCATTGTCCGTATCTTGCGGGGTAAAAACTTGAATAATGGACATAATCAGTATAAGGTTAGATAACATCCAAATCATCACAATTCGTGTTCTTATGTCTCTATAATAATCATTCTTGGATTGCTTTTCATTACCGCTTGGTTCTTCAAATTCAGGTTCTTTCAAACGGCTTTTGATTTCCAGAAACTTCTTATCAACCTCTTGAGGCCAATCTGTTTCCACAATCTGTTTACCGTCTGGACCTTGAACCACAATGGCCTTGGACAATTGCTTAGATTCCTGCGTGGATCCTTTGGTACCCCAAGAAACATCGTGTGTATTACAGAAAGCAAAAATTTGTAGAGTACACGTAAAAGCAGGAAGTGTCAAAAAATACTGTATAGATGATGTAAACATGTGCCATGGATCTAAGTACATGAGTGATGAGAAAAAGTAGAGACCGTAAGTGGATAGCAATGAGATAACGATATCAACAAAGATCTTGTGTGATTCTGTGCCAGAAGCCAATGACTTGAAGGCAAATACGAACCCACAAATCAGTGAGTATGTGGCGCAAATAGATAATATAACCATCGAGGTGATGAATAGATGTTTAGCGCCCTGAGGCCTATTACCCATAGAAATAATGAACAAACTTGCCAAGTCACAAAAGATCAAATACTTGAAGAAAATGAATAAAGCTTCACCATGTTTGATAATTAAATTCATCGATCCTGCCAAATAATAGAAGGTAAGAACAAAATTTGCAATAGAAAACCAAGAAAAAAGCATTTGAACAAACTGATAAAAAAATTCAACATGCAGGAAGAACTTGCGCACAACAGAATGTTTAGTTTTCCAAATTTGATAGAAATGCAACTGAGCATAAATTGCAGCAAACATTGCACCATTCAACCAACGTCTTCTTTGAGAAATAAATTCAGAAACGTCTTCAGGAACATCTGTTTCACCAGTGGCTTCCTTAACATATTTTAGAACCCATTTTGCATCTCGTTTGGCGACCAATTCCCAGCAAAGAATTCTGTCTTCAGCCAAGTACATATTGGCGGTGAAGACATCATGGTCCCTACCTTCTTGAGTTTCACCAAGAAAGTACGATCTGAGAGGCCCAGTTCCGTCTTCATGGTTTTTCAAAGCCCTATATCTGTAAGCGGATAAGGCACCAGGAAGCACGGAGATATAACCGAAA
Source organism: Saccharomyces jurei (assembly GCA_900290405.1). NCBI lineage: Eukaryota > Fungi > Ascomycota > Saccharomycetes > Saccharomycetales > Saccharomycetaceae > Saccharomyces > Saccharomyces jurei. Next base: position 300,244 of record LT986463.1, on the reverse strand, counting down.
ACACTTTCTAGTGGTTTATCTAAGATGTTCGATATCTTATATTCAAAATTCTGTGATGCGACTAGTGGATTGAATAGTTTCAACCCCCATTTCCCTTTCATAGTTTTGATCTGACCAGCGGCGCCAGCCACATTCGAGTCCATATCAAAAACCTTCCATAATCTATAAATTGCTGTGCTGTTCAAACGTGTACCAACATCAACTAAAGTAACGACAGTAGGTTGCAAAACGGGGCAAAATGCATTGAATAGCCAACGATGCGAATTGATCTTTTTCTTATTTTCTTCCTTAAGACAGAAAACCAATTGTACGGGGACAATGTCTTTTGACACATAGTCCAGGTCCGCATTGATAGAGACCTGAGTTGTCAATTCAAAAATGTGCGCCTTGACCGGATCACCATTGACAGAGGCTTTGGCCATATCTTCTTGGTAGACACCCAAGGCAGCTAAGTAATCAAGAGATCCCTGGTTTACTTTTGCTCTACCGTCACTAATTAAAATAACAGAGACCTTTTTCCAGCCGTTAGGACCCCAAACATGAGATTTCTCTCGCTTACAAAGATGAGCAACATTTTTCATAATTGAATGGATGGTCCTTGCCAGCGAATACTTGTCTTCATTGTACATAGTAATACAAATGGCAATTTGACATTCCCTGTTCATCTCCGCAAACCTTAAAGTGTAACCTTCTCTCAAAAAATCGTCCGGTTCTACAGTACAAGCTGTATATCTCATTTCTGTAAACTCAGGAGAGTTTCTCCGCGGCAAAGTATCTAACAAACCTCTTGGTATTGGGTTATCTAGTTTCAACAGTGCCTTTTTCTTGCTGGGAGGAGGCAAGTCTGACACCATTCTTCTTTTGCTCTCCGAATTGGCACGTCTTACATACTGCTGCCTTGTTGGATGGTTCAGTTCGAACTTCGTTTCATTAAAAGTATCTGCAGAGAAAATTGTAGACTGATCATCATATGAAGTAGTCGAAGTCAGGTATTTTTCCTTTTCACCGTCTGCTTCTGTTAGGGAAGGTGCCGTTGTGGAGGTAGTAGACATCGTATATTTCGAGCTTTGAGAGTATAGTCTCCCGCTCCCAAACAAATTGTTACTGGGCTGTTGCTGAGGTGAAAGATGATAAGGGTCTACGACCGGTGGATCCGCATTATCATGAGGGTACAGATTACTACCTTCACTCAGACGTATAACTGCCTCACCTGCTTTCTTAGGAGACTCTTGTAAATTAGCAGCATACCTGTTGGGGGCAACAGGGGAATTATGAGCACTATCACGGTAGAATTGAGTCCTATGGCGACGGTCTGGAGAGTATCTTAATGCAGCTCTGGAAGGAGATGCCGGAAGGCCTTGGAAAACATTAGATTGATCATATTCATCTTCTAAACTCTCCTCACTCGGATTGGCCCACCGAGAGTTACTACTGGTGTTTGTGTAAAACCTCGAGAGATTTGAAACACCACGTCTACCAGGTGAACCACTCGAAGGCTCTACCATAAACGGGTTTCTCGTCATTTCTTATATGCGTTACGGTATTATTTAGATCTATATGTACCTTGTAACTACTCCTCTTCTGGATAACAGAATCGACAATGATAACGTTAAAGATAATTAAATAGACTGGCGCCATTCAAAGGGAGAGTCCTCGAATTCTCAATTGGAACTAAATTGAAGCTGTGCGAATATCAATATTGATGCTATATACCCAAAGTGGAAATATGTAAACAAATAAACAAGGGTTTTCAATAGGGTTTGGGATCTTCTAAAATATTTGGCCCTAACAAGGAATTTATAACCCTATGCTAGTGGAAATAAACGGAAATATGATCATAGCAAACCCACGAGAAAAGGGAACAAAATAGTGTAATAGTGTCTATTGTGATTGTAATTGACGTTCATTAGCAACGTAGAGCCGTGCAAGCTGCGAACTACATAAGCACAGCAAACATAGAGGAGATGTTAAATATATTAAGAAGTTCAAATCTCAGACTACTCCATTACTGTCCCGCGTTGTCATTACACGCTACAAGAGTGAGTAACAATAGCGCTAAATTTCTCACACAGAGAGGCTTCTTTACTGGAACGCGTCTTTGGCAAGCAGATGGTAAGAAACCATTGAGCAGAATCCCTGTGGGAGGTACGCCCATCAAGGGTCATGAGAAAATGCGAGATGGCTCGATCGAGTTTTCTACGGGGAAGGCTATTGCCCTATTCCTAGCGGTTGGTGGGGCACTTTCTTATTTCTTCAACCGAGAGAAACGCAGATTGGAGACGCAGAAGGAAGCTGAAGCTAACAGAGGATACGGTAAACCTTCACTGGGCGGCCCCTTCCATCTGGAAGACATGAATGGCAATGAATTTACAGAGAAAAATCTTCTAGGCAAGTTCTCTATAATATACTTTGGGTTCAGTAACTGCCCGGACATCTGTCCTGATGAGCTGGACAAGCTGGGTGTATGGCTCAATACACTCTCTTCAAGGTATGGTATCACCCTGCAGCCGTTATTTATCACTTGCGATCCGGCAAGAGACTCTCCTGCTGTATTGAAAGAGTACTTGAGCGATTTTCATCCCTCGATCCTGGGGTTGACGGGCACATTCGACGAGGTGAAGAACGCATGCAAGAAATACAGGGTATATTTTTCTACTCCACCAAATGTCAAGCCGGGCCAAGATTATTTAGTGGACCACTCCATTTTCTTCTACCTCATGGACCCTGAGGGACAGTTTGTGGATGCTTTGGGCAGAAATTATGACGAAAAGACGGGTGTGGAAAAGATTGTGGAACAAGTAAAGGGCTATGTGCCTGCAGAGCAGCGCGCTAAGCAGAAGGAGGCCTGGTACTCTTTCTTATTCAAATAAGTTTGTAGATATACTACTCATTCCCCTGTATATATAACGCCATTACCGGTTCTTTTATAAAAGGTTATCTCACCCGGCGTGGGAAAATATCGCAAGGAAAAAAAATAGCCCTCTCACTAAAAGGAGGCTATGTGAGTATGGGAAGATCGAACTAAAGAAATGTTTACGTGCCATTTTCTTGAAAGGTCTGCTCTTAAGCTGGTGAATTAGTACGATAACAAGCAATAGATTAAAACGCTATGTCAACCACTCTACTTTGGTTTTCAAGTGTAATAGGATACGTGATTCAAACAAAATGTTTGTCCAATATACAATCCAGGAAGGAAATATCCGTGGGGCCCAATGGTACAATCGCAACACCCGAGGCTAACAGCGACAATGGAAACTCAAGCTCTTTAACTTTCTATCTGACCTTTATGTATTTTGCATCGTGGTTACTCTTGGTGCCTGTATCTCGACTTTGGAAGAAAATGAGACCGATGTTTGTCTCTGATCCAGAATCGAACAGAAATTCACAAACGTACAGCACCAACGCCGAGGCTGGAACAGACGAGGATATCGACGTGTTTTCGCATGTGTTGGACGATCCTCAACCACGCATCGTGACTCAACAACAGAAGCAAAAAATCATATCTGTGGCTACTTTTAAATATCTGGCTAAGCTAACAGTGTTGGCCCTCATAATGATTGTCGCAGACTTGACCTATAACATGGCTTTGTCACTGTCGCCGGCATTCGATGTTGCTTTGATGCAAAACACTGCGATTTTTGAAATTGTTACTTTGCTGTACGGTGTTTGTGGGATCTCTAGGAAGAACTACGTTTTCCGCAACTTCCTCATCATGATGAATGCAGTCATTGGAATTTTAATCATTTCATACACAAAAGCTACCTGTGATATGCTTGCCGGGAAGCTGTCCGTCAACCCTAATACTGGAGAACTTTCAGACCCATTCTTATTTGACAGGCTGAAAGGTGCTTTGATTTGTGGCCTTGGTGCCTTGATCATGGGTCCATTTGCTGTATTATGGAACCGTTGGTTTTGCAGCAACATATCCAAAAACGAAAATTCTGCTGTCGTCTTGGTCAAGCAAAGCACTCACATGGCCCTAATCGGTATTATTGGTATGATAATACTTTTGCCATTCATTCCAAAGTTTCCTTCCCGTGAGTCCTTGGAATCCATTTCCTTGTTTTATAATGACAAGGGCTTTTGGTTCTCCCTATTAGGATCTATTATCTTTGGCTCTTTGCCCAGCTTGATTTCCATACTAGAGTTGAACCGTAAAGCACCTGCTGAATATTTGACGACATGCAACCTGGGGGCCATTATCTTCATGGGGTTGGCTGAATGGGTTTGCGAACCTACTCAAACCACTATAGTTAGATGGGAAGTCATTGGATATATAATGCTGACTGTTAGTTTGTTAGTCCTATCGGTAACGCTTGGTGAAGGCAAATATCACCATTAGTAAGGAGTACAGACTTTGTACGATTGATGATCTAGTAAGCATATGCAATTATTCGCTTTTACTGAGTATAAAAAAATCATTATTCACCCGATTAAATTAAAGTAGTTACTGGGATGTTCTTGTATCGTTTCATTTTTTTGTCTTTTTTATTGTATATTCTAGAAGAAGTTATTTGGTAGGCTTTGTTATATGCACTGAGAAAAATTCCTGTGTACAATCAACCAAATAGCGCTTATAATGCCACATACATGACATAGTATGTATGTACTCTACATTATATAAATGTGCACACCTAAAAAAATGTTTCCAAAAATTATCTGATTGCATCGAAGGCATCGAGGAAAGTAACTGCTATCGCAACCGAAAAAAACGCACAACACGAAAATCCATAAACTGAACACACGGTTCCTTCCGCTCAGAAGTTAATGTCTCTATTACTGTAATAGGGAAACGACAAAAATACCGTATTGATTTATCAAAAATGATTAAGATAGATATCTAAAAAAATCTATTTTGGAAAATCTCAAATTATGTCTTTTCAACTTGTATCATTTCTCGCGCTTACCGTTCACTCGCCAACCCATTCAATGCTCGAGGAAGAAGAATCGTCCTTGCCTTTTGGCTTGTTGCCAACCTGAGGCTTTCCCTCTGTTTCCTTTTCTGATATACTTGACGCATTTGAAGCTTTCATCAATAAGTTCAGTGAATAGATTTTTCTTTGACCTTTTCTAATGGAAATTACTCTCCCAAAAGGCAAAAATCTACTGAAAAACGAAAAAAAATGAAAAATAAAATGAATCTTTTCTCTATATACTCTTATCCACCTATTTTTTCTTCTTCCCATTTTCTTTTTGCAGAGTTAACGATAAATTAGACATAAAGAGTGACAGTATTATCGATACTGTCCGTTTTGCAAATCTAATTCAAACTCCTTTTTTTCTGTCACTTCAGAAGTGACAGAAAACATAAAAAATATAAGAAAACGAGAAAAAAAATAAAGAGTGGTTATGGAAACTTAGCCAATAAACAATTAGCCATGATATTAGTGTGTGGGTGTGGTAATGGTAGACGTTTCCTATAATAATGAAGAGGTTAAGGCGAAAACGGAATTGGTTTGAAGAAAAGAAATAAGTGCGCAGGAAGCCCTATCCCGGCAGCTAAATGCAATGGTAATATTCAAGAATCTGTGGTATGCAGCTCTCAAACTCAGATTTTAGCCATCTATAAGTAGGAAGATAACAAACTCCACAAAACACGTATAAACATTATCTATGCTGACATCAGCACACTCCTAATATTCCTTAAAAAATTGGGACTGCCTGCTGACTCAAGACCTCAAATCAAATCTAACCCAACCTATTCATTATTAAGTGTCTACCAGATTTCTGAGGCTTATGTGATAAAGAACTCAAACGGAGGAGGTACAAAAAAAAAATGGAAACGAGAATAGAAAAGTACTAGAAAGCAAATGTAACAGCCACCAGACATTTTAATAGGTTACGCATCTTCCTCATTAGCGCATGCTCCAATTGAAGGACTAATATCGAAGAGTTGTATTGGAAACCACAAAAGAAGCCTTTAAACTGAGACACTCGAGACTTGTTGTAGTGCGCTGCTGCAAAAGAAAACAGTTTTTCGCGATTTTGGCGCGCCGAAAACTTTTCTCCTATTCTTCTTTTCTTTGGCATTTAAATATAGACAGATGCCTTTGCCTGTTGATTCTTTTTATTAACCATGCACGATTAATTATATCATGTTTGCTTGTGATATAAAAAACAAGTAAAATACAACACCCAGTATTTTTGGCTGCTCGCGTATCTCTCAACCACGGGTAGTCTCTCTAAGCTGGCAGATAGATATTTTAATGAACCACTTAAGTTCCGTTGTGAAGTTTCTCGTCTCTTTAGGCTGTATTTCACGACACTACTGTAGTTCACACATATAGATACGTGAATACTCGGTTCTTAGTAAACAGCACACGCCAATATGACTAAGCCTGCTCAACAGTCCAAAAGTGCTCTTATAAAGGCCGCTAGAAATGGAGACCGGGTAATTTGTAAGCACTTGGAAGGGGCTGCAACTTGAACAAAGAAGAAATGACTAATCTACATAAGTAATTACTTTCAGAATACTATAATCAGACTAGGAGCATACTCCAAACATCTGCACGTACAATGACTAAACAAGCCGAAGAGACTCAAAAGCCAATTATCTTTGCTCCTGAGACGTATCAATACGATAAGTTCACTTTGAATGAAAAGCAACTCACAGACGATCCCATTGATCTTTTCACCAAGTGGTTTAATGAAGCCAAGGAAGATCCAAGAGAGACGCTGCCAGAGGCGATTACTTTCTCATCTGCAGAACTACCTAGCGGGAGAGTGTCTTCCAGAATTCTTCTTTTCAAAGAACTCGACCATAGAGGCTTCACCATCTATTCTAATTGGGGAACTTCTAGGAAGGCCCGCGATATTGCTACAAACCCGAACGCTGCAATCGTATTCTTTTGGAAAGACTTGCAAAGACAGGTGAGAGTTGAAGGTGTCACAGAGCATGTTAACAGAGAAACCTCTGAACGGTACTTTGAAACAAGACCTCGGGGGTCCAAAGTTGGGGCATGGGCCTCACGCCAATCCGATGTTATTAAGGACAGAGAAGAACTGGATGAGTTGACCCGGAAAAATACTGAACGTTTCAAGGATGCTGAAGACATTCCATGTCCAGATTATTGGGGCGGCTTGAGAATCGTCCCATTGGAAATTGAGTTTTGGCAAGGTAGACCTTCTAGATTACATGATAGATTTGTTTACAGAAGAGCAACTGAGAACGATCCATGGAAGGTTGTTAGATTAGCCCCATGAGATGCAGAAGTTAAAAGAACACATCATTAGACCTATTTAACATTGTGTATTTCTCTATTGTTTTCTTTATACTGTGTAATGAACCTTTTTTATACCACTTGTAGGGTAATGCATTAGATTGTCCCGAAAAAAAGAAAAGGAACTTTGAAAATTTGGAAATTGCGGGAAAAAATTTTTCACTAAGATAAAACGTATGCTATAAAATAGTTGAAGAGATGAGCTAGCAGGACCCATTACCATCTCTAAAAAAAAAAGAACAGCTGACTGATCCATTCAAAGTTAAAAATGAGTAAGACTGCGGTTAATGATTCTGCTACAGAAAAGACGAAGCTAAGTGAGAGCGAACAACACTACTTCAATTCATACGATCACTATGGTATTCACGAGGAAATGCTTCAAGATACCGTTCGTACCTTATCTTACAGAAACGCAATCATTCAAAATAAGGATCTCTTTAAGGACAAGATTGTTTTAGATGTTGGTTGCGGTACAGGTATCTTATCCATGTTTGCCGCTAAGCATGGTGCCAAGCATGTCATCGGTGTTGATATGTCAAGCATTATCGAAATGGCAAAAGAATTGGTGGAACTGAACGGATTCAGTGACAAGATCACTTTGCTGAGAGGAAAATTGGAGGACGTTCATTTGCCTTTCCCCAAAGTCGATATCATTATATCTGAATGGATGGGCTACTTTTTATTATACGAGTCCATGATGGACACTGTTCTTTACGCTAGAGATCACTATTTGGTGGAAGGTGGTTTGATTTTCCCCGACAAGTGTTCCATCCATTTGGCTGGTTTGGAAGATTCCCAGTACAAAGACGAGAAGTTGAACTATTGGCAGGACGTTTATGGGTTCGATTACTCTCCATTTGTTCCATTAGTCTTGCATGAACCCATTGTTGATACTGTGGAAAGAAACAATGTCAACACCACTTCAGATAAATTGATCGAATTTGATTTAAATACAGTAAAAATATCGGATCTAGCGTTCAAGAGTAATTTCAAATTGACTGCAAAGAGACAAGATATGATTAATGGTATGGTCACTTGGTTCGACATCGTTTTCCCTGCTCCAAAAGGTAAGAGACCCGTCGAATTTTCCACTGGCCCTCATGCTCCATACACTCACTGGAAGCAAACAATATTTTATTTTCCTGATGATCTGGATGCTGAAACTGGTGACACCATTGAAGGTGAGTTGATTTGTTCCCCAAATGAAAGGAATAATAGGGATTTAAATATTAAGATCTCTTACAAGTTCGAATCTAATGGCATTGACGGGAACTCAAGAAGCAGGAAGAACGAAGGTTCATACTTAATGCATTAAGACCTTATTCCCCAAAAAAGAGGTAATTTGATTAAAAAATAAACAAACTCATTCATATCATTGATGCTAGCATGAGTATACGCTGCTGTCCTTTTTTGTTGGTCGCGCACAAAAATTAGTTTAGATATATGACTTTGCATGTTCTTGTACTATAGTTCTTTAAAAAAAAAAATCTACTTATCTATCCTTTTCTAGTTAGGCTATTTTCACTTCCTTAGAACAATTGTTAGTTGAGAAAACAATAGCAACAACCTAACTCTGAATCATCCATCAATTTCCAACCTATATCAGCGAATTTACGCAATACTCTTTGGTCCTCTTCCTCTGGTGATGAAACGATAGAAGCGTTGTTAACCACATACTTTTCCGAGTACATGTTCTTCATTACGGATTTTAAGCTTCCAATGCTATTTGGGATACTGGCGTTGAAACGCTTGGCAAGTACATGAGGATTCTTTCTGGAAGATTCCAATGCATTCAACAGTGCAGTTATTTGCACCAACTCATTCAACGCTGTGGACAGCCCCATTATCTTATCATTTATCACAATTGCCTTGTTTCCATTACGGATGAATAAGCTTATTAGTATGGTGGGTATGGGACCTATCAACTTAATAATGTTAGAACATTCCTCCACCATTGGCAGCACGAAAATGGAAACCGTTCCCGTTAGGTACTTGGTAGCGTAGCGCTCGTTTGCTTCATTGTCAAGTTTGGAAATATTGCGTTGTGTTGGTAACATTGATTCTTCTTCACTATTTGCAGCAAAACATGTGTTTGGGAGCGGTCTCAAAGTCAAATCGACAGAATTCTCTACGTTCGCATTAGCGATTGAGCCTAATATACATGATATCAGATTGATCATCGAGCAAACTAGCTCTGCAATACCATTCATTACAGCATTTGGACTACGCCAATTTTCTGGAAGCTTTTCATTCTTTTGTCCTATGTTTAATAATTCTATGATTAGAATTTCTTTCTTCTTCAAAAGAATCAGAAAACAGGAAGCTATATTATCATGTTCATCTTTTCCAACAGTTGTGCCTTCACGGCTCGTCCGGTCCGTGGTAAACGGATTTAGGGACCTGTTTAATTGAAGGGATTTTCTATTGAGGACAAAGTGCGTTATAAATTCACCAAGTTTCAGATTCCATAAAATAATATCCAAAATTGTAGTAGGGTTTTCAACAATTTGATTATGACCTGCTTTGTCGCTAAAATATGTGTCAATGGGGCTACTGAATCTTAGATTGAGTAATTTTGGTTGACCTAGCCTGAAGCTTTGAAGCGAATCTAAAATGCTCAAAAGTATGTACGATCTTTTAAACAACACGGCATAATCAAGTTGTTCCTCATCGCTTTTCTCATTTGAATCTAAAAGTGGGCTCAAGATAGAATTTTCGAAAGGTAGAAATAGTTTATAAGTTTGAAACTCGTTAAAAACCCCGACAGAGGGACCTAACAATGACGAGCTTTCATCGCCAGTCAAGACTAAAATGAAATTCAGAACAATGATTGTCGAAAAGAAGATGAACTTTATTCTTGAAGGAGTAACGCTGGAATTTTGCTTCAATTTTGGTTTAATAGTCATTAAACTTTGGAAGCACTCATTTATACATTTGCTTAAGTTTTGAGTATAGTACAATCCTTTTTGGGCATCGCATAAACTGTCGCGAGACCATGTATTTGTTGATTTTGAGGGCTTACTTGGTTTCATTTTACAGAATACCAGAATCTCTAACGCGTTTTTAAAACATTGAATGATTTCATTGTTAGTTTTGTGGGTTTCATCAAATACTTGTGGCTCCACGGGAACAAGCATTCCTGTAAATTTACTCTGGCTGATTGGTATTATGGGAAAGTTAATATGAAAATAATTATAGTAGACGTCTAAAACTTTGTAAAGGGGGGTCTCATCAAACTGACTGCTAGTACTATGAATGAGTTGTTTTATATCGACTTCTTGATTCAAGAGATTATTTTTTTTCAAGCTTGAAAGAGAAGGATCTGACGTTCGGTATGCTAACTTGCAGGTCGAATTTCTTTCCCACTTATCAGCATCACTCTCTGCGTCTACTGTTCTACCGAGACATCGTGCAGTCAATGAATTCAAACGTTTTTTCTCAATTGGGGGTACGCTATTTGGAGTCAACATATACTGCTCTTTACCCCGTGTGTTATCTTCTGATGTTGTAGTTTCACTCGTACCGGAAAAACTGCTTATCCTGGATCTTACAGAGTTGAAAGGATTGATGTACGAGTTAGCACGCTGTTCTTGCACTTGAGAGGGCTGTGAACCCTGACGATGAACGCTTGTTAACCACGTACCACTTCCCTCTACCGGCGTTATTATACCTTTTACTACAGTATCCTTACTCTCTTGCTCAACATTCAAATCTTTACCTAGGCGATCATTTCCCCCAAAGGCAGTAGGTATCGATGAATCACTGTGTAATGTAGCTAGAGAACTTCCACGCCTAATGTCATCATACGGTACCTTCCAAAATTGCTGTGTTTGAGTTGTTATAGTAGGAACAAGTAAACCGCTAATAGAAGGGAAAGAAGAATTCCGAGCAAATGGCGCTATATGGTTATCTCCCGAGTTTATTGGGTATGAATGAGTCCTCGACCTATATTTAAGAGGACCATTATCTGAACTTAAATTCTCGTTAGATATCTCATTATTATTTTTTTTCGCTGGACCACGTTTCAGTGGGACTCTAACAAACAAGCACTTTTCGTTAACTTCCAAACATCCCTGGCAAACTCTGGTATGTTGATTGAACCTGCACTTAATCCTTTTTTTTCTACATTGGTCACAAGCTCGAGAGACCTTCTTCCTTTGCTTCGCCACTCCCTTACCTCTTCTTTCACGAATTCCCGAAGAATCTGACTTATTTGCTTCCCCAATTAGTGCCGGGGCATTTAGGTGCTCATGTCGATTAGGAATTGTTGTACCATATAAATTAGGAACCTGTTGTGGCATTTCTGGTGGATTTTTGATTGTTATTTATTTCTATGTAGCGCGCTAAACTACAAAATCTTTTGAAAATTCAAAGCAAAATCTTAAATTCTATGTAGAACAAAGTTTGCCAAGGCAATTCTTTACTATTTCAATCGTGGTTGTTGCAAGAACACATACATATATTGTTATTGAGCGCTGCTCTAACCAATGATTTTCACTGCAGTTAAAGTTAACGGACTACTCGAACCCGAGTTTCGTAGCCGCGTCAAAAAGGCAAAATTGAGCGGAACCGGAGTGATTAATAGAGTGGGGGGGCAGCACATGCAATTATATACTAAACAGTTGTAAAGCCTTCAAACGGGGGCATGCCTTGTCTATATCAAGTAATTGTTAGGCACACTTCCCTGTACGTTAAACATGGGTCACAATAAGTGTAATATGTACGACTGTCGTTGATTTGAGCTTGGGCTCAATGTGGGGAAAACTGTAAAGGTTCCTGTGAACTTGTCCTTCGATTTATCGTATACCAGTATATATTCATTAAGAGTAATAACAAAAATGTGAAAAGACAAATAACGTCAAGTCAGAGAGAAACAATTACTCACCTTGAAGATACTAAGCGCTTATATAAATACACAGAAAAAATAAAAAATGTTCTGAACGTAATAAGTTTAATCGTGCTTCAAAGTTTCGTTAAAGACAGCAGATGGTTTAGTACCAGCTTTTTCAGCCTTCTTGGAACCTAGCTTTTCAGCAGCAAAGACCTTAGCGTAAGGGTTCAGTCTCAACAAGACTTGCTTGTTCTTCAATGGGTTCTTCTTCAAAACGTGAGTACGCTTTTGAGTAGCTTGGCCAGCTGGTCTAACAGCAGATTGGATTTCAGAAGAGTTGATGATTCTGGTGACATCAGAAGTGGAGATGATATGGGATGGCAAAGTGTAACCAACCTTGGAGGAGGCGACAGTCTCGGAACCCCAGACTTGATCCAATTTGGTGAAAGCAGCTTCAGTCCAGATGACGAATCTACCCAAGTGAGCACCTGGAGCCAATTGCAACAAGTTCAAAGAAGCAACGTTGGCGGTTTCAACACCTGGAACGTTTCTCAAGGCCTTGACAATACCGTTGTCTTCAGCATAGACGACTAATGGACCTCTTCTTTGGGTCCATCTTCTGTTTCTGTACTTACCCTTACCGGCTCTCAACTTCTTGGACTTCAAGACCTTCAACAAGTCGGAGTGAGCACCAACAGCCTTCAAAGCAGCAATTGCTTCCTTAGTTTTTTGAATAGATTCCAAGTCAGTGGATACAACCAATGGGATTTCTGGAATCTTTTCGACTCTGTGACCTCTGGCCAAAACCAAAGAGGCAACGGCAGTAGCAGCAATAGCAGAAGCAGTGGCATAACGCTTTTCGTTGTGGTTAACCTTAACGTTCCACTTTCTCCAGGTCTTGGTTGGAGCAAACATACGACCACCACGACACATGTTACCGAAGGCACCTTGACCGGATCTACCGGTACCACCACCACCAACTCTTGGAATACGAGCGACGGCACGACCAGTACCCCAGGATTCGGCAGAGGTTTGGTGACCAGCCTTTTCAGAGACAGCGTAAGCTTGTCTCTTGTTCTTGTTCACAGAGGTGAAAACGGTGTGGACAATGTCAGGACGGATTGGAGCGGAGAAGACAGCTGGCAATGGCAAGGCATTGGCAGTGGCTTCACCAGTCAAAGAGTGAACAGTAACTTGTGGACGGGACATTTCGATGATTGTTCTTGTGAGAGTGTATCAATAACCAGAAAAAATTGGAACATGTGGAAATTTTCAGGCTAAAAGCACTGTGAAGGAAATATCATTCGTTTAAATATTCTTTCTCCTATGAAAAGAAAAAATTTTTCACTTTTTTTCACTCTGATTGTCGTGTAACGTGATAACAATAACTCTATATTAATTAGTATTGATTCTATAAAGATGATATAAAATACTTGATTAATGATTAAGGACTGGATCCGTTGATTATGCATCCGGTATTATTTAGGATAGTCTTTTGAGACATTTAGTTAGGATATCATGTTCAGATTGAACCAGAGTTTGGGCACTATGGAACATGTTGTCAGTAATACCCGTCACTTTTGGCGTGTTGTCGCGTCTTATACAAGGCAGTTGCTTGTCTTTAAGTAATTTGGAAAGTAGCTTTTTAGAACGAGGATTGTCCTTTTTCGCCAAGAAGGGCAATTTTTCCTCGTTGATTATTGAGTCGCTGATATATGAAGTGTCCTTTTTGGAGAAGAGTGATTCCCATTGAGAGGCCGTTAGAGTTAAAAGGTTAGCTAGAGCCCATGTCGAAGGTGAAGGCTCTCCACTGGAATCTATGTAAAGTTGGGAAAGCCACGAATTCAAGTCATCTTCCCGTTCTTCCTCTTCGTCTTCTTCCTCTAATTCGCTCCCCGCATCCTCAGAAAAACCATCTGACTGTGCCTCACTATCATTGTTTTCACCTTCATCTTCTTGTCGCATTTGAACATACCATGCGGAAAACAAGCCATGGCCAACTTGACCCCACCACTTGACTTTCTCTTGGTATTTCTCTTCTTTTTTCAAGATACTCATAAACTCAGGCCCTAAATGAACAATATCATACGTGTTCCCAGGTACGGTAAACCCGTATCTTGCCAATAAAAAGACGTTCGACAGCTCACCATATGAGTTGAATATTTCTTTGTGTTGGGTCACATCTTTCTTTAGCACTAGGTCGACACATTCATCGGGATTCCCAATGCCGCTATCTTCATTCTCGATATCCGCAATGCTCTTAGAGCGCTCTTCTCGTAAACCGTTTTCTAGACTATTGATTAAATCCTCATTAATAGTATGAGTCTCCATATTTCCTGCTCTAGGTGTGTCTCTTTCTTGTTCCTGTACTTCCAAATATTCTTCCGCTATTAAGTGTTTGCACATACCTGATTCACCACATTTATCACAAACATCATATAATGATACAAATTTTAAATCTGGGTGCGCAACATGGTGATTGAACAGGTCAGCAATGGGTACCAAAGCTGTTTCATGATAGGCATCTATTTCAAACCCTCTTGATGATAAAGTATATGCCACAGAGATAAACCTTTCCAGTTTCAAGTTGAAATCGTTTCTACCATTATTTTCTTTAATGTCTAGGAACCCTTCAGGAATTTCCAACCGAAATTCTTCGTTCCACTTACGTGCAAGGTTGACAGCAATCTCAAACCCCTCTAGGATTTCTTCCTCCGGCGTTAACGCATCAAATAAGGTATCGAAACTAGTGCCCTTTAAAAGTTCTTTACCATTTTCATTCCAAAAACTTGGCGGCAGGTTCAAATGTCCTTGCTCATCGCGTATGCGGATAGTTCGAAGAAAAGAATACCAATGGCTCGTATCTTTGAAGACCGTAGTCTCATAAATAAATGCAATATTTAGGGCCAACATCCCATCAATACCATTGTCGTATAGCAAATTGGCAATGGAGCTGTTAGATGCTGAAAAAATTGAGGACTTGTTTAACGTCAGTACCGACTGTCCTTTCGCGATATTGGTTTTGGCAAAGACACCTAATCCACCGAGAGCCGACTCTCTTATATCGCATTTGGAAACGTCAAACTTGCCATGGCAACCAGTAACAAATTTTAAAATGTGAGAGATATCATCCTTAGAAGTTACCGACATTCCTCTTTTTGTACTTTATTCTAATTAGTAGTATATATGACGAATGGATCTCCGACAATTACTCCCTCCATCTTTTCTTGGTTGTTTTTACTCGTATGATTCATTTTATTTTTTATTATCACTACTCGTTTTTCGGTATTTTTACACACGACATTTTAGACATTCAACAGAAAAATGTGTATAATAAGGCCAGATTTGACAAACAAAAACATGTGTGAGAATCTGTCCCATCAAACGCTTTCCAAATTATGAGTTGTAGCACCAAATTGGTCATTCTCTGACTTATCTTGAGCGTCTTTAGACACTGCATATCGTCACTATACTGTCATAGATTTGGCAATCATTATCGACGGGTACTCTTCTTGAAAATTTTTCAGATGGGATGACATGTGAAAAGTGTAGTAATCGAGAATAGTAAACAGCATGAGGACTGTTCACTTATCTTGATGTTTCGTTCAAGGTAGTATGTGAAGACACAGTTCTTGCCAAGTATCTTACCAAACAATCGAACCTTTCATACTCAACTGACCCACTTCCACTCACCCAAAATGTCTGACAATCCTGAGATGAAACCGCATGGTACGAGTAAGGAGATTGTGGACTCAGTTACTGACGCCACCTCAAAGGCCATCGACAAACTGCAAGAAGAACTACACAGGGATGCCAGTGAATCTACCACACCAGTAACCAAGGAGAACACTGTTACGGCGAAGGAAAGTAGGAAGTACAACTTTTTTATTAGAACCATCTGGACGTTTGTTATGATCAGTGGGTTTTTTATCACCTTAGCATCAGGCCATGCGTGGTGTATAGTGCTGATCTTGGGGTGCCAAATTGCTACTTTTAAAGAATGTATTGCTGTAACAAGTGCTTCTGGTCGCGAAAAGAATTTGCCACTAACAAAGACGTTAAATTGGTATCTTCTCTTCACCACAATCTATTATCTAGATGGAAAATCGCTTTTCAAGTTCTTTCAAACCACTTTCTACGAGTATCCTGTATTGAATTTCATTGTAACAAATCACAAGTTTATTTGCTATTGTCTCTATCTTTTAGGGTTCGTTTTGTTCGTTTGTAGTTTAAGAAAGGGATTTCTGAAATTCCAGTTCGGATCATTATGCGTCACTCATATGGTTCTTCTTTTAGTGGTATTTCAAGCTCATTTGATTATCAAGAACGTGCTTAACGGTCTATTTTGGTTCTTACTACCATGTGGATTAGTCATCGTTAATGATATCTTCGCCTACTTGTGCGGCATCACATTCGGTAAGACTAAGCTAATAGAAATTTCTCCTAAGAAAACTTTAGAAGGTTTTCTTGGTGCGTGGTTTTTTACCGCTCTAGCAAGCATTATATTAACAAGAATTTTGAGCCCCTACACTTACCTGACGTGCCCTGTGGAAGATCTCCATACAAACTTTTTTTCCAACTTGACATGTGAATTAAATCCTGTTTTCCTCCCACAAGTTTATAGGCTTCCTCCAATCTTCTTTGACAAAGTGCAAATCAATTCCATTACAGTAAAGCCAATATATTTCCACGCCTTAAATTTGGCTACCTTTGCATCGTTATTTGCACCATTTGGGGGATTTTTCGCATCTGGTTTAAAGAGAACTTTTAAAGTTAAGGACTTCGGACATTCCATTCCAGGTCACGGTGGCATCACAGACAGGGTTGATTGTCAATTCATAATGGGCTCTTTTGCCAACTTATATTATGAAACATTCATCAGTGAACATAGGATAACAGTAGATACTGTTCTATCCACCATTCTGATGAACTTGAATGACAAGCAGATCATAGAATTGATCGATATATTGATTAGGTTCTTATCCAAAAAAGGTATAATATCACCAAAAAATTTTGAAAAACTGGCTGATATTTTCAACGCAAACTAAGAAATCATTGGCCGATCACTCTTGAATATAAAAAAATCCATATAAAAGTATATATATATGTGTGTGTGTGTGTGTGTGTGTGTTTATGTATGCCTTTTCTCTTCAGACTTCGTACGTATGCCACTTTTATTATTTCGATTATGTAAATTACAAAATATGATATCAATTCTTAAATATAACGTCTCGTTGGTTCTAATACTTTTCAAGATGGACTATGCAGAAAATAATTGTCTGCCTCTATCATGTTGCTTAAAATTATGAAAAAGAAAAATAAAATATGGAGAAAAAAAAATAAACATATAAAGGACGATTAACTATTAGAAATCAGAGTTCTCAGTTAGAAGAGTTCCTATGCATAAGACTGTTATCAACCGAGTCAACTGTATATATTGTTAGCAGTAATTAGGATGATTTTTTCATTGGATGAAGAACTTCATCGCATGTCAGTTGATGACAGAAAAAATGACATTAAAGCAGATTATCCGACAGCATTATATGATGATATCAATCATGAACAAGGCGGCGCCATCACATATGAGGAAAACAACATGATTCATCTCTCTGTTCATTCGAATGACATTCCACTCAATGGATCAGATCCTGCACATAGGATGAGAAGAAGGTCTTCAGCTTATTCCAAATTTCCTATCCTTACTCCGCCTAATACGAGAAGATTTTCCATTACAGGTTCGGACTTTATTCCAACTGGAATGAATAGACTATCCATTACACCTCAGGATATTATTTCCTCTAATAAGAAAGAACATGAACTGTCGAGAAATCTACATGATTTCAAGCCCGTAAGAGTCTTAGGCCAAGGCGCCTATGGAAAAGTTCTTCTTGTTAAAGACACTAACACTTCCAAACTTTATGCTATGAAGCAATTGCAGAAAGCGGAAATCTTAATTTCTCCTACGGCAACAGAATCCAAGAAAGAGGACGAAGAAAACGATGATAACAACGACAATGATAATGGACTTTCAAAGAGACTAGAGAGAACCTTCGCCGAACGGTCCATTTTATCCGAAATAGAACATCCAAATATTGTCAAATTGTTTTATTCTTTCCATGATAACTCAAAACTATATTTACTGCTGCAGTATATCCCTGGTGGTGAACTATTTTACCATTTGAAAGAACACGGAACACTAGATGAGACGACGGTTTCTTTTTACGCAGCTGAAATCAGCTGCGCTCTGAGATTTTTGCACACGAAGGGTGTTGTATATAGAGATTTGAAACCTGAAAACTGTCTATTAAATCAACGCGGCCATTTGGTATTAACAGATTTTGGCCTGAGCAAAAAAAGTGCTAATGATTTCGCGATTGATGAGGAGGATCCAGAGAATGTCAATGCCTTATACTCAATCATTGGTACCCCAGAATACTGTGCGCCTGAAATATTATTAGGCCAAGCATACACTCAGAATTGTGATTGGTATTCTCTGGGATGTCTGTTGTATGATATGCTAGTAGGTAAGCCACCGTATACTGGTAGTAATCATAAGGTGATTATCAATAAGATTCAACAGAACAAGCAAGGCCCTAAGATTCCATTCTACTTGAGCGAGGGAATGAAAGATATATTGAACGCACTATTGAAGAAGGAAACTTCCAAGAGATGGAATGTTGATAAATATTGGATTAAAACCGGGATAAATAACAAACCCGTCAAGTCTAAGAAAAGAAAGTCAGGTGGCGTAAGAACTAGTTTATTTACAGAACATTTTATTTTTAGGAAAGTAGATTGGAAGTTACTAGAATCTGGACAATTACAAAAAACTACTTTAGGCCCTATTGTTCCAGTTATTACAGATTTGGAACTAGCAGAAAATTTTGACACAGAGTTTACGTCCATGTCATATGAGGAAAACTATGCTGACAGCAGACCAATTAATATCAGTTCTGTAAGCAAGTCCCCGGATATGTTCAAGGGATTTAGTTATAAAGCAAGCGGTAGCTATTTGGAAAAGTATTTTTAAGATGGAAACTTAGATAGATCATGAGAAAGACTTTTGGAGCTGCAATGACTTTACATTTTTTTGTTTTTTCGATGTTTGAGAGTATATGTTAATACACGTATATTCTATTTTGCTTTTTAGGGTTATGAGAACACATTTTTAATATATAATGTATGTAATAATATTAAAACCGCCGTATGAAGGATTTTTTCAAACAGATTAACTATATCATTTGTTTAGGACATATCATTGTCATGGGACCCCGCCGGACCTTTTTTTCACCTTAAAAGAATAGTTTCTCGTCCAAGGAAAGTAAGAGTATTCAGGGGCAGTTTCCATTACCAAAGACATTTGGGATTATAAAAGTGTCTCTTTATCCAAGTAGATTCAGAATCTGCCAGTTAGCTTTCAATTTTCAAGATGCTTCCCACATTAAAACGTTTCATGTCATCCTCAACTCACCAGATTCCCAAACAGTTTAAATCACTTATTTACTCAACTCACGAAGTTGAGGACTGTACCAAGGTATTGTCAGTAAAGAACTATACTCCTAAACAAAACTTGTCGCAATCAATTGTGTTGAAAACTTTAGCTTTTCCCATAAATCCTTCGGATATCAACCAACTGCAAGGTGTATATCCGTCTCGCCCAGAGAAGACATATGATTACTCTACTGATGAGCCAGCAGCTATCGCCGGTAATGAGGGTGTCTTTGAAGTTGTTTATTTACCCTCAAGCAGCTCTAAGGGCGATTTGAAATTGGGAGACAGAGTCATCCCATTGCAGGCGAATCAAGGAACTTGGTCTAATTACAGGGTTTTCTCTAATAGCTCTGAATTGATCAAAGTGAATGATTTGGATTTATTCTCTGCGGCTACTGTATCCGTCAATGGCTGTACTGGTTTTCAACTAGTTTCAGACTATATTGATTGGAACAATGGTGGTAATGAATGGATTATCCAAAACGCAGGTACATCTAGTGTTTCAAAGATAGTCTCGCAAGTAGCAAAAGCTAGAGGAATTAATACACTAAGTGTCATTCGTGATCGTGATAATTTCGATGAGGTGGCAAAGGTTTTGGAAGATAAATATGGTGCTACGAAGGTCATCTCCGAATCACAAAACAACAACAAGACGTTTGCCAAAGAAATATTGGCCGAAATTTTGGGAGAAAATGCGAGGGTGAGGCTAGCCTTGAATTCTGTGGGAGGTAAATCTAGTGCTTCGATTGCTCGTAAGTTAGAAAAAAACGCCTTAATGCTCACTTATGGAGGAATGTCAAAACAACCTGTAACACTACCAACATCCTTACATATTTTCAAAGGTTTGACCTCCAAAGGTTACTGGGTAACTGAAAAGAACAAAGAAAACCCCCAAAGTAAAATTGATACCATCAGTGATTTCATTGAAATGTATAACACTGGTCAAATTATTTCACCTAAGGATGAAATTGAAACTCTGACCTGGAACACTAATACCACCACTGATGAGCAGTTATTAGAACTAATCCAAAATGGCATAACTGGAAAGGGTAAGAAAAAATTGGTTGTATTGGAATGGTAAGTTTCTTTACAGCGTTTTATAGTCAGAACAACAACTATCAAAGATAATATTCCTTTTCATGATACCGAGTACATTTGCTAAATAGTATATATTAAGAAATTTAAACATTCATGCCAATAGTATATTTTTCAAGTAAAGTAAGGAAATGCTGTCTCATAAATAACCGTATACACATTGCCCTCCTTCTGTTTACTGCTAAAACAAGACACCAATAGTAAAATACATCTCCAGTTTTTGTATGACATCTAATCCAGTCCATCAAAGGATTAAAATAGACACTACAAAATCATTTTCTCGGCGATTCGTTGAAGGTACTTTCTTTCCTAATGATATCTGTCGTTAAATAAGGTGAAAAGTAAAGACGGGATGGAGAACATAACTACAAGTTTTACAATTCCTGCATAATAAAAGAATCATAAATACAAAAAGCCTTATCACCCACTTGACTTTGCTTCATAGAGCTGTTGGTATTTCCAGAAGAAATTATTATCATGAACAGGTGCATAGTTACAGATTATTTTTGTTGTTCTTATTAATCTTTTATAAGCGCGCCAATGTTGACACGGAATAGTGGCACCAGAAACTAAAAACACAAGAACTTATCTACATTCCAAGTATTTCCAGAAGGACTACTCCCTATGTTTAAATTAGACAAGGATATTTTTCAATAGATCATTAGCTGAAGACTTCTTTTTTTCCAACACCCTCCAGGAAGCCTCATGGTGGCCAAAATCCATTACATATATATAAATCACATAGATTATTTTTTGAAGAATTGTTTTTTCCAATGTCTCTGAGGGTTAATTTTGGTCTGTTGGCTCCTAAGTACGATTTTACTGTAAAAATGGTTATTACACAAACTAGGACAATAGATTACGTAAATAGACCCTTTTTTCCTAGAATGGCGCTCGAAGAAGGACGCGTAACTCATAGAGACCTAAGAATTCTCGCAGAGAAAAGCCTTTGGTATTAAACGCAGAGGATTTACAAAAAAAATCCTTCGATACACATGTATAGACTCAAAAACCTAATTCAATTGATTATAGTATCGGTGTGCTTCCCAACTAACATGTAACGGTACAAGTGATTCATGTTAGAATAATTATAAGAAAGCGGTTGTTAAGTACCATGTAATTCTCCGTATTTAATGACCACGCACACTTTTTTTTTTCTCGAAAGTTCTTTTTTTCACTGAAAGAAAATTTTTTCAAGGGCCATCTCAGCGATATTATGACCCAAAAGGAAAGAAACAATGAAAATTTACTTATGTCTTCTTCGCACTTTTTGCTGCGAGAAATCGTATTTAGCAGCCCGTTCAGTTGATAATTAGTGCAAATAATTTTTTATTTTTATTTTTAGCTTTTAGTGTTACTTCTAGCATCCGTAAAATTAACCAAATAAATAACACTGTAAAAACATGCCTCCAAAGAAGCAAGTCGAAGAAAAAAAGGTCCTACTGGGTCGTCCAGGTAACAACTTGAAAGCCGGTATTGTCGGTTTAGCTAATGTTGGTAAATCAACCTTCTTCCAAGCCATCACTAGATGTCCATTGGGTAACCCAGCCAACTATCCTTTCGCTACCATTGATCCGGAAGAAGCCCGTGTTACTGTCCCATCTCCAAGATTCGATGAGTTGTTGAAAATTTACAAAAAGACAGCTTCCGAAGTTCCAGCTCATTTGACTGTTTACGATATTGCTGGTTTGACTAAGGGTGCTTCTGCTGGTGAAGGTTTAGGTAATGCTTTCTTGTCTCACATTAGATCAGTCGATTCTATCTATCAAGTCGTTCGTTGTTTTGATGATGCTGAAATTATCCATGTTGAAGGTGACGTTGACCCAGTTCGTGATTTAGAGATTATTAACGAAGAGCTAAGACTTAAGGATATTGAATTTTCCGAAAAGGCCCTTGAGGGTGCTGAAAAAATTGCCAAAAGAGGTGGCCAATCTTTGGAAGTCAAACAAAAGAAGGAAGAAATGGATTTGATCATTAGAATCATTGACTTGTTGAAGAGCGGTCAAAGAGTGGCCAACCATTCCTGGACTTCAAAGGAAGTTGAAATTATCAACACTATGTTTTTATTGACTGCTAAGCCATGTATCTATTTGATTAACTTGTCTGAAAAAGACTACCTCAGAAAGAAGAATAAGCATCTGCTAAGAATCAAGGAATGGGTAGACAAATACTCTCCAGGTGATTTGATTATTCCATTCAGTGTTTCTTTGGAAGAAAGATTATCTCACATGTCTCCAGAAGAAGCTGAGGAAGAATTGAAGAGACTGCAGACAGTATCAGCTTTACCAAAAATCATCACCACCATGAGAGAAAAATTAGATTTGATTTCATTTTTCACTTGTGGTCCAGATGAGGTTCGTGAATGGACTATCAGAAGAGGTACTAAAGCTCCACAAGCTGCTGGTGTCATTCACAATGATTTAATGAACACCTTTATTTTGGCTCAAGTTATGAAATGTGAAGATGTCTTCGAATACAAGGACGATTCTGCCATCAAGGCCGCTGGTAAGTTGTTGCAAAAGGGTAAAGACTATGTTGTTGAAGACGGGGATATTATCTACTTTAGAGCCGGTGCTGGTAAGAATTGATTTATACGCTGAAGTCGATTTATTATTTTCACTTAGTTTAGTTTCCTGCTATATATCATCATATAATATTTCAACATGATTTTCTTGAAATGAGAAAAGAAAAGGAAAAACAACTGCACCAATGTAATTTCATCGGATTTTTATGTATGTGTGTATGTATGTTTATTACTCCCGCGTGTTTGCATCTTTAGACCCAAATAATAATCTCAACCCCCCACCCCCAAGCATTATCAGGTGACTTTTTGTTTGTTTCATTTATTTACAGTGTAGTTGTTCAATAAGTAACTTATGTATTTAGTATCCTAAATTACGTCCCTTTCTGCCCTTTTTGATTCATTTGAAGATGAAAGAGTACCACTTTTGTAACCTGCGCTCTCGTTCTTCCTTTGGCACATAAGCTTGGATTTGCTCGCGAATTTTTTCAAGACCAGATTGTTCATCGTAGTTTCTTCCCAAGGCATCGATAAACTGTCCCTCAGGATCGATTAAATAGAAAAAAATCGAATGGTCCACTAAATAGTCTTGGCCAGGCTTGACGTCACGTGGAGTCGAAAAATACACCTTGTACTTTTTGCATACGCTTTTGACTTCATCGTACGTACCAGTCAAACCAATGATAGCGGGATGAAAGTCACTCAAATACTCTTTTAAGACATCTGGAGTATCTCTTGCCGGGTCACATGAGATAAACAATGGTTGTAATTTCATGTGATCCTTGTCATCTAATTCAGAGATCCAATACGTTAATTTATCTAGCTCTTCCGGACAAATGTCGGGACAATGGCTGAATCCGAAATACAGAATGGAAAACTTACCTTTCAAGTCCTCCTCTGTGAAGGGCTTACCATTGTAATCTATTAAATTGAAAGGACCCCCGAGCGCAATTGAACCGTAAGCTCTGTTAGCATCGGCTTCCTTTTCCGTCTCTAGCAAACGTCTCTTTCTTGATAGATAAGCATAGGTCCCACCACCTAGCAGCAATATAGCGATACTAGCCCTCCATCGGGAAAACTGAAAAAACTTCGTTCTGATTGGATCTGGTTCATTAACTTCATCACTTAATTGTAGCCTATCCAGTGGTTTCTTTGCACTTGAATTTTCCTTGTTAGCATTTTTCAAGTCACACCCAGTCGAAAACCACCTTTGACATACACCTTTATGATAAAGGGATTTCTTTAGTGAGATATTTGTCTGTCTGCATAAGGAACGACAGGTATACTTTCCTAAATTATTTAACATTCTTTACTTCCACCCTTTTTAACTTTCTTTCCTACAATATAATTCACAGGACACTATTAGTTGCGGCACTAAGGAGTGATAGTAGATGACCTGCAGCTCTCTTTAGTAATCATGTACCACTATACATTGAATTGCTTGAAATTCATACTTTTAGTTTTTCTCTTTTTCATCCCTAAAAATAGCGCGAAGATCAGGCAATAATCTCAAACAATAGGTTGTCATTGTATCTCCAAAGACTAATGTATCTATCCATTTTGAGAGCATGTTTCTAATCAAGTCACTTGAGTTAAAAGTATTGAACTATTTCGTGACACTCTTTAGGGGTGAAAGATTGAGCAAGTATTAAGTAAGTATTAACAGTTTCTTTCAACTACCCTAATTTTTAGTAAGAACACACGGCTACTCTTTATGAAAACCATTTACCTAGATTGTGTGATGGCAGGTCATCCGACTTTCACAATTAAAATAATATACAAGTTTCTTGGATAGAAAAATTTATCTTCTATTTTCTCCTAAGTAATTGAATGTTCTTAGGAACTCATTGAAAAAAAAAGCCGTACGCAAAGAAGGTATACCGTTACCGACCAGGTAAAGGGCACCTTGTCTTACATCTTAAAAAGGCGGAGAGTTACGCAAGATCAATTGGAAAAATGAGGACAATACGAACGATATTCTGAAGCCAAACTGTATGAGCCAATTTATGTAATCAAAATACTAAAGTAGGCCAATAAAATTGGGCCTATAGAGGAAAGTATCTTTGCTACTTGAACCAGATGGTCTATGTATCACAATTTCTCGGAAGTGTATCTTATACTCTCTTTAAAGTCCGACTTTGTTAACTATTCTTGAACCATCTTTTGCTGTAATTTTGATTGTCCTCTTTCTAGTGGAAATGAAAACAGCAGTGGAAAATCAGTGAGGATGACAGTATGTGATGAGCACAGAAATTTTAAAATAAAGGCGAGGCACTGTTGCTCTATCTATAATCTTTCACGTGCTGCGTCACAAAGTTCTTGTATTGTGTCTTTGCTTTTCTTTTTCTTGGATCTACAAAACCGATAACAAGTTGCAGCAAAGACGGCTATACTGCAGTTAACAGAGTCTGTGAGAAAAGAGACATCAGGTTACTTGAACAAACCTTCGGAAGAAATACTTGTGAGATTTTCCTTGGTTCTACAGAGTATAAAACTAGCACCGTAGTTCCTCTTTACATTCTTGAACAACATACCCGCATATCTATACACACACTAGGTAAGTACATAAACACTTATAGCTCGCTCACTCTCTCTATGTATATATCTATATATCCATATGCACATGAGTCTGATATTCTCCTGGAACCTTTACACCACTGTTGATGGGCAATTACCTCGCAGGGTCCATTCTGTACTGTTTACACGTCTTAATAGCTCCTGCTTAAGTGACCCTCTTTGGTTACCCATTTGGGTAAAACGCGTTATTGACGCTTACGCAGACCTCGAAAAAAAAATCAAAAAAGAAAATAAGAGCATAAAAATAGAAATAAAAAATATTCTTTACTGTGTTTCAGATTTACGCTCAAATATCATCATTTCGACTTGTAATAAATCTTGTTAGAAAGCATACATTGGTAGACGGTATTAAACGTATACCGATTTGGAAAGTTCTCAAGTGTTTTTGGTACCTTTCCCGTTTCTGCATTGGTGCTGTTTATACATTCTATAGAGGGAAATACCAGAATGAGCGGGTTGAAAGGAGATGATCCTGACGACTACTACCTAAATGCTAACCAAGATGAAGAGTCTCTGCTTAGATCGAGACATAGTGTCGGCTCAGGAGCGCCTCACAGACAAAGTTCTTTAGTGCGGCCTGAAAGAAGTCGACTGAACAATCCTGATAATCCACATTTTTATTATGCGCAGAAAACGCAAGAGCAGATGAATCATTTGGATGTTTTGCCATCAAGTACCGGTGTTAACCCAAATGCAGCTCGTCGAAGTGGCTCGTTACGCTCCAAAGGGTCAGTAAGAAGTAAAGTAAGTGGTCCTGAAACGAACGGCTATCCTTTACAAGACATGAATACCACCGACAAGAAGGATTCGGTCAAAGTAAGCAATGAAGGTGTTGCCGATGATGAATTTGACAAAGACGGCGCTGAATTCGATGCGGATAATTTCGAAGAAAGCTCCGTGCAGCCTATAAATAGGCCTATCAAGCTACTAAGAAAAGAAAGAAACGACACGCTATCATTTTGGCAGATGTATTGTTATTTCATTACATTTTGGGCACCAGCCCCGATCCTTGCGTTTTGTGGGATGCCTAAAAAGGAAAGACAAATGGCTTGGAGGGAAAAGGTCGCCTTGATTTCCGTTATTTGGTATATTGGTGCAATTGTGGCTTATTTGACATTTGGCTTTACTAAAACTGTTTGTAGCAGTTCCAAACTACGTTTGAAAAACAACGAGGTGTCAACAGAATTTGTTGTCATTAATGGTAAGGCTTATGAATTAGATACATCCTCACGTTCTGGTATACAAGGCGTCGAAGTGGATTCGAACACACTTTATGGGCCCTGGTCGGATGCTGGTAAAGACGCTTCGTTCTTGTTTCAAAATGTGAATGGTAACTGTCACAACCTTATAACTCCAAAAGCCAACTCCTCTATTCCTCATAACGATGATAACGATTTAGCATGGTATTTCCCATGTAGGTTAATAAACCAAGATGGCTCTTCAAAGCCAAACTTCACAGTTGAGAATTACGCAGGATGGAACTGCCATACTTCTAAAGATGATAGGGATGCATTTTATGGTTTGAAGGCGAAGGCGGATGTCTACTTCACTTGGGATGGCATAAAGAACTCCTCTAGGAACTTGATTGTTTACAATGGTGACGTTTTAGATTTGGATCTGCTTGATTGGTTAGAAAAAGATGAAGTTGACTATCCTGTTGTATTCGATGACCTAAAAACTTCAAACTTACAAGGTTATGATCTCTCATTGGTTTTGTCCAATGGGCATGAGAGAAAAGTTGCGAGATGTTTAAGCGAAATAATTAAAGTTGGTGAAGTAGATTCCAAAACTGTCGGCTGTATTGCATCTGATGTTGTCCTATATGTCTCTCTTGTATTTATTCTTTCTGTGGTGATAACCAAGTTCTTGATCGCCTGCTATTTCCGTTGGACAGTGGCTAGGAAACAAGGGGCGTATATTGTGGACAATAAGACAATGGATAAGCACACCAACGATATCGAAGATTGGTCAAAAAATATTCAAACAAAAGCTCCTCTAAAGGAGGTGGATCCCCATTTGAGGCCAAAGAAATACTTAAAAAAGCCATTGGGACATAAGCGTACTTCAACTTTTGACTTACTGAAAAAACACAGCTCCAGAATGCTCCAATTGAATGAATCTGTGATAGATCTGGACACTTCTTTAAGTAATTCATTACAATCATCTGGTTCATATAGAGGAATGACAACAATGACTACTCAAAATGCTTGGAAACTGTCCAATGAAAACAAAGTCACACATTCCCGTAATCCTTCTACTCTTTTACCCACTTCTTCCATGTTTTGGAACAAAGCCACTTCTTCTCCTGTACCAGGATCGTCATTAATTCAAAGTCTTGACTCCACGATTATACATCCAGATATCGTTCAACAGCCACCACTGGACTTTATGCCATACGGATTTCCATTGATTCATACCGTCTGTTTCGTCACCTGTTACTCGGAGGATGAGGAGGGTTTAAGAACGACACTGGATTCTCTTTCTACCACAGATTATCCAAACTCTCATAAATTATTGATGGTTGTATGTGATGGTTTGATTAAGGGCTCGGGTAACGACAAGACAACCCCAGAGATAGCGTTAGGAATGATGGACGATTTTGTCACCCCACCAGATGAAGTTAAACCTTACTCTTATGTGGCTGTTGCTTCAGGTTCTAAGAGACATAATATGGCGAAAATATATGCCGGTTTCTACAAATATGATGATTCTACTGTTCCTCCAGAAAATCAACAACGTGTTCCAATAATCACGATTGTGAAGTGCGGTACTCCTGCAGAACAAGGTGCCGCTAAACCTGGTAATAGAGGTAAACGTGATTCTCAGATTATTCTGATGTCCTTTTTAGAGAAAATAACATTTGATGAAAGAATGACTCAACTGGAATTCCAACTTTTAAAAAATATCTGGCAGATTACAGGGTTAATGGCAGATTTTTACGAAACGGTACTTATGGTCGATGCCGATACTAAAGTGTTCCCTGATGCTTTGACTCATATGGTTGCTGAAATGGTTAAAGATCCTTTAATCATGGGTCTTTGTGGTGAGACAAAGATCGCCAATAAGGCACAGTCTTGGGTAACTGCAATTCAAGTTTTTGAGTATTATATTTCGCATCATCAAGCTAAAGCTTTTGAATCTGTATTTGGTTCAGTAACTTGTTTACCAGGATGTTTCTCAATGTATCGTATAAAATCTCCCAAAGGTTCAGATGGTTACTGGGTACCTGTATTGGCAAACCCAGATATTGTTGAAAGATATTCTGATAATGTTACCAACACTTTGCATAAAAAAAACCTACTGTTACTAGGTGAAGATAGATTCTTATCTTCTTTAATGTTGAAGACGTTCCCTAAGAGAAAGCAAGTTTTTGTTCCAAAAGCAGCTTGTAAAACCATTGCTCCTGATAAATTTAAAGTCTTACTTTCTCAACGTCGAAGATGGATTAACTCTACAGTGCATAACCTTTTTGAATTGGTTTTAATTAAAGATTTGTGCGGTACGTTTTGTTTCTCCATGCAATTTGTGATCGGTATTGAGTTGATTGGTACTATGGTACTACCCTTGGCCATCTGTTTTACTATTTATGTAATTATTTTTGCCATTGTGTCAAAACCTACACCTATAATCACTTTAGTTTTGCTGGCAATTATACTTGGTTTGCCTGGCTTAATCGTTGTCGTAACTGCTACAAGATGGTCATACCTATGGTGGATGTGCGTGTATATTTGTGCTTTGCCCATTTGGAATTTTGTGCTGCCCTCGTACGCATACTGGAAATTTGATGACTTTTCATGGGGTGATACAAGAACCATTGCTGGTGGTAACAAAAAGGCGCAAGATGAGAATGAAGGTGAATTTGATCATTCGAAGATTAAAATGAGGACTTGGAGGGAATTTGAAAGAGAAGAAATTCTCAATCGAAAGGAGGAAATAGGCTCCTTGGTTGCATAGACAGTATAAAAGGATTTTTACTGTGATACTTACAAGTTGATATTTGGTCGCGTATAACTTATTTATCTGAAAAGTATATTAAACACATTCTAAAAATAAAACTTAATAATTGAAATTTTTTTTTCTACTACTATACTCAAGCATTTGGTAGCCAAAGGAGCTACAGTTGGTAAATAGTAAAATTCATATCACCATTAAACTCTTTCAAGACGCGCTCTGTTTCGTTCCAAGGAACGCCAAATATACCACTGTTAATTTGTGGCATTTCCAGGTTATACTCTCCTATCTGGTGTTTGATGTGGTTATCTACATAAATATCAATTATATCATCGTTTATTTTACCTTTGCCTCCTAAAGCCCTGTAGGCCTTTAACTTATCCAAAGACAGTTTTGTATAGTTCAAAATGCTTTCCTTATCTCCATGACTTGAACCGCCAAATGATGATGTAAATAGACAACAAATCAGTAGATCGGAATTTTCATAACTGGGAAGTAGTATGCACCGCCCTAGTAAAGCAGAACCGTATTTTTCACATACTTCGACGTAATCGCTCTCTGCTTTTGGATAGCGGAGAGCAAGTTGATAGGCAATCCCACCGCCCCAGGAACCATTACAATTGCAAGAATGAATCAGGATCCTGGGATGTGTCGTGGCTTTTAAGATGTTACCGTTAACATAAGTGATGTTAGACATGATTTGGAATACTGTGCTGTATTAATCTCAGTGAAGATACGAATAGCTTTTACTTCTCCTGGTTTAAATCTGTGTTTATGTTTGAGTTCATAGCTAATGAAGTGGCGAAATGACACATGTTGCATTATGTCACAATTGTCTTTTTCACGTAGGGATGAAAAGGAGAATGAACGCTAAGCGGCAAGGCAAACTAAAAGAGGAAAAGAAAACGCGATTGAATATATTAGAAATTAAAAATAATGCTCAATGGTAATCAAATGCACAAATGTGAACGCTAAAGAACGTAAATAAAAGTAACTAGTATAAAGAAGGAGTAATATGAATATACATGAAACTTCGAAAGAATTTTTCAATTTAATGCAGAAAGTAGTGTAGATATTGGTGGTTTAAATAAACGTATTTTCATGTTCATGTTCGTAGACGCTTACACTGTCATCTATCAAGTCATCTCTCTCTATCGTATCCTTCCACTCTTCTTCAAAATCATCAACATCGGTCCATCTTTGGAACCAGCCCTTATCCTTTATGATGTTGTTAACTGGGCATCCAGGTACAGGAAAGAAGTAACACAAAGCAGTATAAGATAAAAAGCTCAAGCCGTATCCTACCCAGTAACTTAAGTAGTATAGTTTCATAGCACCATCAGAAACCTTTATAGCTGGGGCACCCACTTCAGCGATGAAACCAGGCAAACAAGGAGCCACCCCACATAAATAAGCAGCCAAAGCTCTCCAATTGATACCAAACTTGTTTCCGTACATATAGAAAGAGCCCTTCTGATGGGAGTAGATGTGTGTTAACTTGATGTATCCTCTTCTGACAACAAAATAGTCCGAGCAAACAACACCGGCGATACTAGATAAAAAGATGGCATAAGCAGACAAAGCCATTGTAAATTTACTTGATGTTGCCATTAAATTCCATGGGCAAATACACAATGCCATAGCTGCACAGAATAACGAACCACGCTTGATATTGATGAATTTAGGGAAAATAGCAGACATATCAGTCCCACATGATAACGAGTTTGCGGAAATATTAGTACCTAACTGAGCTACTGCGAAGACAAAGGAGATTAAAAAAACTCCAGCTCTTGTACCTCTATTGTAAGTAGTCTCTAAAAATTTTTGTAGCACATCGAGTGGTGACCAATAATTAACACCATATATTTCATAACCAGCTGCGGTGACCAAAATGCCAATTAAGCAAGTGACTGAAAATAAAAACGGAATGCAAACTAATTGGGACCATAATGCAGAGTTAGGGTTTTTTGAGAACCTTGAAAAATCAGGGGCATTGATGACCATTGTGGAGAAATTTGCCATACAACCCATCAGTGATCTCAAAAAAGCCCACGAAAATGCAGAACCGTGAGGTTGCACGTCAGTCAAGGACCCTAAAGCAATACGCCCGTGAGCTTTTCTGATCGCCCAAATCAAGAAACCAAAGGAGGCGAATGGAACCAAAGCTGCCTTAACAGTAAACAGGTGCCTAATTTTATGGGGAGGTACTAGTAAGAAGGGAAGACTGGCAACCCAAAAGATGAAAAAACACATGAATTCGTAGGTGGTGGCATTTGGTGACCCGAAATGATCAGGGATTCTGTCTTGTAAGTCCTTTCCAAAGATAGATTTCAGCATTAACGATACCGGAGTTGCTGCAATATAAGCTTGGACACTATACCAAACAATAGCCATTACAACTCTATTAATGACAGGCCATAAAGAGAAAAAAATTCCGAATGAAGCTCTGGATGATATAGGGAAGGATAAATGGTAGGCAGAACCAACTCTAGAAGCTAAAACAACGAAAGCACCAACAAAACCGTAGCCAATCCAAATCGTTATCCAACACTGCCACCAATTTAATCCTAGCTGTAAACCTGTTGCTGCAATTTGCCAGGTATTGATGTTAAAACATTCTGCAAGCCAGAAGTAACAATAATTGTACCAAGACCAAACCCGCCTTTCTTTTTCAACGGGTTTTAAGTCTTGGTTATACATAAAAGAATCTAGAACAGAAACACCCAAGATTGATTTGTCAACGACCACATTCTCATAGTAAAATTTCTTCCAGAACGAACTGTATTTTGGTTTTTCCGAGCTTGCTTTTTCTTCGAAGCTCGATGCCTCAAAAACTTCGGTAGTTACATTACTCT
This sequence comes from Saccharomyces jurei, assembly GCA_900290405.1. Classification (NCBI taxonomy): domain Eukaryota; kingdom Fungi; phylum Ascomycota; class Saccharomycetes; order Saccharomycetales; family Saccharomycetaceae; genus Saccharomyces; species Saccharomyces jurei. The sequence continues at coordinate 267,703 of LT986463.1, read as the reverse complement.
GGGACGTCTTACACTCTTTTTCCAAATCCACATTATTTGGCGCAAAAGTCTCATCGAAGGACCCCACCAATTGGTGAGAATTTAGTCTTTTTGAAGAGCCGCTTAAATGTAATGATATGTCGTCAGGCATTTTTGTCACCACTCTTCTTGCTATACGTAGGAACGTCTTCGAACCGAAAAATTTTCTCTATGAGGTACGATGCAGAGCTAAAAATCAACGAATGATTTTGCAAAACAACTTGTACTTACTCATTTTGAAAATAAAAAAGTACAAGGATCTGAAAGAAAAGTGAAAGACTAACTAACAGTGAATCAAATAGTTTATACTATCTTAACAAATTGTCCTGATTTTGTCCTTGACTATCCTGAAAATTTTTCATCCTGATGTCATACGACCTTTCTCAACTTAGAATAATCGGTATATGTCCGTTTTTTCCTTTCTTCTCGTCTACCGAGATTTCTTTCTTTTCCTCCTCACGCTGTTCTTGCCGTTACAAAATTGTCCTAAATTGTGTACAAATATTATCAATATGACAAATGATTCTCCCAGGATCCCCGGAAAGAATGGACAGAAAGTTTCAAGACTGATATCATTTTATACTGCATCACGTCAATTTCCATTTCGCGAAGGATTTCGCTAATAACTTTGACACATATAAGATAACAATTGTCATTGACGTGATTATACAGTCGTGCCCATACTATAGTGGAGGACGAACTTTTGAAAGACAATAGGTGATAGCGTGTCAAGCGTTGCATCCTTCCTCGTATATTTGTAGGTAATCAAAGTCTTGTAAGCTATAAACATTATCGTAATATCGTTGTTTATATAGTTATGTAAATTCACCAACTATATAAGCTTCAATACTTGGTAATATCATGTATTTTTGTAATGCTGAAGTTATGAAAGGGGAGAATAAGAAATCACTTCGGGAAATTAATAGAGTAGAACCTATAATTCATAAAAACAGCTGCCTAAAGCTGGTTTAGAAACGATGATAGCATCTTCTAGTTCAGCGTCGGTGATCTTAGGGTATTTGACCTTGTAAAACTCATTCACAAGGGCCTTTTTCACTTTTTCTATATTGCCGTTAGGCCCTCCTGGAACCAAGTGAACAGTACAACCACCCCAACCGGCTCCAGTCAAACGAGAACCATAAGATCCATTCGACAAAGCAATGGAGCAAATTTTATCGATCTCTGGACAAGAACATTGGTAAAGTTTGTCACAAGAAGCTTGAGACTCATTCATCAAAGCACCAAATTGCTTGAAAAAGTCTTCATCAGTGGTAAACTTAGCAGTAGTCATTAACTTCAATGCTCTTAAGACTCTCAAGGATTCAGAATAAACATGCTTGGCTCTCTGATATAGCTTTAATACTTGAAATCTCACTGGGGACAATGTTAAGTAGTCTCTTGTAAACTCTTCGCGAGAACAATTCAAAGCTTGTGCGACATCATCGACACTAAACCCTTGTTTCTTACTAGCAAGAGATTCTTCAACCAGTTCGAGCATCTTTGTTAAACGCTCAATACCGATTTCAATATCACCGTTCCAAGGCGTGGAGATGTTGTGATATCTAGCATAATACACGTTCATAAAATCTCTTAAATTACCTTTACTCGTGCTGGATCCTTCCTTTCCAGAAGATAAAACAACACCATATGTGGATGCTAAGACATTTGCAGCAGTAGTGACTTCTACCACCCTCAAATTGTAATTAGTTGGGGCAGTTTCAAACTTGTTAGATACAACAAGGGTGTTCGCAATAACAAAACTAACCTCATGATTTTGTAATTTTGGGAATTTGAATGGTGTAGCCTTCAATTGTGGTTTAAATTCAACGTATAGGGCATGATCTTCTTCGCCACATACAGAGGCAGCTTGATCCATGCCACCGTTATTAACACCGAGATAATGTTCCGCAATAACCGTAATACGCATTAGGTTTTGTTTAGACATATGGTAATCAGGACCCATATTCGCTTTAATAACGGCCAAAGAAACTGCACAAATGAAGGCAGCAGAAGAGGACAAACCGCTACCAGTTGGGACGTCGCCCTCGCAAAAAACCTGTAATCCGGTTAGAGGAACACTAAAAAATCTTTCTGGTGCAGTTTCCTTTAAAAAGGAATGAGCAACATGTAAACCACATTTAAAGTAATTAGACCAGTCTGACACGGATGGATCGATTGTGACATAAGAACCGTCTAATGGTAAGTCGAACTTTCTTTGAGCAAACTTTGGATCAGCATTCGTTAGCGTAATAGATGGATTCTTTTCGTCCAAAACCTTAACAGCACAAAGCATATCGACATCGATAGCTAAAGGCAAAACGGAGAAGTCGCAGTAGTCAATATGTTCACCAATTAAATTAACTCTACCGGGAGACCGAGCAATAAAATCGGGTTTGGTACCATAAGCGTATTTAAATTTCTCAATGATTGTAGGACACTTTTCAGCCAATGGTTTTGGTAATTGTTTAGTACCGGAATTGAATTCGGGAACGGGCACTTCTTCTGAGTAAGATTTAGTCATTTTTTTTCCTTGATGAATGATGTATATATAGATATTAGCTATTCTTTCTTTGATATTTCTATGCCTTCAAATAAAACGAGTACCAAATATAATCAGTCTTAAAGGGTCGAATGGAAATAATTGAGCTCTGCGACTTTTGCATTTATATGTTTGCTAATAGCCCAAAACCATCATTTTGCTGATGAATTATAACAGAGAATGAGTGAGAACCTAAATTTCTACCAAAACTCTATGTTATCCGGTTTCACGCATTAATTTGAAGGTATGTGGGCCAGGGGAGTGTTTATTTTGTTTAGCCATAACCGTAGAAACTAGTACCTCTTTATGTCAGTTTTATTGTTCGGACCAGGGCGGTGCGAGCCGCATCTGTATTCAGGGACGCGACCGACCCAGAACACGGCGCGCGGAGGAGGACATTCCGTCGGAGCTTTGTCGTCCGCTCGGCGGCTTCTCATCCGTATCTCAATACTCTGATCAGCTAAACATATAGCAAAGCTCCATAGAAAGACCTCTTTTGAGCTGGGAGACTGGGATTATCAACAATTCCACATATAAGTAAGACCAGATATCTATATGTGTACGATAGTAAATCAATGTAATATTATTATGACATTTTTTACATAACCTTGAAGATAGGGAAAAAACACTGAAAAGTTCAATATACATGACAGTTCAGTTACAAAGTGAAAGTACAGTTAGAACTGTTTTAGTTACAGGCGGTGCTGGTTACATTGGCTCCCACACTGTGGTGGAGCTAGTTGAGAACGGGTATGAATGTGTTGTCGTCGATAACTTGTCGAATTCATCTTACGACTCAATTGCTAGGTTAGAGATTTTAACCAAGCATCACATTCCATTCTATGAGATTGATCTGCGTGACCGGGAAGGTTTAGAAAAAGTTTTTGAAGAGCACAAAATTGATTCTGTCATCCACTTCGCTGGTTTGAAAGCTGTGGGCGAATCTACGCAGATTCCACTGAGATACTATCACAATAACATCCTGGGTAGTTTGGTTTTATTAGAGTTAATGCAGCAATACAGGGTCTCTAATTTTGTCTTTTCATCTTCTGCCACTGTCTATGGTGATGCTACTAGATTTCCAAATATGATTCCCATTCCGGAAGAGTGTCCATTGGGACCTACTAATCCTTACGGTCATACAAAGTATGCTATTGAAAATATTTTGAATGATCTTTACAATAGCGACAAAAAAAACTGGAAGTTTGCCATTTTACGTTACTTCAATCCAATTGGTGCACATCCTTCTGGACTAATCGGAGAAGATCCGCTCGGTATACCAAACAATTTGTTACCGTATATGGCTCAAGTGGCTGTCGGTAGACGTGAAAAACTCTACATATTTGGTAACGATTACGATTCTAGAGATGGAACTCCAATTAGAGATTATATTCATGTTGTTGATTTGGCCAGGGGTCATATCGCAGCTCTGAAATATCTAGAAGCCTATAATGAAAATGAAGGTTTGTGCCGTGAATGGAACTTGGGTTCTGGTAAAGGTTCTACAGTTTTTGAAGTGTATCGTGCATTCTGTAAAACATCTGGTATTGATCTTCCATACGAAGTTACAGCTAGAAGAGCAGGTGATGTGCTGAATTTAACAGCCAAACCAGATAGAGCAAAACGCGAACTAAAATGGCAAACAAAATTGCAGGTGGAGGATTCCTGTAAAGATTTATGGAAATGGGCCACTGAAAATCCTTTTGGTTACCAGTTGAGGGGTGTCGAGGCTCGATTCTCTACTAAAGATATGCGTTGTGACGCAAGATTTGTAACCATCGGTGCCGGCACTAGATTTCAAGCCACATTTGCCAATTTGGGCGCCACCATCGTTGATTTGAAGGTGGACGGGCAATCTGTCGTCCTTGGTTACGAAAATGAAGAAGGATATCTGAATCCTGATAGTGCTTACGTTGGTGCCACTATTGGTAGGTACGCAAATCGCATTGCGAATGGTAAGTTTAGCTTGTGCAAAAATAACTACCAGTTAACTATTAACAATGGTATCAATGCCAATCATGGTAGCATCGGTTCTTTCCATATGAAAAGATTTTTAGGACCTATAGTTCAAAATCCTTCAAAGGACCTCTTTATTGCTGAATACATGTTAGTAGATAAAGGTAAGGACACAGAATTTCCAGGTGACCTACTGGTTACCGTACAGTATTCTTTGAACGTCGCCGATAAAAGTTTGGAAATTATATATAAAGGTAAGCTTACTGCTGGTGAAGCCACCCCAATTAATTTAACAAATCATAGTTACTTCAATCTGAACAAGCCTCGTGAAGACACTATTGAAGGTACTGTTATTAGGGTGTGTTCAAAAAAATCTGTTGACGTCGATAAAAACATGATTCCTACGGGTAATATTGTTGATAGGGACATTGCTACCTTTGACTCTACAAAGCCAACAGTGTTAGGTCCTAAAAATCCCCAATTTGATTGTTGTTTTGTGGTGAATGAGGATGTCAAGCCTAAGCAAGTTAACGCTTTGAACAATGAATTGACACTTATTTTTAAGGCATTTCATCCCGACTCAAACATCACATTAGAAGTTTTGAGCACGGAACCAACTTATCAGTTATATACCGGAGATTTCTTATCTGCCGGCTATACAGCAAGACAAGGTTTTGCTATTGAACCTGGTAGATACATTGACGCCATTAATCAAAAAGATTGGAAAGATTGTGTAACTTTGAAGGAAGGTGAAACTTACGGTTCTAAAATTGTCTACAGATTCTCTTGATTTCTCACTGGTATTCTCGCCAATGAAAAATGACACTTTATACTTTGACTAGTTTTATTTGTGACACATATATGATTTATAACGAATTTTACGTTTACTTTTTTTCCCTTTAATAATAGTGTTATTTTAAAACGTTTCCTTGCACCTTGGTGTAGCATTACACCGAAAGATTGTATGAACATTTCATTTATCACCAAAGCGATACCAAAAATTCAAAACTTTTAAAAGAATGAGAATTGTAATGACAAGAGCGATGCGAGCAGCAAATGGTCGCTGTTTTTGATATTGCACACGAATATTGTAGAGCATTTAGGCGAAGACGTCGCACAGGCAAGGATAATTATAAGTGTTGACCACAACAGTCTTTCTAGTGAAGTAAAGGGAAATTTTGCATAATCTTCCCCTTGACACACCTTTTTTGATTACTTTTCCTCTCTTCTGTGCCATACTTCGGACCACTGTCAAGCGAAGACCTATCGGATAATGTTCCTGTCATTCCCGGCTTGACCTACAAATAAGGGAAAGGGTCCTAAGTCGCTCGGACAACAGTTGACCGTGATCCGTCGGACTGGCTGTGCAGCGGTGTCATTAAAGAAGACCGACGCTGGCAATAGAACAACTATTGTTGATTAATTCAGATATAAAAACAGAACGGTAAAGATAATTATGGGCTACTACTAGGTATAGTATCAATATAACAAAAAAATATAATCAACTGAACTATTTCAATAATGACTGCACAAGAGTTCGATTTTTCTGATCATTCCCATAGACGTTACAACCCACTAACCGATTCATGGGTCCTGGTTTCTCCGCACAGGGCTAAGAGACCTTGGTTAGGTCAACAGGAGGCTGCTAACAAACCCAATTCTCCTGCCTATGATCCAAGGTGTTACTTATGTCCCGGTAACAAAAGAGCTACTGGTAGCCAAAACCCTAAATATAAAGCAACCTATATTTTCCCCAATGATTACGCTGCCGTTAAGATCGAACAGCCCCCTTTCCTACAGAATGATTCAGATAAGGATAGTTTGAAAAATAGATTGTTTAAAGCACAATCTGTGAGGGGCAATTGTTTCGTCATATGTTTCAGCCCTAAACATAATTTAACTATTCCACAAATGAAAGAGTCAGATCTTCTAAACGTTATCAATGCTTGGCAAAACTTAAGTGACGACCTAGCTAGAGAAGCCAGAGAGAATCATAAGCCTTTCAAATATCTGCAAATATTTGAAAATAAAGGTACTGCCATGGGTTGTTCCAACTTACATCCCCATGGACAAGCTTGGTGTTTAGAATCCATTCCTAGTGAGGTTTTCCAAGAATTGAAATCTTTTAGGAAATATAAACGTGAGCATAACACTGATTTATTTGCTGATTATGTTAACTTGGAGCTAGAAGAGAAGACCAGAGTCGTAATCGAGAATGAGTCCTTCATAGTTATTGTCCCATACTGGGCTATTTGGCCATTTGAAACCATGGTTGTTTCTAAGAAGAAGATCTCCTCTGTTAGCCAATTTGACCATACCGTAAAGGAGGATCTCGCTTCGATTCTGAAGCAGTTGACTATTAAATACGATAATTTGTTTGAGACAAGTTTTCCATACTCAATGGGTATCCACCAAGCTCCTTTGAATGCAACTGGTGAGGAACTAAATAACAGTTGGTTTCACATGCATTTCTATCCGCCATTGTTAAGATCAGCAACTGTTCGAAAATTCTTGGTTGGTTTTGAATTGTTAGGTGAACCCCAAAGAGATTTAACCCCAGAACAGGCTGCGGAAAAATTGAGAAATCTAGATGGTAAGGCTCATTATCTAGATAAGTTGTGAAAGAAACCAAAAAGTTTATCTATATTGCTCACTGATGGGTCCCTGAGAGATAAACCTAGTGCCATTTTTTCTTTACCCTTTTCGGTGTTATTTCATAGATTGGTTGTCTGCTACAAATGAGGTGACCGAATACATAATGATTGTAAAATGATTCATATATTTATTTCTACTGCTTTTCTTGCTGTGTAAAATGGTTCCTTCCACAAATAGAAAAGAGAAAAAGAGGACAGGACTTCAGGGAGAAATAAAGGTTCGGAGGTGAGATCTAAAAGAATTTAATACAGCTACTCCTTGTTTCTTACAACCACAGTTTTTAAATATATAAGGAAAACATGTCACAAGTAAAGAAACCGTGACGCTTACGATTGCCTTTATAAGAAAGGAACAGTAATTAGTTGAATTTTCATCCTAAATTCTTAGTTTAAGCTACTAAACCCTGCAGATATTTCACTATGGGGGAATGTTGATACTCCGTAGTCGTTAATGTGAATATAGCAATGAGACTCATCGTTGTCGTCATTTGCGGAAATGATAAACTTGTGATATTACCCTCTTTTTTAATGATTTTGGTCCGGGTTATATGGTATTCTTTGGAAAAGGTTATGTTTAAAGTATAAGAAGAAAAAACTTTTCAGTGCAAAATACGCAGGAAGAGCAGCGGATAGGTAATAACATACACTTCTTATATTCTGCGGCTTGTGGTTCTTCCGGAATTGGTAACAACAATTAAGTGGATAAAGATGGCGTCTACATGGAAACCCACTGAAAACTCTGTGTTGCAGCTAGCAACTCTTTTACAGAACTGTATGTCACCAAATCCAGAAATTCGTAATAATGCAATGGAAGCTATGGAGAACTTCCAACTACAGTCTGGATTTTTTAATTATTTGTGTTATATTTTAATTGAAGGTGAATCCGATGATGTGTTAAAACAGCACTACTCTCTACAAGATCTTCAGAACAATAGAGCTACAGCCGGTATGCTATTAAAGAATTCAATGCTAGGGGAGAACAATTTAATCAAGAACAATAATGATGATTTAGAATATGTTAAATCAAACATTATACATGGTCTATATAACTCGAATAATAATTTGGTTTCTAACGTGACAGGTATTGTCATTACGACTTTATTTTCGACCTACTATAGACAACATCGAGATGATCCAACCGGCCTTCAAATGCTTTACCAATTGCTAGAGTTAACTTCAAATGGAAACGAGCCGAGTATTAAGGCTTTATCTAAGATCATGGAAGACAGTGCTCAATTTTTCCAATTGGAATGGTCAGGAAATACCAGGCCTATGGAAACTTTATTGGACGGTTTTTTTAGGTTTATTTCCAATGCAAATTTTTCACCCGTGATTCGTTCAGAATCGATTAAATGTATAAATACAGTCATTCCATTACAAACTCAAAGTTTCATTGTAAGATTAGATAAATTTTTAGAGATCATTTTCCAGCTAGCACAAAATGACGAAAATGACCTAGTCAGGGCACAAATCTGCATTAGTTTTAGTTTCTTACTAGAATTTAGACCAGATAAGCTGGTCTCTCATTTGGATGGCATTGTACAGTTCATGTTGCATTTGATCTCCAATGTAAATGAGGAAAAAGTGGCTATTGAAGCCTGCGAATTTTTGCATGCATTCGCAACCAGCCCAAATATTCCTGAACACATCTTACAACCATATGTGAAGGATATCGTGCCGATACTTTTGTCGAAGATGGTTTATAACGAAGAGTCCATTCTCCTCCTTGAAGCCTCTAATGACGATGATGCATTTCTGGAGGATAAAGATGAAGATATTAAGCCCATCGCCCCCCGCATTGTTAAAAAGAAGGAGGCAGGAAATGGTGAAGATGCAGACGATAACGAGGATGATGAAGACGGAGATGAAGATGGCGATGTTGATACGCAATGGAATTTGAGAAAATGTTCCGCCGCAACACTAGATGTAATGACAAATATTTTACCTCATCAAGTGATGGATATTGCATTCCCATTTTTAAGAGAACATTTGGGTTCTGATAGATGGTTTATCAGAGAAGCTACCATATTAGCATTGGGAGCCATGGCAGAAGGTGGCATGAAGTATTTTAATGATGGGTTACCTTCGTTAGTTCCATTTTTGGTGGAACAGCTAAACGATAAGTGGGCACCAGTGAGGAAAATGACTTGTTGGACATTAAGTAGGTTTTCCCCTTGGATATTACAGGATCACACCGAATTTTTAATGCCAGTCTTAGAACCTATAATAAATACCTTAATGGACAGGAAAAAAGAAGTTCAAGAGGCAGCTATTAGCAGTGTAGCTGTATTCATTGAAAACGCTGATTCAGAATTAGTTGAAACTTTGTTCTATAGTCAATTATTGACAAGCTTTGATAAATGTCTGAAGTACTACAAAAAAAAGAACTTAATTATATTATATGATGCCATTGGCCGGTTTTCTGAGAAATGTGTGTTGGATGAAACAGCGATGCAAATAATTTTGCCACCTTTGATTGGAAAGTGGGCTTCATTATCGGATGGTGATAAGGAGCTATGGCCACTATTAGAATGCCTTTCCTGTGTGGCATCATCGCTGGGGGAAAGATTCATGCCCATGGCACCGGAAGTATATAACAGGGCTTTTAGAATACTATGTCATAGTGTGGAATTGGAAGCCAAATCTCATCAAGACCCGACAATAGTAGTGCCTGAGAAGGATTTCATTATCACATCGTTAGATTTGATTGATGGATTGGTGCAAGGCCTTGGTGCTCACTCGCAAAATTTACTGTTCCCTCAAGGAACGGAAGATTTGACGATTCTGAAAATCATGTTAGAATGTTTACAGGATTCCGTTCATGAAGTAAGACAAAGTTGCTTCGCCCTGTTGGGAGATATTGTATATTTCTTCAATTCTGAGTTGATAATCGGCAATCTGGAGGATTTTTTAAAGCTAATTGGTACGGAAATAATGCATAACGATGACAGCGATGGTACTCCTGCCGTGATAAATGCGATATGGGCTCTTGGGTTGATAAGCGAGCGTATAGATCTGAATACCTACATTATTGATATGGCTAGAATCGTTTTGGATCTATTCACTACCAACACACAAATAGTAGACGGTTCGGTGATGGAGAACTTGTCTGTGACCATCGGAAAGATGGGACTGACACACCCTGAGGTTTTCAGTTCCGGTGCATTTGCTAACGATTCAAACTGGAACAAATGGTGCCTGTCTGTGAATGCATTGGCCGATGTGGAGGAAAAGAGCAGCGCGTACATGGGGTTCCTAAGAATCATCAATTTAAGCGGCACAGGGGTCGCGATTGGTGATGATACTATTCATAAGATTGTTTCAGGCTTGTCAAACAACGTGGAGGCAAATGTTTTTGCACAAGATATTTACACCTTTTTAATGAACCACCCTACCCAAATTGCCGCTATCAATTTCACCCCGGATGAAATTTCCTTCTTACAGCAGTTCACCAACTGAAAGCACCGTAATATACCTGTGTGTCTGTATAGTTTACCACATTATTACTAGTAGTACATACGTAGAACAACTGGGGAAGAAAAAGAAAAATAGAAGCTTGCAGAATTGCAAACGGATTAGATACGGATGAAAATAATTATAGAAATTACATATGATAAGTGTGTTACATACATGCATAAAATGACATGTTAGAGTTTGTTTTTTTTACCTCCTTGTAAAGAAAAATGTTGAGAAGAGGAAAGAATGGCAACGGCCAAAAACAGAGAAAGAGAGTACTCTGTATTTTATTTGTATGCTTTTTAGCGTATTCTTCTAGAACAACATATCCATGGTACAGCATATGCATAACGCAGCTAAACATGCAGTTATACATCCTTCATTACCCTTCTGAGGTGGTTTTTGCTGGACATAGACCGGTTGCTGCTGGCCCTGTTGGTTGTAGCCCTGTTGGTTGTATCCTTGTTGATTGTAACCTTGCTGATTGTATCCTTGTTGATTGTATCCTTGTTGATTGTAGTACCCAGGATGCTGCTGTTGCTGGTAGTACTGTTGCTGTTGTTGAGGTGGATATCCACGGTCCTGAGTTTCATTTTGATGAGCAGAGGAAGGTGGGGGGTTGGAGGGACGAGAATACTGGCTCTTTTCACCGGCGGCTCCGCCGTAGTAATCATTAGCAGACATTATGGCTGTAAGTATGGTTGTCTTTAGCGAACGAACCCCTTCAACACTTGTGATTGAGAAGGGGAAGAGCCAAAAAGAGTCCTTAAAAAAAGCAAACTTAACAGACTTTTATAGCTTCGGCCGCAGCGGAAAGGCTGAAAAGGGCAAGAGGGCGCAGAGCGGCTGAGTGAGCCCGTCGGGTGCGACCAGTAAGCAGCAGCATACCAGAGCCTCGAAAGCACTCTTTATTACGCCAAAATGAGCAGTTATAGCAGGTCACTGGTATCGCAGTTATGCCGCCACACAAACTCAAGTCTCAATGTTCTTGGGTGGTTAGACGCGCGACGAAAATAGTGACAATACTAATATCTAGCAAGGCTCGTTAATGTGCAGATCAAAGTGGCGCACTTGGAATAGGAGCAGTAGCTCGGTATGAGAAACAATGTAAGTTCTTAAAGTCTGGGGACTCGCAGCACAGCTTGGTTGGCGATTAAGTGACTCGCAGCACAGGTTTTAGGATCCGTTATTACCGTTCACGTGCTAATAATCGTCGCGTTATCCTCTGGAGGAGTGAAAAAGATGGGAAAAAAATAACAATGAAGAAAAAATAGAAAAGCGTCTATACAAAATTACGTGTATTCTGTGCTGCATAGTACGTAAGACGCAGAACCGCCGAACTCAGAATATTCTCCTAATATTCATTCTTCAAGGTACCTTATCTACTTTGAGATATATCAGTGTAGATAGATCAACAGAAGTGTGTTTTCAGTATGCTGCTTACCAAAAGATTCGCGAAGCTGTTCAAGCTGACCTTCTTAGTTTTGATATTATGCGGGCTGTTCGTCATTACAAACAAATACATGGATGAGAACACGTCTGTCAAGGACTACAAGAAGTACCTGCTCGATAATATCAACAGTTACTCTAGCAAGCACTCTTCTTCCTCGGACACCGCTGGCGCTGATGATTCCGGTTCATTGAAGGGCAATGATAAGGCAAGTAATGCGAAGTTGAAAAGCTTTTATAACAATGTTTTCAACTTCTTGATGCTGGATTCACCCACGGGGAAGTCTGCAAGAAAATACAATGAGGCATGTCAGCTGGACGGTAACATTGGAGACCGTTCCGACCAATATGAAGATCTGTATAAGTTATCTGCCAAGGAGCTGTCTAAGTGTTTGGAACTGTCTCAAGATGAAGTAGAAAGTTTGACCAAAAGCCATAATGATTATGTAAATCACATAGCTACTCTAGTCCTACCCAAGGGCACTTACAAAGGTTCCGGTATAGCCACCGTTGGTGGTGGTAAGTTTTCCCTCATGTCCTTCCTGATCATCAAGACCCTAAGAAATATGGGGACGACCCTGCCTGTAGAGGTGTTCATCCCTCCTGGTGATGAAGGTGAAAGTGAATTCTGTAACAAAATTTTGCCTAAATATAACTCCCGGTGTATTTACATTTCAGATATCCTTCCCACGGAGACGATTGAAAAATTTACTTTCAAAGGATACCAGTTCAAATCATTGGCCCTTGTTGCTTCTAGTTTTGAAAATTTGCTTCTATTGGATGCTGATAATTTCCCCATCAAACCTTTAAACAATATATTCGATGAGGCACCATATTTATCAACAGGCTTGGTCATGTGGCCCGATTTCTGGAGGCGTACTACTCACCCATTGTACTACGACATTGCAGGTATTACTGTAAATACAAAAAAAAGAGTTCGTAACTCTCAAGACGATCTCACCCCTCCAGCTATCTATACAAAGAATTCCAATGATTTGAGTAGCGTTCCGCTAAGCGATCTGGAAGGTACAATTCCGGACGTCTCTACAGAATCTGGCCAGTTGATGATAAACAAATCCAAGCATTTGGGCACTGCCCTGTTATCCTTATTTTACAACGTCAATGGTCCAAACTGGTATTACCCAATATTCTCTCAAAAAGCAGCGGGTGAAGGTGATAAGGAAACGTTTATTGCCGCCGCTAACTTTTATAGTCTACCATTCTATCAAGTTAAAACTAAGACAGGTGTTGAAGGCTACCATGATAAGGGGGGATTTCATGGTGTAGCAATGTTACAACACGACTTTGTCCAGGATTATAGCCGCTACTTAACTGCTTCTAAGAGCATCGCCAATAAATACAAGGACATTCAATCATCAGCCGCAATCAAGTTCGACAAGAATTACTCTCTTGAAGAATACATCAAAGAATTTTTCTCTAACGAGGACATCAATGCCAAGGATCATGTAGATGTTATGTTTATTCATTCAAACCTGCCAAAGTTTGACCCAGACGCTCTATCTGAAACCAATTTCTTGACCATAGATGGTAAATTTGCCCGTTCATTTACCGCCTTACATAAGATACAGGGATACGATATCGAACTGGAGAATTTCAAAGTTTTAAACGAATATGTTTGCGATAAAAAAAATCCTTTCAAGTACTTGGACGACAAACTGGGTCAAGATAAAAAAGAATGGAAAAGAGTGTGTGATTACATCGCCAAAAGACTGCAATTTTTAGAATCTACTCATGATAAGGTGATTGCCGGTAATTAGCACTGATCATAGTCAGAACAGCTTCCATTGGCGTTTTCTACATTCTTATTATTCTTCTTTATATAGTTATGTTTACTTATTTCCCAGTTATATAAATTTCTCTTTCACAACCAATATGAAATGACCTCACTGCAGAAGCGTAGAAATGTGATCATGGGCATATTTGAGGGAGTGATTACGTCATCAACGAATGCTTTTGCGTTGAAAAAAAGAAGAGCTCTCGGCAGGTTTATTAACCCATTTGAACCTATCCGTATAATGAGATAACTTGTATAAAGATAAGAGAGAAAAGGTCATATTTTGAAAAAATAGAACACTTCAGCGTTAAATAGCAAAACAAGCGGGAGGAAGAAAAGATGGCTATCGTTATAAATAAAAGAAACGTAAGGGTTTTAGTCATAACTAATATATTACTGATCTTGGTGTTTTTGATCGTGAGAAATTCAAACAATAACGTCAACGAGAGTACTGTCACGCCCCATCGTGGCCCATTAGCAACATATGATGATGCAGGAAACGCTCCCGGTACTCCTAACTCTGTTCATGATTCAGTAGCAAATGAACAAGTTAAGGAAGCTGATGAAACTAACGAAAATAGTAAGGAAGCTGAATTTGATGCCGCTGCAGAGTATAACGAAATATTAAAAAAGTCACCTATGATTGTATTTAGCAAAAGTGCCTGCCCATATAGTAGAAAACTGAAAACTTTATTAGCTGAATCGTACACATTCTCTCCAACTTACTTCGTCGTAGAATTAGATAAGCATGAACACACAAGCGAACTACAAAGCCATATTCATACGATTACTGGTAGAAGAACAGTTCCTAACGTAGTCATCGATGGTAAATCTAGAGGTGGTTATGATGAGATAGCAGCACTACATGAAAATAATAAGCTACTAGACTCTTTCAAAGAGTGGAGTAACGACGCATTCACTGTAGAAGCAAAATCGTCATCTGAAAGCGATTAGCCCTAACTGTAAGCAAAATTTTATTTCTTTTCTTTTCTTTTCATCTCAGAGAAGAATTTTTTTACGTAGTGTACATTTTTTTATTTTAGTAAGGGAATAAATGGATAATAGTCGCCATTTTCTTGAGGTATTACATACGAGCACTATAATCTTTTTAGATTTTTTAACGCAGTTTAATCTTTGGCAGAATAAAAGAAAAGAAAAGAATCAACGGTGATAGATTGTGGTTTGTTGTTCCTGAAGTCATTAACCCTGAGACTTGTGGCGGCAATTCCAAAACCCCTTTCCTCTTCATCGGAGGAAAAATAAATGCTTCCAATCGGAGTTGAACCGATGATCTCCACATTACTAGTGTGGCGCCTTACCAACTTGGCCATAGAAGCTGAATTTTCATGATGTTCGATTCAATTGAAGTATAATATAATTGTCAAGAATAAATGATATAGTAGGCAGATATAAGAGAGAAAAATACGACGATGAGATTGAAGTGAGTGATTTATTTTATGTGAAATTGATGGAATATTAATTAACTACCGTCTATTAACTAGTACGCATGCTACTAATGTATTATAAAATGTACAGGGTAAGAATATGACGTAAATGGTGTGAAACAATTTTCAAATTTGGACAAAGCTAACACAATCATTTATAATGTGATAGGTTAATGATGGTAACATATAAAACGAAGGAAGAAAAAATATCAACAACGAGCAAATTTTTAAGTTCCATTTACACATTCCCATATTGTTGAAGTGAATTTTTAGTATCTTTTGTTTGCCTGATATTATTCCCTTTTATCAACAACGAAATCTTAACAATTATCACAAAATTCACCTAATTCTCACCCTTCTAGTGATTCGGATCCTTTGAAGAGGTAGCATCTTCTTATGCCTTAAAGTACTATTTCGAGGGCAAAAATGGTAAGTGTTTTCTGTCATGATGTGTATCCTCCAATTTTTGATTTGTACATATATTACTATGATATATAGGAATTGTCTTACTAAACCACGATACTATACCTACCAACAAAATAACATCATTTCTCTACTCGATGTTAGGTGGCCAAGATTTGGAGAAGATTGAGGCTCAAGATAAAGTCCTGCTCATACTAGAATTGGTCAATGGGAAGTTATTTCTACGCACCTATCGTTTAAACAGAATTGATTGCTTTGCTAAAAAAAAATCGTCATAGCAGCCTTTAAGGTCTTAGTGGAAAAAGCCACAGTCATGTAGTACGAAAATATCATCATGACTTTTTCTCATTTTTTTTTCGACGTTTTAAGGTCGTGCCGAAGTTAAGAAAGGTCAGTTCATTTATAACTAGTTTACGATTATTTTTCAGATAGTTTTTTTGTCATTCTTTTGATTTGAAAAACAGTATATCACGCCACGCAATCTAATAATGACTTACACCACTAGACAAATTGGTGCCAAGAACACACTGGAATATAAAGTTTACATTGAAAAGGATGGTAAGCCGGTTTCTGCCTTCCACGACATTCCTTTGTATGCTGACAAGGAAAATAACATTTTTAACATGGTTGTCGAAATTCCACGTTGGACTAATGCCAAGTTAGAAATCACCAAGGAAGAAGCTTTGAACCCAATTATTCAAGACACCAAGAAGGGTAAGTTAAGATTCGTTAGAAACTGTTTTCCTCACCATGGCTACATTCACAACTATGGTGCCTTCCCACAAACTTGGGAAGATCCAAATGTAAGCCACCCAGAAACTAAGGCAGTTGGTGACAATGATCCAATCGATGTATTGGAAATTGGTGAAACCATTGCTTACACAGGTCAAGTTAAGCAAGTTAAGGCTTTGGGTGTCATGGCTTTATTGGATGAAGGAGAAACCGACTGGAAGGTTATTGCTATTGATATCAACGATCCATTAGCTCCAAAGTTGAATGACATTGAGGATGTCGAGAAATACTTCCCAGGCCTATTGAGAGCCACCAACGAATGGTTCAGAATCTACAAAATCCCAGATGGTAAGCCAGAAAACCAATTTGCTTTCTCTGGTGAAGCTAAGAACAAGAAGTACGCTTTGGACATTATCAAAGAAACTCACGACTCTTGGAAACAATTAATTGCTGGTAAGTCTTCTGACAACAAGGGTATCGATTTGACTAATGTTACCTTGCCAGATACCCCAACTTACTCCACAACTGCCTCCGATGTCGTCCCACCAGCTTCTCCAGAAGCTGATGCTCCAATCGACAAGTCTATTGACAAGTGGTTTTTCATCTCTGGCTCTGTTTGAAGAACTTTGAATTGGAAACGAGACATATGCTACGTACGCGGCTCCAAGTTTTTTAATACGTAACTAAATACCGATTATATAACTTGGTTCATGAATGAATTTCTTTTCCCGCGCTATCATCTTATCACTTGGGGCTCAGAAGCTTCCCTCCTAGCGTCTAGCTAGTTCCGATAGCAGAAACAAAGGATAAAATAAATAGAACCCTATCTTTTTTTATTAGAACCTATATTTTCATAATAAAAAATAACTATTATACAACTGTTAAAGAACCCAGTAAACCTAAATATATATTTATATTTCATTGTGTTTTCGTTCGTTTTGATTTAAACCTAATGACGATCAATAAACTATGATCTTTCACCTCTTAATCTTCTAGCCAACTTAATATCCTTCTTCTGGATAGTGACACGCTTAGCGTGAATAGCAGCCAAGTTAGTGTCTTCAAACAAGGAGACTAAGTAGGCTTCAACAGATTCTTGCAAAGCACCGATAGCAGAAGATTGAAATCTCAAGTCAGTCTTGAAGTCTTGAGCGATCTCTCTGACCAATCTTTGGAAAGGCAATTTTCTGATCAATAGTTCAGTAGATTTTTGAAATCTTCTGATTTCTCTCAAGGCAACAGTACCTGGCTTATATCTGTGAGGCTTCTTAACACCACCGGTAGATGGAGCGGACTTTCTGGCAG
This sequence comes from Saccharomyces jurei, assembly GCA_900290405.1. Classification (NCBI taxonomy): domain Eukaryota; kingdom Fungi; phylum Ascomycota; class Saccharomycetes; order Saccharomycetales; family Saccharomycetaceae; genus Saccharomyces; species Saccharomyces jurei. Next base: position 249,931 of record LT986463.1, on the reverse strand, counting down.
CCTTAGAAGCTAACTGCTTTCTTGGGGCCTTACCACCAGTTGACTTTCTTGCTGTTTGCTTGGTTCTAGCCATTATTTGTGTTTATATATTTATGTCTGATGATTTAGTGACTAGTAAGAAGTAGAGTAAGAAAAGGAAGAAAGAGTTACATTCCGAAGAATACACCGTCTTTTATATACGGTTTTCATCAAAGTACCGTAGAGTAAACCAAGAAGAAAAACGCCCGGACGTTCTCGTTATCTTCCACGCTAAAAGTCAAGGGGAGATATTACTGCCAGGATCCCAAAGGTGTTAAGCAAGGAAAAGTGAGAAATTGTGGGAACGATAATGTATGGGACAATGCGAAATTATGAGAACGAGAGCAAAACCACCTTCAAGAGCCCGCCGAATTTGGTAACCGCGTTCTGAAAAATTCGCATCTTCCCATAGTAAAACTGTTCCGAGCGCTTCACCCCACAATGGCTAATGGTAGAAACTGAAGTTGTTTACTTTGGCAAATGGCGCGAATACGGTGGTAAAATTGCCACCCCGTTCTCCGTTCACTGAGTAAAAAGCCTACTTGATGGGTAAATTGATATTTGGGAAATTAGCCAATTCTTTTCTTATAAATACGGACATGTTTTGTTTACTGGATAGTTTTGCTCGCTTTCTTATTTTTCTTTATTCTATAACAATAAAGTAACAAATAAAAACAATTAATACAATATAATAAAATATGTCCGGTAGAGGTAAAGGTGGTAAAGGTCTAGGTAAAGGTGGTGCTAAGCGTCACAGAAAGATTCTAAGAGATAACATTCAAGGTATCACTAAGCCAGCTATCAGAAGATTGGCTAGAAGAGGTGGTGTCAAGCGTATCTCTGGTTTGATCTATGAAGAAGTCAGAGCCGTCTTGAAATCTTTCTTGGAATCAGTGATCAGAGACTCTGTTACTTACACTGAACACGCAAAGAGAAAGACAGTTACTTCTCTAGATGTTGTTTACGCTTTGAAGAGACAAGGTAGAACCTTATATGGTTTCGGTGGTTAATCTAGCTAATTCTAAAAGTGGTGACAACAAACAAGTATTTTTTTGGGATTCGTATTCAACTGCCCAGATTTTCTTCTATAAATATGAGTGTATTATAGCGGGTTTAGGAGAAATATGTATAATTATGAATATATAAAGGGTATTTAATTTAATTTTGATTGGGTTTAAATCGTTTTTGATTATCTTTTGCTGCTGTTTCCTGAGGTGCCATTCAAAATCAGAATCATCTGATTGATATAATTTCTTAGCCACTAGTATGAACCTCACTTTGTTTCGATGATTAAGAAGTAGTTCTAAAAATTTACCATATGTTTTGTTTATTTTTTATGTTTTGTTTTCATGATTTTGAGTAAGGGAAAGAAGTGAAAAAAATAGCAAACAAAAAGAGAAAATGAAAACAAAGGTTAAAAAAAATTGGTTAGCAAACGAAGGAACTTTACACACACTGAATGTTAGGCCAAAGGAATAGATAAAATGGAACACTCTTGTAACTACTGACAAGGTAAAAGATCTACGGTGAAAAAGTTTTATTTTGAGGCTTCCTGCACAAGTAAGGTGGAATCACTTAATATAATGATCTGTAACCTGAGAGGGTAGGAGGGATAAAAAGATAGGGTTTGACAAAGGATGGTACTCACTGGAAACTAAAAGAACACTGGTGCTTGTGTCTAGACAAATTAGTATGATTGTGGTGGCGCTATCTGGTTTAAGCGAAGGCTTTAGAACGAATGGAAACAGGAACAGGCAATTACAGATCTATTAGTAACAACAAGAATAAAAGCGGAGAAAACATTGACTATTGGCATAATTCCTGTAACATGCTACGCTAGACCCCTGGTGCCCATAAACATTGCCGCGTAAATGCGCGGAAAGAGCCCTACAATATAGAGATTTCTCAACAAGATTGGTTTCTTTATTTGAAGTACCTTTCTTGTGATGATTACTAAGTGAAGAATGCCCTGCGCTTTTCCTTTACAATAGTCGCAAGTACGTTTTTCCGGGAAAAATCATAAAGAAATTGAAAGGAAAGGAAAGAGAAGCGCAGAGAAAAAAAAGGATATTTGCTTAGGTAAGGAGCGATAACAGTGTCAAATATCAATATCATATGACTGAGTACTATGCCCACAATTGGAATCACAAAAATCTGACTAATTATATCGCTCATTAGTCAAATGAAGCAAGAAGGAAAGAAAACGTAAATCGCATTTAAACAGTTCTTTATGAGGTCAAAAATGTAAATCATCACACTACACTATCTTAGCCATCATAGCAAGATTGTTTCAAAGAAGAAAAAAATTTGCACAGAAACAATTTTCGTTATGGTGTACACTTCAACATATAGACACACTATCATCGTTGACCTTTTGGAACACTTGGGCATAGTTTCCAACCCAGAAATTTCACGAAGTGCCTGTGAAGATAAAAATAGAAAGCCTGAGTATACTGAGAAAAGGGAAAATAAAGGCGAATATGATGTAGAATACGGCCCTAATTCATCGAGCTCGGCATCCTCTATTGGTATAGACTCTAGTAATTCTCGAATTGAGAAAAGCGACCCTTTTTTAGTATGTTGGAATGGTCCTTCTGACGCTGAAAACCCGCAAAATTGGTCTGTTCTAAAAAAATCGTTGGTCATATTCCAGGTCATGTTACTTACTTGCGTCACATACATGGGGTCCTCCATTTATACACCCGGGCAGGAATGTATTCAAGAAGAATTCCACGTAGGGCATGTGGTAGCGACCCTAAATCTTTCCTTATATGTTCTTGGATATGGGTTAGGTCCCATCATATTTTCACCACTCTCAGAAATTGCACGCTACGGCCGACTCTATCTTTATATGGTGACCTTATTTTTCTTCATGATATTTCAAGTTGGTTGTGCTACTGTGCATAATATTGGCGGTTTAATCGTCATGCGTTTTATAAGCGGTATATTATGCAGCCCGTCGTTGGCCACTGGCGGTGGTACTGTAGCAGACATCATCTCACCAGAAATGGTTCCTCTTATTTTAGGTATGTGGTCAGTCGGTGCTGTTGCTGCACCAGTCTTGGCTCCGCTACTAGGTGCTGCTATGGTTGATGCTAAAAATTGGCGGTTCATATTCTGGCTACTAATGTGGCTAAGTGCCGCTACTTTCATCTTGTTAGCATTTTTCTTCCCTGAAACACAGCACAATAACATTCTCTACCGCCGTGCTCTGAAATTAAGAAAAGAAACTGGAGATGACAGGTACTACACTAATCAGGATAAAATAGATAGGGAAATGGATGCAAGAGCTTTTTTTATCGATACCTTGTACCGACCTTTCAAAATGATTATTAAGGAGCCCGCTATATTGGCTTTTGATCTCTACATTGCTGTCGCTTATGGCTGTTTTTACTTATTTTTTGAAGCTTTCCCTATTGTATTTGTTGGTATCTATCATTTTAGCTTGATTGAAGTAGGGTTGGCATATATGGGGTTTTGCGTGGGTTGTGTGTTTGCCTATGGCTTATTTGCTTTCTTAAACATTAGAATCATTGTACCACGTTTTAAGAATGGCACATTTACTCCGGAAGCCTTTTTAATCGTAGCAATGTGTGTTTGTTGGAGTTTGCCGCTGTCTTTATTTTTATTTGGTTGGACTGCTCGAGTTCATTGGATTTTACCAGTCATCTCAGAGGTTTTTTTCGTTTTGGCTGTCTTCAATATTTTCCAGGCTACTTTTGCGTACTTAGCTACATGTTATCCAAGGTATGTTGCATCAGTTTTTGCCGGTAATGGTTTTTGCCGTGCCACATTTGCTTGTGCTTTTCCATTGTTCGGTAAGGCAATGTATGATAACTTAGCCACTAAGAATTATCCAGTGGCGTGGGGTTCGTCCTTGGTTGGGTTTTTCACTTTGGGGCTAGCCATCATTCCATTCATACTTCATAAGTATGGCCCGTTATTGCGTGCAAAATCTTCGTATGCAGACTAGCAGATAGGCTAGCATGCCAATATAAATATAAATCAAAAGATCTTACCATACTATTCGTCTGTCCGCCTTAACAGTCCTAGTTTACCACCAAAAATAAACAGTATATATTTATATATTATTTGATTTATATAATATACAATTTAAGGTCACTGTTGAAGGCATTATTGATGTTTCTTTTTGGCGTGCCTATAATTCTTAACCTTCTCGAGACAGAATTAATGGGGCACTACTCTATAACCACGAAATTTCTCGGCTGTTATTGATTATGACCAATTTCACTATGATGTCAAGCCAGCATCAGCACTTCAAAAACGATTCTTTTCTTCATCCCTATGCATGTTAGCCCATTCGTGGGCCCAAGGTATTGTTTCCGATTGGGTAATGATATTCTACAAATAACTATTCTAAAATAAAACTTCAAAATTCGATAATATAGAATAGTCTATAAGAAACATTTTAAGAGTAATGTTATTTTACTTTACGATGCAACAAAAAAAAATGCAGATTATTAATACCAAGCCATGATCGAGCAATGAATAGCCATATTCCACCACGAAGAAGAGATCATTATATGACTAGAAGTATGCGATTGAGTGATGTCCTTAAATTCCTTTTTCTAGGGAATCATATTCAGAGAACTTAAAACAGCCGAAGATTTCCAAGACTTTTATTTATTCAAGGAAGGCATAAAACGTCGATTAACTCTTACAAATCGTTTATTTGCTTTGTAAAGGAATATAAGCTCGCCAAACGGCAAACGACATAGCCGTAGTGTTTACAAATGGTACGGTTTACCCTATTAGCAATCATATCCTATTTCGAAAAAATATTTGTCTTGGTGCAGCAATAATCAATGGAAGTAACAATTCAAAACGCCAGTACAAGCTAGCGCAACTGCATCTATATGTCAGCGTAACGTACTGTGAACCTATAAGTAACTCCTAGAAAAATTAACGCGTCTCATATTGTGCGTGAACGCAACACCAGACCCCTGCACTCAGAAGACTCCGTAGACACACGCTGTCACTTCTTTGAGCCCCACCATGCCTTTACGCAGCCTGCGCAAGTTTCTCCGCGTTGAAACAGCTATCACAGAATTTTGCGGACAAAGAGCAGTAGCAACAGTGCAACCGTCGCTGAATTTGATTATCAAATCACCTTATCTGACATCGTGCTTCTGAAAGCCTTCTATTGTGTTACATACAGACGTAAAAAACAATCCCTCTTCAGTAACTTTCCTTCTGCTGCCATTGATCTCTGCGACTAGCACATTCTCTGGCTCAATGCTAAACATAGGTGAAAGTTGGAGCAGTCTCGAGAAAAAACAGAAAATTCAAGAAAAACAAACGGACTTTTACGTCACACGGAAAAGTAATGGACAAGAGTATAAAGAACACGTCTTGGACAGATCGAATAAGAAGCAAGGATCAGGAGGGAAAAGCCGATAGCACTGAGGTTTCACAAAGCTCACCACTTAATAATAGCTTCGAGTCATCAATGGATTCACAATTTAGCTATGCTCATTCCAACAAAAGTAGCATTTCATTTGAATCTATTCAAACTACAGAGAGACTTCTGGATAAATTAGATCTTAGCTTGGAAGATGAACTCATTCTGCAAGAAGCCTTGCTAGAAGAAGAAAACGCCTTGAGAAATTCACAGCTGTCACAGACAAATGGTCCGACACTATGTATGCCTGCGTCAGAATTCCCATCGTTAAGGTATAGATCAAATCCCTCGCCGACGTATATACAAGCCAGAGATCGTTCTCTCATCATAGACAGCTTAAAACAAAAGGATTCCACTTTGAGAGGCAAGTACTCCTCTTGCAAGGTAGAAAGACATATGCCTGTGAAATCAAGATACTCTTATATCGTCGAGGAAGATTATGAATCTGAAACTTTCAATATCGCGAATCCTCAGATGAAGAGAAATGAGAGAGACTATAAATATCCAAACCATGACAGCAACACTAGAGGTGCGAATACTCCAAAATATTTTAACTTCGAAAATTATAGAATTGAAAATACCAAACTACATCATTTATACCCAATACTCTTATCAAGCGATAACGACAATAATAATATTAAAAATAATAATAGTAAGAATATCAATAAATCTGTGAGAAACGACTGGAAATTTGAGAAGCAAGCTAGCCCTAATGAGTTCGTACCTGCGCAGAGGAGCACTTGTCTTCATCGGAATGGAAGTTCGACAAGTACCAATACCTCCTTTTCTGAAGTCGGACAGCTATCGAAACCGAAAACTCAATCTTCTTTTGAAAGTGAATCTTCGTCATTTACTAAACTCAAATTAACAAAGAGTGACACAACCCCCGTCAAGTCGTCTCCAAACCAGTCTAGTTCTTCTACTTCTACAATAACGAAGCCAAATACTATGACGAGTGACATTTCAGTGCCTCCAACACCACCGTATAAAACTCATAAGAAAAAAACATCACTAAGTTCTTTAAAGAAACTGTTCAAATCTCCCAGGGCAAGGGCAAAGAATAAAAAAGATCTCGAGTCAGAAGGATCAAGCCCAATACACTCTACCACTAATCTATTGGACTTTTCCGGTAAGAATACTCAAACTCAGCCGACTATAAGTACTGTCAATAATTACAGCAGCCCCCATTTGGCTAAGTATATTTTCCCTCCAAACCCAGTTTTCCATTTTAGAACACTATCCTCACCTCAATCAGCTACTGAAAAAAAACCGAACAGTAAAGTACGTCCAAATAGGACTCATTTAAGAACTTTTTCAGACTTTCACACAATGGAAAAAGGTATAAGATCTGATGAGCTAAGTGCTCTCACAGGACAATCAAATAAACCCAATCGCCCGAAAGTTAGAAGAAGAACACTTTCCCTAGACAGTATGGTACCTAATGATCAGGCTCAATATACTGATAATGTTAACCACAGGAAACAAGAATCAAACACAACAGAAAAGTGCGGGAAGCTTAAATTTCATCAAGAACCTTATGATAATGATGAATCTTCACACATCGGACAGGCAATCACCATGCGTCATCAAGGTAAACTTGAAGAATCTGCACAACGACTGAAGAAAGCCTGTGCATGTGGTAATAAAACTGCATTTCTATTATACGGGTTAGCTCTGCGACATGGTTGCGGAGTGGACAAGAACCTTAAATTATCATTAGGGTATTTGATGGCTGCCACTGACATCAAATCATTTGCCGCTGAAGTTCTTGATTTGGATATAAACCCGCTGAATTTGATTTCTATAGATGATATTCCTGACATAGCGCCTGAACCAACTGCACCTGCCTTATACGAATGTGGTATGGCATATTTAAAGGGTTTTGGAATAGATCATCCTGACGAAATCAAAGGTTTGAAATTTCTAGAAAAAGCCGCCTTATTAGGCCATGTAGACTCCATGTGCTTAAGTGGAACAATTTGGTCCAAGACTTCAAATATAAAAAAAAAGGATTTAGCGAGAGCCGCTGCATGGTTTAGAATAGCTGATAGAAAAGGTGCGAACTTATTGGGTTCAGATTGGATTTACAAGGAAAAGTATATGAAGCGAGGCCCAAAATAAAGGTGAAGAATGCTGTTCAAACGGAAACTCATGAATTATTAAGAAAGGAAAGGTTTTAACTTTTCATACCAGATACACCCAATGACATACACACACACACACACACACACACACACACACACACACGTTTTTTTATACATACTCTCACTACTTACTTGGTTAAATCCAAAAAAGTTCATAAATTCACTAGATCTTTTTCTTTCACAATTTTCAGTAATTTTTAACTTCTATATATGAAAAGTATGTACATATGCAATACGTATATATACTCATTACGAGAGTCACTTTTCTATTCTAAGTATCGTCCGTCATAAAGCAATTGCTTTAAATGCTATTTGGCAAATTACCAATTGTGACAGTCTTCAAAACAGTGTAATCTTCAATACCATATAGTGAACCTTCTCTTCCAAATCCTGATTCCTTGACCCCGCCGAACGGTATAGAACAATCCGAGAAAACACCTGTATTACAGGAAACCATACCAGTCTCCAATGCTTCAGATACAGTATACAAAGTGTCAACATTCTTGGAGAAAACGTATGCAGCTAAACCAAACTCGGTATCATTTGCATACCCAACAACTTCCTCCATAGTGTCAAATGAAAAAATTGGACATAATGGACCAAAAGTCTCTTCCTTAGAGACAATAGCTGTTGACGGAACGTGTGACAATATAACAGGGGCATAAAAGTTGGGTCCCAACTCAGGTAAACGGCCCCCTTCGAGTACGACTTTTGCTCCTTTGTCAATGGCGTCTTGTTTATGTCTTTCAACTTTCTCAATAGCATCGGAGTTGATAACGCAACCATGGGTGGTCTTAGGATCTAAACCATGTCCAATTACGAATTTTTTCACTCTCTCGGCCAATAATTTGGCAAACTTATCAATTATAGAAGAGTGAACGTAAAGTCTATTTGCACACACACAGGTTTGGCCCAATCCCCTAAATTTACAAGCCATGGCTTGTTCCAAGGCTTGATTTAAATCGGCATCCTCAAAAACAATAAATGGGGCGTTACCACCCAGTTCAAAAGATAATTTCTTCAAAGTAGAAGAAGACTGCTTCATCAAAATTTTCCCAACATTTGTAGAACCAGTGAAAGTAATCTTTTTGACCTTTGGTGATTCACATAACGTCATACCGAGTTTTGGTGTGTTTGCATGTGAAAGAATAACATTAAATGAACCCTTAGGGAAGCCAGCCTTTTCAGCCAAATAAGCCATTGCTAAAGCAGACAATGGCGTTTGAGAGTCTGGTTTAATTACTACTGTACAGCCTACAGCCAAGGCAGCAGCTGCCTTCCTAGTAATCATTGCGCTTGGGAAATTCCAAGGACAAACAATACCACACACACCGACAGGTTGTCTCACTGTAAAGACTCTGTTGTTAGGGTTCAAAGGTTGAATTGTAGCACCATATAAACGAGGTGCTTCCTCGGCGTACCACTCAAAATATGAAGCTGCATATTTAATTTCTCCTTTGGCTTCTCCTAGGGCTTTACCATTTTCCAAAGTAATGATCGTTGCCAAATCGTCCAAATTTTCAAGCATTAGATCATACATGTTTCTGAGCCACTTAGCCCTATCTCTTGGTGTTGTATTTTTGTAAGTTTTGAAAGCTGCATAGGCAACATCAATCGCTTCTTCAACCACAGAGACTGGTTGTTCAGGGACTTTCGCTATAATTTCACCAGAAGCGGGGTCTACCACCTCAAAAACTTCATCAGTACCCTTAATCCATTTTCCATCAATATAACCAGATTCTCTAAATAAATTAGGATCGTTTAAAGTTGGTCTAGAATACTTACTCAAACTCATGTTATATAATAAATTGAAAATATTGCTCTTAATGTAGCGGCTTTACTCACTTAACTGGTCCAATGGGAAATAACAATGGGGATACTGTAGAATAGTCTTTACTGATTCCTTGACCCGTATTTATATCCTCTTTCCGCTATATCACTGATGATGATATGATGTTATATATTATCTTTGTCTCCCTTAATCCATTGGCCGTCTTCGTGAATCCCGCGCGCATTTTCCCTTTATCATCACGCCGTGCGATGGGTTTGAAAATGTATTTACTATTGAAAGAATAATATTGAGATTAGATAGTGTACTGAATATATACTATAAAACTTCAATGACCGTAAGCTTGAAGTAGATTAGAAATTGAAATAAAAGTTATAGAAATTAGCTATTAAGAAATACTTGTGGTAAAATATTGTGACTCAGTTATGATTAGAATACAGGTAGAAAGACTCAGCTCATTACTTTGCGTTTACCTTTGCCCTCTCCGGAGAAGTAAGTTCCTGCGTTCCACTTGCGCCTGAAAACCTCTCCAATTGCCCCACGGTGTCACCCACAACCGGAGCTCGCCCGTTGTTTGGTCTTGTTAAATCGTACTCTATGTCTGAGGAGTTAGTTCGATGAACCACAGCGGCGGGAGGTCTTTCCAGAGAATTAGCAGATTCTGATGAACATTCTTGTACCAATGGGGGAGGGGCCACGCATGCGGCCTTGTCATTGGGATGAAATTCGCCTCTCTCATCATAGTAACCAAGATCATGTTCGTTTGCTCTTTCTGTGTATTCCGGAACATAATCATCTGTTCGCTGTTGTACAGTACCAGTGTATTGTCGCTGAGACTGCCTGTATGAAGGTGGCGTTAACCAGGCAGTACCTCTTATAGGAGCACGCCCCATTCTTCGTCTTCTCCTGTTAGCCAAAAAAGTGAATAACAATATAAACACTATCGCAGCAATGAATAATACAAACAAGATCCATCGTCCTGACTCCCAAGAAGATCCATCGTAAGAATAATAGCTACCAATATATTTGGCAACGTGATTGCCATCTATCCTTATATCTTCGTTCGCCGTCTCATTTTCGTATGAAATAAGTCCCATATCTCGTTTTTGATGTAACTTATCCTTGTATATTAATTAAAGTAGTCAATGAGCTATTACAGGTGCCTTTTCTGCACGAGCCTTCTGTCGGGCATTTATATACTCAAAATAGAAAATCCCTTTTGGATCAAACTTTCTTTTTTTTCAAGGCTTAGTTAAAAGTAAAGTAAGCCTCACCATCTGAAAAAAAGCACATGAACAGAGAGGCTCCAAGTAGAGAAGGCAGAATAAAGCTAAATCATAGTATGCTTGTCGGATTAACATTCTATTTTGTACTATTCCGTTCAATACAGTACCTGTTGGTGTTTTTGACTCCAATTAGGCAGTTCGATACATCAACATTACTTTTATTGAGTGAACTTTGTTCTTCTCCTTCTGAGATCAACAGTTACTGGAACAAATATTTCTGGAATAAGCTGCTATCATGGGATACTGTTTTCTTCATAAAAAACATGACTTCCAAAAATGGTAAGCCTCAATTCGAACACGAATATGCGTTTTCTCAACTGTGGCCTTTCCTCGTAAGATTTTTTGTCAAGAATAATAACAAAAACGTCTACCATGTGTTAAAAGTTGCAGTCGCAATCGAAAATGTTCTGTTTTACTTATCTGGTGTGGTTTTATATTTTTTAACCAAGAAAATATTCAGTCAGAATATAAAGCAATCACAATTTTCCAGAAGTATAGCTAGAAAGACGTCTCTGTTATTCTTCCTAACTAGTGCTGCTGGATTTTTAACAAGCATATATTCTGAACCACTATCATTTTTCTTGACTTTTGTCGGAATTTGGAGCCGTGAATGCTCCATTTCCATACCTGTATTAGGTCGATTCGATATTCCATGGAGGTATTGGTTTTCTTATTCTTTTATCAGTATGACTTGCTTCACTTTAGCATCCCTGAATCGTTCAAACTGTGTTTTACTTGGAATATATTTTGTGTTTGACCTTATTGAACTAATAAAGAACCGGAAACTAGTAAAAGCAATGTGTTTTCCCTTATTATCGGGATTATTAATGCTTTCTGCTCTATTATATCAGCAGTATTACCTACCATATAAGACATTCTGTCCTCAAAGAGGTGAATGGTGTAAATCTCAATTGTTACAAAACTTCTTTGTTACCAAAACTTCTCTCTATTCCTATGTTCAGGGTCATTATTGGGGAGTTGGATTCCTGAAATACTGGACACTGAATAATATTCCAAATTTTTTGTTTGCTGTACCGAATATTATTATCCTAATTTATTCCTCAATATATTTTAGCGAGATTTACCCCTCTCATAATTTGAAGGCTCTCGTATGGATTACCAGGGCATTAGTTGTTATGGTATGTTTCTTTGCCCACGTTCAAATCCTAAATCGTATAGCCTCCTTTTTACCTCTACATCTTTGGTATTTGGCAGATAGATTGGTTAAAACTTCAGATCCAAAAAAAATGGAAAATCCGAAGGGTGATGACCGAATAGTTAAGTTTTATATATATTGGTTGGCATTTTGGATACCCTTACAAACTGTCCTGTTTGCTGCATTCTTGCCACCTGCCTGAGTCGCAACATTTGTGTACTTTTTTTTCTTTCTCTAAAGAATTAGAAACTATTTACATATAGAATTTTATATTAATCTGATATTATGAGCTTTGCCTTTTTAGTTTTCCTTTGCCTTTCAAACTTTACTTTCTTCTTGTCAATATACTATTAGTTAAGAATTCTAGGGCAGACCGGGCATCAGAATCAGGAAGAGAATTTCGTAGATTTTGTAATGCCTTGTCCCTATATTCCTCTGCTAATGCTTTCGTCTTCGCTATACCATTATGCAGCCTAACAGAAGCAATAGTTTTCTCAACGTCACCTGTTTCTGAAAAATTCCGTGAAATTAAGGGGCCCAAGGATGGATCTTCTTTCCACGCAAATAAAACTGGAGCTGTGGCAATACCTAGTTTTAGATCTGCACCTGATGGCTTCCCCAAATCCTTTCCAGATACAGTAAAATCAAGCATATCATCTACGAGCTGAAAACATATGCCAAGGTTTCTACCGAAATCATAGCATTCGTCAATAACGGCAGGTGATGCTCCCGATAAAATAGCAGCACATCTGCAAGATTTCGATATTAAAGCAGCCGTCTTTAGATATGTCTTGTGTATGTAATATTCAAATGCGGTTTCTAACAGCTGATCATGAGATAGTTGCAGCCCCTGTTGGCGACTTGGAACACGAAATTCATGCTCTTTAACTTCAAGATTTTTGGAGGGAGCTGGAAGTGGTTTGCAACCATTTTCAATCGTTTCTATGTCCGCATCAGTGGAAGTATTTTTCAGCTGCATGAACTCACCTTCAACAAGATTTGCAATACTATTGGACATCAGTTCCACTACTTCAGGATTATGCAATCTTGAAATTGACACTGTTGCTCTTCCTAAAAGAAAGTCACCAGCTAGAACAGCCATCTTGTTGGTGAAAGCAGCGTTACCGCTTGGTCTTCCTCTTCTTGTATCAGAATGATCAATAACATCATCGTGAAGTAAAGACGCAGTGTGGATCATCTCTACAATTTCTGCTAATCTTCTCTGCTTGGGTAAAATACCTCTTTTTCTGTCAAAATTTTCTTCTGGCAAGGGCTCCGGACCCTTTGTCAAGGGATTTAGTGGTTTAATACCGTGAAGAATATGAAGCGGGGAGATGCTATCTACAGGACGCTGAAATAGTTGGTTTTGACTAGGTTTGGAGTAAATTGGGTCCTCAGGAACATCTGAGTTGTCAATTTTTAACTGATTTCTTTCTGCCATAGGAATTTCAGAAAGCGCCCTCGAGAGCAACAACACTAACAGAGGACGTACTTTTTTGCCCTCTGTTTCAAAATAGTAGCTAGTAACTTTGTTGAGCACGGGATGGCCTGAACCTATCAAAGCAACTATATTTTTGGCCAGCGTGTTCATCTCCTTCGAGACCAACGATATGGGGTTATTCCAAAGAATCTTAGGAGTTACCAACTTGCTGGCGGCGTTTAAAGCAACTGCAAATGAGGATTTAAGGCGGCATCTTCGAGGAGAAAGCAATTTGGTATAATGAGTAACCCCAGACCTTTGAAACATCGTCCTACTGTACTCAATTCAGGCTGATTGGTTCTCTTCTTGTGTGGTAAAAGGTCTCTACAGATTATATTATGTCGTACTTTAATCTTCTAATCCCTTAAACTGTTACCCTTACTCGGGCTTTTCCCGAAGATGCCAACAAATACTATAGAATGAAGAAAAAAATTTTCGTAATAATGACAGGTTTCAATGGAACTAAAACAGCATAAATAGGGTAGACACAGATAAAGAAGGTATGGAAACGGATAGTGGTATACCGGGTCATTCGTTTGTCTTAAAGTGGACAAAAAACATCTTTTCGCGCACATTGCGTGTGTCTAATTGTGTGCCTAAACATGTTGGGTTCATTATGGATGGAAACAGGAGATTTGCCAGAAAGAAAGAAATGGACGTAAAAGAAGGTCATGAGGCAGGATTTGTTAGTATGAGTAGAATCTTGGAACTTTGTTATGAAGCAGGTGTTGATACGGCTACTGTGTTCGCTTTTTCAATCGAAAATTTCAAGAGGAGTTCACGTGAAGTTGAATCATTGATGACTTTAGCGCGGGAAAGGATACGACAAATCACAGAACGTGGGGAATTGGCTTGTAAATATGGGGTACGCATTAAAATCATCGGAGATCTTTCTTTATTAGATAAGTCTTTATTGGAAGATGTTCGAGTGGCAGTCGAAACTACAAAGAACAATAAAAGGGCCACGTTGAATATTTGCTTCCCATATACAGGCAGGGAAGAAATATTACATGCTATGAAAGAAACAATCGTTCAACATAAGGAAGGTGCCATTATAGATGAAACTGAATTGGAATCGCATCTTTATACGGCCGGGGTTCCACCTTTAGATTTGTTGATTAGGACAAGTGGCGTTTCCAGATTGAGTGATTTCTTAATATGGCAGGCATCGAGTAAGGGTGTTCGCATTGAATTGCTGGATTGTTTATGGCCAGAATTTGGGCCTATACGGATGGTGTGGATCTTGTTAAAATTTTCGTTTCACAAATCCTTTTTGAATAAAGAGTACAGATTAGAGGAAGGTGATTATGACGAGGAAACGTGCGGGGGCCCCATCGACTTGAAAGAAAAGAAGTTGAATTGAGAAAGCCTGCATTTTCTCCTACCACATGGCATACATATTTATAGAGTAATGAGCAAGATAAATGGACTGGCAAAAGAACAATCAATAATAGTAATAAGTAACTGAATAGAAATTTACGCATCTTTATAGAGTTTAACGCAAATCTCCGCGCGGGGTAATTTGAAGTTCAGTTTTTCCGAGCGGCGTGTCAGTTACACTAAATTATATAAAGAGGATGGGATTTACAATTACCCCCCAGAGAAGTAACACTTTGAGTAGTATATATTAAATGCGTTCTCGTGCTTGTAGGAAGTTGTTTCGATTGAAAATTAATACTCTGTATTTCTCATTTTTTTTATTTATAGTTTTATTAATCTTCCTTTTCAGGTATTATTTGACGCAGGGGTGAGTCGATACTTAGTATATTAAGGGGACCTGCATATAACTAAAATAATGGTAGATTTTTTAACAAAGGTGACGGAAATAAGTCCACAATCCAATGGTAATAATGGTGAAAATAAAATAAAGCCGCTTTCAAGTGGTTCAGAGCAGCGAGCATTGAAAGAAGAGGGGCAACAAGGTGGCAGAAAGCATCACCGGCGGTTGTCCTCTATGCATGAGTATTTTGACCCCTTTTCCAATGCAGAGATTTATTATGGACCAATAACAGACCCGAGAAAACAGTCGAAAATCCATAGACTTAATAGAACTAGAACTATGAGTGTTTTTAATAAAGTTTCTGATTTCAAAAATGGCACGAAGGACTATACATTGAAAAGGAGGGGTTCTGAAGACGACAGTTTTCTCAGTAGCCAAGGGAATCGTAGATTCTATATCGACAATGTAGACCTCGCGTTAGATGAGCTACTGGCTAGTGAAGACACGGACAAGAATCACCAAATTACTATAGAAGATACGGGTCCCAAAGTTATTAAAGTCGGAACGGCAAATTCTAACGGTTTCAAGCATGTAAATGTTAGAGGAACATATATGCTTTCCAACCTGTTGCAAGAACTGACCATTGCAAAAAGTTTCGGAAGACACCAAATATTTCTGGATGAGGCACGCATAAATGAAAACCCCGTAGATAGATTATCAAGATTAATAACGACTCAATTTTGGAAGAGTTTAACAAGAAGGATTGATCTTTATAATATTGCGGAAATTGCTAAGGACTCAAAAATAGACACGCCAAGTGCTAAAAATCCAAGAATTTATGTTCCATATAACTGCCCAGACCAGTACGAATTTTATATCCAAGCATCTCAGATGAACCCATCCTTGAAACTGGAAGTTGAATACCTACCAAAAGATATCACCGCAGAGTACGTTAAATCATTAAATGAGACACCAGGATTATTAGCGTTGGCTATGGAAGAGCACGTGAACCCATCTACCGGTGAAAGGTCTTTAGTTGGTTATCCTTATGCGGTACCCGGCGGTAGATTCAATGAATTGTATGGCTGGGATTCATACTTAATGGCGCTGGGACTCATAGAAAGTAACAAGGTTGATGTTGCAAGAGGTATGGTGGAGCATTTTATATTTGAAATTGACCATTATAGTAAGATTTTGAATGCAAACAGAAGTTATTATCTTTGCAGGTCTCAACCTCCTTTCCTAACTGATATGGCTCTGCTCGTGTTTGAAAAGATGGGAGGTGAAAACAATCCGAACGCCATACAGTTTCTTAAACGAGCATTTAGAGCTGCTATTAAAGAGTATAAAGAAGTATGGACTTCGAGCCCCAGGTTGGATCCTATCACGGGACTTTCTCGTTACCATCCTGATGGTATTGGTATCCCTCCAGAAACTGAACCTGATCACTTCGATACTATATTACTACCGTATGCTGAGAAGTACAATGTTTCCCTAGAAAAGCTTAGGTACCTTTATAACGAGGGTATAATTAAAGAACCTAAACTCGATGCATTTTTCCTGCATGATCGTGCCGTGAGAGAGTCAGGACATGACACAACCTATAGGTTTGAAGGTGTATGTGCATATTTAGCGACAGTTGATTTAAACTCTTTGCTTTATAAATATGAAGTGGATATCGCTAATGTTATTAAAGAATATTTCGGTGATGAATATAAAGACGAGAACGATGGGACGGTAACTAATTCTGAGCATTGGAAGCGGTTAGCTGAAACAAGAAAGAAAAAGGTTAATGAGTATATGTGGGACGAAGAATCAGGTTTTTTCTTCGATTATAATACTAAACTAAAATGTAGAACGTCATATGAGTCTGCAACGACTTTTTGGAGTCTGTGGGCTGGTCTCGCTACTGAAGAGCAAGCGAAAATCACAGTAGAGAAAGTTCTTCCTCAGTTAGAAATGCTTGGTGGATTAGTTGCGTGCACAGAGAAATCAAGGGGCCCCATATCTATTGATAGGCCGATCAGGCAATGGGATTATCCTTTTGGTTGGGCACCTCATCAAATATTGGCTTGGAAAGGCTTATCTGCATATGGTTATCAACAGGTGGCTACAAGATTAGCCTATAGGTGGCTATACATGATTACGAAATCATTTGTTGACTATAATGGAATGGTAGTAGAAAAATATGATGTGACAAGAGGAACTGATCCGCATCGCGTTGATGCAGAATACGGCAACCAAGGTTCTGATTTCAAGGGCGTTGCTACAGAAGGTTTTGGCTGGGTGAACACAAGTTATTTACTCGGATTGAAGTACATGAACAATCATGCAAGAAGAGCTCTGGCAGCTTGTAGTCCGCCACTTCCATTTTTCAATAGTTTGAAACCATCCGAGAAAAAATTATACTACCTTTAATATTATTATATATATAGTTACATATCTATTATATCTTTCCTTTCATCAGTAAGTTAGACAATTAGGTCGATGATATGTAAGGCAATTTACAGTTGAGAGAATAAATTCGATAATTAGACACTGTAAGTTTATTTAGAGATAATAGCCTCGTAAGTGTTGACTATTGGCGAGAAATATATCTGGTCTCATCCCAATTAAGGCTTTTTTTCTTGTGTCTACAAACTCAAGGATTCCATAGTTTGTTATTAGTATCCTCCTCTCCGTTTTTAAAGGTTCGTACGGAGTTCAGTTCAGACGCCTTGGTAGTATCATAAGAATGGAGCATACTATTTATAGTGAGATCTCATGAAAAACTTGCCATTTTCAAGTAATGAAATGCTTATATCAATTTTACTCAAAACTGTTGAGAAAAATGTGTAATAAAAAACACATTAAAGAAGATGCATTTTTCGATTCCTCGAAGTGCTCTTCTTTACAATCAATATCACAAACTTGCTATATATTATAAAGAATATGTCAGTGAGTGCGCTTATAATATCTTGTTGCGCGTTGCGTTACCCGCGAGAAATTAATTCAAAGTCTTCATCTATTAGAACTCAAAATATTATTTTTGTTCGGAACTTAAAAACAAACATATCATTATATTTTAGAAACATTTATAATTGTAAATATTATAAATAAAATAAATCCTTTTGAAAGTTGGTTTTTAATTTATCATGTGATTTATTTGTATCTCTTAAATTTCTATTATATTGAAGAATTCTTCTTGTATTCAACAGAAGAATACTCACTGAAATTCACGGCTCCAAGCAGCATATTTGGTTTTCTCTTGCTCTCATACTTACCTATTCTTAAGAAAATTATGTGGAGTATTTGTACATTATGATGCCACTCTATTTACCACTGATCATTTCACCCTGCAGTATGAGGTTGATAGTCATGCCAGTAATTCCATTATTTATACATATAGTTAAAATTTATCATTTATGAAATTGATGGTGATAATTTACAACAATTTGAGAATGTTTAAACTGGAGAATTTCTTGCGTTTAACAAACAAATCATCGACAAATCCCATTGTATTCCGTAGTTTTTGCAACATTTTAGAAGATGTCACATTCTTCCTGTTGGAATGAAAACTAACTAGCGTCTATTAACTAGTAGTCATACTACTAGTGTATTATCACATACGGTGTTAGAAGATGACATAAGTTATGAGAAGATGTCATTGAAGTTATAGGAAGCTGAAACGCAAGGATTGATAATGTAATAGGATAGTGGATGACAACATATAAAACGACAATTGAAGTACTTATATTATTGTGCAGAATTACAGACTCCATTTATTGGATTCCTATATCCTGGAGGAGAACTTCTAGTATATCCTATATACCTAATTATATTGCCTTTATCAACAATGGAATCCCATCAATTGTCTCAAAATTCACCACATTCTCACTTCCCAAATTCAATATCAATGGCGTACGCTCTGTAAAAGTAAAGGTAGAATGTCCCCTTCGATTACCGGTTTTTTACTTGGATGACTCGCCGGTGAAACTACTTGATTTTTATGTTTAAAGTTTGTTTTTACCTTTAGTTGTATTTAGACAGGAAGTATTATTTTAAAAACAAGGTAAATCTGGTAGTTCAAGTCCTTGAAAAATGAAATATAGTTTAAAAAGTGTACAAAAATTACTGATTTTTTTTTATGTAAGATATAATGACACTATACACGCTACTATCGAAGTCCAGAGTTCAACTTTATGCCAGAAACAATTCTTGATCCCATTTTCTCCCAACTCATCGTTTATATCGTATGGTTCTTTTACATTCCCTTTTCAGTGTGGTTCGATCCAGTCACACCCACACTCCTTCCTCGTGAAAAACAGAATATTACGACAGGGGACTCAGTGACATCTTCAAAAAGAAAAGATCAAAAGAGTTTGGATTCATTGTAACTATTTTTGTGATTAGGAGTCTGTAAACCGAGTAAACCATAAGTTTGAGAATGCCTAAGATATTTTGTTTAGCTGATGTGTGTATGGTCCCTATTGGCACCGACTCTGCTAGTATATCTGATTTTGTTGCACTAATCCAAAAAAAAATCAGAGAAAGCCCATTGAAGAGTACTTTGCACAGTGCTGGTACAACAATTGAGGGACCTTGGGATGAAGTGATGGGTTTGATTGGTGAAATTCATGAATACGGTCATGAAAAAGGGTATGTTAGGGTTCACACTGACATTCGTGTTGGGACTAGAACTGATAAGCATCAAACTGCTCAAGATAAGATCGATATTGTTCTAAAGAAAATAGCTAAATGAAGTACTTGTGTATTCAACCTCAAAAGGGTATTTTCTAGAATAACCGTTTATAAAAATTTCTTTCCCATTTTTTTTTGTTTTAAAGTTATATATACATTTATACAACTCCCTTAGGGAGGTTTATAGACTAGACCCTTCTAATCATATCTGCACAAGTAACAGAACCCTTATGTTACAATATATTAAAAATGCCACTAATAAAAAATATATGACAAACCTAACAAACCTAAGTAAACAGTTTAGGCTTGGGTAGAGGAAGAGTATTTGGTGACAGCTCTAGTACCTTCTGATACAGCATGCTTAGCCAATTCTCCAGGTAAGATAAGTCTAACAGCCGTTTGAATTTCTCTAGCAGAAATAGTGGATTTCTTGTTGTAAGCTGCCAATTTAGAAGCTTCGGTAGCAATTCTTTCAAAGATATCATTAACGAATGAGTTTAAGATTGACATGGACTTTTGAGAAATACCAGTGTCTGGATGAGTTTGTTTCAAAACTTTGTAAATGTAAGAAGAATAGGTTTCTTTTCTAGCCTTAGATCTCTTCTTACCATCTACAGAAGTAGCTGTTTTTTTGGCAGCAGGTTTCTTTTCAGCAGGGGCTTTGGAAGCAGGTTTTTTTTCAGCAGCAGAGGACATTATTTGTAGAGAGAGTTGTTGATTTGTATCTGCACAGATTATAATAAGAAAGAATAAATTAAGAAAGTATTTTAAGTACAAAGAAAAATAAGAAACGAAAATGCTTCAACGCAAATTCCTTTAGTCATAAAATCACATAATTATATTCACTTATAAATCGTTGAGAGTTGCGTATCCAAAGGCCGTTTATCCTATAACCTTATATAACATAACTGACCTTCTATTATTGCGTTACGCGTTGTTGTTTGTTGGCTGTTCTCAAAAGCGCGATTTACCGGAGCGTAGTGGCGCTCGTGACCATAAGCTTGGGGTGAAATTTTGGGAACAGTGATTTATCAGGCGAAGCGGTGGGCACAGCTCACGCGTAAAGTGTTCCCATTATTTCTCTAAGCGATGCGAATTTTAGAGAACACATGAATCTGGGGCCATAAACGCGACACGCTACTCATTTTTTATTCTGTCTATAGAATAGTTGTTACAGACTTCTAAAGGGCTCTTGAAAGTGAAGGTAATTCTATATAAGGGATGGGGAAGAATACTTTGTCCTAACTCTTCATGTGTTTAGGAAGGAGTATTTTTTTTATTTACTATCTTGACTTCATAATTATTTTCTTCTATGGTGTGTTTGATATTCAGATATTTTTATACATATCTTGTCATTTAAATAAAAAGCTAATCAAGAACAAAAGCAAATATAATATATAATGTCTGGTGGTAAAGGTGGTAAGGCTGGTTCAGCTGCTAAAGCATCCCAATCTAGATCTGCTAAAGCAGGTTTGACTTTCCCAGTCGGTAGAGTTCACAGATTGTTGAGAAGAGGTAACTATGCTCAAAGAATCGGTTCCGGTGCTCCGGTTTATTTGACTGCTGTCCTAGAATATTTGGCTGCTGAAATATTAGAACTGGCTGGTAACGCCGCTAGAGACAACAAAAAGACGAGAATCATTCCAAGACACTTGCAATTAGCTATCAGAAATGATGATGAATTGAACAAACTGTTAGGTAACGTCACCATTGCTCAAGGTGGTGTCTTGCCAAACATTCATCAAAACTTGTTGCCAAAGAAATCTGCCAAGACTGCCAAAGCTTCTCAAGAACTGTAAGAACCGAGCTAAACTAAAAAAAAGCAAATCAAACATTCTTGTCACTTGGGGGTTTAAAGTAGGTCATATGAGGAAGACTGGTGTCTTTTATCTAGCGGTTTTATAAATAGTATCGTTTTATTAGATACAGTGTATAGTATTACTATTAATTAAGAAAAGTGTTAAACAACCTGAGGCCCTTTAATAATAAATGGGGTAACGTAATATTTGTTTAGTATAAGTCTTTAAATCACTACTGTACATGTTACAAAAAAATATCATAGTTAGACTCTTTTCTTCTTGTTGCGTCTTTGATAATAACCGTTTTCATCCTTCTCATGTTTTCTTTTTTCTCTCGATCTTGCATGCTTTCTTAACTTTTTATCAGCCGAAATTTGTGGAGCGTTAACAGCCAAAATTGCTCTTTTAGATCTTCTTTCCTTTCTTCTTTCTAACACCGTCTGTTTGACAGCAGTATATATTCTAGTAAACTCGGATACTGGCAATTTGTTTTCTAGTATTTTCAAACATTCGTTAGAAAGAGTGCGTAGTTCTTCTTGTTCTTCATCAACTGACTTTGAATAATATGTTTCTAGGTAACCATATAATGGCAGTAGTATCTTTTCACCTTCTGCAATAACTTCATCCTCACCTAGGACTTGAACTAATAAGGCCAACAATTGAATGCACGCCTTCTTCGACATAAAAGAATCCATACGATGTTCATCAGATCTAATAATACCGCCAACTCGAGTTACCATATAGTCAATCGCAGTAGCATATCTCGGTTCCTCTCCAGTTTTCTTCGATACATCCATGATAAATGGTGTGTTCTCGTCTTTCCATAGGACACCGATATTGACTAATGTTTTTATTGAGACATTGGCAAGATTTTCTGGAATTGAAGGTGCACCTAATTGATGGAGGACTCTTGTTGCAATGTTTTGAATTTCTACATTGGTCAGTGGTACCTCCAGTTTATCCTTATTGCATATTAGAAGATGAATAAGTTTAGCCGCAGACTGACGGACCCACGAATGTGGATACAATAGACACGTAATGATACCATCCCATATGTCTTTGAAGCCATGCTTGTAAATACCCTCTGTCGCTTCCATAAGAGACGAAAATGTATCCAAAGCCGAGAATACCAAATCCCACTCATGTTTTGATCCTACAGAAGTGTCGGTCAAAACGTATCTTATACGCTTAATAGCTAGCTCGTCGAGCTCACTAGTGTGTCCAAACCCAATGCTCTTCAAATAAACCTTATAAGTTCTTAACCCAAGATTCAAAAAGGATGCATTATCAGCTTGTTTTAACCAAGCGGCTATGTATTTTTCGACAATTTCAAGGTCCTTATTTCCAAGTTTCAGAAGCATTGTTGAAATTAACACCGAAGCCATCTCACGGCATCTTGGCGCATCATCATTAAAGGAAACATTGACTAGTGCCAGAAAGAAGGAAGATGATAATCTCGATAGTAAAGCAGGATTTGCTTTTGTAATGATCAAATTAATCAATTCCATTACTGACTGACGGCCGGATTCGGTAGGATATTGCAAATTGTCCACCATAAATTTAAACTGCTTTTCTAGACGGCCCTTACTTTGGTCATATTCCATTAAAAACTGGTAATAGACGCTTCTAGACACATCTCTAATTTCTTTTGAATGATTGGTGACCATGATTTCCCTGGTGGTATCCGTGATGTCATAAAGTTCTGGAAGCATGATATGTTTTGAAACAAGTGCTTTCAGGAAATTAAAAGCAAGGCCCTGTCTGCTTGGTTCGTTCAAGTCTGGCAAGATCCTTCCCAAAACATAACTCAAGGCAGTGTCCTTTAACGTAGCATCCGTGTGACGTATGAAGGCAGAAAGGAACTTTAAACCCATTTGACATAACTCGCTTGAAGTTGAAGGAGAAACCTTAATAATGTTTAAAACCTTTCTTGCACAGTTTTTGAAGATTTCGCTAGATTCATCAGAAAATTCCAGCTTGATTAATGTGATCAAAATACGTAACGTACTAATTACCACACCTTCATTTTCAGAAAGTAATGAATCTCTTAAAAATGGAATAAAAGCTTCCAGGCGGGATACTGTCAAAAAAGAGCGATGTCTGGTTATCACGTTCCTGAGCAAATCCAAGGCAAATTTTTGCAAAGTGCTGTTTAAAAGGGAACTGTGTGAATTGATAGTATATGATTTCGATTCCAAATTAACCAAGAAAAAATCTTCTTTCTCGTCTACTTCGTCTCTTACATTCCTCTTAAGTTTTTGAGTAGGATTTTTTAATTCTGACTCCTGAAACAGCTGATGGCAAAACTTAAGAATTTCTTCTGACTCGGAATCACTATTATGATTTAGACCCAGAAGATATCGTCTCAAAAGTTCATTCAATTTGTTTTGATTCCTCAGATTAATTCTAACCATCAACAAAGCTTTCACAGGGGAAAGCAATGTCCCGAACTCTGTCAGGCTAACGTTTGAAGCGAGAAGTTCACCAGCGTCATAGCTTTTGTTACTCTTAATTTCTTTCACCTTTGTGTGATAGTTCTCAGAATCTTTTTCTTCACCAGCGAAACCAAAAATGTTTTCCATTATGATTCTAACAATCATACTGGAAGAAGTGTCCAAGTCGGAATGTTTTATTATTCCTTGCATACTCTTCAATATGTAGTGGACAGTGTAGCTCAGTACGTGAATTTGAGAACCACGTTTTAATGTGGCCATCAACTCCTTTATCATAAAAACAAGATAATCAGCACCTAGGATGATACCTATTTTACCGAGGGTTACTCTTACGGCATCCCTTAACTCTTCAGATTTACTTCTTAAAACTTGGCAAATATTCGTTAGAATACTTGGAAGAAAATTGATCACGTCATCATTTGTGAGCCCCAAAACAATATTGACTAGAGCCTCCGCAATAGGCATCCTTTCAATGATAGTTTCGTCGTCTCTTGTGCCTAGAATCTTTGAGAGTGTCGGATACAATTCCTGCTTAATAAAATTAGTGGGTTCTTCCAAGCTGGAAGGGAATTTGCTCAGAGTAAATTTTGATTCAGTTTCACCTTTCACAGCACGAAAAGTTTCTCTAAGTGAAACTGAGAGTTGAACAATCAATAGTGTGGCTTGCTTCATTTGATGAGGTTTGTTTTTCACCATTGAAATGTATCTTCTAAAAAGTGCCTTGTACTGGTTCCAGCTCATATGTTGTGCCAAATCTCCGATGGTTAGTTGCGTTTCATTCCCAATGTTTCTGTACCTTTCGTCATCTGAAAATACATAATGCTCGATCATCGGTATCAAATAATGAGATATACTATTATCTTTAAGTTGATGAGCATGTTCACCCAGCCTTTTGATAGCTCTTTGACGACGATGCAGTTGAATATGATTAATATTGGTAAAGAAGTCTGCTTCTTCATCACCATTGTAGAGTAAAATGGTCATATCTTCGAATTCTGTGAAATATTTGGAGTTTCTCACCATATAGGACAGCACTGATATATATTCGCTTTGTACTTCTTCTAAAGGCTGTCTGAGACCAGCCCTTATACTTGGTAAAAGAATGTCTTTTAGCATAGAAATTGATGGCGTGGCTTCAATAGAATTAGTCTTTTCGTTAATAAAATCAATAAACTTCATTATAGCGTGTGATGCATTTGTTCTTAGCGCAAGTTCTTCCTTATCGTTGATATAGTGTAAACAAGTAAACAATAGAGGTAGCCACTCCATCTCAGTGTAAGACTTATAACCATTTTCAATGAGCCCTTTGAAGGAGGATAAAATTCTAGGGAAATCATACTCGTGTATACGCAATGATGAATATGAATTCAAGTCTGCAACCAATTTCGAAATGTTTTCTAATTCAGGAACTTTTCTGCCAAGTTCTACGAAGAGCTCTGTCAATGAAACTCTAAGATTTCGCTCATCGAATGTTTTAAACAAAGAGGATATGGTAGCATAGAGTTCTTTAATATTACTCCAAGAACAATCGTAGTTGAAAAATATGAGTTTTAGTATCTTTATAATTTTTTGGGTATCATTTTCTCGCAATTTTTTTAGCTTTCCTTTTAATATGGATGTTAGTGAAGAGATCAAATGACTTCTAACATCATTATCTTGAATAAATCCCAATTCAGTAATACTGACTAGCAAGTCCAAAAATGCAGAAATAGAATTTGAGTCAGAAAGTTTAATGTAAAGCGAAGGAAGTATTTTCAAACAGGATGAGCAGATAAGAGTCACCAAATCTACATAATGATCGTCATTTACTGGTGTCCTGATAATCGAATCCGCTGCTTCAATAATGGGACTAATGACGGTCTCCTTAACGTGTTGGTTTGATATGGTGTTCATCAATGCAGTAGCAGCTGCTAAATCATCGTAGTACAGGAATGGGTACAGAGAGGGATTATGTGCCCAATAAAGGAAAATTCGTAGTAAAGAGGAGGGTTGTTGTAAATTTTCATCTGAAAAGTGCGGGATACGTGGCTTAACTACAACAGTGTAGATACCGTCCATAGATGTGGTCCAATCAAACGCAGTCCCGACAAATTCAAAGATACTACTCAGACATTTTAGACCTTGTTGCCTCAAATTGCTTGCCATCTTCCTTAAATGAACCTCTTCTGTGCTCTCAGTATCCAAAACATAATATGCCATGGCAATCGAGTAAATTAATGGTTGCAATACTGAAGAAGTATGTAATGGAAAACTTGTTCTTAATACAGATAGAGCAGAATTTACAATGTTGATGAAACCAGTCATACGTCTAATATTTTTCAAGGTAGCCTTTGAGCCATTTATTTGATGGTTATTGTTGAAAAAGTAGGTATAGTCCAGTCTTTCACTAGCCAAAGTCAAAAAATCATTAACGTAAGCCTCCTTAAAATTCGGTAAAACAGAAATAACAGCTATTTTGCGGCTTCTTTTTTGCCCACTAGTTGGGGGTACTTGTGCTCGACCAAAGAAAATTCTTAGAACATAAGGCATAATTACCTTCTCATCGTCGCTTTTGATAATCTGCGACCCATTTTCTGTTAAGAAAGTTGTAATTTCATCTTTGAATAAAGTGTCATCTAATAAATTCCTTAAGTTATCTCTATACTTATTCAATGTAGGATCCTTATAAGCGAAAAGTGCATCTAGCGCCAGTTTCTGAACATCTGTATTACGACTACCCAATAAAACCATCAAATGATCGTGCAGTTCCATTGTATTGTAAACATTCTTTATATTCTTAAATTTGCTTAAAGTCTTCAAAAACAAGTTCCTATCAGCTTCCATCCATGAACTAGTAACAACACGCTCATTTCCCATATCCTCTTCATCTTTGTAGGTCTTGAAATCATTGAAAACAAAGGGTGCAATGTCGGCAAAGTGTTCTTCGGCAACTTGAGGAATGGATAGCATAACTTTTAGAGCCTGATTTCTAATCAAAACTGGGTAAGTAACGTTCCCCCTTCTTTCAATAGTAGTACCTATTATGCTCGTATTTTGAGTAGAATACTTTGACCAAACTTGTGTGAACGTATCAATGGTGTCTCTTAACCTCACCACACTAGAATCCCACAGAATTTCGTTCGCTCCATCTTCAAGTAAAGGCTCGTAGTAATCCAGCTTCTGATTTTCATCAGGGAATTTAATAAACATTAACACCAGGTTCCACACAAGGGCTTCATCTTTTGTGTAAACATTAGGAAGAGTATCAAAAACACCTGTCCAAACGGGGGAAAATCTCACAGTCAGAAGTCCAAACAGATACTTGAGAAAGAAAGAAGACGTTAAGCTGTCTGTCTCAGTTTTTCCAAATTCTGCACCAACATTTTTGATTCTAATAGTTAAATCTCTAGCATTTTGTAGTGTAAGAGGTACTTGCTCGATAATCATGCATGAAGAAAGAAGCTCAGGCACTGGCGTACCCTGCAAATGCATCAAAGCCTTCATTAATTCAAAAGTTTCGTAACGAATTTTACCATCAGGTAACACTAGGTTATCTGTCAAATCAATGAGAAGCTTTGGATAATGAGATAATAGTTCTTTTAAGCTTTCAGAAGGATGCAGGTTACTCACTAACTTGTTCCATCCGCTTACAAAGCTTAAACTTACTTTGTAGTTTTCGTAATTATCTAGAATAATCCTTAACAGGTTTTGCCCTGAAGCGTAGTCTCCTTTAGAGTATACTTTCAAGAGTGTACCAACCGTATCCTTGGTAAAGTTATCTGGCGATGTAAAAGTTGAAAAGATTCGTTCAAGCAAGGAGTTAATAACTACCGAATCCTCCAACTTTGAATACCTGAAAATTATGGCTCGCCAATATATTTCGAAAAGATCGTTCGAATCTTTAATTTCTGATGTTGTAAAATAATTCCTGATAGATAAGAGAAACTCCTCTGGAAAAACAACTTTCGATACTTTCTGCAGCTCAGGCTTTTCATCTATCTCTAGAAAAAAAAGGGCAATTTTCTTCCCTTGCGATTCCCAGTTCTCCTTTAAGAACAATTGCAGAAATTTTAGGCCGTTGAATGATAATATCCTTTCATAACTTAATCTTAATGCAAACTGAAAGAATTCAAGGAAATGATCAGCAATATTCGTTAAAGCATAGTTGAAAAGCTTTTGGTGAAATTGAGTCAGAGTTTTCACATCGGTATTACGAATAAACAAGGAGAATAAAAACGCTAGGTTATCTGGTGAAAGAGAAGCACGGTTTTCATTCTGATTCATTATTCTTTCAATCAAAGTAATGATACTGTTCCAATTAGGAATTTTCTTACCACTTTCAGAAAAGACGATAGTTGCCAACACTTTCAGTATTCTATCCAGATCAGTAGTGTCAAGTAAACTATTGAAATCCTCAAATACAACGTCATAAACCGGAAGTAAACTTTCGATAGAGGCATATTTACTTATGTTCATCCAAATATCTGACAACAATGAAACAGATCTTTCTGGTGATGATTTCGCCAAACCTTCCTGTAATAGAACGCTCATGATAACTTTAGCCTTAGAATGTAAAGTTTCTTGCGTAGATGTCATGGATTCAGTGAATAATATCAAAAGACCTTCATAAAGGTTACTTTGCTCATCACCTTCCTCCAATTTTGCAAAGACTGATTCGATAAATTTACTTAAGTTAGGAACAGGAGCCTTTCTCACTAAAAAGGACAGTGCTTCTGCTGAAAACCTTGAAAGGTATTCCTTCGAATGAGATAATAATGGGATTAAAAGGTCACATGTCAGTACCAGCTTTTTAACCAAAAATTTCGAAAGATACTTGAAGATATAAGCCAAACAGTTGAAACCCCACTCAAAAACATTAGAAGATTCAAACTCTATGGCAGCATCTAACAGGTTAATTAGAGTTTTGATGGCTTTCTCATAAAATTTAAGGAAATCTGGACCTAAATCATGACAAAATTGAGCTAAGAGGTCTAGTAGTGGTTGCAAAGAAAACTCATCATGCACATTAATGAATGAAACCAAAGAATTGAAAATCTTTTCATCATGGTATAGTATTTGGGGCAGAGTTTGAACATCATGCTCGATTTCCCCTGCAAACTCCGTAAACTTGGCACTTAAATTAATTTCTTTCCACTGATCGAAAGAAGCAAGAAAGTGCGATGACTCGACATAATCATGTACTCTTTTTTCTAAATTTCTAGCCGGTTCAATTTTCAAATCGTCGATCCTGGCCTTGAAGGAAGAATATCTATATCGTTTGGACGATTTTGTAGTTTGCTTTTGTTTAGCCATATTGTTAATGAAATATGTATAGACGATATTAAAAATATAACCAATACGCCCAACGAGTTAAAGCAAAAAGTAGATAAATGAAGGAAGATACGCTCTGCTCTTAAACGTTATACTCCTGTATAATCAAGAGTATGTACTGTACTAAATTCATAAAGCCAACTTTTCAATGCTCATCGCTAAAAATTTTCGGGAAGACATGAGCTCAAAATTTTTCAAGACCGACGTCCGGGTGGCACGAGATCTATGTCATCTAGGCGTGTTCAAAGAAAATGAGGCGAAAGGTAACTAGGTAACTTCATGAAGCTTGAGTAGATAAGAGAAAAATTAACTAATATGTGACTTAACTCACATACTGAACTTCTAATACACAATGTGGTGATTATAAAATAGGTATATATTTATAATGCTTTTTCCCTGAACACATATTGGAGGCTTTTGCTATTCATTAAAACTAAATAGATAATTATCTAACCACTCAAAACCTGTATTTCTTACAATCCAGTTACAAAAAAATTGATGAACCCAAAGGAAAAGTACGCAATTCTGTCTCAACTTCGAGTACATTTACAGTTCGAAAAAAGAAACGACAACTGCAGGACTCGAACCTGCGCGGGCAAAGCCCAAAAGATTTCTAATCTTTCGCCTTAACCACTCGGCCAAGTTGCCTAGTTCTATGAAAAATTTAGCATCTTGAGATGTAGAAGTTTAGTATGAGTATTTATAAAGTCGTCGATTTATCAAAAGCCGAAATGCACTTTGATAATATAATAGGATAATGAATGGCAACATATAAAATGAAAATAAAAGTATATACAGAATCAAATAGAATTACGGTTGGAATAAGTGATTACAACTATGCATTTATTCGTATAAATTGAAATTCTAATAATAGAATTCACTGCAATGATATGATAAAGATCTATTAATTGACCAGAACTTAGTATATAAGAAGGTGAGTTATAACCAAAATCTTATCATCAATGTTCCGTATTATGTCTGAACCATTGGGTTTAATATAACCAATCAGCGTGTGATTTATATACCTCTCTTATATAATTTAAGAAAGAACGACTTATTCTTAATTATTACAACTTACTAAACTACTAATCATGTAGAATTAAGAATTCCATTTTTTTATTTCTATATCCTCGGGAAAAACTTCTAGTATATCCTATATCCCTGATTATATTGCCTCTATCAATAATGGAATCCCGACAATTATCTCAAAATTCACAATTCTCTCAGATAATGAAGGAAAAAGTATAGAATAGAAGGAGAAATAGTTGAATTCTTCTTTAACAATTGTAGACTTTCTTTTATCTCTGCATAACTAGTAAAAATTTCCTTTTTTAACAATCGAATTCGAGAAGTCATTAGATATTTCTTCTATATCTCAAAGAATAATTAGTTTTATATTTCGATAGAAATATAATTAATTCTTATTTAATGAATGAAAATTATTATTTATTATACCTTATAATTTGTTAATAATAGATACTGTTTGTCTAATGTGAAAGATGACCAGAAATGACAGACTAAAGCTATCCTAATTAGCTTATTATTGTTCAAAGATAAGAACGCCATATTTTTGTGCGTCAGTGGATGCAGAATAAATAATCCCATGCGATCGACAACTTGCTCATCTACTATTATATTACTTTTCTTTTAAATTTCATAAGAATGGATCTGAAGTACTATCATTCCAAAGAGTGTGATATAAATCAGTTAAATCACCACTATTAACAAATTCCTCTAAGGTGCCCAGATTGTATATACTATTCTCGTTACCATTCATTTGACTGAGCGCCAATTGTTGTCTTTTAGGCGGCTGCAACGACCGATACTGATGTGGTAAATTACATGAAGTATTTTCTGATGCGTCTTGGGCGTATGATTCCTCTCCAGAATTCAACAAAGATGATAGCTTCAACGGCGAATTTGCTGGCGAAGTAGAAGAGTTACTATAGGCAGGAACCGTTCCATCATATGGCTGAGGAAACTGGTTCACGTTGCCTCGATCAGAAGAGTTTCCACTGGCGGCTTTATCCCTGCATAAAATTTTGTAGTCACTTTCTAACATTTTTCTAATTGTTAAATGGAAGCCTGATTTCTCGACAGATTTCAACATATATTTATAAATAAAAGAACGAGTATCAAAAAACTCCCTCAAAAGATCACTTAATGTCGGTTCAACTTCTTTTAATCGTTCGATTATTTCAGCTCTATCAATTTGTTCAGCATCACAGTATTTTATAAATATGATCCTTATCGATATAGCAACTAAGCTCGAACTTCTCGAAAACTCCCTAAAAGTTTGGCAGTCATAATCTTTTTCGTCTAAATTATTGTTAAAGAAAGAAATGATATTAGTAATTCTCTTAAAAACTTTCAAAGTATTAGTAACATCCTCCAAACTAATGTGCGGATTTTCCACATAAAACCTTGAAGCCATCACGAAAAATATCAGCTCATAGAAGTCTAAACAAGTCCAAACAATAAAATCGGTATCAACCTGTATTAAGAACTGATTAATTTCTTTCCAATCCCGATACATCTCATCCGCATATTTTATGGTTTGCTCAGTTAATACTTCTGGATCTTCGGATAGCCTAGCAATTAAATTTGTAACAGCACCCCAGATAGAAAACCATGTCTTTTTATGGTAACTTACAAACTTTGCTGCTTCAATCAAATCATTTTGTGTGTGTTCTGGATATCTAGAGTGAGCTACTTCAAAAACCCTCGAAGTGTGGAATTTTATTTTAGCCAATTTTACCCTTAATGACTCAATATCTTCAAAGACCTTCTCCAATAACTTTTGCCTAACGAGCGTCGGTTTAACCGATGTTTCTAAAGATGTAAACTTCTCACTATAAAGAGTTTCTGAAAAGAAATCTCCAACAATTTGAGCGATTGCTAACTTTCCATACTCAATCAATCTGGATAAAGACAACCTTTTTATTTCGGGTGATGATGGTGATAGTGAGGATGTGCTAATTTTTGTCAGAAATTCATTATGATTGATGAATCCCATGTCCCTAAAGTCCTTTGGCAAAAGACAGTTCATTTGACGTTCATTGATTAAAGATAGGTCACCGAGATCAGTTAGAAAACGCTTTTCCAGGCAATAAATTTTCCACCAAATTTTTCTTCTTCTTTCAGCAGTGTTTTCATCTATTCCCACATAATATTCCCAACGAGACAATCCCATCTTAATGGAGCATGTGACTGCAACTTCTAGCATTTTTTCAAATCCAAAACGCTCATCAATTTCATTTTGGATTTCTAGCAACGACACTAAAATCTCTAAATAGTCCAAAGTGTTTATATCCAACATGTGGTATAAGGTGACATTATAGTAGGCATAGCAAAGAGTGGATAGAAGATATTCCGAGGAACAAAATGATGAAAACAGATTACTCTTTTGAAGAGGTAAAGAAAAGGCTTGATTTAAGTATTCCGCAAAATGCTTTCTATGTTGTGCATACATTTCTGTCACTATCCGAAACATCGAAAATGAGTCATGTAGATTAGCTATCAGTTGGGCGGTCGTGAAACCAGTAATCGTTTGTATGAACGGTTGAGGTAATTGATGAATAACAGAGACGACCAAATCACTGGATAAAGGTGTTGGAGAAGTGGGCAAAGAGGCGGGTGCCGTCGCAGTGAAAGATTGCTTCATTTTTTGAAGATAGTTCTCTAATGGGTTAGCAATGGAGATGCAACCTTGAATTAAATGCTCATAACACAAATCAAACAATCTTAATATTAAGTAAATAGTTTCTTTGGTGTCTATTCGCATCAGTGGGCCTGTATTTTCCAGATTTTTCTTTATTAAATAACCAATGCCCCTTAGCGAAAATGCCTGTATTGGGGAGAAAAGGCCAAATACTTCATCAACTAGTGGGGTAGTAGCCAAAAATGAATCTGAATTATGACTTTTAACCATTTGGTCAGTCCAGAAGGAGAACCGTGTCATGTATATTCTATTTCTATACTTATTAGTTAAAAGGCACGTTTCTATGGACCTTTGTGGAGGAGGAGAGAGGTTGGCGAGTTTATGGTAATTTATTTCAGGTTTCCAGTTACTAATCAAATTAGTCAACTGTGACTTAGTGCTATTAATCAAAACCTGTGTATCAGCACACTGGGGCAGAGTGTACAGATTTGTTAAAATTTTCTGATATGTTATCAGCTGCTTCTGGTAACCAGAATCATCCTTAAAGAGAATATTATTGTTATTAGCCGCATCGGATGCATTTGTAGTATTTGGAGAGACCGGAGTTTGTATCGGCTCATTTACCAATTTGAAGTAGTCCTGGTTATCTAGCTTAATCACATCATCAAGATGTGCATCTGCCGAAACCTCTACATTGTGATGAGAAGAAGATAGAGGAACACTTGTAATAGGTAAAGGCCGGGGAGTATCCTTTTCCTGGCTCAAATGCTTTTTCAGAAAGACGCACGTACAATCGTAAGAAATACAGTTTGTGCACGGGTATTTACCTGTGCATTTGATTTTTCTTTTTCTGCAATTGACACATGCTGTAGGGACCTTTGATCGAGTTGATTTCTTCACCTTCATTGCACTCACGCGGTGAGAAAAAAACAATACAGCTACTGACGTTATTATCACCTAAGGCCCACAGTTTCTTTGTAGCGTCTTAGAACCGAACATTCACTTACATACTCATATATGTGAGTATATATGTTCATATTCTAAGACTCACGGTGATAGTGCGGTTATTATTCCGCGGAAAGTCCGAGCGCCAGACGGCGGCCCCGCGGAAAGAAGGGCAGCTCTTGTTGTTCCAGAAGGAAAAGAAAACTAAAACGATTTTCTCGTGGAAATAGTGGTTCTATATAACAGTGGCAAAGCATAGTAGTTTATAAAGAACGGCAGAGAATGAGTGGAAGTAATATGGGATACTATGAGGTGATTTCGGGGTTATCTGCACTAGAAAAGTCGCCGCAGGTAGTGTTCAGTGCGGCAGAGCTGCAGCAGCTCACGCAGCAATCTGCAGCTACCAATAAGAATACCAACGGCAGTGAGAACAATAAAATGAGGATATCAAGGCCCAAAAGAGTAGCCGTACATGGTTACTTGGGCGGCAAAGTGTCACTCGCCGATGCGGCACAGGTAGAGTATGAGGTTGGACACTCGCTGCTGGGCAGCTATGTGCCCCGTCAGCAGCTGGAGGCTCTCTCGAGTGTGGACTTTGCCCATCATTTCCACCGTACATTAGAATGCAAGACTGCGCTAGAGACGCACGACGTCTTTCTTGCCGGCGCAGGCCAATTGTCGCTACCCTTCCAGTCGCATATAGAGAGTCCCAGAGAGGAGGAACTGAAAAGGAAAAGAAAAGTATTGGTATGCAAACGGTGCCAATCACGATTTGTAGGCTCCCATAGACGTTCTCAACTTAGAGAACATGTCTGCGTAGATCAAGCCATCTAGTTGATGAAGGAAAATCCATGTTCGTCCCAAGTGATTTGTGAAGGTTCCTAAAAGGGGCTTCCTTTTACTCATGCGGAAATAGATACATGAGACGAAAAAAGAACAAATATTTAGTGTATATACTACTATCAATATGTATTGCAGTTCTAATAGACGGGACAGTGTAACATAATAAAGGTGACACATTGTGTTATATACAAATAGCTAGAGTATGACCGTGTTTCTGGGCATCTATAGGGCCATCTATGCCTATGAACCACAGACACCAGAAGAACTGGCCATCCAGGAAGATGATCTGTTGTATTTATTACAAAAATCAGATATTGATGATTGGTGGACAGTAAAAAAAAGGGTAATTGGCTCCGATAGCGAAGAACCAGTGGGTCTAGTGCCTTCCACTTATATTGAAGAGGCTCCCGTTTTGAAGAAGGTAAGAGCCATTTATGATTATGGACAGGTGCAAAACGCTGATGAAGAATTGACGTTTCATGAAAACGATGTTTTTGATGTATTTGATGATAAGGATGCGGACTGGTTGTTGGTTAAATCTACCGTTTCCAATGAATTCGGCTTCATTCCAGGCAACTACGTTGAGCCAGCGGACGGGTCGGCTCCTAAACAGGAACGGTCACCAGCTGCCGCCGATGTAACAGCTGCTACACCAGCTGCTACGCTTCCTACCACCTTCCTACCACCCCCTCAACATAGTGATAGGGCGCGCATGCTTCAAGACAAAGAAGACCAAGTTCTAGATGAGGATGAAGAGGGCCCTCCTCCTGCCATGCCTGCAAGACCAACAGCTACTATTGAGACTACTGAGTCCACCGCTATGGCGGCTCCACCTCGTAGAAGGCCATCTTATAGTGATAACGACAATAACGACGAAGAAG
The DNA here is from genome assembly GCA_900290405.1 of Saccharomyces jurei. Classification (NCBI taxonomy): domain Eukaryota; kingdom Fungi; phylum Ascomycota; class Saccharomycetes; order Saccharomycetales; family Saccharomycetaceae; genus Saccharomyces; species Saccharomyces jurei. The sequence continues at coordinate 214,344 of LT986463.1, read as the reverse complement.
ATGATTATTATTACAACAACAACAGTGTTGGAAACCACGAGTACAATACAGAGTACCACTCTTGGAATGTCACTGAAATCGAAGGTAGGAAGAAGAAAAAAGCCAAGCTATCAATCGGTAACAATAAAATAAACTTTATACCCCAGAAAGGAGCTCCTCATGAATGGTCAATTGATAAATTGGTCTCTTATGATAATGAGAAGAAACATATGTTCTTAGAATTCGTCGACCCATATAGAAGTCTTGAATTACACACCGGTAACACCACCACGTGTGAAGAGATCATGAACATCATTGGTGAGTATAAAGGTGCTTCTCGCGATCCCGGCTTGAAAGAAGTTGAAATGGCTTCCAAATCTAAGAAAAGAGGTATCGTGCAATACGACTTCATGGCCGAGTCACAGGACGAATTAACCATAAAATCAGGTGACAAAGTTTACATTCTAGATGATAAAAAATCTAAGGACTGGTGGATGTGCCAACTGATTGATTCAGGCAAAAGTGGTCTCGTACCTGCACAGTTTATTGAACCTGTTCATGACAAGAAACATACTGAATCCACGGCAAGCGGAATAATCAAGTCTATCAAGAAAAATTTCACCAAGTCTCCCTCTAGATCGAGATCTCGATCGAGGTCAAAATCCAATGCTAACACCAATTGGAAGGAGGATGAATCCCAAAACGATGTTGCTACTACTGTTATCGGTAAAAGATCAAGGAAAAGTTCATTGTCCTCTCACAAGAAAAACCCATCGTCAGCTAAAGATTTCCCTAATCCAAAAAAATCGCGTTTATGGGTTGATAGAAGTGGTACTTTTAAAGTGGATGCTGAATTCATCGGGTGTTCTAAGGGAAAAATCCATTTGCACAAAGCTAATGGTGTCAAGATTGCTGTCGCCGCTGATAAGTTATCCAATGAAGATCTGGCGTATGTGGAGAAAATTACGGGCTTCTCCTTAGATAAATTCAAAGCCAATGATGGCTCTTCTTCTCATGGCAGTGATTCGAGGGACTCTGAAAGAGAAAGAAGGAGGAGGTTAAAGGAGCAGGAAGAAAAAGAACGTGATAGAAGATTGAAAGAACGTGAATTAAATGAATTGAAGAAAGCTAGAGAGCTATTAGAAGAAGAAAGATCAAGGTTGCAAGAAAAGGAATTACCTCCAATAAAACCACCAAGACCGAACTCTTCTGCCTCCATTTCCAATACAACCTCCACATCAATCGCAGAAAATGGTAATGACAGCAGTAACAAATATGACTGGTTCGAATTTTTCTTGAATTGCGGTGTGGATGTTAGCAATTGTCAAAGGTATACTATCAATTTCGATAGAGAGCAAATCACCGAAGATATGATGTCTGACATCAATAGCTCCATGTTAAGAACCTTAGGTTTGCGTGAAGGTGACATTGTTAGAGTAATGAAGCATCTTGATAAAAAATTCGGAAGAGAGAATAATACGACCATTCCATCAAATGCTACTGGAAATATGTTTTCACAGCCTGATGGTTCGTTGAATGCCGCTGCAGTCTCTGAAACATCATTGCCTCAGCAATTGTTACCACAAGTAACAAGCCCTGCTCAAATAGCTCCTCCTGCATCAACAGAGATGGATGATGCTTGGACTGTCAAGCCGGCTTCTAAGTCTGAATCTAATTTACTCTCCAAGAAATCAGAATTTACTGGTTCCATGCAAGATTTATTGGACTTGCAGCCCCTTGAACCTAAAAAGACCTCCACCACAACACCTGAACCAAATTTGAAAGACTTAGAACCTGTGGAAACTGGTGGCGCTACCGCTGTCTCGGCTCCAGTTTCGTCTGCTCCCGCCCCATTAGATCCATTTAAGACTGGTGGCAACAATATCTTACCGTTAACTACTGGTTTTGTGATGATGCCAATGGTTACTGGTGGTGCCATGCTACCAATGCAAAGAACTGGTGGCTTTGTTGTGCCACAAACAACTTTCGGTATGCAATCACAAGCTACTGGTGGTATCTTACCTGTTCAGAAAACAGGTAACGGGCTAATTCCAATCTCTAACACTGGTGGCGCTATGATGCCACAAACTACATTCGGCACAACTCCTACTGTTTTACCTTTGCAGAAAACTGGAGGTGGCCTAATACCAATCGCTACCACGGGAGGCGCACAATTTCCACAAACTTCATTCAATATCCAAGCGCAGCAACAACTTTCAACAGGTTCAATACTGCCTGTCCAAAAAACGGCCAATGGATTAATTTCAGCTAATACTGGTATCTCAATGCCATCTTTACAAAGGACGGGTGGCGCCATGTTTGCACAGCCTCAAATTACTGGTGGCGCTATGATACCACAAACGTCATTTGGCGTTTCGCAACAACTAACAGGTGGTGCAATGATGCCCCAACCCCAAAATACTGGTGGTGTCATGATGCCCCAAACATCTTTCAATGCTCTAACACAACCTACCGGAGGAGTAATGATGCCTCTACAAAAGACAGGTGGTGCCTTGAATACGTTTAACACAGGTGGTGCCATGATCCCTCAGACTTCGTTCAACACTCAACCTCAAAATACTGGGGGATTCCGGCCACAGTCCCAATTTGGTATAACTTTACAGAAAACAGGAGGTATTGCACCATTAAATCAGAATCAGTTCACTGGTGGAGCCATGAATACTTTCAATACGGGGAGTGTTTTACAACAACAACAACCACAGATGACAAATACTTTCAACACTGGTGGCGCCATGCAACAACCACAGATGATGAATACTTTCAATACCGGTGGTGCCATGCAACAACCACAGATGATGAATACTTTCAATACCGGTGGTGCCATGCAACAACCACAGATGATGAATACTTTCAACACTGGCGGTGCCATGCAACAACCACAGATGATGAATACTTTCAACACTGGCGGTGTTATGCAGCAACCCCAGATTATGAGTACCTTTAACACCGGAGGCGCTATGCAGCAACCACAACAACAAGCATTACAGAACCAACCTACTGGATTTGGGTTTGGTAATGGCCCTCAACAATCAAGACAAGCTAATATATTTAATGCTACTGCATCAAATCCTTTTGGATTCTAGATTACTTCAAAGGTAAAGAATAATAAAAACTAAAGGAGATAGTTTCGTGTAAATCCGTTCTTATAATTATGAGAATGTAATATTTCCTTTCTTTATATAGTAGTTTTATATGTATATTACTAATTTCGACATAATTCTTCCCACTTTTAATGATCCTTTACTATTCTATGAATTTTGAAAGGGAAATATTAGTTCATTTATTCACTCTCACTAGACGGAAGGAAGCGCTTGCTCACTTGGTTTCACTTGTAATCAACAAAGACAAAAGCGCCTTAGTTCACAACTTTGAAAGTTTCACCGGTGCTAAGTTTTCAGAAGATATTGGTTTAGATAGTAATAGGATGAAAATTCCGAGGTTAAAATGGTACTTATATGATCAGTTATAAACTTAGAGGGAAAACTTGTTGACGAGGTAAATTTTAGAGGATAATTAGTTATAAAGAGACCAACAACCAAGATCTTTGGACCATTTGTACGTATTTTTTGGATCACCAATTTCTAAAAACAAGTCGCAAGTAGAGCTGTCCAAACGAAAGTACCTGATGATTTTTTTGATTCTTACCTTGTTTCCTTGAGTGGGTTGGCCATTCAAGATTGGCAAGATGGGTACATTCCACAGCACTGATTTCAAGTCTAGTAAATCCCAGGCGAAGAATAAACCCCTTTCAGTTAGGACAACTAGATATTTGCTCGATATTACCATCTTAATTACCTTATGTCCCAGGCTAATTTTAGGGATTTTCTGCTGCCCGTTATATGAGAGTATGTATATAGAACCGTTAGCGGAAGCTAAACACCAACATCTGCAATTCTTTGATCCCACAGCACAAATGATAACTTCCGGGATAAATGCTTCGATGGTTCTTTTACCTCCTTGATAACCTAATATTCTGGTAGGATTATCCAGAAGTGCTTCAAAATCAAATTGTATTGATCTCTCTACACCATTTCTTATTTCCAAGACGGCTATATCGTTCAAGTCACCCTCTTCAAGTATAACAACATCTGTGTCTGGTATGATATCAGATTGCGTAAGGTATCGTGTTGTTGGTTCTTCGCTCCAAATCTTCTCCTGTGTTAACTTAGTGTTCAAAGTAATCCTGTGGAAGTCGTTTTCATCCTCCGAAAGAATCGTAATTTCGTCAATGCTGTCGTTCGTACCATCTGTACCTTTGATAATTGTATTACTTGGACCATCATTGTCGAATTCTGAATTTACGACTTTTCTTGTACTTCTTTCTTTCGTACCCATAATTAAGGAATGTATACCTAGTCTTGGTAACGGAAACGATGCGATACTGATTTTCTTTTCTATACCCTCTAGCGTATTGAACAATGTATTTTTATTGGTGACTGCCTTAGTGGACGCTTTCAGATTATTTTCAAGTTTCGTATTATCCAATGTAGGTTTTTTGATTGCGTTGAGAAAGGGAGATGATGATGAAGTCGAAATTAATGTCGGAGTCACACGTTTTTTACCACTTTTGAGAGTTACAGCTTTATTCAATTTAGCATCCTTTTTCCTCTTCGGAATCAAGATATTTACATGTTCACCTTTTATTACAGAAGCATCTTTTTTTTCTTTTTGTTGATGAAAAATCGAATCTGTTGCAAGTCTTTGAGGTTTTCCACTTGGTTTCGATGTTGAGAACTTTGTGTTCTTCAAAGTTTTGGTTTGATCTTCGAGTAATAGTTGATTAATGCTTTCCGGGAAATCCAATGAATCTTTGTCGACACCATATCTATACAATTGCTCCGTATTTTTCTCCAGAGGAATAGGCTTACCTAATTCATCATTCTCGAATTTAAATAAGGTAATTGAAGAGTCTAATGATGCAACAAATAATAAAGATCCATTCGGATTCCAGGACATGTCAGTAATTGACTTATTTGCAATATCAAAGGCAACAAATATCGGTCTTGGTCTGCTAGTACTCCAAACGGCCAGAGATTTATCTTGTCCAGCAGTTGCCACAACAGAGTCAATGTTTTTATCAAATTGATGAACATTGTCCTCATTTTGCTGTGTTGGCCCATCCTCTAGGCCACTGTGTTTTCTTTCTTTGACACCGTCACCCCTCTCAAACAATCTAGGATTAAACCTTGCAACTTCTGTAGGTGCATCATGCCCAATTAAGCTAACGCTTGTATCCCAGGTTCCTCTATTTACAATGGCCACGGAACTCACGGGTCCATTAGTGGCGTTCGGAACTGCAATATGTTGTCCATCAGGAGACCATGATGGTCTTCTAAAGTATGTGGTCAAAGGTGACTTTTTGAACGGCTCTGTGATTATATGTTCTATCGTGAAAGAAACATCTCCAGTCTTATGATACCTAAATATCTTCATGGTTCTATCATCCGATGTGGTAGCAAAGTACTTATTAGCAGGATCGAAAACAACACCCTTAACAAGAGATTGATGTACATCAAATCTCTTCAATTTTTCAAAAGTGGACCCATTCCAAACTATGACAGATCTATCTAAACCAACTGTCACTAGTATGCTTGAGTCCGGCGCCCAGCAAATGTCTTGTATGTCGTTATCATGTGCAACTAATCTTTTACGAACAGTCCAATGTTCCTTATCATTTTCAGAACCAAAGGCAGGTTGTGAGCCTTGCTCTTCGTCGAGTGCCCATATCAGCAAAATTCTATCGTCAGATCCACTTGCTAGGTATTTTCCATCCGGTGAAAATTTGACACATGTTATGGAGCCAGTATGCCTACTCATACTGCACAACGGGATCTGTAAATCTTGGGGAAGCGGTATTTTAGGACTTACTGCTTCTAATTCAATGCAATGCAAAATGGAATCTATAGACCATATCCTAATCTTTCCATCTAAGCCGCCAGTAGCCAGTCTCTTCCCATCAGGGCTAACATCAATTGTATATATTTCATATTTTCGCGACTCTTCACGATGAGTCAACCATGGAAACTTTGCTACTTTCATCTTATCACTGACTTCCTTCACCCGTAATTTTATTGCCTTGTTCACAAGGCGTAATAGTTCTTTGAGTGTTTGTAAATGATATCTGTTTATCTCATCAATATACCCATTGACCTTATTTTATTTTTGTTGCGATGCGAGGTGATTTATTTTGAATATTAACCATGAGAAAACAATCCAACTGAAAAAAGCAGTAAAAAAAACAATGACCTTCTGAGAATATTAATACAAGTTTTTTCTTCTTTGGCAGATTGTTTTCCAAAAATGCGCTTGTGAGTTTGAATAATTAGATAAAGATAAGGGCTTTCAGGAGAAGAATTAATAACATGTTTTTACTTATTTTTCTCTTACAAGTTTGTATATATTCGTTTTCTTACTTACAAATCATTAAGAAGGATACAAAACTTGAACCTTTTTAAGATTACGTACCTATTGCATTATTTCTTGTTTCAAAGATAACAGATCACCGCACGTTCTAATAGAAAGTTCCTTTTTGAAGATTTTTTTGGGTTGCTTTCGAGCAGGATCAAGTAGGTGCGCCAACTTGGTCAAGATAGTTTCTTCACGACTGAAATTGCGGGTGCACGTGTTCCTCTGGCCCATTTTCAGCAAGCTGATACTTAAATAATATAACCATAGTAGGTTTGTTATCGGTTCAAACATTCCCCAGGACATCGGCTGAGGAAGCACACTTCTCATCAATTCGTAAATCTCGAATTGTAAAGTCCCTCGCCCTTGGAAGAAATAATGGTGGTCTAATCTTGTATAGAAAGCTTTTTTGGTGTCAACACTTGAAAACCGGGAGCACTTCATACCAATCAAAGTTACATTTCCCTTAAAATCTATCAAAATATGATCCAGAGTCAAATTTCTATGTTCGAACTGAAGTTTGGACTCAGTAACGTATAAGATACTGCTGCACTGCCAGAAAATAGACAAAGCTTGGCAATAATCAATATTGGAACATCTAGATAGAGGAGTTCCATGATCCTTGAAAAATAGGTATAACGTCAAGTTTTGAATATCTCTACTCTCATCTGAAGGCATAATATAGGCCTGCAACAAATGGGCGACACCTGTAGTCCCTTGTAAAAAGCGTAATGATTTCAACTCATGTAAAGATATCAAGTTTGAAGTAGTTAGGTCACTTAGGGCACCAAGACATATTTTCTTACAAATAATTGAAGTTTGTACATCACTGTGATAAGTTTGCCAAATATTATGAGACAACTGAATTGACCCAGCATTCAATATAAACAGGCCCAATGATTGGGCCTCATACAGATCATGCAAAATATACTTGACGTCACAAAGTTGCATAATTTGCTGCAAAATTGAATCATTATAATCCAAAGTGTTTATGGGAGTAACCTCTGAAGATAGAGATGCTAATGATGTTGAATTTTTCAATTTCAACTGAATCTTATCTTTTGACACTTGATCTGGAACAGGTAATGATATCTGGCAGGTTTGCTTGGCCGAATGATTCAACTCTTGTATATTACCTTTACGCCTTATCTTAAGCTTATTTAAGGAAGAATGCGACGTTTTGTGCTTCAAGCTTCTAAAGGACAGGTTCGATGATGAATGTTTATGGTTCAATTCCTTAGTGCTTCGATGGTCTGGCATGATGAATCCAGAATCCCTCTTCTTCTCTGCATGTCTGTGGCCGCCAAAAATAGAGCTCTGGAAATTTGAAATTGAAGATTTCTTTTGTAACTGATTAATTGGTTTTGGTTGCGCAGAATTTGGGGGTTGCTCGTTTGTAGATTTGGAAGATACTGATCTAGACAATAAGTTGTCGTTCTTCCAAAACTTCCATTTCGACGACGACGCAGTAGAAGTAAAAGAATTAACTGAGTTCACACTGGGGGAATGGACATGTGAACTTGTTCTCTTGTCACCGCAACATTTGTAGTCACCGCCACCCCGAAAATTAAACGAGCCAAAATCTTTAATCGATTCATCTCTTGATAAAGTTGATTGATTTGAAATGGGCCTGAGGGGTGTGCGAAACTTGGAATATGTTATCTTCGAATGATTTTGCTTCAACTGCCTTTTAGAAGGAGAGGGCATTTTATTTTCTGATAAGGGTACCTGAGATAAATTTTCTTTATTTAAAGAATGACTAGTATCATTTATATCAATTTTATTGAACAGCTGTTTGAGGGACGAACCTGTAGAAGATCTTTTACCATAATTATCATCGTTTTCGATAGTTTTCCCTGCGGGCCTTGTTTTGGATGTTGGGGAGTGTGAAGAAGCAAAGCCCAATTGACTCTCATCATCTGCTGAAGTCCTGTACGAAGCAATCTTGTAAATCCTCCTTCCTGTATCCATTGCTGGGCTTCCTATGGATGAAGAATTCAATGAACTATCGGCATCATCACTTTCTGTTACTTCGAGCGAAAAATACTTTCTGTCAGTCATCTGCTGATCTGCAAGTGTATCAGAGTTCATTTTCCTAATGCACGTAGCGTATATATGCTTATTTATTCGAATGTTCTCTTTATAACTGAAGATAGTAAGATCAATAGGCTTCAAGTTATTGTTTACTATTTCCGCTTCTCTAAATGAAGAAATTACAGAAAAGTTTCGCGAATGGCTATCAAAACTCAAAAAAAAAAAACCTTAGGCGTAACACACCAACGAGAATTTAAGGTGTAACAAGAAAAGGCACCTCTTTCAAAGCACGGGAATGACTGATGGAGATCAGGAAAAGCCTGATGTAAATGCATCGGATGTTGAAAGCGACTCTAGTGATGACTTTGGAAATTTTTCAGATGCTTCGGTGGAAAATGATCTCTATAACCAGGATTCCACACTAACGATATCTTCAGAATCTGTGGTGGATAACTGCTTGAATAGGATATTAGCCAATGGCGAATTAAACTTGGAGAAGGAAACGATAAATAATGATTGCTTTAAGTTGAGCAAGTTGATTGAGGATGAACGACCTCATGTCATTTATGAACAACTCGTACAGCTAGATCCTGTGTTACATCCATTTATATGGAGTAAATCTCATATACGGAGAAACTTGCTACATATTTTGAGATTTCCCGATAATGTTGACCTTGAAGATGCCAGTAAAAAGAGGGAAGAAGAACCACTGAATGATGAATTGTTCAAGAGGATATACGATATAGTAGAGAGAAATGAACAAACAACGAAGGGTCTGTTTCTGAGGGATAATTTCAAAATTGACTACACACCACCAATGACTTTGAAATCTCTTCAAAAGGAAGAGGAGCGTGAGCAAGAGCAACATATACCGCAATTGCTTGCGGCTGATTTTACTGACATGGATGAAGAATCTTTACGCAAATACCATGATACGTTGTGCCAGTCCATCGACTTTCTCGTAAGTAAGTCGAGATCGCTGAAGCAAAAACAGCAAGACCTTCTTAAGGATAAGACAACTTTTGAGAATGTGGTGACGAATTTAACAGGACATACTCAAAGACTACAGAGAGATGAAATTGCATTGTATAACAAAAAGCGAAGCAGAAAGAAAAGGTTCAGTTGGACAGGACACTAATTTTGTTCTAGAACGACAAATGAAGCGTCTAAGTTTCAAAATGATTTGTTATTGGTAGCATGAGAGGAACAATTTCAATAGTTTGTAAAAGAGCAAAGTATTCTCGGAAATATACAAGTATACAATTAGTTCCCTCCTTCTAAAAAAAGTCCTGTGCGGGGGATATACATAAACATTAGTATTGATATTTACACTTCCCAATGAGTGATAAAGGGATTATTACAAATAGAATGGTAAAAGATTTAAACACCATTTCTTTACTGTTGGCCCAAATAGGAACTATACATCATTTTCCCCCTCTTGATCTTACTCTTGCTCTTCTTCTTCTTCTTCTTCCTTTGCAGCGTCCTCACCGATTCTCTTGCTCATGACAGCTTGTGCAATTTTATTTGCCAACCCGTTTTTTTCTTCTAAGTTATCATTTTCTGTTTCGAATTCGGATGAAGAAGAAGCTGCAACGGATGCTGAGGCTAAGGAGGATTCTGATTTTCGGTGAAAGGTAGAGGAGAACAAGGGAATGTTAGAGAGAGAATTATCACTATTGACCAATGAGATACCATCTGAATCTTGGTTATGATGTTCGTAGGTATCATGATTGTCATGTTCGTTGATAATGAACGATGACGAAATTTTCTCTTGTCTTTTTACTTTTTGTTTTCTTAGCAGTTTCCTGCGATTCAGCTCTGAAGTCTTTCTATCTTCTTCTTCTTCATCAATAACGTCGAATTCTTCACGTAGAGCGGCGCTGTCAAAATCGGGGAACAATTCGCTTCCAAAATTATTGACGACTTCGATTATTCTTTCTGCCAAGTTCCTACGGTCCTTCTGTAGTTTTTGTAGGCCCTTTGGAGACGTGAGAGATAAGACTAACGGTCTTAAAGATTTGAAACCATCCATACCAATGTCCCCCACGATCAAAGCAGAATATGTGACTATAACACAGGAGATATAGGACCCAGAGAACACATATATTCTATTCCACGGTTTATATCTTAGGTAGTAAGTGATTAGAACTGACCAAAAGATGTACAGCAAGGGTGCGAACCCCATTCCGATCAAGATCTTCCATGTGGCAATAACGTCGTTGGCCTTTATTTTGACAGTAGACTTGGATAAAGCGGTACGAGCCTTTTCTTGAGAAATTCTCTTGGCCAAGATAAAGACAGGTGAAAACATAATGATGCCAGGCATCGCAAGGGAAAAGAGAATGCAGAGCCCGATCAATCTAAAGAAAACAAGTCCGAGATTTTTGGCGAAATTTACCTTTGCCTCCTCTACCAAGTGGTCGGGCAGATTATAGTGTCTCAATGCAGCATTATATGCCATTATGTCCTTTGTCAAGTCCTTTATTTTAGGATCGTTCCTATAGAACTCGTAACCTTTTACCATTCTTCTGTTCATTTCCACGATCAAGGGCAATGGTAATTTGCTACTAAACTGGGTCATGTACAGTCTCCTTATTGTCTGGACCACCATCAAAGTTTCATAGTCAGAACATGTAACGGTGACGGATTGCAAACCCTTGGATATAGTGTCCAATAACTCTTTCACAGCATCTCTGTTGGTTTCCGGGTTATGGTACTTAGCGACTAGATCCTTCGGTATATCAATGGGGTCACCGAATTCGACAACTGCCCTAGATCTGAATTTGTGTGGATGGAAATAATTCATACCGCAAGGAACGATCTTAACGTTGGCGTCTGGATGCTTGTCCATGCAACCAAGAGCCATAATGGCTACACCTGCTTTCAAGGGCAACAAGTTTGTTCTATCATGGGATCCACCTTCAGGAAAGATCCCAATGCAGTTGTTGTGAGCCAAATGTTCGAAGACTCTGTGGTAAACGCAAGATTGGTCGACTTTAGAGGCATATTTATAGCTAGTGCCGTTGAGTAGAGCGGTTTTGATCTCCGGTTTAACCATTTTGAACTCTTTTCTCAAAGTCAAACTCGTGTCGCTCTCAATGGACTGGATTTCTCCAAACCCCATAGATTTGGGTAACCCGATGAGGCCCCTTGGCATACAATCAGTCAAGAAATGCGTGTCGTGGCCAATGACCCTCTTGTAGTCTGTTGGGTCCACACGGATAGTGCCTTTAGCCGGTTTCAAATTATCCTGCGGTCTCACCACGCCTATGGCCATAAAGAAACTGGCCAAAAACCCAATAGCGGGTTGCTTTAATGAGCTCTCCGCGATCAAGAAGGATACACGTCTGTTGACAGATTTCTTTACCTCACCCATAAGGATGACAGGATCAACAAACTGATTAGCATGCGGTGCCGCAACAAAAATTAGTGGCCCCTGTTGCGGTACTTTGAAACTACCCCGACCTCTGATTTCTCTGAAGAAACAGTGAAAGATGTTGTACAACAGCCATGTGGCAATGGAGTAGAGTACCTTCTTGGTCGCGCTAGGCTCTTTGTAGACATACGCCTGTTCTGCTGTTGTCTTGGTACCCTTGACCTTGGTCGGACTGGAACTGGAACTGCAATTAGTAGTTTCCTGTGCATTTTCGGAAGTGGCTAGTTTCTCCGTGAGTTTTGGTGCAGGCATGTTTTTTACCCCGATGTGAACGCCCCCTATGCTCTTTTTACTATGACAAATCAACTCCAGGTTCTCTACGCTTAATTCGCTCCTCTTAAGAACTACAACCAATAATAATAGCTTGCACGTCAATTGTTTTAAATCATAAATAAACTGTAACTGGGAAAGAAAACGGGGCCACTTTTCTTTTTCTCCAAGGCGTGTAGGGCTTGGCAGCAATACTTGTTGAGAGACCAATGCATGAGAAATAAATGATAGAGCCGGGTTACAGGAAATGCAAGTTTTCGCTCAGATTACCGCATCTTTTCCGGAGGCGCGCCATGAACTGACCAGCACCTTCTACGGCGAAACCTTCGAACTGGAGACGGTTCACGCATAGCAGTAAGTCGTCATGACAGACTACTAAGATACAATCATTTTCCTTGTCGTACTCAAACATACCTGGTCCGTCGCTCTTGTGTGGTCTAGTGCTCTTTACCACTGTACATTCGTGAAACAATATTCGTTTCAGCACAGGAGTTTGACCGCCTTTTTTTGTCGCCGCCGCTTCTTTGAAGGCGTGCAGAGGACCCAGAGTTTCCAGTTTGTTAAGAAGTCTGGCGGCGGAATCGCGCGTCCAGTGAATGCGCTTGTCTTCTGTTGTTATACGGCGTGCGTAGCTGGCTTTATAAATTGCTGGCGCTTGCACACGGTTCTGCGGCAGATATAATTTCTCACAAAGCGTTTGGCTCAATAGTTGGGCGCCTAGGGCGCCCAACTGGTCCATCAACACGGCGGTTCTTAAAGGCAGGCGGTCAGAAGCTGAATGCGCAGTCGGATCATCGTTCTTTCCCGCAGATAACATTGTTGCAATGGAAAGTGGTTGTGTCTGCGCCACAATAGCGCCATGGTCAAACCGATCCGGGTGCAATGTCTGTATGGTTACACCGGTATAGGAGTCTCCTTCCAATAGCGCTCGTTGAATAGGTGCGCTACCTTTATGCCTGGGAAGTAGTGAAGGGTGCACGTTAAGCGCCAGCGGTACTGCACGAATCAGGTCACCCGGAATCAACATCCCAAAAGAAACTGCGATGATCACGTTGAACGGAGCGCCGGGGCCGTTGCCCTCAGGATCCCCTGGGCGGCTGGATGTTAATTTGCTTAGCGCCAACATTTCCTGCTTGGTGTCGCATGTAATTGGGCGTGGCAATTGAAGCTTGCTTACCATGTCGAAGATCGGCGGGTATTTCAAAACAGACTTCTGTCTACCACACCATTTGGGCGACCTTGTAACCACCTGAATCCTATCAACGATACCACCGCCTTTAATGTTTTGACGCAATTTGTTCAGTGCCTGCAATGAAAAATTACTGAAGGTATCACTACCAAAGAAAAGCACGTTCAAGGGCTGCTTCAGTGGGGAAATACTGCTTGAAACATATCTGCGTGTGAATAGAACACGTGCTGATGCTATTCTCCTCATTTCAACGACTTGTTTGCTACCACGTTTCCAACCGTCCGACTGCGTGAGATATCAGCTTTATTTTTATTTTTACCTCTCCTTTCAGTTTGATGAAGAGAAGCGCTTACAAGCATCAAGCGTAGTAGGCTACGCTAACCTTTTTCGGTTTTCTTAATTGGTGTTTTTTCCGTTTGGTACAGAGAAAAGTTACCCGAAGTTCACGATAATTTTTTCACTCTTAATTAAGAAATCGAGATGAGCATTTATATTGATTTTGATGATGACAATAATGCAGCAAGTGGAAGGTGAAAGAAGGGTGTTCTATGGGCTGAGTATGAGTGAGGGACAAATTCCAGGCTCGGATGTGTTAGGCTTGCAATTGGGTGTTGGTGTTCAAGGTGCTAGTCTTTACTCTCCGCAGGAAAATTATACTACAAAAAAACCACAATGGCTGAGACCAGTGGATGATACGTTACCCGAGGGTATACTGGATCTCCATATAATGACCAACAGTGTGCTTTGCGACACTACCATACGATGTATTACCGACGAGAAAAGATTACAAGAATCAGATAATGGCGATGATCTCATAACTAGCGATATTGATGAGGACATGGATGATCAGGCGGACACGTCTATAGTGGTCAATCCAGTCGTACCCGTAGTACCGAAACATGTGCATTTTTTCAAGAAGGTTGAGGTTGATAATGACCCTATGTTCAGTGTTAACTACGACACGCCAGTTTCACTCCAAGATTACATTCCTTCCGATCTGCTACGCGACTTGAATGATACGTTGGAAGAGAGTGCTAGTTCTCCAAAGTCGAGGCAAGATGCCTTCTTTTGGGACCCGACTGTGGCTAACCGACTGGACTCTGGATATATCCAAACGGCATCGGATTTAAGAAACTATAGGGACGGAACTGAAATTATAGCATATGCCTCTGGGAAAACGGACTCTGTGCTGAATATATCAGTCTTGGTACGACAGAACGCATTGCATTTGAACCGACATAAAAATGTAACGAACATCGAACTGCATTCGCCTATTAAGAGTATCAAGATTCCAGGGACTTCTGAATCCATTGGGCGGAAATCAAATCTAGTTGGCGTAATCACGGAAAATTCTTTCCAAATCTTTAGAATCGAAAATGTTCATTCGAGATCATGTGATGTCGTAGTCACCTATTCTGAACCGTTGTATTTTGTGGAAATAGACGATATTCAAGTAGTAGATTTTGCATTTAATCCTTGGGACTTGCAACAATTTGCGATTATTGATGCAAAAGGCAACTGGAATATCGGGACGATACCAAAAAATTTCAATAATTACAAAAGAAAACTACAGTTAATAGATAATCTCCACGGAACGATTTACGATCCAGAAGAATTGTCGTCGTGGAAAAGAATTGAATGGTTTTCACAGTTCCAAAAAATACTACTCTTTGATAGATCCAGAATGGTTGAGATCGACTTTATAAACAACTGGCAAGTGGAAGTGGTACAGGCGAAGACGTGGTCGGACATACGCGATTATAGGAGGATCGACGATACGAATGGCATTTTACTCACTTCAAGAGAAATAATCATCATAGGAGCATCTGAAGCAAACGACGCCGTGAGAAAAATATCATGGAAGCACGATCTGGATCCCGATGATACCACACTTAAAATCTCTATTCAAAAAGTTAAAAAATCAAACCGTCTACTCCTGGTTGCGTTTGTATATTCGATGCGTCATAAACTTATTTATATCCATGCATTTTCTAGCACGAGAACAAACTTATTTCAATCCTTAGGATATTCAACAGTGATTAAAATTCCGAGTGGGAGCCCTACTGGTATAGAGACAATCTCAACACTGGACCAAATAGACAACGATACTCTGGTAGAGGAGGATGCAGATGACAATATTTGGTTTACTGTGACTTTTTTGATCAAACTGAGGAACTCATCCAAAATTTATTACTGTGCTTTGTCAAATACTCAAAGTTACGAATCTAATGAACAAGAAAACTCCATTGTGACTGATCATTCCGAGTGGACATTGCCTTTCAATGACACTAATGACAATGAAAAGGAGAGTATTTGTGCACTAGTTGCTCAAGTAAAGATGAAAGAAAGGGAACATATATCTCGGATACAAGATTTAACTGAGCATGGAAACAGCCATGACGAAGATAGATATCTCCAAGACTTGGGATATCGTTTGTCTATGGCTACAAATCAGTTACTTGAATCCTGGCAAAGAACAAGAGATGAAAGTATTCGTAATGAGGCTTTGAGCTATTCAAAGTTGAACAATCTCGTTGAAAACTCAAACTCCTTCACAAGTATACCTGAATTTTCTTCATTACTTGACCAGTTTGTCCAGTATTATCAGGATCAAGATGTCACATTCATTGATTTTGAAAAACTGCTACACTTATTTTTACATGAAGATGTTCCTGGCTTGGATATTTTTTACAATAAACTGCTACAATGTTGGGTTCTGGTATCTCCACAAGCTGAATTGCTTACTAAAGAGATAGTTAAAGATATCGTCTGGAGTCTAGCAAGACTTGAAAGTTCTTCACTTTTCGAACCGATTCAGAAGGAAATTTCACAATCGCTAAGTCAGCCTTACCAAGATGTCATCTCTTCTTGGGATATGGATGAGCTAAATGAAGAAGATGAATCGAATGATTTTAATTTTGATAGTCAATTTTCAGCAACGTCCTTCAATAGCAGGCCTCAATTTATTATAAATTCTCAATCCCAAATTCCGACGATTAAATCATCTCAAAGTAATGGACTAACAAAGAGGAAAAAAATTATAAAGACACAATCGCAGAGAGCCGCTCCGTTGTCGCAATCTACCCAAAATTTAAGCGTCTTGCCAGACTCAATGACTCCTGCATTTACGCTAATGCAACCCCCATCTTCACAAATATCATTCGTGAATGATTCGCAAGCTCGTAATTCACAAAGAGCCAAAAAGAAGAAGAAAAGGATTCGGGGGTTTGGATAGGAAGAAGTGCACAGCCATTCAGAAATAGTGCAATAATAAATAATGAAAAACATAAAGTACTACATACACACTCGGTTATTTTATAGATATTTTAATTTTGCATAGTTTATTCATCGCACTAAGTGCCGGAACAAGGATCGACTATATTTTATCCATTCCTTGTATATCAGGTTAAAAACGATTATTCACGTTGCTGGTACATGATTTTATAAGGTGAAGAATTTATATAACCAACGAATAAGGATTCAAACCGTCATTGATTTTAAGGTTCAAAGATTCATAAATACGATGAGGTTTTCATTCAAGTACTTAATTAGCATGCTTTTGCTTATTAAGTTCAATCTCAACCTAATGTTTGGGATCCGGTAATTTTAATGTTTTATCTCTTAAGTAGTGGTTGGAATAAGAATTAACTATATTCTTTTAATCAATATCCAGATTCGTTGGAAAAAAACCGATTACCTTCTA
Organism: Saccharomyces jurei; assembly: GCA_900290405.1. NCBI lineage: Eukaryota > Fungi > Ascomycota > Saccharomycetes > Saccharomycetales > Saccharomycetaceae > Saccharomyces > Saccharomyces jurei. Next base: position 197,304 of record LT986463.1, on the reverse strand, counting down.
CTGACTAGTTACCAATCTACAAGTATATTATAATTGGGAAACAGTCATCAATTTTTGAGATTGTGAGGAATTTTGAGACAATTGATGGGATTCCATTGTTAATAAAGGCAATATGATTAGGTCTATAGAATAAACTAGAAGTTCTCCTCGAGGATATAGGAATCTACAAAATGGAATCCGTAATTCTACATATTTCTGTCTATACTTTTATTGTCATTTTATATGTTGTAATTCATTATCTTATTACATTATCGATCCTTGCGTTTTAGCTTCCTCTAACTTCGATGACAGCTTTTCATTACTTATGTCATCTTCGAATACCGTATGTGATAATATAATAGTAGTATGACTACTGGCTGATGGACGATAGTTGATTTTCGTCCCAACAATAAGCTATATATATACTATATATGGTAAGTAACATACCGTGAATAAAGTAGATAATTAGTTTAGACGCTAGTTGGTTTTCATTTCAACAGAAGTAACCTGTTGTCAAAACGGATTATCAACTTGATTCACGAAATGTTACTTGTCTTATATATAATGTAAGATGTAAATTATACTAAATAGTGGAAGGACTGCTAATGTATCGTATAAGTTTTGATCCATGAAGCAACCACAATTAAATAAGCGCAAGTGGTTTAGTGGTAAAATCCAACGTTGCCATCGTTGGGCCCCCGGTTCGATTCCGGGCTTGCGCAAACCTTTTTATCTCAAAGTTAAACCCTGCTATCAATGGATATGAGTATTTTTTTTGTGTTTTCGAGTCACGTTACTCAAAAAGTGAAATTTCCTCAGTCTTGAAAGACTTAGTAAAAAATTGGTCTCTAGCGGGATCGAACCGCTGATCCCCGCGTTATTAGCACGGTGCCTTAACCAACTGGGCCAAGAGACCGTAACAACTGATATCACGGTAATTAAACTGCGCACCCTGAAACGGTGAAAAAGTCAGATATATACCCAAACTGCCAGTATTGTTGGAATAAGTGATTACAACTATACATTTACTCGTATAAATTGGAATAAGTGATTTTAATTATACGTTCTTCGTATAAATTGAAATTCTAATAATAGAATTTACTGCAGTGATATGATAAAGATCAATTAATTGACCAGAACTTAGTATATAAGAAGGTGAGTTATAACCAAAATCTTATCATCAATGTTCCGTATTATGTCTGAACCATTGGGTTTAATATAACCAATCAGCGTGTGTTTTATATACCTCTCTTATATAAATTAAGAAAGAACGACTTATTCTTAATTATTACAACTTACTAAACTACTAATTATCAACAAGTATTGTTCTTTTTTTTTATATTGACAGAGTATATAGAGTAGTATATGTGTTTAGAAAGAAAAAAGTAACTACATATTATGAAGAAAAATAGCATGCGCTCAATAATTGTAACAGCAAAAGGTTTCACCATAATCTAACTTGTCAGTAATGGTTATTGGAATTTTCAGAACGAGCAAACACGAGTGATGTAAGGATGAATGGTAAAAATGGATACATGGCGTAGCTCGGGATGGCTATGATGAAAAACAAAACTACTAAAAGATGCAAAGCAAAAATGAGATTTATACTACCCATGGCTATATTTTAACTATTTTCTTTTTCGCAGTTGAAGGTTTTGCTGTTCTTTTCGTGCTATTCAGTTCCTTATGTCTTGATAATGTATACTCTGCTATATATAAGTTGCGTATGTTGACGGCGCAATCTGTTGAACATTTCTGGCGGTCTGTTGAACCTTTAGTGGCGAACCGTTGAACATTTCTAGACGAGTGACACCTGAGGCCATTACCAAAGACAAAATTTACAATGTCGGCTAATTTGTTTGCTGCCCAGTTCTATCCTTATGCGTTGAAGCTTACGTATGCATTTTTCCTTTTTTCTTCAGGTTTGTTTTCATTTCAGATTTTTTATGCCAACCATTAAAACTTGACTGATCCTTTTTAGTAGACTGTTTTTTCTTCTTTTGATTGGCTTTGCAAAATATTAACGAGTTGGCGAGTAATTCTGCTTCTAGTAGCAGTATACTTCTGGCAGCGTGTCAACTATTGTGCCGTGTCAAGTGGCATCCCTCAAATACAATGGCGAAGGAAAAAGAAGCAGTAATCTTTGCCTTCAAATGCGTGCAAAAAATAACTATCTGTAAGCTTCAAAGTAACGAAACTAAGAATGTAATAGAGGCTGGTTCCAATTATCTTTTTTTCGTGGCCATGATGAGTGTTCACAAATACATGGTTGTTAAATCTTTTAGTTTATACCAATCACTATTTAATATATAGTCATCGTATGAGCATATTAATATTCATATACTCTTTGTATATAGACCAGACCCTAAGGCGTATTTAACGGCTTCTTTCACGTGTGTAAAGAAGTTTAAATAGGCAAAGAACAAGGCAATGGGCAAAAGCTCCATAAAAATAAAATCATATCATTTCAGAATTCTTTTTTTCGGTCTTTTTTTAATTACGTATCTTTTCATCTAGCTACAAACACTAGTCAACTGGTTCCCAACTGTCAACCTTCATTGTACCTTTTTCAGCCAAATTAGTGTGGAACTTGAAGGCGTTCTTTAGCATGTGTGGCTCATGCAAACAGTTGTGCTTCTTAGCATAATGCTCTGATCTATCCAAGTAGTCGGTCAACAAGGCCTGGTAGTCGGGATGAGCACATTTGTTGATAATTTCACGGGCTCTTTCTTTAGGCGATAGACCTCTTAAATCTGCCAACCCTTGATCGGTGACTAAGATGTCCAGATCATGTTCAGTTTGGTCCACATGAGATGCCATAGGCACGATAGTGGAAATACCAGTGGGGTCCACTTTAGTTGGTCTTGCAGATGGAGCGTGCATGATCGATAATTTAGCGTTCCTCAAGAAGTCAGCTGATCCACCCAACCCATTCAACATACGGGAGCCATTGACGTTTGTGGAATTGGCATGCGCGTAAATGTCAACTTCCACTGGGGTATTCATGGCAATGACACCTAATCTACGGATCATTTCCGGATTATTCGAGACAACTTGAGATCTTAAACACAATCTATGTTTGAAATTTTCCCAGTTTGCAAAAGCTCTATCGAAACCTTTCTCAGTCAACCTCACAGAGGTTGCGGTGGCGTAGTCCAAAGATCCATTCTCGAAAAGATCCAAGAATGAGTCCTGTAACACCTCGGTCCATACAGTTAGGTGTTTAAATTGGGCACCAGCAAGCCCTTCAATAACAGCGTTAGCAATGTTACCAATACCACTTTGTAAAGGCAACAAGTTTTCAGGCAGTCTACCGTGTCTGACTTCATTTCTGAAGAACTCGACCAAATGACCGGCAATAGCCCTAGACATGTCGTCAGAGGGGGTGTTTGGTGGCACTTGGTCCCTCATGGTGGACTCTACAATCGCAACAACTTTCTCGGGGTCAACCGGGATGGAGTCTACGCCACACTTATCGTCGACCTTCAAATATGGGTAAGGTTTCCTGAAAGGTGGATTCACGGGCATGTCTATATCGTGAATACCCTCGAATGAAGGTGTGGCTGTGTTAACTTCAATAATAACTTTATCGCTGACCGTAATAAATTCCGGAGAACCACCAACAGAGGGGCCCGGGACAATAGACCCGTCCTCTTTAATGGCAGTCGCTTCGATTATAGTGTAGTCAAGAATCTTATTATCTGTTCTTTCCCTAGTGTAGAACCCGTAGGTTAGATCCTGGGGAAACATCGACAGATGTTTATCGAAGAACTCAATTCTACCCTGGTTAATTGCCTTCGAAATGGGTTTCCCCACTTGATGAGGTGCTCTTTTAATAATCATGTCATGTTCAGCCCAACGGTTTTCCTCTGGACCAGCAGAAGCTCCGACGAAAAGGTTGAACCTCAACTTCCCTTGCAAATTGTTCTTCTCCACGTGATCTATCAGCGCTTCTGGCACTGCCTTGGGAGTACCCACCCCTGTAAAACCGGACCACCCAAGATATTGGCCATTCTTAAACAACGGGATAAGCTCGTGAGCTTCCTTAACCTTCTTTAGGTAAGGAGCGTACCGAACTCTTTGTTTTAACAAATTAGAAATTGTCATCTTGGTATCTTGAAAGGAAAAAGGAAAAAAAAAAGAAATGTGATGTTTGTCTTGCCGCTATTGTCCAGTAAGACGCTGCTGTTGATGTTGTATATTAGCGTAAGCCCGATTACTTCAAGATTAAAGAGCCGCTAACACTCATCTAATGTTATATATACAAAGCAAGTTGATCACCTATTTGTTCAATAATCTCTTACCGTCCACAATACTGTGGTCATCCAAACGATCACTAACCCTGGTAGCTTGACGCTCCGATGGGATTGGCTGTTGCGGTTGTGGTTGAGAAACGTTGTGCTCGAGGCCAATCAACAGCGCGAATTGCCCGCCTTTGGCCCGGCGGGCCGCGCTCCAAAGGGGGATGATACCAATCAGCCTCTAATAGAGGTCACCCCTTACAGTTCCTTTTTTTTCTTACTTTTGGTTAGCAGCCGCCGACGATGCCGTAGTGAGTGATTGCGGAATTGTGTGACCGCTTCCCCTTCAGTTTGTTGTTGAATTGTCCTTTTATACGTATTCGCCTTCAGCGGCTAATACATACGCTTATATATATGTATATATATGTATATATGTATACTGTATAACTTCCTTTCCTGTTTAATAGTCTAATAACGAGCACAGCTAACTAAATATTTCGTTCCAAATAAGTTTCTTAAGGTCCTTCGTTGTCAGCGCTTCCTTGTAATGATCAAACTCGAAGAAACTAGGCGGAATTGGTTCGCCTTCAGGTTCGTCATTCGGATCGTGATATGTTTGCAAATATGGATGCTCTAAAGCCTCCTTTGCATTGATTCTCTTCGTAGGGTCAAAGACAAGCATCCGCTGTAAAAGATCTATTCCCTGCGGGTTGACTCGTGGGAACATTTTCTCCAGGGGAGCCGCGGGATACACAGGCAGAGACTTTATGTATTCTCTAGCTCGGGGTGACTCTATACACCGTAAATCATCATCTGACTGGGGGGTTCCGATGATACCGAATATCAGCAGTAATTGATGACGATAGTCTCTGCCAGGAAAGATGGGCCGTCTTAAAAATAGTTCTGCGAGGATGCATCCACAGGACCACACATCCATGGCTCTGGAGTATTTAGCAGAGGTCAGCATCACCTCGGGAGCCCTGTACCAACGCGTGGCGACATACTCCGTCATGCCGTTTTGCTGACCTGTGGCCTCCGAATGGTCCGCGCCTGTCTCATCGATGATCCTGGCCAAACCGAAATCACACACTTTCAAATCACAGTTGGAGTTTATCAAAAGGTTAGAGGGCTTCAAATCGCGATGTATGACGTTCGAGCCATGCAGTACTTTAACTGCTCTTAAGGTTTGATATATAAAATATTGTATATGATCGTCACTGAGAACCTGGGTGGAAATCACGCGGTGAAGATCTGTCTGCATCAGCTCTTGGATAATATAAACCTCGTTGAAGTTCTCGAACGAGTCTGGACGCTGGATATTGAAAATTGTTATGATATTTTCGTGCTTGAAATGCTTCAGGATTTTGATTTCACGCAGCGTACGTAATGCGAAGAGCGGCTTGTCAAATGGCTCGATCTTCTTAATTGCCACGATTTCTCCCGTGGGCTTGTGCGTTGCTGAACATACCACACCATATGCACCTTCTCCCAGTAGGGACTTTAATTGGAAGTCGCTAGATATATTGTATACAATCCTCTTCGGCATTTTTTTCCTCACGCTCTCTTCTTTTTGGTTCAAATAAACTAGTTACAAAAGTAAAAAACCATCGCAACGTATATATAGTTTCTCGGAGAGAAGAATAAGAAGTCCAGATAAATCAGTATGCTGCTTTTCTACAGTTGTTTCAATGCCGTGTCAAAAACCGCATCATCTGAAGGCTAGGAGAATGCGAAGAAAAAAAAAAAAGGATAGATTCTGATCAAAAAGATTCGAGTTTCAGCGTAAAACACAAGAGAAACTCAAGATATCACGCTTGATGCAAGTGCTTTATATTTTATTTCCAACAAATAAAGAGCACATGAAAAAGACCTATTCGATCCCCAGTCCCCTACTCTTGACCCAAGGATGACCCGGCAATATTGTCTAAATCTATAATACTACGCCTTGATAAAGACCAAGGATAAAGCGCGATAGTCTTGCAAGACTCAAATGAATCCTTTTTACATGTACTCTTTTGCTCGTCATGTGGTCAATTTCACAACTACTCGGGATTTTTTTTAGATCGCGTGATGTTTCCAGGCCTTCGTTCCCCCATTTCATTCTGTTGCTTTTTTTTTTTCGGGCTGGGTACAGTAAAGGGAAGGAAAAACCAAGTTCAAAAATAGCTTTTCAAGTAACATTATGCAACAAAAGCCTAAAGGACCCCCCAAGTAAGCAGAAAAGGAAGAAAGCGAATAGATAGCACCACTGCATTTTACTGATATATTGACAGTAATTTTTTTCCAGTTTTCTCTTTCTCACTCAACCTTTTGATTGTTTAATAAAGCTCTGTCTATTGGGAGAATTTCTGAAGTATCCCGCGGGCACATTACACTATGATATTTCTTCATTTAGTTTATTCATTTTGGGTTCTTTTGCTTATTCCCTTAACCAATGCAGAGGGATTCACTCCCAAAGTGACTAAGACTTTATCTGAAAATTCATTTGCCATATTGAGTTTTGATGATTCAAACACTTTAATCAGAACACAAGATAATTTCATGGCAATAAGTTTTAACGATGGAGAAACGTGGGAAAAAGTAAAAGAGATCGAAGGTGAAGTGGATTGGGCGCGGATTGACCCGTTTAATAGACACGATAGGGCCATTGTAACAATAAGGGATGGACAGAAATTTTACATCACCGATGACCAGGGTAAATCGTGGAGATCTGTAACTATAATTGATTCAAAAGAAGATGATCCATTTGTTAACTGCTATATGCAAACTCATCCTACAAATAAAGAATATTTTCTCGCATTTTGTACCTATTGTGAAATGGAGGAGGTTACCGTTGAAGATGAAACAACTCTCGTGGACCACTCACCTATAATATTCAATTCTACGTTTTGTACAGACAGAGTTTTTGCAAGTAACAATGGTGGGAAATCCTTTTCTGAAATCAAGTCTTCCCTGCAAAAGAACGAAGATAGCACCTTCAGTGCCACTGAATGTAGTTTTGTCAAGGAGAGCAAAGATTCTGACTTAAGCGATAATGAAGCTTCAATAATCTGTCTTTTCCAAAATATCCAGCGCGTTGGAGGTGAGTTTGGCACTACCTCTACGGAAAGTAAACTGGTTCTAACTACTGACTGGGGTAAATCATTTAGCGAATATGACCAATTTAAAGATAAAGTTGTTAGTAGATACCGATTATTGAAATCTCACATGGTTGTTTTAACCCAGGGTGACAGATACAATGAGATGTCTTCTATGGATGTCTGGATTTCCAATGATATGTCAACCTTCGAAAAGGCATACATGCCTACACAGTTAAGACATTCTATCCAAGGGCAAATTCAGGAAGACTTCATGGGAAGAATTATTTTGCCAATTACTAGAGAAAGAAATGATCAAGAAGACGATAAAAGCAGCGTTTCTGAAATTCTAATCTCTGATTCTCAAGGACTAAAATTTTTCCCAATTCCGTGGACTAAAGATGAAGTTTTCGGTTATATTGATCTCGATCAATCCTCTTTCCTAAAGGGAACAATGATTGCTTCGCTTTTCCCTATTTCCAGGCGTCGTAACCGTAAAGGAAAAAACAAGGGAGTGAAAAGTAAGGGAGCAACCAAAATATCTGTAGATGGTGGTCTCACATGGTCAAATTTGAAAATTGTTGACCCAAATAATGCAGACTCCTTCGATTGTGATATTACAGCTCCCGAGAAATGCTCGCTCCAAACAATGCATCACCCACTGGAGGGTTCCACTCCAGCTGCCGGGATTGTAATGTCATCGGGTATTACTGGTGATGGCAATGCATTTGACTGGGATGACCAAAGAACCTTTATCTCTAGGGATGGTGGTTTAACATGGAAAGTTGCCTTCGATTTCCCTTGTTTGTACGCTATTGGTGATTATGGAAATGTTATTGTCGCTCTGCCATATAATCCAGATGAAGACGATGATCCTCAATCAGAGTTTTACTATTCCTTAGATCAGGGTAAAACTTGGACTGAATATCAGTTAGAAACCACTATTTATCCAGCAGAATTGATCAACACAACTCCTGATGGATCTGGTGTTAAATTTATCCTAAATGGGTTCACTATGTCGTACATGGACGGTGCTACTGATTTTATCTATGCGATCGATTTTTCAAAGGCATTTAATGGCAAGACATGTGAAGAGAATGATTTCGAAGATTGGAATCTAGCAGAAGGAAAATGTGTTAATGGTGTTAAGTACAAGTATAGAAGGAGGAAGCAGGAATCCCGTTGTTTAGTAAATAGAGCGTTTGAAGATTTGAAATTGCATGAAACTTCTTGTAATAGCTGTGCTAGATCTGACTACGAATGCTCATTTGAATTTGTTAGGGACTCAAAGGGCGACTGTGTTCCGGATTACAATCTGATTGTTCTTTCTGATATATGTGACAAGTCAAAGGGCAAACCTGTATCAGTAAAGCCATTGCAATTAATCAAAGGTGATAAATGTAAAACACCCATGAAAATTGAGCCCATAGACATTCCATGTGACGAAATCCCAAAGGAGGGTTCGAATGGCAAGGAAATAATTACCACCGAAAACAAATTTGAATTCAAAATTCAATTTTATCAATACTTTGATACAGTTACAGACGAATCGCTAGTGATAGTAGATTCAAGGGGAGATGCCTACGTATCTCATGATGGTGGACAAACAATAAAAAGTTTTGACACCAATGGTGAAACAATTGTCGAAGTTGTGTTCAACCCCTACTTCAATTCTTCGGCTTATCTATTTGGTTCTAAAGGTAGTATTTTTTCTACCCACGATAGAGGATACTCATTTGTGACCGCTAAATTGCCTGAAGCCAGGCAGTTAGGTATGCCATTAGATTTTAATGCCAAAACGCAGGACACTTTTATTTATTATGGTGGTAAGAATTGTGAATCGGTCTTAAGTCCAGAATGTCATGCTGTAGCGTACCTAACGAAAGATGGGGGTGAAACATTTACAGAAATGCTTGATAATGCAATTCACTGTGAATTCGCAGGTTCGCTTTTCAAATATCCGTCAAATGAAGATATGATTATGTGTCAGGTAAAGGAAAAGTCCTCGCCAATTAGAAGCTTAGTTTCTTCAACTGATTTTTTCCACACTGATAAAAAAACCGTTTTCGAAAACATTATTGGATACTTGTCCACTGGTGGCTATATCATTATTGCCGTACCTCATGAAGATAATGAATTGAGGGCATACGTAACTATTGATGGTGCCGAATTTTCCGAGGCAAAATTCCCATATGATGAAGATGTTGCGAAGCAAGAGGCATTCACTATTTTAGACTCCGAAGATGGATCGATTTTCTTACACTTGGCAACGAACTTAGTACCAGGACATGATTTTGGCAATCTTCTGAAATCTAATTCAAATGGTACTTCATTTGTCACTCTGGAGCACGCCGTTAATAGAAACACGTTCGGCTTGGTAGACTTTGAAAAAATTCAAGGTCTTGAAGGTATCATTCTCACTAACGTTGTTTCAAATAGTGACAAGGTTGCCGAGAATAAAGAAGACAAACAATTGAGGACGAAGATCACCTTCAATGAGGGCTCGGATTGGAGCTTTTTGCAACCTCCTCAAAAGGACTCTGAAGGAAAGAAGTTCTCCTGCGACTCCAAATCATTAAACAAGTGTTCGCTGCATTTGCATGGTTACACTGAACGTAAGGATATTAGGGATACATACTCTTCTGGTTCCGCATTAGGAATGATGTTTGGTGTTGGAAATGTTGGAGCTAATCTCTTACCGTATGAAAAATGTTCCACTTTCTTCACAGCCGATGGAGGTGAGACCTGGGCTGAAGTTAAGAAAGCTCCCCACCAATGGGAATACGGTGACCACGGGGGGATCTTAGTTTTAGTTCCTGAAAACACAGAAACTGATTCTATTTCATATTCTACTGATTCTGGTAGAACATGGAAAGATTATAAATTCTGTGATGATAAAGTTGTAGTGAAAGATATAACCACCGTTCCCCGGGATTCTGCCTTGAGATTTTTGCTCTTTGGCGAATCAACAGATATAGCAGGTAGTTCGTTTAGAACTTACACTATCGATTTTAGAAATATCTTCGAAAGACAATGTGACTTCGATATCTTCGGCAAGAAAGGTTTAGATTTCAAATATTCTCCTTTAGGCTCTCAAACCGGTTGCCTGTTTGGGCATCGGACCGAATTTTTACGTAAGACCGATGAAAAGTGTTTTATTGGTAATATTCCACTTTCTGAATTTTCTAAAAACACTAAAAACTGTTCATGTACAAGGCAGGATTTTGAGTGTGATTATAACTTCTATAAAGCCAATGATGGTACTTGTAAATTGGTCAAGGGCTTGAGCCCAGCAAATGCAGCAGACATTTGCAAAAAGGATCCAGATTTGATAGAATATTTTGAATCTTCCGGCTACAGAAAGATTCCTCTATCAACCTGTGAGGGTGGTTTGAAATTGGATGGGCCTTTATCACCACATCCCTGTCCAGGAAAAGAAAAAGAATTTAAAGAAAAATACTCTGTAAGTGCCGGTCCCTTTGCATTTATTTTCATATCAATTCTTCTCATTATTTTCTTTGCCGCGTGGTTTGTATATGATAGAGGTATCAGAAGAAATGGTGGGTTTTCAAGATTTGGAGAAATCAGGCTAGATGATGACGGACTGATAGAAAACAATGGCGCTGACAGAGTCGTCAATAATATTGTAAAATCTGGATTCTACGTCTTTTCAAATGTTGGATCTCTTTTCCAGCATACAAAAGCTAATATAGCTCATCTTTTCTCAAAAATAAGAGGAAGATTTAGCAACAGAACAGGCCCAAGTTATTCATCGCTAATTCATGATCAATTTTTGGATGAAGCAGACGACTTGCTTACTGGTCATGATGAAGACGCAAACGACTTGTCTAGTTTCATTGATCAAGGCAGTAATTTTGAAATTGAGGAGGAAGACGCCCCATCAATCGATCAAGAACACACATTATATGCGGACGAGCCGGCCACTAGCGCTATTCCCGACGCATTACCAGCACGTAGTGAAGAAGATACTAATGGACCCGATTCAGCAACTCCACATAGCGATGACGAGTAGAGAAATAACTGTACATAGAATATAGATTGTACATAATTTTCCTGAATAAGAGCGAAAAAGAGTATTTAATCGAATATCTCACTTTCTAAAATACCAAATTCGTTTTGCAGTAACTCATGCTGGTTCAATTAAGATAGATGCAAGTAATGGAAACCATGATGTTAGTAAAAGACAAGTGAATTGTATACATCATATGTTACGGGCAGGGTAAATTTTCCAAGCAGGAAAATACCTAAAGCGCCGTTATGTACTACAAAAGTCATCGCATTTTACTGTAATCACTTTCCCAGCTTTAATAAAAGAATCAAAACAAAAATGATACACAAGTACTTAATGAATGAACAGTCGTGATGGCGAGAAAAACTTTCAAAGAATGGCAGTATTTTAAGTTATCAATGTACGTATTTTTTAGCATTTCTAAGTCTTTCTACTCGAGTAAAAATAAGCTACTAACTTATGTATATGTTCACAGCACCTCGTTCGATGAGGATATAGACAATGTCCATGTTATTGATCAGATGACATGGAGGCAATGGTTGAACAACGCATTGAAACGAAGTTATGGTATTTTTGGTGAAGGTGTTGAATATTCATTTCTCCATGTTGAGGATAAGTTGGCATACATAAGTGTCAACTATGCGGATAAAGATACATTTTCTTCATCCATCAGTACATACATATCCACTAATGAACTTGTTGGATCACCTTTAACAGTGACCATTCTACAGGAATGTTCCAGTTTAAACCTTTTGGAGATCACCGACCATGACCGTATATGGCTGAAGAAGGCAGTGGGTGAGGAAGAAGAAGACTGTAAATGTACATAGATCATTAATTTATTATTTTAGAAAGAGCTTGATATTGACAAAGAATTTCTCTTCGCCAAGCATCTGCTACTGGCTGCGTATTCACGCCCATTGGAAAAACCCACAAGAAGATTCTGTACTGTTCGAATCACCTCGAGATCGCTTGCAAATCCAAAACTTTTTACCTGGGTTGATCGAAGTCTTGGATGTTTTCAGTATAGATTCCTCCCCATGTTTACATAAGGGAGGTTTTCCAAAGACATCCTTAAAAGTCAATTTTGGCCTTGAACTTTTCTGTTGGGTTTCCTGTGGAATTTCCAATAACTTTTTGGTTGTGGCAATTTGTATCCTATCTTTCTTTTGATAAAATGAATCGATAGATTTGTTTTTAATGCCACTGCTTCTTTTCGTGTTATCATCCTTCGCTATGCGATATCCCTCTTTATTTGATTCTTTTTTGAGTTTTTTTTTGGCAAACATCTCTAAAACATTATGGTTTCTCAAATTATACTTGTACCTTGTTTCAAATTTCGGTATAGTAACTTGTGTTGTGCTAGGTTCAATTTCCTGATCCTGTAAATCTAAATCAGAATATACAGGACAATGATCGGAGCCTAACACTTCTGGGAGAATGTCACCTGCTTTTACGCATCGTTCAAGTTTTGAGGATACTAAAATAAAATCTATCCTTGAGCCATAATTCGAAGGTCTTAAGTTCTTAAGAACATTCCAGACTGTGTACATTCTGAGTCGATTTCTTGTTTGGATTAATCTCGTTGTGTCTATCAGCACCCCTCTTTTACCTGCATCTGGTAAAAGTGAGTCTGCCAGTATTTGATTGAATATTCTCCGATAGGGTGTCTCCGGATTAATGATGAATTGAATTGCTTTATCCCTATATTGTGTTTCTATCTTTGTTCCACCCTCTGGGTCCGTTATTGGTATTGCGAGTGTCTCTAGTGCATCAGCACTGTCTATAAGATCCCGACAAACATTTATGTCGCCCATTAGTACTATCTTCTTCCCAATTTTGTCCAAATTACGAACCCTTCTTAGTAAAACTTTTAAGAACCTTATTCTAAATAACTCGCCCTTCTCAGATGTGTTTGAATTTGCGGGACAGTATACACTAATTATGACTATTCCGCATGCTAATTCAACCATCACGCACCTCCCTTCTGAGTCTAGCTCCAGTGCACACTTCTCATCTAAATCGGGATCTAAAGAATCGTAACCACCAATACCCTGATTTGCGTCATTTCTATAGGAAGTTTCAGATTGTTTACCATTTTTTATTGTTAAGTAACCTGTTATGCCTTCTTCTGCCTTGACAACTTGCAATGCATGATACAGTGGATGATTTCTTTCAGGAATTCTGATCCAGCAGCCAACACCAGAATATCCTTTCCTTGTTTTAGGGATGGAAATAAAAGAATAAAAGTCATCAACTTTCCCCCACTTGGAGATGGACAGTTTTTCTGTTTTCAACTCTTGGAATGTCACTATATCTGCTTCAAAAAAATCAAAAACAGATTTTAACGATTGATTCATTTGAGAAAATGGCTGATAATGAAAAAAAGTCCTTATACCGTTGACATTGAAAGTTAGAAATCTTATCGTATTTTTAACTTTGCCCTTCTGTGATAGTTTTTCAATCGGTGACATAACTTTCTAGCATGGAGAAATATGTTCTGTGTATGATGAGGGGTTCTTTTCTTGTCTATTTATCTTCTGTTGGATAAATTTCAACATTTTTACATCTTAATGTATGTAGGTTGAGTCGCTGAAGGGCCAATACAGAAAAAAATAAACGCTTTTTGATAAATTACTTACTATACATTAGGCGCACATTATGTGTTGCTTAAATTATTTAAGACTGTTAGCTTATACATCTTTGGCATTGGAAATTGCTCTTTTGTTAAGGAACGATTGAATGGTTTGGCGCTCTTTGACCAAAATTAACCCTAGTAATCCCATTGCAAATAATACATTGATGAAGAATTGTTGCAAATTTTTAACGTATCCTATGAACCACCAATCAACTAAGCAAAGCGCGGAACCTGCAATCAGAACTGTTTTGAAATCTTTAAAATTGAAGAAAAAAGAGGAATCTGTGAACAATTCTCTATGGAATTTGTTCAAGAAAACTCCACAATACAATATTCTCAATACCATGTTAATAATATTACTCAAAATCAAACCTTCGATCGACAATTTGAGCTTTTCGATAAGAACCCACGAATTGAGTAAGAAAATACCAGAGAATGCCATCATGAAATATGAATGTTTCAAGATTTGGTCACCAGTGGCCACACTTTGGAAAAAAGCTTCAAAAATACCATTTAGCGATAAAAATGGAATATAAAAACAGTAAACTCTTATGGTGTCCAAAACAGAAGTAGTGGACCATTTCGAGCCAATCAAGAACTGCAGTAAAAAGGATGAATTGATAGGCCCGAATACTATAATCATTAATGATAAGTAGATGTAAAACCTTGTCAAATTGACCAGAACTTCGATTGATAGTTTCAAGTTTCTTGGGTTATGCGAAGACAGCAAACGGGCCAAAAATAATCGCAGAGATTCTTCAATCGGCGCGAATAATAATCTAGTTAGTAATGACCCATAGTTAGACAGTAGAGCGTAAATACCTTGTTCCTCTACAGTACATAAAGAGTTGATAATCAACTTATCACCCTCCGTCAACAAATGCTTGAAACATAGTTGAAAATAGACTTTCTTAAAATGCTGTAGAATATCATTCTGAAAAAAATAAGGTGTACCCTTTGAATAATTTTTCTTCAATTCATTATTTTCATGCGGTTTAATTATCGTCAGTCTAATACTAAACAATTCTTTTGGCTTAAAATTTTTTAGGTAGTCCCAGTAGTAGCATGCTAGTAAAGTTATCGAATGAGCTAACTTTCCTAAGGCAAATGCTAATATAGCAATGCCTTCTTTATCAATGTCTGCAGTCACAATTCCCATGGGGTAACGTGATTGCTGGACCGCATAAACAACTATAAAATTGACAACGCATCCTGTAGTCACCGCCATACTTTCAAATCTCGATCTTGCGGCATAGTTCAGCATGAACTGGTTGACGATAAAAAACGGTTCGCTCAACAGCTCGACGATGATACTAAGCCAAATAAGAAAGATCGACCACGTGAAGAATGGTAGAGTGATGAAATATGCATTAATGTTTCTGTATTGCCACGCGATAAGACCAATAGAGAGGGGGAATCCGATCCAGAACGGGATGTACGCAAAATTAACCGCGGTCTGTAGTACTTTAGACTTATAATGAGTTTCCTGGTACTCCTCCTCATCACCACCATCAATTATTCCATTACCAGAGTCCGAAATCCTCAACGTGGACAAACGAATCGCATCTCTGCTGAAGAATAACACCGTTCCTTGTATGAATTCCAGGAATGCTGTAATACCAAATATTCTGGGCGAGAGAAACCTAATCAGCAGATTGTTCAGCAGGAATGTTACCAGCTTGGTGAAAAGCTGTCCCATCATCAGGAATGTAGCACCCTTTGTGGACCTTTCCAAGATCTGCTCGCTTGTAGAGGGCAATTGTGAGGTTTTCTTCTCCATTTTTTCCTTAATTGACCTGAAACAAGTACACACAAATTAAAAATACCCTATCTATTTCCCTTTAACGCTATTAAGACGCATTTCCTTCTCCTAACTATGTTCTTTGCAAATATTCAGTCAGCATATTGCACCATTGAAAGAACATATTACGTTCGATGCCACGACAATACCGCGCTACGACCTTTTTTGGACGCTTCATCACATTAAGTGGAAAAAGAGAGCTGTAATTAACAAGCTATCCGCCAATCAGACACAAGAGCAAGAATAAGTTAGTTAAATAACACAAGTTACACGAACCCCTCGAGAATATGAATACCAATGATTCTGAACACGTTAGCACAAGTCCAGAGGACGTTCAGGAGAACGGTGGAAATGTGAGCTCGAGCGGCAGCTTGCAACAGGTTTCCACATTAAGAGAACAGGACAGATGGCTGCCCATCAACAACGTAGCGCGACTCATGAAGAATACACTGCCATCAAGCGCCAAGGTATCGAAAGACGCCAAGGAGTGCATGCAGGAATGTGTCAGTGAGCTCATTTCCTTTGTGACCAGCGAGGCAAGTGATCGGTGTGCTGCAGACAAAAGAAAGACGATAAACGGAGAAGACATTTTGATATCGTTGCATGCCTTAGGGTTCGAAAATTATGCAGAGGTGTTGAAAATCTACCTGGCCAAGTATAGACAACAGCAGGCGTTGAAAAATCAATTGATGTACGAGCAGGAGGATGAAGAGGTACCTTGAAGCGACAGACTAAGTGGTCGATCACTAAATTTGCTAGCTATTGGGATGGAACAGCACGGGGCTATTTCCTACTGATGGTTCGTATCATGTAATTAATGGATGTAACGGTATAGATAATATTTTTATTGTTAGTGTGATGTATGGGTGCCTCTGTAAAGGGTGTATAATGTTTGCCACCGGAAAGAAAATAAGTCAGACCAGATGTTTTATGCCTTATTCCGATGGTGAATATGCTGCAATAACAAGCGAATACAGTTAACAGTATAGCTGGTATCAGATAACACAGTGTGCATTTGTCGCTGCTTCGAAAATTTTGTTCTTTTCTTTTCGTTTTTGAGCTATTGAAGGGGAAGTTTGGCAAATAAAGCATGTTGAGAACAAGAACCGCAAAGACCCTTGGCACAGTGGCGAGGACCACGAGAGCTGTTCAATACTACCGGTCTATCACCAAGGCCGCTACAATCCCTCAAAGGAGGCTCGCATCAACTTTGAGCGTTCACGATGTGGTGAATATTAAACCCAACCACATGATCAAGACTCCAGCATGGCAAGAGTTCCAACATCAATTGAAAAATCCAAGATACACGGAGCAGCTTTCAGAATTTGATAAGCAGTTTGCTCGGTACTTGTTGGCTGCCAATGACTACAAAGGTATTCTGGCGAAGGATGATAGTACGCCTCAGAAAAAGGACGAAGATGTTAAAATAGTACCCGAAAAGAGAGATACCGATAATGATGTTGAGCCCACGCGAGATGATGAAACGACTGATAAGAGTCAGGAATTCGAAGTTTCTAAGAACTCCAAAAGCTCGGCTTCTGGAGACGGACAGTCTTCATCCATTCGATCAGACTCTGGAGATGGCAACTCGAAACAGAAACCACCCAAGAATGTGCCCGAAGTGTACCCGCAGATGCTAGCATTACCCATAGCCAGACGGCCCCTATTTCCAGGTTTTTACAAGGCGGTTGTGATATCAGATGAGAGGGTTATGAAGGCGATCAAGGAGATGTTAGACCGCCAGCAACCTTATATTGCTGCCTTCATGTTGAAGAACTCAGAGGAAGATACTGATGTAATCATAGACAAAAACGAAGTGTACGATGTTGGTGTTCTGGCTCAAATAACTAGTGCTTTCCCAAGTAAAGACGAAAAGACAGGCACTGAAACGATGACTGCTCTTCTATATCCTCACAGAAGGATAAAGATTGATGAGCTCTTTCCACCGAACGAAGAAAAGGAAAATATAAATGAACAGGCGAAAGAAACGGACATGGAAACAACCAGTGCCGAAGCTATTAAGACCATAGAAGATCAGGAAAATACCAGATTCACCACCGCCAAGTTGGAAGACATCGTGGTTGAGAAGATACCAGATTCTGAATTGCCTCATAGTAAGAGAATAGAACAGACTGAGGAAGAACCTGACGAATTAGATGATGTTCAAGAAAGTGAAGATTTGAATCCCACAGAATTCCTAAAGGATTACAATGTGTCTCTTGTTAATGTGCTGAACTTGGAAGATGAACCATTTGATAGAAAGTCACCCGTTATTAATGCTCTAACATCGGAAATCTTGAAAGTTTTCAAAGAAATTTCTCAATTAAACACCATGTTCAGAGAACAAATTGCTACTTTTTCAGCTTCAATTCAGTCTGCCACAACAAACATCTTCGAGGAACCTGCCAGGCTGGCAGATTTTGCTGCTGCTGTTTCTGCTGGCGAGGAAGACGAATTACAAGATATATTATCATCTTTGAATATTGAACACAGATTGGAAAAATCATTATTAGTCCTAAAGAAAGAATTAATGAATGCCGAATTACAAAACAAAATATCCAAAGATGTGGAAACAAAGATCCAAAAAAGGCAAAGAGAATACTATTTGATGGAACAGCTGAAGGGTATTAAAAGGGAACTGGGCATTGATGATGGTCGCGACAAATTAATCGATACTTATAAAGAAAGAGTTAAGTCGTTAACATTGCCTGACAGCGTTCAGAAAATTTTTGATGATGAAATAACTAAATTAAGTACTTTGGAGACATCTATGTCTGAATTTGGCGTCATTAGAAATTATCTAGATTGGTTGACATCGATTCCATGGGGAAAACATTCCGAAGAACAATATTCCATTCCAAGAGCCAAGAAAATTTTAGATGAAGATCATTATGGTATGGTAGATGTTAAAGATCGTATTTTGGAATTTATTGCTGTTGGAAAACTTTTGGGTAAAGTCGACGGCAAAATCATATGTTTCGTAGGACCACCAGGTGTTGGTAAAACTTCTATAGGTAAATCTATTGCCAGAGCCCTAAACAGAAAATTCTTCAGATTCTCTGTGGGTGGTATGACAGATGTGGCTGAAATCAAAGGTCACAGGAGAACATATATTGGTGCTTTACCTGGTAGAGTAGTGCAAGCATTAAAGAAATGTCAAACTCAGAATCCTTTAATTTTGATAGATGAAATCGATAAAATTGGACACGGCAGTATACACGGTGATCCTTCTGCAGCATTATTGGAAGTATTGGATCCTGAACAAAACAACAGCTTCTTGGATAATTACTTGGATATTCCTATTGATTTATCAAAGGTACTCTTTGTTTGTACTGCCAACTCCCTGGATACCATTCCTAGACCTTTGCTGGATCGTATGGAAATCATTGAATTGACGGGTTATGTTGCCGAAGACAAGGTCAAGATTGCCGAACAGTATTTGGTTCCAAGTGCCAAGAAAAGCGCTGGTCTGGAGAATTCTCATGTCGACATGACAGAGGATGCCATTACAGCCTTAATGAAGTACTATTGTAGAGAAAGTGGTGTTAGAAATTTGAAAAAACATATAGAGAAAATTTATCGTAAAGCAGCTTTGCAAGTGGTAAAAAAGTTGAGCATTGAGGATTCCCCAATACCATCAGACTATAGCAACTCCAAGGAGAGTCCCCCCTCCTCCCAAGAGAAAGAGAACAAAAACACTAAGAGCTCATCGAAAAAAAATAAGAACAACGATTTGGAAAAGACAAGCGATGATATTAAAGTTTTAAAAACTTCTGAAAAAATCAATGTTTCGATATCCCAAGAAAATTTAAAGGATTACGTCGGACCTCCAGTTTACACCACGGATCGGTTATATGAAACGACTCCACCGGGCGTGGTAATGGGTTTGGCATGGACTAATATGGGAGGCTGCTCACTTTATGTTGAATCTGTACTTGAACAACCTTTGCACAACTGTAAGCACCCAACATTTGAAAGAACCGGGCAATTGGGGGATGTGATGAAGGAATCATCAAGACTTGCTTATTCTTTCGCCAAGATGTATTTAGCACAAAAATTCCCTGAAAACAGATTCTTTGAAAAGGCTTCTATCCACCTGCATTGTCCTGAAGGTGCAACTCCCAAAGATGGTCCATCTGCCGGTGTCACTATGGCTACTTCCTTCCTATCCCTAGCATTAAATAAGTCAATTGATCCAACGGTTGCAATGACTGGTGAATTGACACTTACCGGTAAAGTCCTACGTATTGGTGGTTTAAGAGAAAAAGCCGTGGCCGCCAAAAGATCTGGTGCTAAGACCATCATCTTCCCTAAGGATAATCTAAACGACTGGGAGGAACTTCCAGATAATGTAAAAGAAGGGCTGGAGCCTTTGGCTGCTGATTGGTATAATGATATATTCCAGAAAATATTCAAGGATGTGAGTGCAAAACAAGGTAATTCAGTATGGAAAGCTGAGTTCGAAATTTTGGATGCTAAAAAGGAAAAGGACTAGCTTTTCATCTAAAAAAAAATAAACACCAGTTAGAACATTCTGTAAATACTTATATATGAAGATCATTTTAATCACATAAATGTTAAAATCTCTTCCTTGTGACTTATTTGGAGACCCAAATGAGCGGAATCGCCGCGTATCATATTTATCATATGTCTTTTTTAGGAAATCTAATGGCTTTACCGAAGAAAATAAAATAACGAGAAATTTCAATATATTTATCTTAACCATTTCAAAACATTTTTTTTGCCTCTTTTAAAATAAGTGTGACGTAGTACGATATAACTGATGTCTGATAATAGAAGACGAAGACGTGAGGAAGATGATTCCGATTCGGATAATGAGCTACCGCCATCCTCGCCTCAGCAACCTTTCAGAAGCGGAATGAATCCAGTTTCGTCACCAATTGGTTCTCCAGATATGATTAATCCTGAAGGTGACGATAACGAAGTTGACGATGTGCCAGACATTGATGAAGTAGAAGAACAAATGAACGAAGTGGATTTGATGGGCGATGATATGTACGAGGACTATGCAGCAGATCAGAGTAGAGATAGGTATGATCCTAATCAAGTTGATGACAGAGAACAACAAGAGCTGTCTTTGAGCGAACGTCGCCGCATTGATGCTCAGCTGAATGAAAGAGACAGGTTATTGAGGAATGTTGCATACATAGATGACGAGGACGAAGAACAGGAAGGTGCTGCACAGTTAGATGATATGGGTCTTCCAGTGCAAAGACGAAGAAGGAGAAGGCAGTATGAGGATTTGGAAAACAGCGATGACGATCTATTAAGTGATATGGACATTGACCCATTAAGAGAAGAACTAACCCTAGAATCCTTGAGTAATGTCAAGGCTAATAGCTACTCAGAATGGATTACACAACCGAATGTATCAAGAACTATTGCTAGAGAGTTGAAATCATTCCTGTTAGAATATACGGATGAAACAGGTCGTTCTGTGTACGGTGCACGTATTAGAACTTTAGGTGAAATGAATTCTGAATCTTTGGAAGTTAATTATAGACATTTGGCGGAGTCCAAAGCTATTTTGGCGTTGTTTTTGGCCAAATGCCCAGAAGAAATGTTGAAAATATTTGATCTAGTTGCCATGGAAGCAACAGAATTACATTATCCAGATTATGCCCGTATTCACTCGGAGATTCACGTAAGAATTTCCGATTTCCCAACAATATACAGTTTACGTGAATTACGTGAATCTAATTTGACCTCTCTCGTACGTGTCACTGGGGTAGTGACAAGAAGAACAGGTGTCTTCCCTCAATTAAAATATGTTAAGTTCAATTGCCTGAAGTGTGGCTCTATTTTGGGCCCATTTTTCCAAGATTCTAATGAAGAAATCAGAATATCATTTTGCACAAACTGTAAATCAAAAGGTCCCTTTAGAGTTAATGGCGAAAAGACTGTTTATCGAAATTATCAGAGAGTTACGCTCCAGGAAGCACCTGGAACCGTTCCTCCAGGTCGTTTACCAAGACATAGAGAAGTTATTCTATTAGCTGATTTAGTGGATGTATCCAAACCAGGTGAAGAGGTAGAAGTTACTGGTATTTACAAAAACAATTACGATGGTAATCTGAACGCAAAGAACGGGTTTCCTGTTTTTGCCACAATTATCGAAGCAAACTCTGTTAAAAGAAGGGAAGGTAATGCAGCTAATGAAGGTGAAGAGGGGCTGGATGTTTTCAGTTGGACTGAAGAAGAGGAACGCGAATTTAGAAGGATTTCTAGAGATCGTGGGATAATCGATAAAATCATATCGTCAATGGCACCATCCATCTATGGCCATAGGGACATTAAAACTGCTGTTGCATGCTCATTATTTGGAGGTGTTCCAAAAATGTTAATGGAAAACATTCCATTCGTGGTGATATCAATGTGTTATTATTAGGTGACCCAGGTACTGCTAAATCTCAAATCCTGAAATACGTAGAGAAAACTGCACATAGAGCTGTCTTTGCAACTGGTCAAGGTGCTTCTGCTGTTGGTTTGACTGCATCGGTGAGGAAAGACCCTATTACTAAAGAATGGACTTTGGAAGGTGGTGCGCTGGTACTAGCTGATAAAGGTGTTTGTCTGATTGATGAATTCGATAAAATGAACGATCAGGATCGTACATCCATTCATGAGGCTATGGAACAGCAAAGTATTTCCATTTCCAAGGCGGGTATTGTTACGACATTACAAGCACGTTGTTCAATCATTGCTGCGGCAAATCCAAATGGTGGGAGATACAATTCAACATTGCCATTAGCTCAAAATGTTAGTTTGACTGAACCAATCCTTTCTAGATTTGACATTCTATGTGTTGTTAGAGATCTTGTTGATGAAGAGGCTGATGAAAGATTGGCAAAGTTTGTTGTTGATTCTCATGTGAGATCTCACCCAGAAAACGAAGAGGACCGAGAAGGTGAAGAGCCCAAAAATAATGGTGAGTCAGCGGTAGAACAAGGAGAAGATGAAATAAATGAGCAAATTACTGCAAGGCAGAGAAGACTCCAAAGGCTAAGGAAAAAAGAAGAAGAAATTTCACCAATTCCACAGGAACTATTAATGAAGTATATTCACTATGCTAGGACCAAAATTTACCCTAAATTACATCAAATGGATATGGATAAGGTTAGTAGGGTTTATGCAGACTTGAGAAGAGAGAGTATTTCTACAGGTTCGTTTCCAATCACTGTTCGTCATTTAGAATCCATTTTAAGAATTGCCGAATCTTTCGCTAAAATGAGGTTATCTGAGTTCGTATCCTCTTATGATTTGGATAGAGCTATCAAAGTTGTGGTTGATTCCTTTGTTGATGCCCAAAAAGTCAGTGTTCGCCGTCAACTCCGCAGATCCTTTGCTATTTATACCTTGGGCCACTAACTCTCATTATTTCTTGAGGTAAAGATAGAAAACTCCCCTTTTATAACATATATTGAGGGTTTTCTTTCAGTAGATGAGTTTCTTTTAATTTCGTATAGTTTTTATACATTGTATTTCTAATTTCAATTCAACTTAATATACAAAATCTTATCAAAACGTATTGCTATTATTAAGTTGAATAAAAGAAGTAACAAAGATCAAATTTAAAAAGCTCTATTGCTGAAGTATTATAATATATTTCATTCTTTAATAATATACACTTAATATAAGGTGAAAGATTATACACTCATTTAGCGACACTAGCAGCTTCGCTAGAAGCTTCAGAAGAAGTTTCTGCCTTTTCTTCAGGTTTTGAGACTGCCTTGGCATTCGCATCAATACCAAAGATCCTATATAATAACTCATGAGTATCTTCCTTACAGACCATTAAATTGATGCACTTGTTACCCTTCCACACAGGTAAGAATAAGTTTTCTTTGGCAGGTTCGTTTCTTGATACGTCAATAAAGGCACATCCGGAGCTCAATTCTGCCATCTTTTCTACAAAATCGTTATCAATGTTCTTTGAGCGAATGTCGTCAAAATTAGGGAACGATTCGATCAACAGATGTTTTAACATTTCTAAATTAGCCTCAACAATTCTATTGGATTTCATATGATGTTTCATTATTGGCAATGATTCACTTTGAATTCTCCATGAACATTCAATATCACTTCTTTGAGAGACAAACAATTTGACACCAGAATAGATAATCTTTAGTCTGTCATCATTGGCTTGAATGACATCCTTTAAAGCTGGGCATACAGTGTAAACTACTCTAGTTGGTTCACCGGTAGCGTTACGCACTAGACAAGTGTTTCTATCGAAAATATTGTCAATACCATAAAAATCCCAACAAACTCTCAAGGCTTCGTGCTGTGGGTCAACAAAAACAAAAGGTTCTTCGTTTGCGTCACGTGGTAACCTTTCTTTCTTCTGGACTTCTTCTACCTTTATTTTTTTGGTTTGAGGCTCTTCAGATTCCAAAGCTGGAGTTCCTGAAGATAATTTCTCTGTAGCCGCACCAGTTTTATCCTCAACTTTCTCAAAAACAGTGATGAAAAAACCACCCGTGTTTTGTTGGTGAGGATAAACTCTCATACAATTCTGTAGATTGAATCTAGATGCTTCTTCTTCGGATGGTGAGAAGAAACTTTCCAGTGTGCCCACATCCCCTTTGGTCTTCTCAGTCAAGTTTCTATCATAAACAGGCCATTTGGATACACCCTTAGATCTTATAAGCCCGGGAAGTTTGTCGTCACAATTAACTAATCTAATTTTGTCACCCCACTTTCTTAGCGCTTCAGCAACGACAGCCTCATTTTCAATAGGATTTAAAGAACAGGTTGAATAAACTAATCTGCCGTTGTTCTTTAAAAGATGCAACCCTCTGTTTAATATATTCAATTGAACAGCATGCAAACCAAGTCCTGCTTGTGTGTTCCAATCTTTCCAAACATTGACATTTTTTCTCATAGTACCATCACCAGAACATGGGACGTCACAAAGAATTCTGTCAAATTTTAGAACGTCATTCTTGTTATTGGAATCACCATGTAATCTGATACGTGGGAAAAATTGGGCGTCATGATTAACAACCATCAGGTTAGCACTATTCAATCTTTTCAATTGATGAACCAACATATGGGATCTCCTAGCATCTGCATCATTGGCTACAACAAAACCAGATGGTTCATCTGTATCCTTGTGCAAAGCTTCAATTAGTTGAGCAGTTTTGGAACCAGGAGCAGCGCACATATCCAAAACAGTATGATGAGGTTTAACTTCAAGAACGATTGGAGGGATCATTGATACGGCTTCTTGTCTTGAGATATTACCAACTGCATTCTCAACAACTAAGAATCTCTGAGTTTTTGCGAATTGTTCATTTTTTCTAATTACTGTCTTAGGGACATCTAATTGCCAAGCAAGATGGTCAGGATACCAAGGCAGTTCTACAGGAGCCTTAATTTTTTCACCTTCAAATTCAACATTAGTCAAGTTTGGTAGATGTCTCTCTTTAAACAAATCTAGAACTTCACCAGCGTGCTTCCTAGAGCCTGTGATTCTAAAAGTTAAAGGTAATGGAGCTTGGCATATTTTCTTGAATTCGTCCCATTGGTCTTCTGGAAAAAGAGCTAAAGTCTTGTAATATTTCTCCCATTTTTCATTCTCCTTTACTAGTTCAGACCAGTTCTTTTGAGCTCTTGAGTCATCACGAGCTCCGAAAGTCTTTTTGTTTCCCTTTTTGAAATTCTTTCTTCTAGCCATCCTTGCAGTGTGTATCTTAGGTTAGAAGCCAATAAAAAATGTTAAAATTACTATATATAATTTGCATTTGACTATACAGTGATTGATTTTGATGTCTCTGGAAGAACTCAGCGCTAAATTTTTCAAAGTTGAGAAAAAAAGCTATGAAAAAAAAGGCACTGTCATTAAATACGTAAATATACACACTAAATGAGCGGAAATAAAATTATAATACTGTTTAAGAAGTAATGATTACTGGTTTTAACATATTGATATGGACGCACTATGCCCATCAGTTGTGTTTAAAAAAGGCAGTACGAAATTGATTCACCTCAAAAACGTGCTTTTGATTTCATTATTTTTAAATTTATATTTGGATTAGCCGGATTTAGGGTCTTGCAGTATATACTTTTTTACTTTCTCATTTGACATCATGTAGCTTGAGAACCTACGAACTCGGAACTTTATGGATACGGACAAGTTCTCATGTTATGCCAGCATGCACATTAGTTCGGAATCGCTATAGGTGCGACAAATCGTTATAATTTATTGTTTTTCGTTGACTAGATAATAGCGTGCAAAAGTTCTACGTTCCCAATCGTAAATGCCAGGATTTTGTTACCATCAAATATTACCTGGTGCATGTCTATAATCAATATGTTTGGATAAGAATTCGCATGGGCCTTCCCCGATTACTTTATTTTTCTTAGTGGTTTCTGTGTTGGTGCTAGTTAAGTAGTCTTTAACCCATTTCTCAATAAGCAAGCCTAGAGTGATAAGGCTTGTTTCATCAAAGGCATTGATTAAATGGGGGTACTTACTTAGACACAGTTGCGTAGCATAGTAGTGCACCACGCGTAAATCGATGTCAGGAATGATATTACCTTCGAACACACCTTCGTTCCTATCTTTTTCTACGTCTGCATCTATATCCTCTCTTGTTTTGAACGGTATAGGAACGGCATTATCTATTTTCTCTGCGAGTACTTCATCGGCACTTACTACATGTGTTCCAAATTCCTTTATTATATTGCTGCAGGCTTCATAAACATTTCTGTCCATTCTGTTAAAGGGATTCTAACGTAGCGCTTGGGAAGAAAACCGCTTCTGAATTTTTTTAGTGGTGGCTACTTTGTAGAGATCACTTTCATTTATCGATTGGTATTTTGATCT
Source organism: Saccharomyces jurei (assembly GCA_900290405.1). Taxonomy (NCBI): domain Eukaryota; kingdom Fungi; phylum Ascomycota; class Saccharomycetes; order Saccharomycetales; family Saccharomycetaceae; genus Saccharomyces; species Saccharomyces jurei. The sequence continues at coordinate 170,686 of LT986463.1, read as the reverse complement.
GCATCTCATGACATTCGCTTTTCCATTAAGCGCATTTAGTAAAACGAAATAAAACAAGGTGTACGAGTTTGCAAGAACAGGATGAGAAAGAAACTAAAATTTCCGACCATGTCGAGTAGCTTATGTTCCAATAGGAGAATTGCATGGCTACCGGATAAGATTTGTGATTTTATTTTTTTAACATTTGTAATTAGAAAATTAATACAATCCGTTGAATCATCATTGGAATTACATATATACATATACGTATAATTTCGGTGTCCTAAAATGGTGCCCGTGCAAAACTAGTGAAAGGCATGACATAAGAATGGACAGGTAAACGCTTATTTTCTTTCAGTCATAACCTCCCTTCTGGTAGCGTCTTGCAGTAAATTCGTATCCACCATGTTCTTATTCAAATAAACGTACCTGACTGTGGAACCTCTTATGAAGATGTTCCTTACGGAACCCAAATGCGGATATTTTTTTTCATCTGTACATGATATGTTGTCTAGTTTCAAGTTTAAAAACTGGTCGACTGATTGTAGTGTACCTTTTATTTCGATGTCATTTTTTAGCTAAAGAGAAGCACAACCAACACAAAGTAGGAGAACGTTAGTATTTCAGTTTTTTGAAAGATTGATGTACGATAACTGCTAGTTTTCTCATATCAAAGAGAAATTTTCTGTAAACCATTGTAAACATACCTCTACCACCACTTCTTGGTCAACTAAAGTCTTGAAAAAAGAGAAGAAAAGCATACTTGCTTATTATTATCGGTTTAATATATATATTCAAAGGTATTGCTCTCCTTTTGTAAAATTCTGCACTTTTCTCCTTTATAGGCCGTACTGTTGTAGGTAAAATACACTGTTCTCGGTTTTATTTTTTTTGGTTCAAAACTTTCTTCATGGTCTCGAATTGAAAAAGGAACAGCGGGAAAAAGTCAATAGAGAAAGGATTTCTCGATGGCTTTCAATCAGCCAGTCATTAGATCGTATTCCATGCCATTGCATTTACCATTCTGGGCTGCTGATCTTGTAGATCCGTGCACCAAAATAGCTTTTGCTGTCTAGGTGTAAGCCAGTATTTTTATATTTAGTAAGCGCAAGGATAATTTTCAATCAATGTCAAAAGGTACAAAGAGAAAACGTAAATTCAAAGAAATAACAGCAAGAAACAGCAAAAATAAAACAGTAATGAAAAGAGATGGAAGTCATAGAGTTCAATGCCCTTTCTTCAGTCTTCATCAACTCTTTTTTGCCTTACACTTTTCTCCATATTTATCTTGAAAGTATGATAAAATGTCATCTTTCGCTTTTATTATGAGTCCGAACATTTACCAATCCAAGATAGTTTTGCAATAAAAAATATGTAGATAAGCTATCTTGAAGTAATAATTTGTGACTGTTCCTGATCCTAGTATACTTTAAGACAAAACAATACCAGTAAGTCTCATACAATGAAAAGAGTGACAGTCGATCAATGGGTGTACGATATGAAGCCCATGCACTGGACTGATAGTAATCATGAAAGCTTCAACTGTATAGACTACAGCGAAGCCCTCAATCCCGATAGTATCGTCAAGGAAATCCAGTATAAAAAGTACCGCTACGCCTTATTTCCCCCTATCATAAGAAATCAATTCACTCCTGGGTGCCCTGAATATATACCAATATTGCACGATTCCATAAAAGATTTGTGAGCTTCGTCTCTATGGGTGACTCACTTCTTTAAGATTTTACTTATTGAGCATAAACGATAGCCACGACTTTATTTTCCCTTTTTATAGGGCTGTTTATCAATATTCATGAACTCTATGAACGGTTTCCTTTTAGTTACTGATTTTTTTTTTGGCACTATTATTGTATTTGGTACATTTTAGAGAAAATAAAACATATATAGAACAATGAGAACGTACATAATTTCTTAATTAATTATTTATAATCAATTAAGCGTCTTCCTTCAACAAAGCATCTCTCTTTTCAGCAACTCTTTGAGCTCTTCTGTCACGAGCAGCTCTGTTCTTCAATCTTCTAGCTTCAGCTTCTTCGTTCAAAGCCTTTTCACGTTGAGCATCAGCCTTAGCTTGAATGATGTGTTCAACCAAAGCTCTCTTGTGCTTGAACGCATTACCCTTAGATTCCTTGTACAAGACGTGGTACAAGTGCTTGTCAATCTTACCAGCGTCACGGTACTTGGCCAATAATCTTCTCAAGACACGTAATCTTCTGATCCAGACGACTTGGGATGGTAAACGAGCTTCTCTAGTACCCTTTCTCTTACCATAACCACTGTGACGACCTTCTCTCTTGGATTGAGCGTGGGCTCTAGTTCTAGATTTAGAGTGGACAGTAACGGCCTTCTTAACGATGGTTCCGTTCTTGACCAATTTTCTAATGGCGTTTCTAGAGTTGGCTTGGGCAATTTCAGAGGTTTCGTTTGGGTCTAACCAAACCTTTCTCTTACCAACACCGACAACAGAAGCGGCAAGTCTCTTTTGAGTACGCAAATTAGCCCTGTGTAAAAAAAAACTTTGCAAAATTTTTTGCAAATTGAAGTTAGTAAAAGTGTCTCGCTTACAACCAGGAATTCAAAACCACCTCAAGAGTACAGAACGTTATTTCGAGAATTTGTGAACTATTTTGTCAATCAATCAATTAACGCTTCTGGTCAGCTGGCATGTTTCCATCGCTGCCAAAATCCTTGAATTTGGTTCACCGTAATGGCTCATCTGAGCCGTAAAATTTATTTCACGCTACTTTGTTAATGCTGCTACCCACTATTCGAGTGTTAGGAGTCATTTCTTCAGCTTCTATTTCTTCTTTGGTCCGTTAAATAAATGACGTTTATCACATCTTTCCCGGTGTACTACTGTGGATGGTCTGAAAGTATAATACCGCTGTTGAACATACATTTTCCTCTAAATTTATTGGTGATTTTTTATTCGCTTATATGAACGTATCAACCAACTACCAGTAATGTTAAAATGTATTATTAGTATCCCAATGTAGATACGGTAGTATCCAAGAGGAGTATAAGAAACTACTAATGTGCAGAGAGACGGGCTAGTCCAACTCGGTCCGCGCAATTCCCGAGACGATAACAAAGGTAGGCAGGAGACAGGACAGTAGGCGCTCTCTCCCTCCAGCTGGACAACACTCCCGCGAACCTTTACAAAAATCGGCTGCCTAGATTCTAGCACAAATGGCGCCTCATAACTCCGAGAAAAAAAATATTCAGTAAAAAAAACCTGTCCATAATTTCTAGAATGTACTGATGTAAAATATGTCCGGAGGTACAGGCAAATACTGTCCTGAAAACACTTTGGCTACTCTCTTTTTTTTTTTTTCGTAACCAACACAGAGCGATGAGGTCTTAGAAAAATTTTCTTAACTAAAAATTGAAATAACCATCCTCCGTATTAATATCATTGTGAAACGAAAAGTTAAACCTGTAAAGTTAGTTAAATAGTTACGAGAACAAAGAAACATGGCCAAATCATTACGTGCTAGTAGTCATCTTAACGCTAAATCTATCAAAAGACGTGGAGTTTTCCAAAAAGCAGTAGATGCACGCGAACAAAGAATATCTGATAAATTAAAGGAAGATTTACTAAAGCAAAAAATAGAAGATCTGAAGAAAAAGGAAGAGCAAGGAATTGACTTGGAAATCGAGGAGAAAAAGTCTACTGAAGAAGCTCCTAGGAAAAAGATCACTACTTCTGGTTGGAGAGACGGTAGGCATCATGTCTATAAAAAGGCTAAGCTGATGAAACAGTCTAAAAAGAAAACATCTTTTACCAGATTCTAATTAAGGAGGGCGTGGGCGATAAGAGCCCGATGGGAGCTGGGTTGTAAACTTTGTAGCTATTTGTACCATATTAAAATTCAGATGTTATTTTTTTTCTCTTTTTTTACAGTACTTAATCTCTCCGGCCAATTTAGAATTCAAACAGAAAGGCAGATTATGATATGAAAACCGGTTCATTTTATATTTGTATTTTATGTCTAAGAGTGAGTGAGTGAGTTCTATATACGGATGAAGTATATAATGCATTTTTTTACGTTATAAATTAGGTTGTTCTTTTACGTTCTTTAAGTTTCATTCTTCTTTCTCTTCTTAACCTGCTCTGCATCATGTAGTAGGTACCTCGCCTAATTATAGTCTCCAATATGGACTGGTTGTATTCAGGGTACTTGACCTTCACTCGTTCGTGCAGCTGGTTGATTAACTTCGTTCTGTATTCTTTTGTTGTATCCCTAATCCACGTCTTGTAACCTAGTGGGTAATTTAGTTCATTCTGGAAAATACCCAATATGAAGCGTTCTCTTTTCAAAGCTTCTTCGGGAGATTCTAAGTTTAACACTTTCGCCAAACCTTCGGCAGATAATCTTGAGTCGGAAATTTTCTTGGACTCAGAAGACGAAGAAGGCGACGAATTTGTGAATGAATCATGACAATTTTTCCTTTTCGTGCCGCAAGATGCCGTTGATTCCGAAGATGAAGATGATGACGAAAAAGATGGGATAGGATCTTGTTCAATGGCATTTATCGTAAAATCCGGATAGTTCAATTGATTGTTCAGGTTTTCTAAAGTTAATGCTTGTGTTAGGGGCAAAGTCTCCTTTTCGAATGTGGTGGGATCGGTAAACGTGTCGCCGATCGTGCTGGTATTTGAAGTCAATGTTTCCTTCTGTTCAAAAGAGGGAGATGTTGGAGGAGGAGGAGGAGAAGGTGAATTCGATAAGGATAAAGAAAATTTAGCAGATGGCAAGCTTGATACTAATGAGGAGGGTGTCGATATGTCCTTTTTGTAAATGTCTTTACAATTTACTGCAAACTGCGGCTCATTGAGAGTAGAGGGGTAATCGAGTAAAAAAGCCATCTGACTGATACCATTACCGAGTAGATTATTACTATTACTATTATTATTATTATTATTACTATTATTATTAATATTATTACTATTATTATTGATGCTATTGTTTTTGTTAGTTGTAGTGATCAGCTTATCCTTATAAGATAATAAAAAGTTGGAGTAAGTTAAACTTTCATCATTGTAAGCGTTAACATTGATGTCATTGTTATTAATGGGGAAAAAGGGCGAATTAATATCACAATTTAACGGTGTGAGCGATTCTAAGTTGTAATTTAAATTTTCATTTTCGTAAAAAGAATCGAATTCAGGGATATTAGCGCACATTAGCTTTATTGTTATTATAATCTCTATATATTACAATCAAACTCGTTGCATAATACAAAATGAACACGCAAGGGAAGAAAAAAAAACTCCAATCAAGAGGAAACCCAAGAATTAAGAATGGAACTAGAGAATAAGGGACGCATATATATAATCTGCTTAATTCCTTTTAAACAATTGAAGTTCTCTTAAGAGACACAACAACGAAAAAAAAAAAAAAAAAAAAAAAGATAAAAATTGCATGTATGTGGGCTGAAACCTTAAAAGTTACAATAAAGGGAATCCCACGCAGGAAGTAGCATAGGAAAATAGTATAATAAAACGAGCAAGAAATGGAGTCAACGTATGGCGTATTGGAATTGTGTTTATTTTTATGCAGGAATGGAACCACGCAGATAATCAAAATAACCAACTAATCAACTAACTGCATGAAAATTGGTTGGTTTTTTTTCTTCTGAAGCTTAGATAAAGAAATCACTGCGCCTTTTTGTCTGTGAAGTCGCCGATATGAAAAAAGAAAACGAAAAACAAAAACGACATATGATATGGAGTCCCTACATTTTGGCATTTGGCCTACTTAGTCACCCAATGTCGTAGCACGAAATAGCAAGTAAGGGAAGAGAAAAAAAGTTACGGGAGCGGCAGGAGGCAGAAGGAATTACGCAGGACGGAACAAAAAGAAAAAAAATAGTATCACTGTATCAGAATAGTTCGAACCGACCAGATTTCATGCTTATGATTACATACACAAGATTTCCTGCTTTCTACGAATGATTGTATGCGAGCTTAGGGTATGCCTGCAGGACGCGTATGCATGTACGACGACAGAGCCCGGAGTAAAACGGTAAGTGTTCCACTGTGGGGTATGGGTTGTAGCCGTGATAAAGCCAGTGGAGTCGCTGCAAGGGGTAATTATCAGCGACGGAAGGGCTCCGTTACCGCCCGACGCTATGTACGCCTTTTCTGTGTGCGCCGGTCTTTCCCGGCAGGGGAGAATGTGATGAAGGCGGAGCCGGCATCCGGTACCTCGACAAAAATACGAACAATCTAGTTTTAGTCATTCTGATTGTCATAGGGAAGCAGAAAAAAGGAAGATGTTAAAAAAAGAAAGGGGAAGAGAACTGTTTCATTTGCGGGTAACAAATTATGCTGTGAAAATATCTAAAGGTTATACTCACATACGAAGATGTACATTAGCCATGCCCATCCCCCCTTCCCTTTTTTCGCTTTCCTGTCCATTTTTTACAATATCTCCCTATATATAAAACAAGCGGCTGAAGTAGAGGCCAGAAAACGTTGGAAAGAAGAATCGATTCACGAAACTTTACCTCACGAACATCAATAGCAAACACAAAAAAGTACTCTTGTCATGTCATTCATCCCGATTGTATGTGGTATGAAGAGTTTCGACTCTTCATACGATTCTGTACCAGGACATCAGAATCTGTACTGCCCGAACTGTCACAATTATAGTGTATGTCCCATCAAGAGAAAGGAATTTTTCACCGTTTGGTTCATACCGCTAGTTCCTGTTTTCTGGGGAAAACAGTTACACTGTTCCATCTGCAATTGGCGGCAAGACTTCAAAAATGAGGAACAACTCAATAAAGTCATTCAAGAACAACAAAACTTGCGACAAAAGCAACCTAATTGATAAACTTTCTCTAATGCATTTTTTTTCATTTACTCTGTCCTATAAATATACATATGTATTTATATATATATATATTTATTTATTACGTGTATAGAAATAATTTTCCGTTTAATGTAAAGATCATCATGTACGAAAAAAGCATCCTTGCGGGAACAAATGAAAGGCGGTAAATACACTATTCTGATTGGTGCAGGGCACGGGCCAATGAGAGGCCCCCACTCTCAGAGGGTGAGGTGCGATTATCGGGGACATGTCTCCGTCGATCGGGCCCACGTCGTCGCAGAATATAAATACCATTTAAGTTTCTAATGTTTAAATTTTCAAGATATCGCACTGAAATAATAGTATTTTTTTTCATTATTGGTTATACGGTTCATTGTAATACACCAACAAATCAAAGGAGCCCCTCTATATTATTTTTATTTGTTGTTGTTCTTTTTTTGTGTGCATTTTTAAACCTCGAAATCATACATTAACATAAATACAAACGAATAGCCATGTCCTCTAACGCCCAAGTCAAAACCCCATTACCATCGGCCCCAGCTCCAAAGAAGGAGTCAAACTTTTTGATTGATTTCTTGATGGGTGGTGTCAGTGCTGCTGTCGCTAAGACAGCCGCTTCTCCTATTGAAAGAGTTAAGCTTTTGATTCAAAACCAAGATGAAATGTTGAAGCAAGGTACCCTAGACAAGAAATACGCTGGTATCTTGGACTGTTTCAAGAGAACTGCTACACAGGAAGGTATCATCTCATTTTGGAGAGGTAACACTGCTAACGTTATCCGTTATTTCCCTACTCAAGCTTTGAATTTTGCTTTCAAGGATAAGATTAAAGCTATGTTTGGTTTCAAAAAGGAAGAAGGTTACACTAAATGGTTTGCCGGTAACTTGGCTTCTGGTGGTGCTGCTGGTGCATTGTCATTGATGTTTGTTTACTCTTTGGACTACGCAAGAACTAGACTGGCTGCTGACTCCAAGTCCTCCAAGAAGGGTGGTGCCCGTCAATTCAACGGTTTGGTTGACGTCTACAAGAAGACCTTGAAATCTGATGGTATCGCTGGTCTTTACAGAGGTTTCTTACCTTCTGTTGTTGGTATTGTTGTCTACAGAGGTCTATACTTCGGTATGTACGATTCTTTGAAGCCTTTATTATTGACTGGTTCTTTGGAAGGTTCATTCTTGGCTTCATTCTTATTAGGTTGGGTTGTTACCACTGGTGCTTCCACATGTTCTTACCCATTGGATACCGTTAGAAGAAGAATGATGATGACATCTGGCCAAGCTGTTAAGTACGATGGTGCCTTTGACTGTTTGAGAAAGATTGTTGCTGCTGAAGGTGTCGGTTCTCTATTCAAGGGTTGTGGTGCTAACATTTTAAGAGGTGTTGCAGGTGCTGGTGTTATCTCAATGTACGATCAACTGCAAATGATCTTGTTTGGTAAGAAGTTCAAATAAGTCTAATTTGGCTTATTTTTTTATTTGAATTTTCTCTTACACTTTATTTCTTTTTTTTTTTTTTTCTTCTTTTGATTTTTGGTGTCTAATCATTGACACGATTTGTTTTTGATAATATTATTATCCTCCTATAGTTTTAAAACTTCTTTTCAACAAGAATCAAAGATTCCAAAAAAAAAATAAAGAAAACAATGAAAATGTTTTAAGCAACTTTTACGTATAAAGAAGAAAAAAAATTCTAAATATCCAGTAAATAGTTTTATATTAGTAGTATTCTTTCCCGCTTTTTGAATGTCGTTACATGACACGTTTCTTATAAAATGCAATTTTCTCACCGCCAAACGGGCCTTTCATTCTTCGAGCTAGTAGCCGCATTCTGCTTGAGATGACTGGACAATGAGCCGCTTGTCTTACTTTTTACCAGTCGGGTCTTTGAATTGATGTTCTCTTTTGATTTTGCTTGAGTTTCTGATGATAAATTTTTCATAGATGTCGACCTAGAGAACGTTGTTTGCTTGTAAAGTCTATCAAAGACGGAAACTGAATTCTTCAATTGAGAACTTGTTCCTTGCGCAAGTGGTGTGCGTTCTGGTGGTTTGCTTTTGGTGTGTAAATCTCTTATCGATGTCGATCTGGGTACTTTAGATCTTGAGATCAATGGAGCTGACGAGGAAGAAGAAGAAGAAGAAGAAGAAGAAGAAGAAGAAGAAGAAGATGCATTACGATGGGTGGAGTTGATCTTGTTTAAAGAATTTGTCGTGGGCGTTAGAAAGTTTGGTTTGGGCATAAATGGTCTAGGTTTTGACAATGGCGTGTTCTTTATCGAGTTAACATTAGAATTCGCTTGCATAGATCTTGCTCTGGCTACAATGTCATTACCATTGACCAACGAGTTCCGCAGCTTCAATCTTCGTATTCTTCTTGTGATATCATTGACCACTGGAGTAGTATATGGAATCGAACGGGAATGTCTTGATCTTTTCATCGATTCGGGCCGCTCCTGTGGAATTGCATGCTGTGACTTTCTCTTAGGTGTATGCAAGAGCGTGTAATGCGTGTCTAACGACTCCATCTGACCAAATTGAGAGTCATGCTTTGTTTGGAAGAACTCATTGATATTATACGAGTCCAATTTCTGTTCACCGCTCTTATTACCGTTATGTTGTTGCTGGGATTGGTCTTTTAGGAATTCAAATTTCGAAGTAGCTCTAGAATCCAGTTCGCTTAGTACGGAGTTTCCAAGTCTTTTGGAAACGCCAATAGTGTCGATAATATTGCTATTGTTATTTGAATGGAAGTCTATACTCATATGCGGCGGCGCAAAATCATTAAATTGGGAAGTAGTGTCTTTATCTCTATGCTCTTTTTGAACTTTATCATTCATCCATGAAGATAGTGTATGTTCCAGAGCTGTAGTTGTTTGTTTGTTTATACTATTGCCTTAAACTTACGATTTTTTCATATTATTTTCCCCTTCCCTCTCTCTGTGCCTCTATCCGGCGATGCGCGAAATGCTTGAACGATGGGCTCAGATAATATTAAAGGAGAATACAACAGCTTTATTAAGTATTTATAGAAGGTTTTCTATACAAATATATATAAATATACATATATATATATACATTAAATCTTTTTTTCTTTTTCTCTTTAATAAAATACAGTTTAAACTAGTAATGATGCAACATTATTCGTTAAGATGATAGTTTGTTTCGTCTGTGTGAGCGCGCACATGAGCACATGTCTATTATTACTGTTGTCCTTCATTGTCACGTGCCTCCTGCACTTCTTCTTTCTCTTCGGAAGAGGAAGCAACATCAGAATGCTCAGAAACAGCAGTGGTATTTCCTTCCGAGCCTTCCAGCTTTCTCTTATAGTTTTCGCGCTTCTCAATTTCAGTATTCAGGTTTTTCAAAAGCATGGATTCAGCGAGTTTTACATTCTTCGGAAATTTGCTAGTGATAATGAATTTTCTAAAATTTTCGTCCTTGTCATCATCATCTTTCCTTTCCACAACGATATTAGTTTTTGTGAAAGTTTTCAAGTTCTTGATTCTGTTCATTCCACGACCAATAATGGCACCCACGTAAAGTTCTGGGATCTTCAATTCAATTCTAGTGTTCGAAGAACTGGAAGCGGGGGCAGGTTCACCGGACGACTTTTTCAAGTGAGGAAAATAGGATCTTTCTGTGCTGAACCTGATGTCGACATCACTCAAAATAATCTCGCTTATTTCGATGAGTACGTTCGTGATAGAACCTGGGAAACCCTGGATCTCAATGATTCTTTCGTCACTAGCAGGCAAGAAGTCCTTGGAGGCCACAATCTTGACGCCGTGCTTATTGATAAGAGACTTAATCGTGGCGCCAGCCTTGCCGATGATCGAAGAAATGTGAGAATTGGCCACAATGAGCCTCACATAACCAATGTTTTCTAGTTGTTGAAGGTCTCTAATCTCGCCCTTAGAGGGAGCTGGTAAAATATGGTTCAGGAAGTGGAAATTATAGTGCTCCTCGACCTCGCCTTCAGCAGCGTCCTCATTCTCGGGATTCCGCTTGTTAAGCACGTCAACAATATCACCAATGGCGTTTGCCACATTGATTACATTGCCTGCACAGGATAGAATTCTGTCGGAACAACCGGGTACCTTTTCAGAAATACCAATCTTGACGGAGTTGGAAGCTCTTATGCGTGAAATGGTAGAGCCCTTGGTACCAATGATCTTGGCAGCCTCTTTCAGAGACAGTAAAAGCCTGTGATTGATGGTAGGTTGAGAGGTGGCGCCAACAACAGGGGCGGCGCCAGTAGCGGCGCTGCCGGCATCACTGGTGCCGCCGTTGGCATTATTTGTAGGGATTGCAACGGGAGTAGCAGCTTCGAAGAACTGTGACATGGCGGGTATATATACTGATGCTCTGTCTCTAAGTTACCCTATCAGTTGATGCTTTGTTACAAAGGGGGCGCGAGACGTGGGCGGGGAGAGATGTTTATACTTCTTATTCTCTGTGGTTATATATGCTCGGGTACTTAATTCTCTACTCTTGTTGTTTTTTAACTGAGCGAGCTGATCCACACCAGAAAAAAACAAGAGGGTTTTCGTGTAAAATGATAGGGCCAATATCAGGAGTAAAAAGGTTATGAGAAAGAACAGTAGGGCATATTATTTTTGTATAGGCAGGATAATAGGTCTTGAGCTTTTCTTTTTTTCCTTCAAGTTTTTCTTTTTCTTTTTACGATTTGTCAGAAATTAGTCGGACGCCTCTTGTGGGGTGGGCGCCAACAAGTATAGTATATATAAAGGATGTTGCTGCGCTGGCGTAGACGGTGATTGAGTCATTACAAAGAAATTTATACATAATAGTACAACGAAACTACAGGATGACAATGGAAAAAAGCAACAGCGTTAATCAGCATAGTAGCAAAAATGAGGTCGGTGTTGCGGGAGGCGGTAGAGATGACGGCGGCTTGCCTTTAGTACAATGTGTTGCAAGAGCTCGCATCCCCACCACACAGGGCCCGGATATCTTTTTACATCTATACAGCAATAATCGCGACAACAAGGAGCATTTGGCGATTGTGTTTGGTGAAGATATACGGTCTCGCTCGCTGTTTCGTAGGAGGCAGTACGAGACGCAGCAGGATAGAATGATCAGGGGTGCTTATATCGGCAAATTATACCCTGGAAGGACGGTAGCAGATGAGGACGATAGACTCGGTTTGGCGCTGGAGTTTGATGATAATACTGGTGAGCTATTAGCCTCCAAGGCTACGACATGGGACGCCCACAATCGCACGTTGGTGCGGATACATTCTGAGTGTTACACTGGCGAGAACGCCTGGAGTGCTCGTTGTGATTGTGGTGAGCAATTTGACAGGGCCGGTAGACTTATTGCCTGCGACCGCGAGCCCGCAAGCAATATCGAGGGTGGCAGCGGCCATGGTGTTATCGTATATCTAAGACAGGAGGGTCGTGGCATTGGGTTAGGCGAGAAGCTCAAGGCATACAACCTACAAGATCTGGGTGCTGATACAGTGCAGGCCAATTTAATGCTGAAACATCCTGTGGATGCTAGAGACTTCTCACTGGGCAAGGCAATTTTGCTGGACTTAGGCATTGGCAACGTCAGGTTGCTGACAAACAATCCGGAAAAGATAAAACAGGTAGACCATGCGCCTTTTCTGAAGTGTGTTGAACGAGTGCCCATGGTACCCATCCACTGGACGAACTCCAGCGAAGGTATAGATTCGAAAGAGATAGAGGGTTACCTCAGGACCAAGATAGAAAGGATGGGCCACTTACTCACTGAACCTTTGAAACTTCATACGAATCCTCAGTCTACCGAGAAAACCAAAACCCAGAAGCAAAACAGAATGAACTCTGCGTTGTCATCGACATCCACGCTGGCAGTGTAATATATGTGTAGCATATTATTAGTACGTAGTGTTCTTTTTAATGAAACGATAATTCCATATTATTCTAATGCATTGGTTTGATGTTACCCCGACAGCGCGTATTGGCGCATTTAACATCTTTTACAAGAAAATCAGATTGTTTACTCATTCTAAAGTGTTAGAAATCCGTATATTTACCTTTAAAGTGGAAATTCTCCTTCTTCTGGTATACAGGCATATTCAACGTTAAACTCTTCGGTTTTTGGAGAACCTCGCATGTATAGGAAATAATGCTGTCCTTTAGTAGTGAGACCAATAACAACAGCAGCACTGATACGCATTCAGATGATTCCTTCCCGTTGTACACTGTATTCAAAGACAATTCTATACCCATGGAAGACAAAATGGCACTGCTCACGCGGTTTAAAGGCCATGTGAAAAAGGAGTTAGTCAATGAATCGTCAATCCAGGCCTATTTTTCCGCGTTACTGTTCATTTCTGGCCATTTCGCCTACCATTCGTACCCGCGGTTAATCCTATTATCGCACTCCTCGCTTTGCTACCTAATCAAACGAGTGGCCATGCAGTCTCCCGTAAAATTCAATGACACTCTAGTTGAGCAATTACTGAACCACTTGATCTTTCAATTGCCCAATGAAAAGAAGTTCTGGCTAGCATCCATCAAAGCCATTGAAGCCATCTACCTGGTGAATCCATCAAAGATCCAAACCATTCTGGCAAACTTTTTGCAAAGACCAAATGACAAACAAAACGAAGATTACTTAAACAGAATAAAGTCTACGTTACTGACTATCGATGAGCTGATCCAGATTAATGAGAAAAACAATTCAAATCATTTGCAATTACTGCGATTTTTCATGCTATCGTTCACCAATCTTTTAAACAATAACCTAAATGAACATGCAAATGACGATAACAATAATATAATAATAGAGCTTATTTTTGATATAATGTACAAGTATTTGAAAACGGACAACGAGAATTCTCAAGATTTGATAAATGGGTTCATCAATGACTTGGAAGTAGGGAAGTTCAAACAAAAATTCGTTAGTTTAGCAAGGTCACAAGATCAGCGTGTATTGCAAGAGGACAAGTCCGCATTGTTCGATGAAGAGTACGAGTTTCAATTACTGTTGACTGAAGCGAAATTGCCGCAGTTATCAAGCAACTTAAGCAGTAAAGATTCAGCCGTGAAAAAAAACTACGAGTCTTTGAGCCAACTACAACAAGATTTGGAAAACTTACTGGTCCCGTTCCAAAGTATAAAAGAAACGGAACAAAATTGGAAACTAAGGCAATCAAATATAATCGAACTAAACAACATTATATCCGGTAACGTTCCCAAAGACAACCCAGATGAATTTGTTACCGCAATGAGGGAGGTTCAATTAATTGAACTAATTTCAAGAGCCACTTCATCACTGAGAACAACGTTATCATTAACGGCATTACTTTTCCTCAAGAGACTAATTCATATTTTAAGTGACCATTTGCCTTTATCAATATTGGATCAAGTCTTCGTCATTTTTAAAAATTTATTATCTTCTACTAAAAAAATCTCTTCACAAACTGCATTTCATTGTTTAATTACATTAATCATTGATATAAATCATTTCCATAATAAACTATTCCAGTTGTCCTTCTTATTAATAAATGAGAAGACGGTGGCACCGAGATTTTGTTCTGCGATACTGCTGCGTAGTTTCCTAATTAAGTTCAACGATTCCAGCCTCCTGTTTAGTAATTCGAACATGACTTCTCCAACTTCAAAATTAGAGAATAATCTCATATACATTGAAGAATGGTTGAAAAAAGGAATTTCTGATTCACAAACTACGGTAAGAGAGGCGATGAGGATAACTTTTTGGTATTTTTTCAAATGTTATCCCACAAATGCTAAAAAATTACTGAGCTCTTCCTTCTCACCACAGTTGAAAAAGGCAACAGAATTAGCAATCCCTACTCATCTAAATATAAACTATCAAGTTTCTAGAGTCTCGTCTACCGCCTCTACCTCTGCCGCGGCGAACCGTTTATACTCTCAATCTTCAAACACTTCTTCAAGAAGAGTCAGTTTACTGGAACAGAAAAGGAATTTTCCAAGTTATGCTCAACCCACACAATCTTCCTCTACTGCACTACTCAACCCTCTTTTGGTCACGACCGGTGGAAATGTTATCACCAATAAGCTTTCGAATAAGTTGAAAACTAATTTCAGATCAACTAGTGAATATTCGAGTAAAGAGAACGAAAAAAGGGCAAGAGATCAGGATAATTTATATTCTCTTACGAATAGTAGCACGAAAGACAATAATAACTTTATTAAAAGAAAAGTTAGTGCACCCCCTTCTACTGCCACTACAAAAGTACCTGATAATTACAATAATCAAGACGACTTTTCGTTGAACCAGATTGATTTGACTGACGAATTATCGAATAGTTACTCTAATCCTCTTATAAAAAAATATATGGATAAGAACGGCGTTTCAATATCATCTTCTCCAATCTCAATACAAGGCAGTAACAAACCTGGTGAATACGAGACTCTTTATAAAAGATTTAATGATGCTTCGTTTTTGACTCAATTCAAAGATGTACTGCAACATTTAGAGAAGGAACTATTGTCGGAATCACAGCAATCACCATCGTCAATAGTGGTACCAAAAATTGAATTTGCTAAAATACTAAAAAAACTACGTCAAATTATGATAAAGTCACCACATGATTTCAAACCATTTTTAAGCATACCGAGGTTCACAAATGAAATTCCCCTAAATTATCTCCTTGAGCTCTATTCTATTATTAATTTTGATTACATGGAAATCTTGAAGAATAAAACTAATCCTGAGAAGCCTGATGAACTTATTAATTTAATTGTATCCATTGTGGAGCTATTGAATTTCTTAAATTCCGGCAATTGTTCAGCCGATTCAAAAGTATACTATATGAAATATAAAACTGTATTCTTCGATTACAATTTCAAGTTACTATTAGAAGTTTTCCGTAATTTGAATAGTAAACATGATAACACTTTAAAATTAGAAGTGAACGACCTGATGCCTAAATTATTGAAATGCCTCTTTCAAGTTTATGGCAAAGAGTTTGACTATATGTGTTATTTCAATCTGGTTTTTGAGACATATAAATTCGATAATGAACGCTTTAATAAGTTGTTAACTGATTTTGACATTGTGTCCACTAAGATGAAAATTTGCCATGAACTCGAGAAGAGGGACGCTAGTTTTAGAATAGAAAACATCATTTCGAGAGAAAGTTCTGTAAGCTTCACCTCCATTGACCATAAAAAATTTGAAAGAGGTGATGACCTCGACGAGACAGCGGATGACGAAAATGATGTGAAAAAATACATGGAAATGACAATGATTAATCCATTCAAGAGCCTAGAAACTGATAAAACATTGGAGTTGAAAAATAATGTTGATCAAAAGAGAACATCAAGCACAGATAGTGTAGTTTTTCATGATGGTAATGAAAAGGATAAGAAGCTGTCAGAAATGACTAAAATTGTGAGTGTTTACCAATTAGATTATCCAAATCCAGTAAAAGAGGAGGAAAACGATCAGGATATCGAAGATTCGCCAAAATCAGATTTAAACTTGAGTGAGATTTTCCATAACGGTAATGAAGATACTGAAAAAAAATTGAAAGACGAAAACGAACCAACTGTCAAATTTAGTACAGACCCTCCAAAAATAATAAATGAACCTAGAAAAAGTGTTGAAGACGAAAATGAAAATGAGAAACCTGATTTGGAAAGCATGTCACCAATAAAAGGAGACGAAGATGAGAATATGGATCAAAAGCAGAGAACCACTGTAAAGAGAGAGAGAGAGTTAACCCTAACTGAACAAGATATAAACTCTAAGAAACTAAAGTTGACAATTAGCAAGAAATCAGAAACAGCGAAGCTTTCAATCATGGATAATTTCTTAAAAGATTCTTTAACCGTATATGAAATAAGTCATCTTTTGATGGTTGATTCTATTGGTAACACCTCAATGGATTCCAGTGTTTATTTCAGCCATATGTTGAAGGCTATAAAGAGAATCAAAAGTGGTTCCTTCACTATGAAACATATAAATTACTTGATTGAACCCTTAATTATTTGTTTTCAAAATCAGAAAATGGTCAATTGGTTGACAAGTGAAAATGGCTTTGATGAACTTTTGGCTGTTGCTATTATGCTTTTGAAATCCACAGATGACACGCCTTCAATACCATCGAAAATATCCAGTAAATCCATTATTCTTGTCCATAGTCTTTTGGTTTGGAAGAAATTTTTGAATAAATTAGAAGGAAATACCGATGATGACGGAGTTTCATTAAGAATGTCGTTTGATGAAGTATGGGAACAAATCCTTTTAATGCTCAATAAATTTTCTGACTACGGGAATGAAATATATAAATTAGCACAGGAGTTCAGGGATAATCTAATGCTATCAAACTTCTTTAAAAAACATTCAGCAACAAGAATTCTTAGCATGCTGGTTACAGAGATCCAGCCAGATACGGCCGGTGTGAAAGAGACATTTTTAATGGAGACCTTGTGGAAAATGCTGTTGTCTCCTACCATTTGCCAACAATTTAAGAAATCCAATCTCTCAGAAATTATCCAGACAATGAGCTATTTCACTATGGGGAGTGATAATACTTCATGGAACTTTACCAGTGCCGTGGTCTTAGCACATTGTTTAAGACTCCTTCAATCTGCTCCAGACTATACTGAACAAGAAACTGAACGATTATTCGATTGCTTGCCCAAAGATGTTTTTAAAATGATTATGTTCATCGCCTCAAACGAATAATGAATAGCATTGTTGACGCGTTTGATTTTTTTTTTGACGTGACGCGTCTCATCAATACCCGTTCCTTCTTGCTTGTTTCTAAAATTGTAATAGTACGAGTTCTTTGAAGTCATATATAACATCATTTTTCCATATATATATATAATATTTGCATAAAAATTCCACCAGGACAATTGATTATTAACTTGTTCAATAGAGTTGATATATAAATATAAACAGTGAGCAACTGAAATAAGATAAAATGAGTGGGTCCATAGACGTCATCGCCCATTTTGGGCCAGAGGCAGATAAACCAGAAATTGTAACTGCATTAGAAAACTTAAAGAAGCTACATGCGCTGACGGTTGAAGATCTATACATTAAATGGGAGCAGTTTTCCAATCAAAGGCATCAAACACACACAGATTTAACATCCAGGAATATAGATGAGTTTAAGAAATTCTTGCAATTACAAATGGAAAAGCGTGCCAATCTGAATTCATCCACTTCAAAGATAAACACATCCACCAAAAAACCAGTTATAAAGAAGAATTTGAATTCGAGTCCTTTGTTTGGTCTTAATATGCCGAAAACACCAACTTTGAAAAAAAGAAAACTGCATGGTCCCTTTACACTCAGTGATTCCAAGAAAACTTATAATGCAAGTTCTGAAACAGAAGTGAATGGAAAAGAAAACAGTTCTCTTAAGTTAGAGTTTACCCCAGGCTTATTGGCAGATGGCGGAGATACAAACGATTCTCTGTCACAAGTTAAAAACACTGACGTTAAGTCTCCCAACTCGTCAACATTTCATACTCCAACGACGAACACACCGGCAGCATTGAAGCAGAATTGTGCTGCTGGCAAGATTTTAGATTCCCTCAATCCCGAGAATATTGAAATATCGTCCGGGAACTCCAATGTAGATATTGGGCTGGGCGAAGAACTACCATCCAATAAGGTTAATGTTGAACCTTTTTATGATGCTAAAAAGTATAGATTTCGGACAATGAGGCAAAACTTACAGGAAGCTTCCGATGTTCTCGATGATCAGATCGACTTATTCACCAAGATCATTCAAAATCATTACAAATTATCTCCAAATGATTTTGCTGATCCTACCATTCAATCCCAGTCTGAAATATATACTGTCGGAAGGATTGTTCCAGATTCGCCTACCTACGACAAGTTTTTAAATCCAGAATCTCTTTCCCTAGAGACTTCAAGGATGGGCGGAGTCGGAAGACGAGTAAGGCTAGACTTATCGCAGGTCAATGAGCTCTCTTTTTTCCTAGGACAAATTGTGGCGTTCAAGGGTAAAAACGCAAATGGAGATTATTTTACTGTTAACTCTACATTAGCTTTACCTTACCCAAATTCGCCAGTATCTACACCACAAGAATTACAACAGTGTCAGGCAAACTTGGAGGGCTCTTCTTTGAAGGTCATTGCCACATGTGGCCCATACTTTTCCGACGATAGTTTCTCCCTGGATCTATTGCAAGACTTTATTATCCGTATAAATAACGAAGCAAAACCCCATGTTTTGATAATGTTTGGCCCATTCATAGACATTACTCACCCTCTGATAGCCAGTGGTAAATTACCGGTTTTCTCCCAATTCAAAACACAGCCCAAAACATTGGATGAGCTTTTTTTGAAATTATTCACACCTATTCTAAAAACCATATCACCGCATATTCAAATCATACTGATACCCTCTACAAGAGATGCGATTTCCAATCATGCTGCATATCCACAAGCCCCTTTAAATAGAAAAGCTTTACAGTTACCCAAAAGAAACTTTAAATGCATGACTAATCCTTCTTCTTTCCAAATAAATGAGATATACTTTGGTTGTTCGAATGTTGATACATTCAAAGATCTAAAGGAGGTCATCAAAGGTGGTAGCACTTCATCAAGATATAGACTGGATCGTGTTTCTGAGCATATTTTACAACAACGCAGATATTATCCCATTTTCCCAGGAAGCATTCGTACTAGAATAAAATCGAAAAACGAATCCTCGAACAAGAAAGCCAGTAATACGAAGAACAATGAGGGGAAAACTTATGAGCATATATCAGGTGCAGATTTGGACGTAAGCTATTTGGGACTGACAGAATTTGTCGGTGGGTTATGTCCTGATATAATGCTTATACCTAGTGAACTACAGTACTTTGCAAGAGTTGTTCAAAATGTAATTGTTATTAACCCTGGAAGATTTATTAGGGCAACAGGCAACAGAGGATCTTATGCACAAATTACCGTGACCTGTCCAGATCTCGAAGACGGGAATTTGACGCTTGTAGAAGGTGAAGAGCCCGTCTATCTTCATAACGTCTGGAAACGCGCCAGAGTTGACCTGATCACTACTTAATATGTTCACTAAAATATAAGTAATAGATACCACAAAGCCGACACTAACATGTCGTTATGTATCTAGAATATAAACTTTAAGAGTTATTGTAACCTGCTTTTGAGTTTAACATCACATGCTGGTGTTGTCCGGGTAAAGTATGTGTCACGATTGGAAATGAAAAAAAAAATGTTCATAACTAGAGCCTACTCTTAAATGCATAAAAAAAAAGACCAAGTTGATAGGCATCATTGTTCTTTTTATAAAACTAAGTCTGTCAACGACCACACTGCAAAATGTCTACATCGATTACCTATGATGAAGATAGGAAGACCAAACTAGTTGCTCAATACGAATATATAAGGGAAGTGGTGGATACAGAGGCAGGAGAAATTCATGGTGATAAAGATGCTTCTAAAGTTTTAATACTAGTTGTTTCAAAACTAAAACCAGTTAGCGATATAAAGATTCTTTATGATCATGGTGTGAGAGACTTTGGAGAAAATTACGTTCAAGAGTTGATTGAGAAAGCAAAATTATTACCAGAAGATATCAAATGGCACTTTATTGGCGGTCTGCAAACAAATAAATGTAAAGATTTAGCTAAAGTACCAAATTTGTACTCTGTTGAAACGGTTGACTCCTTAAAAAAAGCCAAGAAATTAAACGAATCCAGAGGTAAATTTGAGCCTGAGTGTAACCCAATATTATGTAATGTTCAGATTAATACGTCACATGAAGATCAGAAATCAGGGCTATATGACGAAGCTGAAATATTTGAAGTCATCGACTTTTTTTTGTCAGACGAATGCAAGTATGTTAAGTTGAACGGGTTAATGACTATTGGGTCATGGAATATCTCCCACGAAGATAATGAAGAAAACAGAAACTTCGCTACGTTAGTCGAGTGGAAGCAAAAGATTGACGCTAAGTTTGGGACATCTTTGAAGTTGTCTATGGGGATGAGTGCCGATTTCAAGCAAGCCGTCAGACAAGGAACATCGGAAGTCAGAATCGGTACTGATATTCTTGGCATTAGGCCTTCAAAAAACGAAGCTAGAATCATTTAGCTTTTAAGTAACATTTTATACAAGATCTTCCACTTTTCAGCATTCCAACATAAAAAGAAAATAGATAGAATCTCCAAAATATATAAACGTGTTTATATGTACAATGCAGATTATTCTCAATTAAGTGACTTCGAAAGAATTTTATTTTGAAAGTACATTTCTTATGCAGTCAACAATATATCTAGCGAGGGGGCCGGCTGTCGTCGTTTTACAGGTGACATTAGCGAGCCCGTTCTCTTGATACTGTATCTTCATTAAACAACCGAAGTTTCCCTCACTTTTTGTATGAATGATACCTGAAACAAACAATGTACTGTGAACACTGGTCTGCTCGACTATATCGAACCCCAATCTTTTAACTATTTGCGTGAGTAGTAGAAGGCCATCTTCTAGACCGATGGTCTCAGCCTTTCTAGAATCCTTATTGAACTTTATACCAGACTTTTGATATTCCCCATCTTTTCCCAAGGCATCGCTTAAAGTTTTCCAACGACTGATGAATTGTGCCAAATTCAAATGCATGCTTGGATTAACCTCGCTGTTAACCAATGTTGTAGTCATACCTATAGCTGTTTTTAAATTGATGGTATTTGTACTACCACCACACTTGAAATGAATCGCCAAAATGGGACTATCTTCGACGTCGAATGGTTTTCTTATGGAAACTTCATAACTTTGTTCCACCCTTTTATGGGGCTTAATCTTAGCAGTAGGAGGCAAATTGATATTCATAATCACATATTCAGGATTACCTTGTGTCTTCGAAGCAATAACTTGTGTAGACAATCCCGTAATTTCCCACTCAGTCAAGTTAATGAAAGCAAGAAATATATGAAACACAAATGGCTGTTGTGGATCAGGGGTGGTTATCCGATAAAACACCTTCATTAGAGAAGATGTAAAAAGCACACCTTGTTTATGTGAAATCATTCTTGTAAACCCTTCCCTCCAGTTCGGAGCCAGGATTTGTCTTGAGTAATAAGAGTCCTTACCTGATAAGTCTTCGGATGAGCTGATTTTGGAGTTTATCTCATCAATGGTATTTCTACGAGACGGTGGTGGCATTGGAACCATGATCGATCTAGAGGAGTTAGCTCTTTTCGGTAGTAATTCAGGTGTAGAGGAAGATGCTGCAGAAGAAGTATTTATTAAAGTAGCGCTTCCTGCTGATGTGGGTAGTGACCCTAATCTCTTTAACAATGGATTAGATTTGTTGTTAAATGGTGGCATCGGTTCAAACAAGACTTCTAAAATGTCAATATTTCCGTTTACTTTAGCGAGCTGTATAATATTAAGATATTCAAAAGACCTTGTTTGCAGTTCAATGTCAAGAGAATTTAACTCTAATTGGAAAAATTTAATGACATTAGACCCAATTTCCGGTGAGGTTTTGTACAATTTGATCATTGTGGTTAATATCATCGCCTTAGCTAAATTTGGTACGCTAAAATATTTCTCTGCAAACAAACCAAATAAAGTTGCGCCTGAGAACCTGCTTGTTATGAGGCTCGAGTACTCCCCTATCAAAAATGCTGCAGCTTTAACAATGGCTTCAGACGTTTGCTTTTTACATAAATAGTCCACCAATCGCTCACATGTCAATCTGCGTAAAGACGGGTTATTAACTACGATTTGACATAATCGCTGCCATATTTCATCATCGTTAATAGTAGTACTTGAAGTCAATGATAATAATTGTAAAGATATAATAACAAACCAATCGATATCAGTAGCGTATTTCTCAGTTAAAATAGCAATCTTAACACCAATGTCAGATTTTATCTGCGGTTCAGCAAGGTTCTTCGGTGATAAAATATACTGCAGTAACCCATCGACAATGATCTTGACATTTTCAACATCGGTAAAAGTATATAGTAGGTCAACAACTTTTCTTACGATAGATGAATCTCTTTCCGTGTTCAAAAGGTGAAAAATCATATCCAGATTTTTATAGCGAACGGCATCAATTGCAGGCTTACCGCTTGACGAACATAATTTAACTAATGAATCTAGCGTTAGATAACGAATATTAATTTCCTTCGATGTCAGCAGAGAACATAAGGCCGACACTGAATTGCCAATGGCTTCATCTGACGGGTCTAGTTTAGGTGCAAAATTTATTAATGAAAACAACACTGTGTTTTGAACAATACGCTCCATTGGATCCTGAGCTTGTCTAGTCCCTAATTCAATGGCAACAGAGACACATTTTCGAAGCTTGTTGAGTAATTGATCATCTATATTATCGGTATGTAATAACAAGCCAAGATCTCTCTCAGTTGGAGAGGCAATCAATATGCTCAGTAAAGAGACCAGCTTGGTTATTAACCATGGGTTAGGCATATTGGCGAACGTATATTCTAAAGGAAACTGATTGTCCCCAGACATGGAAGTACCGACAACAACACAATTATACAAAATCTCCGTCAGCTGAGGCAATAGCCTTGTACAGTAACTAGGATCAATGTGCTTAGCGATGAATTCTATTAGTGGGATCGTAGCCAAAGTTAATCTATAGTTTTCTGTGTCATCCAACAAACTCAATATTCTTTGTATCCACAACTGCTTACGTTGTAAGTCTTCGATTAATATGGCATGATTACTCTTTAGTAGTGCTAAAAATGCCAGTGCGGATTTTTTTTTGAGGTAAATAGAGGAAGTTGGAGATCTTAGTATTTTGAACACACCTGTTGTGATGTCATCATTGTATGCTAGGCGGTTCGTAAGTTTCCCTACCACACCAACAAAGTTCAGCGCTAACATAACAAAGTTATCATCGGAAGAAGAAAGATCTTTCATCAATTGGTAATTGACTTCATCGTTAATTTTCGCGACCACCTCATTATGTTCATAAAACAATTCAAGGGTCATATAACCAATGAATTTTTCAGAGTAAGAATTTGATTTCAACAGTTCTACCGTCTGCTCTAACCCGAATAAAACGTCATTCAGTTTTGTCGTATTAGAAGTAATATAAATATATGCTAACTTGGCCACATACTTCTTCCTTTGATAGCCACCTAATCTGTCGTGATTACCTTGTTTTTTCTTCGCAGCATCGAAGTGCTGTTTGATTTTGACGATTTCAAATTGTATCCTTTTTTCCTGCTCTTGTGCCTGTTGTGCAGAACGAAGATCGGCGATGAACAACTGTAGACCCTTGATGGTACTATTGTTATTTGAAACACTTGAATTTATAAGAGTTTTTTTGCGATCCATAGCTTATGAAAGATAATGTTACTATAACAGAGATTGCAAAACTGGAAGGTTGGCTAGTTGGAAAATTTTAAACCTGGCTTTCCTAGCTCTTCTTGAATGTTTAAGCATTTTTCGCTGTTTATACTCTTATTAGATCAAACAAGTATTTTTCACGTCGTCTTCACATGTTTCTTCTGCGCTCACCGGAGAAAAACTCCTATTCTTCCGTGAAGAGCATAATAAGCATATTCAGTGGTTTCAGAATTAACCAGCTTTTGGCAATGACTAGGTTACTTGACTGTGAATATCAATATTATTCTAATAGTTATATACATGTATACATGGTATGCTCAACTCGCTTAACGGCCTCTAAAGAGTTTATATTGTGCTTCCTGAGATTTCAGAACATTCAAGTATTCCTTTGATGGTTTCTTTATTCTCTCATCATAAAAGTTCTTCACAGAATCATCCTTGGGATCCTTAAAACTATGCAATCCGACTCTAACCAGAGAATCCAAAGATACGAATTCATACACCCCAGGTAATTTGGTTCCCGCTTTTCTAAAGGCCTCACGTGCCACTTTTTCGTGCAAATCATCACCATTTATTTCAAAAAGAATCTTTCCTGTGGGCACTCTCACCATCCAGTGATCAAACCCACCTTTACCTTTACCCATTCTTGTTTCGTTACCCTTGATACATACGGCAACGTTTGTACACAAACGCCTCCATAAATGGCCGTTGATTAAAGGTCTGACGTATCTCATAATAGCGTTATCTGCTTCTTTCAGTTGTTGCGCAGATATCCTGATGCCCTCACTTTTTAGTCGTAGCCCATATTTACCAAACTGCAAAGTGGATCCTTTCATTGAACCGCCTGTACGAACGGGCACTCTACCTTTTTGTTTTTTCTGTAGAATCTTGAATCGTGGTGCATATTCATGCTTGAATCTTTTGGCGATAGGGTTAACATTCTTTGAAAAGGTGTTTGGCGAACCCTTGAGAGTTAATCCTCCCATCTTTACGGATAAATTTATTCTTATTAATTGGGGGAACATATTACAAAATTTTATTCTTCTCTAAAAAATTCTCACTTACAAGGCAGTTGAATCTTTTGTCGACTGCTTTTCTATTCTGCCACAGAGGCTTTTCAAAAGTTAATGACTTCTTTAAAAAGTCTTATTACTCAAGTACAATCAGATATTGTTGGTTCTGATACTATATTATCGTATAATGTGATTTAGTAAAACTCTTGACCTAGGGTTTATTAATTTTTGACCCTATATATCCAAAGGTATATCTGTCGTTTAAGGTGATAATAATTTTTTTTTTTTTTTTTTTTTTTTCAAAATTTTTCATAGCTCATCTCATCGAGAGGAAGAGCATAGAATTGAGATTCAGTTGAACATCAATTGTTTTATGATATTTCGCCTTTTATCTGCCAACTCAAGATCCAAAAGGTCTCAACCAGGTTTTCAACGAAATTGATCGATAGAATAAAGAAAGCATATAGATAAAAAATGAAGTACGTTGTTGTTTCAGGTGGTGTCATTTCAGGTATTGGTAAAGGTGTCCTTGCATCTTCAACCGGTATGTTAATGAAAACTCTCGGTTTAAAAGTCACTTCCATTAAAATCGACCCTTATATGAACATCGATGCAGGTACTATGTCACCTTTAGAACATGGTGAATGTTTCGTGCTTGATGATGGTGGTGAAACAGATCTAGATTTGGGTAATTATGAAAGATACCTTGGCGTTACGTTGACTAAAGATCATAACATTACCACTGGTAAAATATACTCTCATGTTATCGCTAAGGAGAGAAAAGGTGATTATTTGGGTAAAACCGTACAAATCGTCCCTCATTTAACCAATGCCATCCAAGATTGGATTGAGCGTGTTGCCAAGATTCCCGTAGACGACACTGGAATGGAACCTGATGTTTGTATTATTGAATTGGGTGGTACTGTTGGTGATATCGAAAGTGCTCCTTTTGTGGAAGCATTAAGACAATTTCAATTCAAAGTCGGCAAGGAAAACTTCGCATTGATTCACGTGTCTCTAGTGCCTGTCATTCATGGCGAACAAAAGACTAAGCCAACTCAAGCTGCTATCAAAGGTTTGAGGTCTCTTGGTCTGGTTCCAGATATGATCGCATGTAGATGTAGTGAAACTCTGGACAAGCCAACAATCGATAAGATTGCCATGTTTTGTCACGTGGGACCTGAACAAGTGGTCAATGTTCATGACGTTAACTCTACTTATCATGTCCCATTGTTGCTACTTGAACAAAAAATGATTGACTATTTACACGCCAGATTAAAGTTAGACGAAATATCACTAACTGAAGAAGAAAGAGAAAGAGGTTTGGAACTATTGTCTAAATGGAAAGCTACAACAGGTAACTTTGATGAATCCCTGGAAACTGTTAAAATTGCTTTGGTTGGGAAATACACTAACCTAAAAGATTCCTATTTGTCGGTTATAAAATCTTTGGAACATTCATCCATGAAGTGTCGTCGTAAATTAGAGATTAAATGGGTGGAAGCTACCGATTTGGAACCTGAAACCCAAGAAAGCAACAAAACTAAATTCCATGAAGCCTGGAACATGGTTAGTACTGCGGACGGTATTTTGATTCCCGGTGGTTTTGGGATTAGAGGTACCGAAGGTATGATTTTAGCCGCCAGATGGGCTCGTGAAAACCACATCCCATTCTTAGGTGTTTGCTTAGGTTTGCAAATTGCTACTATTGAATTTACGCGCAGTGTTCTTGGAAAAAAAGACAGTCATTCAGCAGAATTTTACCCAGAGATTGATGAAAAAAATCACGTCGTAGTCTTCATGCCTGAAATTGACAAGGAAACCATGGGTGGTTCAATGAGACTAGGTTTAAGACCAACATATTTCCAAAACGACACTGAATGGAGTCAAATCAAAAAATTATACGGTGATGCCTCCGAAGTCCGCGAAAGACATCGTCACCGTTACGAAATTAACCCAAATCTTGTTGACGAATTGGAAGAAAATGGGTTGATATTTGTAGGTAAAGATGACACTGGGAAGCGTTGTGAAATTTTGGAACTCAAGAATCATCCATACTACATTGCAACTCAATATCACCCAGAATACACATCAAAGGTCTTGGATCCATCCAAACCCTTTTTGGGTTTGGTTGCTGCTTCTGCTGGTATCCTTCAAGATGTCATCGATGGTAAATACAATCTCGAAGCCAGTGAAAATAAATTTAACTTTTAAATCAAAATTTCAGAATTAAAAGTCTATTGCATGAACAAGGATGAATTTTAGTTTCTTTTATGTATACTATATTTTGGAGAAAAATATCTACAGTGCCTTTCTACATTTTTTGCCCTACTAAATTTTCTTTCCACACCAAAATATCTTTCAATTTAATATACGTACCTTATTTAACCATATAGATGTGGATTCCGTATAGAATCCAGTTGTCCCACGGTTGCATGGGCTAGAAAAGAAATTATTATTTATTCCACCCATTCTTTCTTTCGAGAAAAAAATAGGTTGGTAATATAAAAAGAATGAACTACATATGCATATTATACGGATTTAAATATTCCATTTGTATAGTTTGTTTCAAAGGGACTTCTGATGTGAGTTTATAAGGACATTGAATGCACTTTCATTTACTGTCTTTCTTTCTACTCTTCGGGTTAAAGTCAATTGTGGGTGATGACATGAACATTAAATAGAATGTACTTGAGCAAATTAGACCAGCAAACACCCACATCGCAATAGTACTAGGTTTTCTTGTTATTCTATGGAAGAATTCGATCACCGGATTATCGTTAAAGAAACCCATTTTAAAATTTCTAACGACTAAACTAGGAAGATTACTGATTGAACAAATATACTGACCACCAAATACAACTTTATAATACAGAGCGCTTACCGACTAGTATTAATATGTATATATGTGTACATTCTACGTTACGATATCCTCTTCCTTTATTTGGAACTTTTTTTCTACCCTTATTTTTTTACTTTCTTCATCGCTCTCAAAACTGAATGCTCATACAGCAAATAAGTCTCATTGATTTTTTAATTGGGCATGGGACAAGAACAATTCGCCTTTATATGATGTATATAATTCATGTATTGACTTCAGAATGTAAACTAGATGGTTTAAATCCTCGTTTTTTCCTTTAAGGATCCGAGATGGCTTATTGGCGGTACCCGGACTGAGAACGACGTCCTAATTAAATACTGAACACGTTAAAACAAGTTCACAGTTCGAGGCAGATCCATTTGCTGGATTGCTTCTTCAAGAGTAAGGTAAACACGTAACTCAGGCTATATTTAATTGGCAATGAATCCGTTCAGAGTTTTAGGTATGTCATTATAAGCAGTATTATAAGGCTTCTTCTCCTGAATCAAATTCGATCTTACTAACAGAGAAAAGGGCTTTTCTTCCGACCATTAAGACAGGTGACTTATCACATCTAACCAGTGTATTGATTCTGATCCGTAACATCAAGACTACTAAGTACATTGAAGGTATATCTTTCAAAACCCAAACGTTATATGCTTTGGTTTTCATAACACGGTACTTGGATCTTTTGACTTTTCACTGGATATCCTTATACAATGCTTCAATGAAAATATTCTTCATCGTTTCTACTGCTTACATCGTAGTCCTGTTACAAGCGTCTAAAAGAACCAACACCATTGCGTATAACGAAATGCTTATGGGCGATACATTCAAGATTCAGCATTTGCTTATTTGGAGTGCTGTCATGAGTCTTTTCTTCCATCACAGGTTCTCATTTCTTGAATTAGCATGGAGTTTTTCTGTATGGTTAGAGAGTGTGTCCATCCTGCCTCAATTGTACATGTTATCTAAAGGTGGAAAGACTAGAAGTCTAACTGTTCATTACATTTTTGCCATGGGGTTATACAGGGCATTGTATATTCCTAACTGGATTTGGAGAAACCGTATCGAAGATAAAAAACTGGACAAAATTGCTTTTTTCGCAGGACTATTGCAAGCATTATTGTACTCGGATTTCTTTTACATTTATTATAGTAAAGTGATCAGAGGGAAAGACTTCAAACTACCAAAGTATAAGAAAAACTCATCTTAAATAGTGTTGGCAGAATTATATACAAATTTCAGTATATATCAATGCTAAACGAAAGAAAAAAAAATACATAAAATGATGTTCATATTTGATCTATTTTTTATACTATGATATGTGTACATTAATCTCTTTTCAGCTCATAAAATTCTTTCCTTACGCCATCTTTGGTGACGATAAGAATTTCCAGTCCATCACCCACTTGAATATGTCTTTCTGTAGCAGAAGTAAACGAATCTCTCACTAGTTTGATAACTTCCTCCACGGACAAATATTTCAAGGGTTTTTTGACCTTACCGTTTGTGCCTGGCTCATATTGGTTTTTGAAATTGACTTGATTGTCCAAGAACGGCATGATTAGTGATGCCGCTGCTCCACCTGCTCTGCACTGTTCTCTTTCATAGGAGCCAACTGGGTCGAACGAATACACAGCACCTTTGCCGTTTTCATCAAGGCCCGCAATTATGGTATGAACGTAGTAAGGGAAGAACCGTTTCCCATACAGAAGATGCTGGATGTTCCTGGCTGCTGAGTTTATTGATAACTTCTTGTCATTATGATCGAAATGGTACCATTTTACACTATTTTTGAATCTTTTAACTAAGGCATCACCGTCGGCAGCAAACCCGTTCGCTGACATAACTATGTTATCACCACAGTCAAAAACTTTGGGCTCGTAACGAGAATTAATTGAGTAATCAGTGATATTTCTCGTATCGCCCGCCAATACTGCGAAATCTTCACCCGCAATACCTAATATCGTACCACCATTATCTCCGTAAGGGTTGAATTGATGTTCAATGGGTGTATTAGATGCCTCCGAAGAGTATTCTGACGCGATAGTGGTCATGATTCCTTTAATTTTTTGGTTTAGTGGTCCTGTTTACACTACTACGATTCGATATGCCTTTGTATATATACCAACTGGGTTTTGCCACCCTTTGAGTTTTCTCAATCCTTCAAGTTCTATTGTAAATGAAGGACAACATCGCTCTATACGAATATACAAACTCTACAAAGAAAGTAAGAAAGAAATAGAAGTGCGAGAGAAACAAACGTTGTCTATGTCGTATTCGTTGGGATTTTCTACGAACTGCAGGAGTTGCACTGCTTTTGCATCAACTAAAAAAGCACCTGAACACATCTCAGTGACCACCATTATGTAAAACTTTCTTTTTTCTCACTTGTTAGGGCCACATATCTCTGCACGCAAACTTCGAAATAAAGATTCAACTGTGACTCTCACCACATTTATCTTTAGAGACTCGATGCCCAGGTTCTTCCCACTAAGATGTTTTACAGATCTCATGTCCTAATTAGTTTGTCCTTACAACTAAAAAACAAACGGCGCTGCTTCTCTGAAGGCAACTTATGATAAAAAGAAATGTGATTGTGCCAGCGGCAGAGTCCTATGTGCCGCCCATTCCTTTTTTTCTTTTTTATTACTTTCGCTTTTCATTTCATCCTGCGGAGTTATCTGTGGCTTACGCTGTCGGGATTGGGCGATTTTCATTTTGTCGTGCCACGCCTTGCAATCAAAGGATACCGCCATTAAACTTGGCGGTTTTCGCTACTTTAACTATTGTGTCAGCTAGGAACATGCTCAGAAATGTCCCATTCTTGAAAAATTTTGATCAATTCTCCTACGGAAAAGTTTTTTTTTATCTTCTCTCTCGCCCATTTAATAGATACTATAATATTCTTTATATAACAATGGCATGGTTTGAGCCCTTGCATGAAGTTTAAGAGCATATCATTAGGCTGCTTTACTTCAATCTGTAACAAATTACGGGAAAAAAAAGGTTAGCGGATACTCTGGTATACGTATTTCCTAATACAAATGATGTCTTTATCTGATTCTGAATTCGGTGCCTCTTCGAGGACAATGAAGAATGTTACATTACTCACAGAGGGAAACAAGCGAACCACAAAAGAATTCGAATTGGAGGATACGGTAAAAACTTTGTCTAAAACTGATGCTAACATCATAGAAAAAAAGGAGACCGATTCAGAGAATAATTTAACCAATGGCCAGAATGGTGAAAAGGATTCCTGGTTTCAAAAGACCATAAAGTTTTTAGAAGTCAAGCATGACTCTACCGATTCGGTTGATGATAAGTCCGAAAATCCCATAAGGACGCTAAAGGAATTACGGGAGTCACTACGTTCCACTTACTTGTACAACACAGATCTACGGCCTGTGGAAGCTAAAAGAAGAACGTGGACATGGAAGCAGTACATTTTCTTTTGGATTTCCGGGTCCTTTAATGTTAACACATGGCAAATCTCAGCTACCGGTCTACAGTTAGGGCTCAATTGGTGGCAGACTTGGATCTGTATATGGGTTGGATACACTTTTGTTGCTTTTTTCTTGATATTGGGCTCCAAAGTCGGAAACAATTACCATATTTCTTTCCCTATCTCGTCAAGAGTATCCTTTGGTATCTACTTCTCCATCTGGATTGTCATCAACCGTGTAGTCATGGCATGTGTTTGGAATTCGACATTGGCGTATATCGGTAGTCAGTGTGTCCAGTTGATGCTAAAGTCCATCTTCGGCGCCGATTTAAACATCAGAATTAAAGACACCATAAAGAACCCTAATCTGACGAATTTCGAGTTTATGTGTTTCATGGTGTTCTGGGTTGCGTGCTTACCATTTCTATGGTTCCCACCTGATAAGCTGCGTCATATCTTCGCACTTAAATCTGCCATCACACCATTTGCAGCATTCGGATTTCTAATCTGGACTCTTTGCAAAGCCAAAGGCCATTTGGCATTGGGTTCATTGAACGATAATGGTGGGACAATCAGTAGGACCGTCTTGGCATGGTCTGTGATTAGGGCCATTATGAGCGCCCTAGATAATTTTTCCACCTTAATCCTAAACGCTCCTGATTTCACCAGATTCGGTAAAACCTACAAGTCATCCGTTTATTCGCAACTATTCGCTCTACCTATCTGCTATGCAATTATTTCCTTAATAGGTATATTGTCCGTCTCTGCAGCTTATACTTTATACGGCATTAACTATTGGAGTCCCCTAGACATATTAAACAGATATCTGGACAATTACACTTCGGGGAACAGAGCAGGTGTGTTCCTAATCTCGTTTATTTTTGCATTTGACCAGTTAGGTGCTAACCTGTCCGGTAACTCTATTCCTGCAGGTACTGATATGACTGCATTGCTGCCCAAATTCATTAACATTAGACGTGGTTCTTATATTTGTGCTCTAATATCGTTAGCGATTTGTCCCTGGGATTTATTGTCATCATCATCGAAGTTCACCACGGCATTATCAGCATACGCGGTTTTCCTGAGTGCTATTGCGGGTGTTATTTCAGCGGATTACTTCATTGTTAGGAAAGGTTACGTTAATATTTTCCATTGTTACACTAATAAACCAGGATCTTACTACATGTACAATAAATATGGTACAAATTGGAGAGCAGTGGTAGCGTATATATTAGGAATTGCCCCCAATTTTGCAGGATTCTTGGGTTCAGTGGGGCTTTCCGTGCCAATTGGTGCTATGAAGATATACTATTTGAACTATTTTGTGGGTTACCTTATTGCAGCATTGAGTTACTGCATTCTAGTGTATTACTACCCGATTAACGGCGTTCCAGAAGATGTTAAAATAACCGACTGCAAGTGGCTTGAAGAATGGATCGAAGTCGAGGAATTTGGGACGGAAAGAGAAGCGTTTGAAGAATATGGTGGTGTTTCCACTGGCTATGAAAAGGTACGGTATGTCTAAATAGAAGTAATAGCAATGTGAGCAACCACTATTGTCAAAATATCACGACCAGAAAAATAAAAACAAAAACAAAAACTAAATCTACTTATAGTCTGCACAAGTCTGATCCTATCTGCATGTACATAAGGATATTGTTTAGCGCCTTCTCAAATTGAAACTGTAATATATCAAAAATTAACTTTAAGCATACTCTACTAGTCAAGAGAAAGTCTTGTTTGCCGTTTATTTCATGCCTTAAACCTGATTTCAAGCAACTTTGGATCACCTGGTTTACAGTTCTTTCTCCCAAGTACTGTGCACTCTCTTGGCGACAGAATTACTCTGTCAGAAAAAAAAAAAACAATCCCAACTTAAGAGGACGTTATTCAATATTATCACTTCTGATCTTGTAACAATGATGTTTGGACAACAATACCCAATTAGAAAGAGTGGGCCGTATTTACTCTTCTTTTCAATTAATGGGCCCAACGGCTATACCCGTTGACGTCAGTAGGAATGCCGCAATCTAGTAACATTGGGGGGCGTCGACCTTGTTGTTGACGGTTTTCTTAGGGCCCTTTTCAGTGAAATTCACCAAGACGTTCACGCGCATACGGGTCGGGCCTTCGTATGGTACATCTCAGTTGCAGACTTCCCAGGACAAAAAAGGGTTTGCTAGTATAAATAATGTCTTACAATTCGAACCTGGCGAAAGCAGCAAAGCAACATCGATGACTTGGTTTTAATTGCAAGGCGTGATTTATCATGGAGGCCGAACACACTATAGGTCTATCTTATTGCACCAAAAACAATAAGCTCGTGCAAGTTGTGTTCAGCAAAATCAAAATCGCTTGCACACCACGCTGAAGGCAGATCTTGACTGTAAAAGAAAGGTGCTTTATCACAAAAGTCGTCTTGGATCATAAAAAAAAATAAAAAAGCTCTTGAGTTGCAATGATAATAGAAAAAAAAATATTCCATTTACCCATATTTATAAGCGAGGACAAAATTGGACTAAAGGACCCTCCTTTTTCTTAAAACATACTATTAAGTAAGAATATATATATATATATTTTGCAATTGGTATTTAGACGAGTGCTCGGGCACTCTATAATAATAATGATACAACAAAAAGAAAAACTACGATGCAGGTATGAGAGTGATGATGCGGAAATGAGTTGTGGTCTTCTCTTCTTTATTTTGGTTCATGCTGTGATTGGACAAGAGTGGAATCTTGTTAATGATAAGGAGTCATCCTCGGCATCACTAGCACTATCCTTTTCACTAGTATTACTTCCACCTTCTTGCCCATTTACGCCACGTGAGAGTACACGGAAGATTGGCATTGACCTATGCAAGTCTGTAGAATCATGCGTTTTGCCGTCATGTTCCTGGCCTTCTCGCGTCGTCGAAACAGTAGCTGGAAGAGCATTGTGACGCGGTGTGCTCTCCGAAGATTCACTTACTTGCTCAGAATGTGAGTTTGTGTGGGTCAAATATTGGTAGTTAGGGGCGGTGTGAAAACTAAAGTACATATCGACGTTCTTGTTGTAGTCATCGCAAGGATAATCGTACTCAAAGTCATAATCTTCGTAATCCTCGTCATCTTCACTATCAGTTGAAGATAAAGTATCCGCATCTGGCTCTTCGTCACTGGAGTAATAATCACAGTAATCATCGCACACTGTCTTTCTGTCATTCTCTTCGTTACAGCTGGTACCTTTGCTAACTTTGGACAATTCAATATGTTCTATGGACAAATTCTCATGACCTTTACCGAAGGGGTCTCCAGCGAGCGAATTGACGGCAGCATTATGAGCTTCCACGTTTTCTGTTATCTTATCTAGCAGGTTTGCATGGCCAACTAAAATTCTCAGGTTGTAGTCTTTATTTCTAGTAGTGACGCCAACGCATTTTGCCAATTTAGAGCGGGCCTTGCTGGCCAAAAGGTATTGATCTTCAATCGATGGGTTTGTAGAATTCATTACAATCGCAATGATGAGTGTTTTCTATGTGTGTGAAACAATAAATAAACGTATAGAAAGTTGTTTGTCTAGCTTAGTAGTGCAAAACTTTTTATTGAATAATAGCTGCTTTTTTATTTTTCCTTTGGTCATACAGGACTGCAAACAAGGGGAAAATAAACAGGGACGTAATACTAAAAAAAAATAACACTGAATACCTTTGATACAACGTACATACATACACACACACACACACATATATATATATATATATTTATATATATGTGTTTATGAATACAAAGCCTTTTACCAAAGAATATATCGCCGCGGAGCGCAACTAGTTACTTCCGAAAACAAATTACCAATCATGCATGGGCAACCGGATACATTGTATTTTGCTTTGCCTTTTCTTTAGAATCACAGTTTTCTCGAAGCTCTTGACCCGGTAAAATACATGCGAAATACCTCTTCCAATGCCGAAACAAGGGAAAACCCTTAATGCTTTCGTGCGGGCCGATCTCCCAGTCCGCGTTTCGGGTCTTGTCCGTCGCCCCATGATCCAATAGAATACAATTACAAATCCGGGGTAAAACCGATTATCGGCCCGCCGTGCATTTCCACAGGTTACATCACAAGGCATCAGTGCGGTAGGAACGGAAAAACGTAAATGAGTCAAGCCGATGATTTTCCGGTCTGGCGATATTTGAAGTATTCCCTCTTCGGTTTTCGCTTGGCATCAATTTAATTATATTTGTTTTTTCAACCCATACCCACTAAAAAAAAATGGAATTTGAAAAAGCGCATATGCTTCCATACGATAAGTGTAACCCGACAGTAGAGGGTAACACTACAAACACGGCCACGAGTATAACCCGCCTGACGATTTTTCTGCACCAATGAAATTTCAATAAATTAAAAGCGTTTTTCTTCTCCAGAACTTCAAGGGCCCGCTGTCAGCTGCACCAAATAAAAATCAAACTAGAAAACTAAAGGCCTACCGCGCTCCCTAACCGATATTCCCCTACTCTCGCTCCAATCTTATTCGAGGAAAGCAAACATATAATAAAGCGCTAGCTAGCTTCTTAGAAAGAAAATTACCTCATCCCTATTCTTATAAGTTACTCAAAATTGTATCATATTACTACTCCTGATAGTTAAGACAATTGTGAAGTAATAAAACGAGAACATCAGCATCATTATATCTTTGAGAAAGAAAATAATTATATAAAAAAAATGCTAAGAACAGTAACTTCAAAAACTGTATCTAACCAGTTCAAGAGGTCTTTGGCCACAGCTGCAACAGCTCCAAAGGCCGAAGTGACTCAATTATCTAACGGTATAATCGTAGCCACTGAGCATAACCCTTCAGCCAACTCTGCTTCTATAGGTGTAGTCTTCGGGTCTGGTGCTGCTAACGAAAATCCTTACAACAATGGGGTTTCAAATTTATGGAAGAACATCTTTCTGTCCAAAGAGAACTCGGCAGTAGCTGCCAAGGAAGGTTTGGCATTGTCCTCCACTGTTTCCAGAGACTTCCAATCCTATGTTGTGTCTTCTTTGCCAGGTTCTACTGCTAAATCATTGGAATTTCTAAATCAGTCTTTCATTCAACAAAAGGGTGGTTTGCTATCTTCTTCTAATTTTGATGCGACCAAAAAATCTGTCTTAAAGCAAGTCCAAGATTTCGAAGAAAAGGATCATCCTAAAAGAGTATTGGAACATTTGCACTCTACTGCTTTCCAAAACACTCCATTGTCTTTACCAATCAGGGGTACTCTGGAATCACTAGAGAATTTGGTTGTTGCTGATCTGGAATCGTTCGCTCACAACCATTTTTTGAATTCAAACGCTGTGATTGTTGGTACTGGTAATATCAAGCACGAGGATTTAGTTAATTCCATCGAATCCAAAAATTTAAGTTTGCAAACCGGTACCAAGCCCGTGCTTAAGAAAAAGGCAGCCTTTTTGGGTTCAGAAGTTAGATTAAGAGACGACACTTTACCAAAAGCATGGATTTCTTTAGCTGTAGAAGGTGAACCCGTCAATTCTCCACACTACTTCGTTGCTAAATTAGCCGCTAAAATTTTCGGCTCTTATAACGCTTTTGAACCCGCTTCTAGATTACAGGGTATCAAATTATTAGATAACATACAGGAATATCAATTATGTGACTCTTTCGATCATTTCTCACTCTCTTACAAGGATTCCGGTTTGTGGGGGTTTTCTACCGCCACTAGAAATGTTACTATGATTGATGACCTCATCCACTTCACTTTGAAACAATGGAATAGATTGACTATTTCTGTCACTGATACCGAAGTTGAACGTGCCAAATCCCTCTTGAAATTACAATTTGGACAGTTATATGAATCCGGCAACCCTGTCAATGATGCTAACTTGTTAGGAGCAGAAGTGCTAGTCAAGGGCTCCAAATTATCTCTGAATGAGGCTTTTAAGAAAATTGATGCCGTCACCGTTAGAGATGTTAAATCTTGGGCTGGTAAGAGGTTATGGGACCAAGATATTGCTATTGCTGGTACCGGCCAGATTGAAGGGTTATTAGACTACATGAGAATCAGAAGTGACATGTCCATGATGAGATGGTAAGATGCGTGATAACATTATTTTTCGTGAACATAAGAATAGAAACTAGCAAACAGCCAGGTATTCATATGTACGCGTGCACACCCACACCATAAATGAAATTTTACATGTATTTTATATTCTAGTAACCCAAAGAGCTCTTCATTATTTATTGACAGGGATATTATGCCCTGTAAAAGTCAAAACTAAAAAAAAAGCGCGTAAAAACCAAGATTAAATAATTATCTTATTTTATATATATATAAATAACAAAGATCCTGAAGAACTATCAAATTTAAAGTAAGACAAAATGAAGTTTTATCTGTTTAATTGTAATTAATGATGCTATGCAAATGAGGAGCTTGGTGAATGAAGAAACCAGTTTACAATCACCTTGACTTCTTGCCCAGCGGGCTACCGGTATTTCCATGGCAAGTAATACCAGCAATCACAACCATCTTATCCTCTTGTGGAGAGCTTATTGACGGACTTACCAATTTGTCATCTTGTAACAGTCCTTCATTCCGTCCCTCGCCGCTTTCATGGAGATCCTCTTTTTCCTCCTCTTGGCTCGATGACATCTCATGATTGTCATCGACACTATTGAGGAGCGAAGAAGATGGCGATTCAATTAGGGAAAATTTGCCTGTTGTGTTATGTTTATATTTCTTTGGTGTCGTGAGATCTATTTCTGTGAATGAGGGTGACTCATCGTACTCAAAGTTATCTAAGTCTGTAGGTTTTCTCTTCCTTGGAGTTTCATTCTTATTGTCGCATTTTCGCACCTTGGCATTCCCGCCCACGCGTTTATCTTCTTCATCGTCTTCGTCATCATCTGTGCTCCCCAAGTGATCGTCGTCTTCATCTTCTTCATCTGCACCATCTTCGCAATAATCGTCATCATCATCATCATCATCATCATCATCATCACCTTCCTGATCTTCATTATCACAGTTATCCTTGGTGGTAGTATTGCTTTTGTTTTGCTTCTTCTTATCAGTATTATCATTGTTTATGTCGCCATCCTCTTCATAGTATTCTTCCACAATGAAATTTTCATCCTTCAATAGGACATTACACTTGTTCTTATTCTCCAATTCCCCATCTTCATCCTCATTAAAAAAAACTTCCTCTTCTCCATCACCATTGTCATCATCCTCATCATCCTCATCATCGTATCCCAAATTGACATTCATTATAGAATCAATTTCTCTTATGAAAGGAGCTAGTTCACTAGTGCTGTCCTCAGTCATCCATGATATTTTCATAAGCGAAACGTCTTCTTGATTCTTGATTATATTGATATCCTTTTCCTTGCTGTCATCTCCCTTCGTGTAATCTGATTTTTCGAGTTCCTGCCAACTACTAGTCACCAAGCAACATTTTTCCAGAGCGTTTACAAATTTTTCTAACTCATTGATCTTATAATATTTAAATGGATCATAGCATAGTTCGCATATCCGAAGTATTGTAAAGGGGAATATATGCTTCTGTAAAAAATTATCATTCAGAAACTTACCCAGGCAATTCAGCCTGGTAACGAGGTCGCTGGCATCAGTAGTTCCATTTTTGAGGTTTATGAATAGATCAAACGGAATTGTATCAGTGATATGCCGAATTAGATCGGGCAAGACTTGCTCGGGGCCCGCCATCATTAATCTCGTCTTATCACCCTGTTTCACAACATCGCTCAATAGTTCAAACAGATTGATAGACTTGATGCCCATCATATTATTATCTACATCATCCAACATCATTGAGCTCATCGCCTCCTATTGTGCCTCGGAATCTGATGAAACACTTGCAGAATATAATAATACATGCTCTTTCCTATGCTATGATGCATATTTTTCGATCGCGAAATGAAAAACTACACGTTCGTTACCCGTCGCTATTCTGGAGGGAGATTAGATTTCTCCTATAATCAAAATCTTCAACTATTACAATCCCCTTTTCAAGATGACATTGAAAGAGCTTCAAAACAAGGTATTTTTGAGATAGAGAAACACAGGCTTCCACCTAACAATACAGTGTGCCGAAAATTATAGATTGGTGAAATTCTAGATCTATCTCTTTTCCTGTTCTTATTCGTGCGTTTTCAACAGGATTCAAACGATATAAGCCATGGCATCTCTTACTTTTAGAACTCCATTGTCCTCTCAAGAACAGGTCTTTTATAATCAGAAATTCCACCAGTTAGATTCTGAAGATCTTGGAGTAGTCACAGGAGAGGCAGTGAGACCATTGTTCGCATCTTCCGGGCTTCCAGGGCAGATACTGTCCCAAGTTTGGGCTATGGTCGATATAGACAATAAAGGATTTTTGAACTTGAACGAATTTTCAGCTGCTTTGAGAATGATTGCTCAATTACAACAAACTCCTAATCAACCGATTTCCAGTGCTCTCTATGAAAGTGCACCAACTCAACTGGCTGCTCTTCCTATAGGCCAGAGCTCAGCTCCAATACAAAGCACTAGCGAAACTGCCAATACAAACGCGACTGAGGTTCCTCCCTTATCTGCTAACGATATTGCTAAATTTTCACAATTGTTTGACAGGACTGCAAAGGGTGCTCAAACTGTTGCAGGTGATAAGGCTAAGGACATATTTTTGAAGGCCAGATTACCAAACCAAACTTTAGGTGAGATTTGGGCTCTTTGCGATAGAGATACTTCGGGTGTTTTGGACAAATCTGAATTCATAATGGCCATGTATTTAATCCAACTTTCTATGTCCCATCATCCAAGTATGATGCCACCACCGGCTGTGTTACCTACCCAATTATGGGATTCTATTCTTCTAGAACCAGCTATTGCTAACCAACAAAATAGAACTGCTCCTATGAGTGCCAATTCTACAGGTGTATCCTCGTTAACAAGGCATTCCACTATATCACGTTTATCTACTGGCGCCTTCAGTAATGCCGCTTCAGACTGGTCTTTGAGTTTTGAGAAAAAACAACAATTTGATGCAATGTTTGATTCATTAGACAAAGAACATGCTGGTTCATTAAGCTCTGCTGTGTTGGTTCCCTTCTTTTTATCATCTAGATTAAACCAGGAGACGTTGGCCACTATCTGGGACTTAGCTGACATCCACAACAATGCTGAATTTACCAAATTAGAATTTGCCATTGCCATGTTTTTGATTCAAAAGAAAAATGCTGGAGTCGAATTGCCGGACGTTATTCCCAATGAATTATTACAGTCTCCGGCTTTGGGGCTTTATCCACCAAATCCACTTCCTCAACAACAAAGCGCACCTCAGATTGCCATCCCTTCCAGAGCAAGTAAGCCGTCTTTGCAGGACATGCCACATCAAAA
Organism: Saccharomyces jurei; assembly: GCA_900290405.1. Classification (NCBI taxonomy): domain Eukaryota; kingdom Fungi; phylum Ascomycota; class Saccharomycetes; order Saccharomycetales; family Saccharomycetaceae; genus Saccharomyces; species Saccharomyces jurei. The sequence continues at coordinate 129,826 of LT986463.1, read as the reverse complement.
ATCTGCTCCTGTTGTTAATACTCAACCACCAGCTCCACAGGTTCTTCCTCAAAATTCGAACAACGGCTCTTTGAATGATTTACTGGCTTTGAACCCTTCGTTCAGCTCCCCTTCTCCTATAAAAACACAACCGGTAGTTCAAAACAACACGAATAATAGTTTTTTATATGATAATAACAACGGTCAAGCTACGTTACAACAATCACAGCAGCCACCAACTTTAACTCACTCCTCTTCCGGGCTAAAAAAGTTTACTCCAACATCAAACTTTGGGCAGAGTATAATCCAGGAAGAGCCTGAGGAACAAGATCCTCCAAAGGAAGTTCAGGAAGCCTTTAGCACTCAACAACCACCGCCAGTTCCAAAGCATGCTACCAGTCCAGTTAAACGAGCAGCGTCTACAACATTACCACAGGTTCCAAACTTCTCTGCGTTTAGCATGCCAGCAAATGCTGCCAGTGGTGCAATAGTAGGTACAGCGGCAGGCGCAGCTGCTCTAGGTGCGTCAACTTTTTCAAGATCTTCCAACGGTACTTTCAAAAATCAGGACTTATATGCAGATGGCGAGGCTTCTGCTCAGCTATCTAATGCTACTACTGAAATGGCGAATCTATCCAATCAAGTGAACTCCTTGTCCAAGCAGGCAAGTATTACCAATGATAAAAAATCAAGAGCCACTCAAGAGTTAAAGCGTGTTACTGAGATGAAAGACTCTATTCAACTTAAGTTGAACAATTTACGTTCTACTCATGATCAAAATGTTAAACAAACGGAACAGCTGGAAGCACAAGTAATTCAAGCCAATAAAGAAAATGAAACATTAACACAACAGTTGGCAGTATCAGAAGCAAATTACCATGCTGCTGAGTCCAAACTGAATGAACTAACCAATGATCTGCAGGAATCTCAAGCTAAGAATACCGAACTGAAAGAACAAATAACAAACTTGAATTCTATGACGGCCTCTTTACAATCGCAATTAAATGAAAAACAACAGAACGTCAAGCAAGAAAGGTCAATGGTGGATGTTAATTCTAAACAGCTAGAGTTAAGTCAAATTACAGTAGTGAATTTGCAAAAGGAGATCGAAGGTCTTGGTGAAAAAATAAGCGTCTATTTAACTAAGCAAAAAGAATTAAATGATTATCAAAAGACTGTTGAAGAGCAACATGCACAACTGCAGGTTAAATATCAGGAGCTGTCTAACAAGGATACTGATTTAACAGACCGTGAGAAACAGTTAGAAGAACGTAACAAACAAATCGAAGAACAAGAAGACCTTTACCATCAGCACGTTTCAAAATTGCAAGAAATGTATGATGATCTATCTCAGCGTAAGGCTGCTTTTGATAAAGCCGATCAAGAATTGAAAGAGAGAAACATCGAGTATGCCAACAATGTGAGAGAGTTATCTGAAAGACAAATGAATTTAGCTATGGGGCAATTGCCAGACGATGTTGAAGATGTTATCGCCAAAAGTTCCTCTAATATAGGTGCAACGACTAAAGAAGTCACACCAAAAGAGAATGTTCATGAAGACACAATATCCAAATTTGTTGACACCACTGTTGAGAATTCTAATTTAAATGTCAACCGGGTCAAGGAAGATGAAGAAAAAACAGAAAGAACTGAAAGTGACGTATTTGATAGAGACGTGCCAACATTAGGGTCTCAAAGCGATAATGATAACGCTAATACAAATAATGGCACCGAATTGGGCAGTGAGACCACAAATGCAAATTTGACTGAAACATTAAGTGATAGGTTCGATGGCGATTTGAATGAATATGGTATTCCGAGAAGTCAGTCGTTGACGTCGTCGGTTGCCAATAATGCACCTCAATCCGTCAGAGATGATGTTGAGCTGCCAGAAACACTAGAAGAACGTAATATCATCAATAATTCTACGAATAAAGATAAAACTGGAAACTTATCTCACATCCCTGGTGAATGGGAAGCTGCCCCAACCACAGCCTCTACGGATGTCTTGAGCAATGAAACTACTGAAGTTATTGAGAACGGAAGTACTGCTAGAAAGGCCAATTCTAATGAAGATGGCGATTCGGTCAGTTCCATCCAAGAATCCCCAAAACTTTCTTCCTCTCAACCAAAAGCAAAGACGATAAATGAGGAGTTTCCACCAATTCAAGAATTACATATTGATGAAAGTGATTCGTCCTCTTCAGACGACGACGAATTTGAAGACACCAGGGAACTTCCATCTACAGCAGTAAATACACCCGGAACTGCGTATAATTATCAGCCTACGTCAATTTCAGCTGCAACCACGAGTCAAAATATAAAAACATCGGTGCAAGGAAGTTCTATCCCACATGAAGAGAGTGGTTCTCAAAAAGCAAATGCTAGTTCAACTCTGCCCGTTAAGGACGAATTTGATGACGAATTCGCTGGGTTGGAACAGGCGGCAGTAGAAGAAGATAACGGTGCTGAATCGGAATCTGAATTTGAGAATGTTGCCAATAGTGGATCGATGGAACAATTTGAAACCATAGACCATAAAGACCTTGATGATGAATTACAGGCAAATGCTTTCACAGGGACATTAACTAGCTCCTCGAACTCAAATATTCCAAAGCATCATGTGCAGCAGGGACAACAACAATCAACCGGTGATCCTGCCCAGGTAAGCAACGATGAGTGGGACGAGATTTTTGCTGGATTTGGTAATTCCAACGCCGAATCATCAAACACAATTGCCTCACAACAAGCAGTCCCATTAAAGACTGATCATACTATTGCTACTGATCTACAACACAATTCAATTGTCAACCGCGGGGTTGCAACCACTCCAAAGTCTTTAGCTATTGAAGAGTTGAGCGGCATGGGGTTCACCGAGGAAGAAGCACAAAGTGCCTTAGAAAAATGTAATTGGGATTTGGAAGCCGCTACCAATTTTCTGTTGGATAGTGCCTAGTTTGTCTGTTTACATGGACCATTTTATTTTTTGTACTTTCACCTGGAAACCGGATCGTTTTTGTTCTCCTCCAGACTTGTTGTATATTGTGAATTATTCTAAAAGTAGAATATGTTGTACTTTAGAAACGTTATAGTTGTCATCATCTACTTTTCCACTTTTTATATAATTAACTATGTTAGAAGGTAATGTATTAAAACTGCTTCATAAATTTTAATATCATGAAAATTTTTAGAAATACACTAATCTAATAGAGCGCTTCTGAGCATACTCAAATATTCAATATCGAAAGAATGATTTTCTTAGAAAAAGTACAAAAAAAGACTTGTAAAGGACGTACATAAAAAGCCCTATAAAATGACAACAGAATACTGAGAATAATAAGAATTACCTGCTTATTTTTTGGCATTAATAGGAAGAAGAAATCAATAGAAATCAGAAAGATAAAACACATAACCATGAAATAATGAAGAATAGTTGAAAAAACCGGACCAAACGATAACCTGATTAACTCAGATTAGTAACTAAAACCACGAATAGAAATATACCTAAATAAAAAAGTAGAGAAAAAGATCAGATTCTTGAAAGAATCATACGCTATGGCGCAGTGAAAGACGAAGAGGCACTAACTAGCAAACAACGGAATACATCAAGTGCATTTGCATATATTCTTCAGCTCTAAAATAAACTTACCTTCTTTATACTGTTGATCATCATTGCTGCTCTGCAAATATTTCCACCCGACGTTCCTCTTGCACCAATGGCAAAGGATATCACAAACCAGGTAGTCGCCTGTCAACATTCTGCGTTGCTCGACTTTTCCTTCGACAACGTTGACAACTTTATTCATTAAATAGGCAGTGCCGGTTCTACCCCTATAATCCCTAGAAATTATTTGGAAAGAACTAGAAAGGTGTGTCTTACAATGTCTACAACCGTAAGTGATGAAACTTACATTTTTCTGTGATCGATGCTGAGAGTGAAATAATGGGTCGTTTATTGATTTGTATGACGATGATGGGGAAGATAAAGGATTCTCAATGTATATGGAGTAACGCAACCCCATCTTTTGTTTCCAAAGTAAAATAGACTTCTTCCTTTTTTTCTATTAGCTACTCTCTGCTCCTCACTCAAAGCTTGCAGTGAGTTTACAAATAATTTGCAGTTAGCACAACCTCGCTTATTCTTGTAAGGAAGAAAATGCACCGTTAAAATATTAGGCTATAATGTGTTGTGTTTAGCAGAGTCGTATCTTTGCTTATCTATGGGTCCCTTGTTTAAAGTGATAGGGGGCAGGATAAGGAAATAAAAAAAAAAGGTTACGTTATATAACAAAGGAAAAGAAACGAGAAAGCACCATTCTATATCTCAATATCAAGAATGCAAGTCAACAAAGGTACATTAATCGTATGAAGATACGCGATGGTAATATCCCTCAAGGGTTCCGGATCAGAAAAGCAAAGGGAAGATCCTTACATTACAAAGCGTACTACAGGTTCGAGCCACAACAAACTTCTCGTGAGAAGATGAGATTAAGTTCGCTCTTATAGTAAACTACTGAAACAAACAGATAAAGGTATGCTATGGATGATCGACATTGGAAGAACATGGCACCAATTCTTAGTTCTCTAAGTCATCGCTATACGTTTATCTCGAAGAAAGGGTGCACGGCTGGTAAACAATTACTTGACCGTTTTGGGTAAAACTAGTATAACATTTATATTATATATGTATGTGCGTTCAATTGATTATATGCTGTTCATAACAGATCATCTTCTTGTTGTTGGATAGACTCCTTAATTTTATTCAAAACTGTGATTTTCCATTTATCTAGTCTCATAAAATTATCAAATTCCTTAGAATTCTCACTGAGCTGTTCGCTATCACCTTCATTAACAGCGTCAATTAGACTTTTCAAAAAATTCGATTCTCTTGAATCTGCGAAATTTGGATCTTCACTTTGACCCTCTTGTAAAGTCCTTGCAGCAGCAACAGCATCAGTGGCAGCAAGCTGGCAGAGTCCCTTTTTTAAGAAATAATCCTTCAAACTCCATTGACTCAACCTATTTCCCATGCTGCTCTTAATCAATTTGGAATAGATGTCACTTGCTTCGATGTACTGACCATCGAGAGCCTTTAAATCTGCACATTTGATAAAACATTTATTAGACAATGCCACAGATTGATCTTGAGCATACCACTCACCAGCAAGCTCGTAACAATCTATAGCCTTTGTAAAGTCGTGTAAATCATTTTCCAAGATTTCTCCGAGTTCGAACTTGAAATTGGCACCTCTCCGGAACTGCCCTCTATTAGTAAAAATTTGGATAGCATTCTCCAATGAATCCACTGCATTAATAGAGTTTCCACCGCTTTTAAAACACTTGTAAGCTTCCACGTAAGTATTTCCTGCTTCGTCTTCATTACCAGCCTTCTTCTGATAGTCAGCGGCTTTCAAAAATGAATCTCCTGCTAAGTTCAACTCTTTTCTCAGACGGTAGATAGTGGCTGCCTGGACACAAAGATCAGCAGCCTCTTCAAACTTGTAAGAATCAGAACCGCTAAACAATTTCATAAAACCTGATGAAGGAACACCTTTCTTCTCAGCCTTAAAAACACGGAAAAATGCATTTCCACATTTTAGTGTTAGTAATTTCACACTACAATTTCTGAAAGCGATCCAGATTTCATTTTGTCCCTTGGATATACTTCTCTCCTACATACTCTTTTCAATAACTCCACAGGATCTGACATGTTTCAACTTTTTGGTTAGTGCTATCGTTTTTACTATATCCTCGTCGTGTAGAAATTGGCTCAGATATATAACAGCTTTGAGACTGACCACTTCTTATCACTAACTGCTTTGCACATTTCTAGCAATATATCCTTATTATTTCAAGTTTATTCTGAACATTAACAAAGGGTAACAAGAAATCTGTCACCATACACGGATGCTGCAATTTTGCGATTTTTTCCTGGAAAATAATAACAATTGAAGAGACCTTCATAATTGAGATTAGCAGCGAGTTCTCGGAGGTCAACGTAATAAAAAGTGTGATACGGTACTCATAGAGAAAGGTGATAAAGTAGGGAAAGCGTGTAAAAACAGATAAGAAATGGAGAGCAGTTCCTTTGAGAATTCTCCTCCCGCAGCAACCCGCGATACTCAAGATAATAGTATGGATACGGAAGCCAATAACGAGGAAACACCTCTTCCAGCTTTCGAAACTAGAGGCACAAACGATAGAGAGAACGGTGCGCAAAAAGAAATAGGCGAAAACTCTGCTAAAAATATCGAACACGGTTCTTCTGCTACAAATTTGGACAATGCTTCCGCCAATGCTACATTGGATGACGATGTCATTCCGAACGCCATTGTTATTAAAAACATTCCGTTTGCCATCAAAAAGGAACAATTGTTAGACATTATTGAAGATATGGACCTTCCCCTGCCTTATGCCTTCAATTATCATTTTGATAACGGTATATTCAGAGGTTTGGCTTTCGCGAATTTCACCACTCCTGAAGAAACCACTCAGGTGATAACTTCTTTAAATGGCAAGGAAATCAGTGGGAGGAAACTGAAAGTAGAATACAAAAAAATGCTTCCCCAAGCTGAAAGGGAAAGAATTGAGAGGGAGAAAAGAGAGAAAAGAGGACAATTAGAAGAACAACATAGGTCGTCATCTAATCTTTCTCTACACTCGTTATCCAAAATGGGTGCAAGCGGAAACAATAGTTCCTCCAGCAATCAATTATTCTCGACTTTAATGAATGGTATCAATGCAAATACTATGATGAACAGTCCCATGAACAACACTGTTCCTAACAATAACAATAATAATTCCAACAATAACAACGGTGGTAACATCAGCATGCATCAACCCTCACTTTCTGCCCAACACACCTCGTCATCACTGTACCAGGCAATCAACGCCAACAATCAAAACCAAATGTCTACTGAGAGATTTTATGCGCCTTTACCATCTACTTCAACTTTACCCCTACCACCCCAGCAACTGGACTTCAATGACCCTGACACTTTGGAAATCTATTCTCAATTATTGCTGTTCAAAGATAGAGAAAAGTGTTATTATGAGTTAGCTTACCCCATGGGTATATCCGCTTCTCACAAGAGAATTATCAACGTCTTGTGCTCATACTTGGGTCTAGTTGAGGTATATGACCCAAGGTTTATTATAATCAGAAGAAAGATCTTAGATCATGCCAATCTGCAATCTCATTTACAACAGCAAGGCCAAATGACATCAGCTCACCCTTTACAACCCAATTCTACTGGCGGCTCCATGAATAGATCTCAGTCTTATACAAGTTTATTGCAAGCCCATGCTGCTGCAGCAGCTAACAGCATCAGCAATCAAGCCGTTAACAATTCTTCCAACAGCAACAGCATTGGCAACAGTAATGGCAACAATAACGGTAATGGTAACGGTAATGGTAACAGCGTCATTACCAACAACAATAGTGCCAACTCAACGCCAAAAATCACTTCTCAGGGACAATTTTCCATGCAACCAACACTAACCTCACCTAAATTGAGTATACATCATAACTCTTTATTCAGTTCTGCGGATCAACCACAACAACCTCAACCACAGGCGCAGCAAAATGTTCAATCAACCGCCCAACAACAACAATCATTTTTAAGACAGCAGGCTACTTTAACACCATCCTCAAGAATTCCATCCGGTTATTCTGCCAACCATTATCAAATCAACTCCACTAATCCATTATTAAGAAATTCTCAAATTTCTCCTCCAAATCCGCAAATCCCAATCAACAATCAATCTCTATCTCAAGCTCAACCATCATCACAATCACAAACTCAGCAGCGCGTACCAGTTGCATATCAAAATGCTTCATTGTCTTCTCAGCAGTTATATAATCTTAACGGCCCATCTTCTACAGCAAATTCACAACCACAACTGCTCCCACAGCACACAAACGGTTCAGTTCATTCTAACTTTTCATACCAATCTTATCACGACGAGTCTATGTTATCTGTACAAAATTTGAATAGTGCGGACCTAATCTATAAATCTTTGAGTCACACTGGACTGGACGATGGTTTAGAACAGGGTTTAAATCGCTCTTTAAGCGGATTGGATTTACAAAACCAGAACAAGAAGAATTTATGGTAACCCATACTAACATTGTTCTATAGTTATAGAGTTTGTTCGATATTTGTTTATCGCACGATACAAGTAATGAGTGGTGCTTATACAAGGTAGAAGATAAAAAAAATATATAGAATGACAACTATCAAAGGACACCATAGAAAAAAAAAAAAACACACAGATATGAATATGAAAAATTAATGATCATGATGAAGTTATTTTTTCTTGAAAAATGTCACCTAATGTCGATGTACGATGATAATGAATGAATGATGAGGCTACTTTAAGTAACACAATGTAATCAAGCCAATATTATCCTTCCTTTTTTTTCTCTTTTAAGATTCTATTTTTAACCTACAATTCTTTTTTTTTTAAATGTTCTTTTTCTACAACTTTTTGTATGGTATTTATATATACGATTTTTTTCATCACAGAGATGTTCTTACCTTATTCTATATCCTAAGCACTACTAATACCTATATCACCATACAAAAGGTGGTATTGTTGTAAAAGTTAGTCGGGTAACCGAACCTTACTGATATTTTGTTTACATGATCTGAGAAGAGCAGGCTGTTCAACACAGTAAGATGTTTAGGCCAATTGTACAGGAAGTCACTCATTTTTTGTCATTGATTGTTCAACTGGCATGCTATTTTAGTGGTTAATAATTGATTGGGGGCTTCATCGTTGAAAATAAAAAGTGGGGTAATTATTACAGGATCGAAGCATATCAAAAGAGGTCAAAGAGTAAGGATCAATAATAAAAGATAAAAAAGAGAACAAGTATAATTCATCCCTTCACATAACTGATATTCATCTCTCCTCTTCTTTCTTTCTCATTTTTCACCTATCCTTATATTCTGCACATAATGTCACTAACGATAAATGACGAATCGCCAAAGCCTAAAAAAAATGCATTATTGAAAAACTTGGAAATTGATGACTTAATTCATTCTCAATTCGTCAAAAGTAATACAAATGGGCAGAGGATTACGAGGCAACGATTTAACCCTGTTACTAATGTATCACATCGAACAAGGGAGGGTGTTCAACCTGACAAAGGCCAAAAACAAACAAACAAAGGGTTAGAGGTCTCCCAGCGGCCCAAAGTTAACTCAAACATTTCTTTTCGAAATACTATTGATTGGAGTGCTGACGTGGGAGCAATAAATTTTCCTATCACTGAACCCAATATTGAAGTCACTGAAAAGTTAGAGGTGAAGATAAAATATGATTCAATCAACTTTTTCAATTTTGAGAGATTGATATCGAGATCCTTAACTATAGCTCCATCAGTACGGAAGAATATTATTCCGCCCAAAGCTTCAACAGCGTTTCAGGGAAGAATTGACAGATTAAGACAAGTATGGGGCATACAAACCGATAATATAACATATTCATCCTCCCCCCATAATCCACCACTGACAGATAATGGTTCTTGGCAGTGGTATATACCGTACGGTGGAACAATAAAAAAATTGAAAGATTCTAGTACAAAAAGAACCCTACCCACCTTGGAAGATAAATTACAGTTCCTTACTTTCTTAGAAGATTCCAAATCTGCAATGTACATTAATGGTAACATATCCCTTTGTAGCCATGGTGAATCTACTCAAGCGAATGGAAACAAGAGAAGAAAGAAAGGAAAAATGCAAAGAATACGAAATAAAGTGGGCTCTTCACTAATAGAATACATAGTTCTTCGAGATTATGAAATTAAACCATGGTATACATCTCCTTTTCCTGAACATATCAATCAAAATAGAATAGTCTTCATATGCGAATTCTGCTTGAAGTATATGACCTCCCGATACACTTGTTTTAGACACCAATTGAAGTGTCTAACTTTTAGACCCCCCGGAAATGAGATTTATCGCGATGGCAAACTATCCATTTGGGAGATTGATGGACGAGAGAATGTCATATATTGTCAAAATCTTTGCCTCCTGGCAAAATGTTTTATTAATTCCAAGACTTTGTATTATGATGTTGAGCCGTTTATATTTTATATTCTGACAGAAAGAGAAGATGAAGAGAACATTACACATCAAAATCCGGCCAAATTTCATTTTGTGGGCTATTTCTCTAAAGAGAAATTTAACTCCAACGACTATAACTTAAGCTGTATTTTAACTTTACCCATATATCAAAGGAAAGGATATGGCCAGTTTTTAATGGAGTTCTCATATCTATTGTCCAAAAAAGAATCAAAATTGGGGACTCCAGAAAAACCATTGTCAGATTTAGGATTGTTGACTTACAGAACATATTGGAAGATACAGTGCGCTGAGATATTGTTACAATTAAGAGATAATACTAAAATCAAAGATGGAGATGATTTTGAACAACTTACACTAAATGATATAGCTAAATTAACAGGAATGATACCAACAGATGTCGTATTTGGATTAGAACAACTTCAGGTTTTATATCGTCACAAAACACGCACATTATCCTCCTTGAATGATATCAATTACATAATTAAGGTTGATTCTTGGAAAAGAATTGAGAACATTTATAAAACTTGGAGTTCAAGAGCCTATCCTCGTGTCAGACATGATAAATTGCTTTGGGAGCCCATTATACTAGGACCCTCATTTGGTATAAATGGAATGATGAATTTGGAACCCTCTGCTTTAGCGGACGAAGCTTCTCTAGATGACACTATGATTCCTGTCATTTCAAATAACACACATATAGAAAACTATAACAACAGTAGAGCACAAAATAAGAGGAGGCGAGGAGGAAGAAGTGGTGAGCCAAAAATGTCGAAGCCTTACGTAAACAGTGTCATAAAACCGGAAGTTCCTGTTAGTGACTTTTTTCAGGATACTATTTCATCCTTAACGGAGTATATGTGTGATTATAACAACATAAAACACGATAAATTAGTTAATCAAAAAGACAAAAGTGTCCTGGAAAGAATTCATAGCCGTGAAAAAATGCCTAGATCAAAATTTGATACCGCATCACATTGGGAACTTTGCTTCACTGTCAAGAACTCCGAAATAACAGTTGAAAGCCATACGACAAAGAACAATGACACCGGGATATCAAGCTTAGAGCAAGATGAAGTAGAAAATGGTGCAGCCACTGAGTTAAGCATAAGCGGAAATGCTGAAGAAGACGAAGATTTTACGCCTGACAACATTGATGATCAACAAATATCAGAAGAGAATGACTCAAATGGCCCAGTTCTTGAAGGAGACGAAGATGAAAGCACATACGAAGAGGAAGATAATGGCGCGGAGGAGAGAGAAGAAGAAGAAGAAGAAGAAGAAGAAGAGGATGAAAACAACATAGGTAATCACAGAAATAATAGAAGAACCAGATCAAGGAGAAAGATCAAGCTGGTAGAAAATGATGAAGAATAAACATCAATGCACATAGTTTGAGGAATGTTCATTCACAATATTAATAGAAATAACAAACCTGGTAGCCAATAATATTACAAAATTCTCCTATAAATGAATTTTATACGTAAATAGATTTATGTATGTGTGCGTTTATTTTGTGTTCATTTAGCAAGTAGTCATGAAAACTGATTCGTCTTTTGACCTAAAAAATACTTCTAAAGATAGAGTTAATACCCGGCAGCTCATCTTGCTCATTACGTATGTCATTCGCATTGGTCATAGAAGAAACCCCACCAGGCTTTGAATTACCATGCCTATGCTCTGATCTACTGTGGTTATGCGATTTTTGGGATAGCATACTAGGGTCATTTTCCTTGTGCAGTGGGTCGACGTCTTCCTCTTCTTCATCTCCAAGGCCATTACTTCTATGAAGGGCACCTGTGCATCCTTTTCTTTTCAAGTAATCGATTCTTTGTTGAATTTCCAGCTCGGATCTATTATTTGGTAAAACAATAGAAATTTCAAGCGTTGACAAATGGTTCTGTTTGTCTTTCGTATTGTTGAGCAAAACTTCATCATCTTCCCTAGACCACGGATGTTTGTTAGCAAATTTTTGCATATCCAAAAATGTCCTTGTGTGGGTCAATTTATCATTAGATTGCTCAATTTTACAGTTTGAAGAAGCTGTCGGGTTAAGACAGTATTGCTGTTGTGGATGGTGGTGAATAGATTGTGATGTCGATAATCTTCTAGGCGACAAATACGGGCTGACCACCATTGAGGCCCTTCTAGAAATAGGTTCTGTAGGACCATGAGAGTTGAAGGATGATCTTCGTGGATGCATCATGTTAAAAGATGATCTTCTAGAAGAAATCACAGAGTGAGAGTTCTTCTTCGATTTTGTGGTTGAATGAGAAATTTGAGTTGAAGGAATGAACGAGTTTCTTCTAGATCTGATAATAATTCTAGGCACAAGCCCAATGTTTTCATAGTCACTGGAATTGACAGCTTTATTTGTCTTTGCTAAAGAAGCGCTATGGTAGTTCAGATTTGTTTGCTGAGTGGTCTTTATGTTGGGTGTATTGGTAGTTATAGAGTGAGAAAATGACCTTGGCTTTACGAACAGCTTCCTCGGTTTTGTGTGTTGTGGCTCATGATCCAGGAAAGTTGACGTAGCTCTTTGAGTCATCAATTTTCTGTCCATATATTTAGGCTTTATTAGTGGTTTGAAATCCGGTGGGGAGTCGTCGATAGCGCTAGAGCCTGAAGTAATATCTTCGTCCTCAATAGCTTCCTCTTTCACTGTGTCTTCTGCAGAAGAAGTGCCAGCAGCCGCGCCACCGTCACCTGTTTCATACACGCCAAACAACTTATTGATATCAATAACTGCAGTTTTGTTTGATTTCAGGTTTCCTGATTTCAGTCTTCTCCATCTGAATTGACAAGCGTTGGGGGTTCGATTCGGGAAATGGTGAGCTATCTCCTTCCAGCCCAAGTTCTTGATTTCTTTCAAGTGGCGAAGCTTAATATCGTCACTAGGATCCCAAGAAGACGGGTTGTTTTTCTTCAGTGATTCTACCTCCTCCTTGCTCGTACCATTTTCTTTGGTGTTCGTGTGAGAAAGCGAGTGAGAATGAACAAGATTATTTGGATGAGGATGTTTGCTTAGTATTGAAAAACCGTGTGAATTAGCTCTAACCTGGCTGGACGAGACAGAAACGCTACTGAGTTTGGGCAGAGTCATCGTGAGAGAACTTGACTAAGGACTGTAGTATTATTCTTTCTACTCACAATTGTCTATACACCTTATTGAGTGAGAAGTCTCAGTGGCTCAAATAATGAAGATAATGTCTGCTTTGTTAACTTGAAAACAAAACAGTGTGAGATAAAAGATTTTACTAGTATTAGCGTAAAAAGACTATACATGACTTCCGTACAAGTAAGTAGAAAAGTGTCTCATCGCATCTCATCGCATCGCATCTCATCTCAATTTTCAAATTTCAAGTTTCAAAAGAAAAAATTTTCTCACCGAACCAAAAATAGCCTCTGTCACTAACAGACAACGTCGCACCAACAAGATAAAGGTGGGAAAAGATGGGGCCAAAACCGCGTAAAGAGGAATTCAAAAAACGAGTTCAAATCGAATTGAACCATTGAGCCTAGCCATGATGAGTTGCTTATAAGGTAGCAAAAGGCTCTGTGAAGTACCTGTGAAGAGGTTACTAAACGGTACTCAAGAGTTTTGCGCTAGTGCTGTTCCTGAAAAGTTCTCCGCTGCGGGTATTTCTAAGTCTCTTACAGACCTTCTAGAAGGCTTAGCCCCTCACTGGCATCGTGTTACCCGCAAAACGAATCTTGAAAGAATAGTCTTCCAACATTTTGGTATGGCCCAGTAGTGAGATCATGGTAGTAGCGTGCACATAAAGGTGGAAATATTCAGTAGCAAGACCTTTTTCAAGGTAGTAGGGTGTTGCCCTAGTTACATGTGGTGTCGCTTATTAAACTCCTCGAACAAGAGTAGTGCTAGACTCTGGAGACCAATTTGGACGCAATATCAAAACATGACATCAAGATCCACGGATTCTCAGCTGAAGTACTATGATATCGGATTGAATTTGACAGATCCCATGTTTCACGGTGTCTACAATGGTAAGCAATATCATCCTGCAGATTATACAAAAGTTCTAAAGCGTGCTGCTGAGAGACATGTGAAAGTCGCCCTTGTTACAGGTTCGTCCATAGTGGAGTCTCAAAGTGCCATTGATCTGATCAACAGCGTTGAAGATCACAGTGCTTTGAAGTTGTATCACACAATAGGTGTTCACCCATGTTGCGTTAACGAATTCGCAGACGCTGGTCAAGAAGACAAGCCTGGCGCTTCGATTGATAGCCCTTCCATGGATGAAGCATACAATGAGTCGCTGTATGATAAAGTTATTAGCGATCCATATTTTGCACAGGAAAAACTGAAAGAACTTTTCCAGTTGATGGACCAACAATCAAGGACACATGCAAAAAGCTTTAGGTCAATAGGAGAAATCGGGCTGGATTACGATAGATTTCACTATAGCTCCAAAGATATGCAAATGCTTTTTTTTGAAGAGCAACTGAAATTAAGTTGTTTGAACGACGAGCTTAGTAAATATCCACTATTTCTGCACATGAGGAGTGCCTGTGATGATTTCATCCAAATCTTGCAGAAATTTATTACCGGGTTTACTGATGAGAAGGATACTTTCAAATTACGACAGTTAAGTTCATCGTCTCCAAGCGGGTTTTACAAATTTCATTCGGAGAAGAAACTAGTGGTACACTCATTCACTGGTTCTATGACAGATCTGCAAAAAATACTAAACTTATCTCCTAACATCTTTATAGGAATCAATGGTTGTTCCTTGAGGAGCGAAGAAAATATAGCTGTTGTAAAGCAAATACCAATCCAGAGGTTACTACTAGAGACAGATGCCCCATGGTGCGAGATTAAAAAAACACATGAATCCTTCCAGTACTTGGCCAATTACCAAAAGGCTAAGGATTTTGAGTATCCTGCGTTCAAGTCTGTCAAAAAAAATAAGCTTGCCGACAAGTTAGATGCAGATGAACTTTACATGGTGAAGGGCCGTAATGAACCTTGTAACATGGAACAAGTAGCAATTGTAGTATCAGAAGTTAAGAGAATAGATCTCGCAACGTTAGTAGATGCTATATGGAAGACAACTTGTGAGATATTTGGCGAGTAGTATTGATTATGTGTTGTTTTGAATCTCTTCTTTTTTTCTTAACAATGATAATCATTGATACAAAGAGCAAGGTTACATTATTTTAGTAAGTATATTAATTATGCTTAAACTATTAATAGAGAAATTAAGGCGCGTGTGTACAATTGATATTGCAGTTTTTTCTTTTTTTCATTAGAAGGATTTAGAGGTGCCAGTGCTGCCAATGAAAGAAGATAGAATAAACAGAGTAAGGAAAAACTGATGTATCTATATGAATAGGATTTATAAATTCTGTTACAATTTATTATTCTTCGTGATTATTTTTTTTATGAATTTTACCATCTCCTCAATATACGCCAGAAAAGGATGATGTTATAGGAAAATCTTCGGTGAAAGGGAAGAATAACGAATAAAGATAAAAAAACTAACTTCTCTTCTGTTGCAAAGTACCGGTTAGCATTTTAATTATTCAATTTCTTCAATTTTGGAATCTTTTTTTTCTTTTCCATTCTTGTCGTTTTCTTCGCTGTCATCAGCGTCATCAGGTTCGGTTTCTCCGGCTGCAGCATTACTTAAAGATGCCAGCATGTCTGATAAAGAAGCACCATGGAAATAGGAAGTATTACCTTCACCATCAGAGCTTGGTCTTTGCCTTATTTGAATTCCGGCTTCCAATAGAGCTTCCAATGAAAATAAGTCAATAGGGCCAGTTCTATCTTCACCTGTTAGTTTTGAAGGAGCAGCACTGCTGCCTAACTCTGTGTCGAGGTCATCAATCTCCATTTCATCATTGTCTCTATTATGATTCAAGCGGTCTTGCAATTTCTTGGTGGTAACAGCAAAAACTTCGTTGTCATCATCAGAAAAATCATGGAAATCAAAAATACTTTTCCTTCTTTGAACAAAAGACGTTTGAAGATTGTAGTTCTTGGATCTCATGCGTTCGAACCATTCTGATTCTGATTCATTTTCTTTTAATAATGCAACAATAGAAATACTCATATTATCACACCCAATTCCAGAACCTTCAGTAGTGGGCGAACAACAAACATCCACGATTCTAGATGAAATGTCACTCAGCGTCATATTACCTTGACTTATACCGTAGTGGACCAAATCAACACACTCCTGAGAAGTTAAGCAATCCCAGATACCATCACATGCTAAAATAACGAATTCATCCTCATCATAGTTCAAATTGTGTTTGATAATATCAGGAACACATGTGACCACTTGTTCATGAGGTCCCAGTTTCGCGTTTGATTTGAATTCAAAGTCACCTATGGCTCTTGATAAAGCTAAATTACCATTGACACGGTCCATCTCGACGAAACCATCAGCAGCTATAATACGCGATTTTTCGCTTAGCAATGTAGGTTTGTGATCAAACGACATTGCTTTGCTGTTACCGCCGGTAGATAAAACTGTCCTACTGTCACCGGAGTTGGCACAAATCAACAGCTTTTTCAATTGAGATATCAATATCACGGTTGCTGTACAACCACTATGGTCGTCTTTTAATTTCTCATCCTTCAACAACTCAACATCGGTAGCCAAAAAAGTGTCAATCAGGCACTGTTCTAACAAACCGTTCCTAAAGCTTTCCTGCTGTTTTAGTATATGTATCATTTTAGAGCCACAAAACTCTGCCACAGCAGAGCCACCATGACCATCAAATATACCATAAAATGCCAGATGCTCTTCGTCAGACTCGGCTAGAAGGTTAGGTTCAACAATGTGGGCATCTTCCATGGACATACGCCAACCTTGCATGGCACATAGCCCAAAAGCTGTCAAGCAATCTGTTCCAGAATGATGCTCTTTATCGATAATCGGATTAGACAATATTTGACCCATGTTATATCTCTCTTTGTCCTATATGTCTCACTGAACTGTTTGCCCTAATTGTAATGGCAACTTTAAAAAGTAAACTGAATATTGCCCAAGAAATAGGAAAGGGCTTTCAGGTGATAGGAATTTAATCAACAAGCTGTGGGAAGATCTTTTACTCCTTTGAGTTTATTCTCTTGAGGGACAACCCGACCCATGTTGTTTTTTCTTCAACACGCGCATATCACGTTTTACGAAATAAATGATCTAAGGTTCTTTACATATCTTCTAGAAGATATCAATTATATCTCCTCTTTGTTTCCACAATTACTTTATCAAGTCTTAACGTAATGTGACGACAGTCTTTCAATCAAAAATATGACCGGTTCTACCAGTTCTAATGTAGCTTTATGGGCGACTTTCACAGCTATTTCCTTTGCTGTAGGCTATCAATTCGGTTTATCAAAGGCTTCATCGACTAAGAATGCCTCAGCTGCTATATTGCCTTTGAAGGAAGTGAAGGAGGGAAAGTTGGAGAATGATACAGATGAAGACGGAAGCGGAAGCGAAAGCGATGAGGACGAAGATATAGAATCCACTTCATTGAATGGAATATCCGGGGAAGTTAGGATGGCATTGGTAATTCGTCAAGATCTCGCCATGACTAAGGGCAAGATAGCAGCACAATGTTGCCATGCAGCATTGTCATGTTTCAGACATATTGCGACAGACTCCGCGCGTGCTTCATACAATCCAGTCATGACGCAAAGATGGTTAAATGCTGGGCAAGCCAAAATAACGTTGAAATGTCCTGACAAGTTTACCATGGACGAGTTGTATGCGAAGGCTATCTCGCTTGGGGTGAATGCAACGGTTATTCATGATGCTGGTAGAACGCAGATTGCTGCAGGAAGTGCTACTGTGTTGGGTTTAGGGCCCGCTCCAAAAGTCGTATTGGACCAAATAACTGGTGATCTGAAGTTGTATTGAGAAACCGAAAATATATGCTATACATATACATATAGCTGCATTTATACATTTAAACTTAGAGTCTTTTACCCATTTCTAGTTTTATACAATTATGCTCATGTTCATGCCCACCTTTGTACGACCACTGAATTTAGTAGATCGGCATCCTTTAAGGTGGTCTCATCGTTGTTTATTGGTTTGATAGGAAAGGCATGATTCAGGGTGAAATTCTTCGATGTGTCCGTATTCACACTAGATGAGACGTGATCATATAGATACTTCACTGTGTCTGTGGAATTGCAACGTAAAACTTCCCTTTTACCATTTGCGTATCTAATTTGAATGGAGGTGTCACCTTTTTTTGGCTCATTCTTTGATTTGGACTCTTCCTGAGCGGTGGGCACCTCATTCTTTGGAACTTCCACTGGTGATAAGGATTCGCCTGGGATGGGGGATCCCAGCCGCTGACCCTGGCCTGAAAAACCGCCCAGCTTTCTTCTGGGAGCTTTATAGGGTTCATCCAATTTTTTATATACGTTAACTTCTACCTCTTGCCCAAATTCCACATTCAAGAGCTTCAAAGGAGCCCTTCCCTGGTTCAGCTCGCTCAAGTAGAAACTGTTTGCTGGATCATCATAGCGGTAAAGCGGACCATCGGCTACTTGGAAACCCTCCTTCCAAAAGGTAATTTCCCTAGTGACCTTTTCGGGTTTTCTACGTTGGGACTGTGTAGTGTTATCTTCTACTACTTGATCAGCTGCGTCAATGGTTGAACCCAACCTGAAACCTCTTCCGGCAAAGTGATTGGCGCCGACCTCGTGCCCATCATCACGAGTTTCGTTTTCTGGGTCCGTTTGTCCACCTCTTCTTGCCTTTTCCAGCAAATCTTTCAGTAATGAACTGGGATCTGAAGGATCTGTGACTTCTAAACCAGATGTTTCACCACCAGCAAATGTATTTCTTGGTTGATCATCGTCGTCATCATCAGCTTGGCCCCTTACCATGTCCGAGAAGCTCATAAACCTGGAGTTATTTCCACTCCCTGAGCGGCTGTTACCTTTAGTTGGTTCAGGGGAGATAGAGCTTTTTCTTTTCAAATACTCGTTACTACCTTGTGAAGACCCCAGCTTGTGACCTGACTCACCGATATTTTCCATATCCATAGCCTTCTTCAAAGAATTGGTGGAAGATAATGCTTCCTGCTTAGACTCCTTTTCTTGCTGTCTGTTCCAATGTGCTTCCTCTCTTTTATCCTTTTTGTCATCTGCTTGAGTAACATAATAAGAATTCAGTGCCTCATTCAAATTTCCAAATTCTGAGAGATACTGCACCGCTATGTTATGAGACACATTGGTTAGTGCCATAAACTGTTGGATGGATTCGTCAGATACTTCTACCATATCTACTTTTGATATCAATTGCTGTATTACCGGCGTACTTTTTAAACTTATGCTTGATGAATGGTATGCATACAACCATTGGACCCCTTCAGTTCTTAATTACTATCACTTTTTGCCACCAATAAGAGATTAAAAGCGGGTAAGAGACAGTGATGGCTAAATACTCTATTGAAGCTATTACTGCGGTATAATACTATTTACATAGAGAATTCTTTGTCTCGATTAAGGCATCTACTACTTGTTGACTTCTTCTATCGAGAGGCATGTTTGTCATCACAGTTTCGTTTTTGGCACGCCTTTCCAGGCGCTGTTTCAACTCCTGAAACGATGAAACGTCCCAGCTCCAACATGTTCCTGTAATGCCCATACCAAATATACCTAGTGTCATGCCCGTAGTCACTAATAATGAGCTTGTAAGATTCTTTTGCGTGCCTGTTGCTGTCTGTACGTGAATGCGTGGGATGGCGTAGTTCGGTTGAAATGTATTCAAGGGCGCTATGTAATGAGTTGAGGTCGGTTAGTGAATGTGATCGTTTAACAAAAAATTGGAAGTAGTTGCTTATACATACCTTTCGTTATTATCATTTTTTTCATGGCCATTCTGCATGTTATAAGTGTAAAAATGGTGATTCCGAAGAATCGTGCCATCTGAGTCTTCCTTCTCTTTTTGTAGCTTTCTCTAAAATGTGTGATATCCTCACTGCTGATAGTATCCCTGTCATTCTTATCCACGAACATGATTAATTGTTGGCCTTTTGCTTTTATTTTCTTTTCCTATGTTTACATTATAGTTTATACCGCATATTAATTTGATAAGGAAGAAACTACTAAAAACTGCTGCGCGTCCAACCACATCCACTGGCTTAAAACTGCAAAAGATAGAAGTTATACAAGAAAAATACCACAACATGCATCCCCAGTTAGAAGCAGAACGCTTTCATTGTAAGTAGCGACCTTTTACTACCTTTTACTTTTCTATTTGTCTTTTCCGTGGTTCTTCCTACTAACATCGTTTCTTTCTCCCTCTTATTTTTAGCTTGTTTGGACTTCATTAATGCACTCGATAAATGTCATCAGAAGGAATATTACAAGAGAATATTTGGGCTTTGTAACAATGAAAAGGATGCTTTAAACAAATGTCTCAAGGAGGCAAGCTTGAATAACAAAAAACGTGCTGTTATAGAAAGTAGAGTAAAAAGGGCTGATGTAGAGAAAAGGTGGAAGAAAATTGAAGAAGAGGAATATGGTGAGGACGCTATATTGAAGACTATCCTAGATAGGCAGTACGCCAAGAAGAAGCAAGCAGTTGACAATGATGCGCATTCGAAATAGACGCTTTGTTTTCTTCGCTCATTCCTTTATACAAATAATCCCTGTATTCCCTGTAAATAGAAGAAAATAAGAATTATGTTAGAGTATATGATTTCCTACTTGTCCATTTATGTTTATATCTTTGAGTATGTATCTAACATTGAGCAGATCCCATAGCTCTCTGTAAAGCTTTAAGATAGCTCAGTCGCTTCTTATATTGATTATTCATATACAAATATTTTGCATTCCAATTATCCATGACTACTTCAAAATATTTGTCATCAAAACTCCAAATTTCAATCAATTTATCCTTTATTTCATTGTGTTCATCTATCCATACTCCTAGCTGCTCGGTAAAGTCCGCCAATTTATCAAGCTTTTCTTTCAACTTTATCATCTCCATATCTTTAGTTTCTTCGTATAACAATTCTAGCCCTAATAGTGGCATCCATTCGCCCACAATGATATTTTTCAGATTGAGAGAAGCGTGGTCAGCCAAGATCTTGTCACTCCACCCATATTCAGCATTAGATACTACTTCAAATTGTGTTAAAGGGACGGGAGAGATCCTACCCGCCCAGAAGTTAATACATTGCATATATTTGTGAGCTTCTTCAACATCCTTTGTCTGAAATTCTAGAACAAGTTTAGGCCCATTGATATCCTCAGGGAAGCTAACAGTGAAGTTCCCCCTTTTTCTTTTGGCGTTCTTGTTGGGAATGCTTGATTTCATTGCTCTACCTATAACTATATTGTCTTGTACCACCTGAGCTTCAGCTTCAAGTAATGAATAAGCAAAAAAAGAACTACTAATATCTTTAAAATATTCTATCGCAGTGCTGTCTGTTTCGCTAGAATGAATTACTTCCTTAAGATCGGATTTGATTTTGAAGATAAACATTCTTCCCTCTTTGATTTGTACCTTCACGCTTTCCCATTCCGAATCCTTACTCAAATATGATAAAGAAGTCTTCCGGGTTGTGTGGTCGACTAGGGTCATGGTTTTAGATGGTTTCAGCCACCTGAAAAGCGATTTGCTTCTCTTAGAGGTCATTTTGCTTGCTGTCACTTGATCGTTATCTCTTTTAGAATATTTACGTGGCAGCGATTTCTTGCTTATGAGAATCAAACCGTCCATAAACCAACTGGAGCCGTTCTGAGTAATCAAATCCTCATCGAATGACTCCTTAAGGTAGAGCGCTTCCATGGGGAGATTCTTGTGAAAATTCTTATTTGACTTTGCGCCCATATCCCGTACCGATAGTTGAGCATCTCTTGAATATAGCGTGGTAGAATTTGAATCGATACTACGCAAATTCGATGAGCTAAACTCTCGTGATTCCGAGGTGGACAATCTTATCAAAGAATATTGATTATCAGAGGTGATTTTAGACGTTCTAGGTTCCGCAAACAGCGGTAAGGGAGTTTCATTTAATGTTCTATAGTATTCTGATAGTTCCTCAATGACCAAATGTTCACGGGAGTAAATTTTCAATTCTTCATATTCGCTTTCTTCTCTTAATGCTCTCAACGTATTATTGATAAATGCAACCATAGAAAATTTGATTTTCTTATGATCAACTTGAAAATTGTTATGCAAATCTGAATTCAGAATTAACAAAGAAAATAAAACAATATGGCACGACTTATAGCCCGATTTCCAATGAGTATTAGGATGGCAAATTATCCACTCTTTACTTAATATTTCTAGTATTCTGTCAATATTTTGCGCTTCTGCGATGAAATACACACTTTTAGATAAATTGAAAAGAGTTTCTAATAAGGATAATGGTAAAGGACTCAATAATTTTATAAACTCACTTAAAATTTGATGGTTGTTTTCACTTCCCAAGAAATTGGCATATTCCTTGTATGGTATATCTTTGAAAGTACCGTCTAAGATCTGCAGAGCGATGATATGATTCTTCTGGTCAATTTCCTCACGTTGAATGGAGTTAATATCTTCAACACCAGTCCCCACGGTAATCGTAGTCACGCTGGGTATCACGAATTTTTCGTTGTCAATAAATTCTTTGTTTCGCAGAATATCACACATGTTAATCATCGTTGGAGACTGTAACATATTTTTCATGCTAACAGGCATCGATCTACTGCCATGAAGTGCACCTTCATTTTCAGTGCTAGAGTCATTGTAATAACTTTGTGAGATCCCGTAAGGGTCAGTTTTTTCCACATCGTTTAAACTGGCGCACATATCTTGCTCAAATTCTTTAATGCTGATATGGTTCCCTGGAATGGTAGCGACCAGTCTGCCTTACTGATTTTCAAGTTGATCTGTACGATCTTTTATTTCTTCTTACATTAGATATGTCTCTTGCACCCAAACATCGCACTTTAGGCATCATCTGACCATCTGTAATTTATGCTGCACCGGTCAAAATGCTTTAATTGACATATATAAGCCCTTAGTAAGTACTGGGAGTCGATATTAACAATCTGTCCATCCATGTGACTAGTATAAGCAACTTTCATGGGCCCTTCTTACATGTTAAAGAAAAGTCATTGTTATATTTTCCTCATGTTTCACCTCGCGTTTTGACTAGCTAAAAAAAGAACGAAAATTCTTTCTGCAGACCCTCTCGAGGCTGATGTAAGATTTAAGAGTAGAGCCAAAGGAGGTGTTGGCACTTCATTTTAGACTTTCTGCTAACAGGCCTTCCATTGTATACTACGGCGTTGATCTTTTAGGTAATAGAATTAGGATAGAAATATCAAAAATGACAAGCTCCCCGAAGGTACATCCATATAAGAAGCACTTAATGCAAACACAGCATATAAATTTTGAGAACAGGGGTCCTGAGTTCAAAAACAGTTCGTTGAACACAGACCAAGATTCCTCGGGTAATAAAGAAAACAGGCAAAACGATGATAACACAGAATATAGTGCTGCAACTTTCAATAAACGGTTAACAAATCAAGTTCCCTCTAAGGATCATTTTAGAGCTGCGTCCGTACCTCTACCTCCAAATGGTAAAGGTGCTAGCCTAGAGGAAGCCGACTTTGATCCTGTGCCACCACCACAGCTTCGTCTTCATAATTCGAATAGTAATTCCGTAAGTTCACTAGGGAGTACTCCAACTAATTCTTCTTCATTAAGAGCATTTAGACAGACAGATTCGACCTCATCTCTCACAAAGGAACAAATAAAAAAAAGGACACGTTCTGTAGATTTGTCGCATATGTATCTGTTGGATGGCAGTAGTGATACCCAACTAACTGCTACCAATGAGTCTGTAGCAGACTTATCCCACCAAATGATCAGCCGATATCTAGGTGGTAAGAATAATACTTCCTTGGTGCCAAGGCTAAAAACAATAGAAATGTATAGGCAGAACGTCAAAAAGTCGAAAGATCCTGAAGTGTTGTTTCAGTATGCGCAATATATGTTACAAACTGCCCTAACCATTGAATCTTCAAACGCTCTAGTTCAAGATAGCGATAAAGCGGGAAATGTTAGTCAGTCTGATCTGAAAATCCAGTTCTTGAAGGAGGCACAAAGTTATTTGAAGAAACTGAGCATAAAAGGTTATTCAGATGCACAATATTTGCTGGCGGACGGTTATTCCTCCGGAGCATTTGGAAAGATTGAGAATAAAGAGGCGTTTGCATTATTTCAGGCAGCCGCAAAGCATGGTCATATAGAAAGTGCATACAGAGCATCACACTGTTTAGAAGAAGGACTAGGAACAACAAGAGACTCTCGAAAATCAGTAAATTTTCTAAAGTTTGCGGCTAGCAGGAACCATCCATCAGCGATGTATAAATTAGGGCTCTACTCTTTCTACGGTAGAATGGGTCTTCCATCTGATGTTAATACTAAATTGAATGGTGTGAAATGGTTGTCAAGGGCTGCGGCAAGAGCTAACGAATTGACTGCCGCTGCACCATATGAATTAGCTAAAATTTATCACGAAGGATTTCTAGATGTTGTCATTCCTGATGAAAAATACGCAATGGAATTATATATTCAAGCAGCAAGTTTAGGGCATGCTCCTTCAGCAACGTTATTAGCACAGATCTATGAAACAGGTAACGATACAGTAGGACAAGATACCTCACTTTCAGTACATTACTACACTCAAGCAGCATTAAAGGGTGACCCAGTAGCAATGTTGGGATTATGCGCATGGTATCTATTAGGGGCAGAGCCTGCTTTTGAGAAAGATGAGAACGAGGCTTTCCAATGGGCCTTGCGTGCAGCTAATGCTGGTTTGCCAAAGGCCCAGTTTACTCTTGGTTACTTCTATGACCACGGTAAAGGTTGTGATCGTAACATGGAATACGCCTGGAAGTGGTACGAAAAAGCTGCAGGAAACGATGATAAGAGAGCGGTTAACAAGATAGGCTCCAGGGATGGTGGGATGGCCAGTACCAATAAAAAACAGCACAAAAAGAATAAAAGCATAAGTACGTTGAATTTATTTTCTGCTGTGGACAGTCAAATAAGTAACGGAGGATCAAATTCAAGAGTTTCTTCAAGATCTGAAACTTTTTTCACAGAAACTTCGAAACATAATAGTGAGCCGCAAGGTTTGCAAATTAACATGAATTCGGATACCAATAAAAATAGCACTAAAATAGATTTTAACGCAAGCATCAAAAAAAGTTCTTCAGCTAATAGAATGTCAAAGGAAGTTACTGAACAGTCAATGGCGGTGAAGCAGGGTGTAAACGCACCAAAAATGGACGACACAAATACTACCTGTAATTATCCGCCTATAGTTAAAACTGAGCTAAAGAAAACTAAGAACCCAAAGAACAAGAAGGATAAGCAAAGTAAAAAAAAAAAAGACTGTGTAATTATGTAAGTACATATATTAATTGGTATCATTTCTAAAAGGCACAACAATTTGTACTCAATGCATATAGTGATACAGAATATCTTACAATCGCACTATTGCATCATTGATGAACTTTCTTACTTTGTAATGGATCATTATTTTCAGCTTCTTCTCCATTCAGTATTGGCTCCGTAGTAAACCTTCTCTTCAGATTATTATGTGACTCTCGCCCAGTGTCTTCTGTATTGGGTAAAGTTTTTGCCCTACTGGATTTGGTGGAGTTAATGCTTTTTGGTATAAGTACTTTTGGTAAAGGTTGATCAGGCACAGGTACCGGAGTCTTCGGACTGAAATGTGAGACAGCAATATTTTCTCTTGTAAATGAGTTTGACACACAAGGATGGGACTTTGCAGTATCGTCTTTGATCTTATTTTCAGCGTCCCTGTAAATTTGGAGTTGTTTTGGATAGTCCAATAAGGGCAAATCCTTGATAACTGATGATTCAGGTCGTACATACTCACTAAGAGGTTTTTCCATGCTGTGGTTAGTAATAATGTCCATACCCTGTTCATTCAATGACTGTAAGCTCTCACAGTGTTCAGCAAGTACTTCATCTTGTGTTTTTGAAATTTGCATAATGTTTTTCTCGTAATCGGTTAATATAAAACCGTATAAAGACTTGAAATTTTCGTTCATTACAGTTAAATTGATATTGTTTTCATTAGCGATGGTTTCAATATGTGATGTTATCTCATCAGTTAATGACATCATCTTCTCATCTGTTAAAACAATATCTGAACAGATTGTATTTTGAAATTTCTTGATTGAATCCAATACTGGATTTGATTCCAGCATGTTATTATCATCACCGCAGTTTTTACAAATTTTTTGTGATATTTCGTTCAAAAATCTATCAATGGGCAGACTCTTCAGTTTGGAGGATATATTCACATCCATTTCATGTGAGAGGCCAGTCAAATTCTTTGTAAAGGCTGTATTGTTATGAGAAACTGTCTCTAAAGCCGTTTCAACATTTTGTGTCAAGGATACTATTGATTCAGAATGAATTTTATTGACTGTCATATCGGTTTGATTGAAAATGGAGGCTGTCTTTTGCCAAATGTCTTGATCCAATGTAAGTTGTCTGTCCTTCAACTTAACAATAAATTCTTCAAGTTCATCATGAAGTTCGTTACGAGTCCTAGATACATGATTCTGGAAATACCATTTCAGTTGCGTCAACTGTTCGCTGAATTGATTAGAGATCTTCCGCTCATTGGTCAAGTCGTTTTTCAGTTTTTTTATTTCCGCATCTTTGTTTTCAATTATTTTTAATGCTTCTAATTCATGGTTTCTTATTAGAACGTTCATACCATTCAAGTTCGTAGTGCAGCTTTCCGATATTTCGTTTATGGATTCTAAGATTGAGCACCCTATCGAATCAAGACATTTTTTGATATCACTTTGTAAATCTCTTAAAAAAAGCTTATGTGATTGATAGATGTCATCCAAATCTTTATTACAGTGGGAATTGAAATCGGTCTGGAAATTTTTAAATAAATTTGAAATACCGAGGACTAGTTCGTTCATTTTAATCATCAGTAATTTCGCGGTGATATTCATCAGTGATTTGAGAGTAAAATCATGTTTGACTTTATGAGAGTTTACGTTGCTGGTTAACTCTTCAGTTACACCATTGATAACTTGGGAGAATTTTGAATTATAGTTCCTTAAAGAATTCTGCAAAGTGTTTAAAGTTTGTAGTACTTGTTGAGAGATTTTCAGTTGCATATTCTGGTTGGTAGTGTATTGTTTTTGAGAGTTCTCATGCGATAAATCTCTTTGTTGAGTGACTTGACTTATAAGCTCAAGGTTAGTATGGTGAATTTTTCGAATTTCAGTATAAAAGTGGGAATAATCTATATCAAAATTTCGTATTACAGAAACAAGTTTTTCCTTTTCAGATTGCAACAAATTATTGATATCTAATTGAGTTAGATAGTTGTCTTTGAATTTTTTAATCTGTTCTCGTAAGTTATGGATTTTCAAATTCTGTTCATCGATTAGTATGGAATTGCTTTCGTAAAGATCCAATTGATCTTGGGTAATGAATATACCTTGTTTGTTTCTTGAATTTTTCAGATCGTTTTTTAGTTTTTCAATCTCTTGAATGTAATCCTTGAGACATGTGTCCTTCGATAAAGACTGGTTAACCTGTGGAGTATTTTTGATAGATTTGGCTCTCGTTGCATATTCTAGCGTACTTGCAGTCTCTTCCATGGATATTTTCGCAGGCGATACAGTAGCAATGATGCATGTTTTCGTCATACCACCTAAAGAGTCTTGCAGTAACCTTGTCAACTTGGATTCTCTGTAAGGTATATGGTTAGAATGATCGACGAGGGCGTTGATGACACGACCTAGTGTCAATAGTGATTTGTTAATTAGGCCAGCCTCTTGAGCCCTTTTATTCTCTGCACCCGATCTGTTGATGTTTTCGCTTCCTGCCAAATCTACCAAATTCAATTTGCCGATTTTTACGAAATTTTTGTTTTGTCCATGGTCTTTGCTGTCTTGTTCAACTATATTTGTTGTGATTGTGAAAACCGTGTGGGATCTCGACGAAAGATCATTGCACTTAGTAGCGGCCACTTTCCTTTTCAAAGACCCTTGCATTAACAGATTCAAGCCTTCGTGAGCAGAGCTAATGAAGATTTCTTGCATTCCTTTGACCATAATGGACGAATTATTGTTATTATTATCAAAAATTCGAATTTGCCTCTTGGGATCATTCACTGCAGGATCATCGTCGTCGCTATCAGAGAGTAAATCCTTTAGGTTTTCGTTGTACAACTCTAAGAAAGATATTTTTACGGAATATTCTTTGTTCAAAGAGCTCAATTCTTTGAATAAATCGACTAGGACACGTGGTATGATACCTGCGTGCTCTCCCAATAACAGGTTATCAGTGGATTGTACGTCACCGAGAATGTTTATGTCACCAGACATGGTGTAGGTTTTACCAGTTCCTGTTTGACCATATGCGAAGATTGTACAATTGTAGCCATGTAACATTTCTCTAATATAGTTTTTTGCAGTGGCATTGAATACCGTTTCTTGATCAGATTCTGCGCCGAACACCTGATCAAATTGATATGTTTTCTTCGACGATGAGTATGATTGGTGGGAACCGTTAGAGAGAATAATCTCCTTTCCCTGAGGTCCCAATGTAGAAATTACTACGCTGCTTTTTTCTTCTATTTCTCTTTTGTTACGCGATCTGCACCTCACGTATACATGGATATTAGAGTCTGAAGTGGCAGCATTATTGTTACAGATGGGCGGCGCTACAGTGTGCATTCCATTTGAAGGGCCAGGAGATGGAGCATGCGCAATAGTCTTCCTCTTATTCGGTTCAAATTGAGCAGTACGACGGTTGGGCAAGGAAGAACGAGCCATCTTTGTTCAACTATTTTGGCATGTGTAGTGAAAAATCTGCGAATTGCTGTTGATTGTTTATGTGTTTGTTTGTATATACATTTGTTCTCAAAGAGTGGCGCGCGCTTGCGGGCTACAGCAACGCGAAAGTAAGAAAACAACTAAGGAAAGATGCAATGAGTATTCACGATGGCCCAAAAAGAGAACAGACCACCACTATTTGTTCTGTTTCAAATGTCGTGAAATTGGCTAACCCTAAAGAATAAGGAGCCGTAAACACAATAAAAAATACTCTTGTAACCCTATGCTGTGAGTTTGAAGTCACTTAACAAAAATCAACCCGTCAATAACCCTTTCGTTTATATATTAGTACAAGTTGTTTCCTACTACACGATTCTTTACGTTTCAGTCATTGAGAATATTTAGTATTAGATATTGTAATATATATATATATACTGTACTGTCATGTAGTTTTCATAAGTCACTTTTAACGAAAGAGCGGCTATTATTTTTTCCTAAATTCTACGTACATAGTGACTAATTCTGGGCGGCTATTTTCTTTTCTTCTACACGCAAAATCCCCGGGAAGGGGTTTCCCGGAAAGGGTCACCCCGGAGATTTTTCAGTTACGTAAAGAAGGGGCCGGGATGTCGCTATTAGTATATATAAGAGGAGGAGAATAATAAAAAGTTCTATTACACGTACTCCTGAGGAAAGACGAGAAAGTTTAAAACAGTGAAAAAAGATAGAATGTTTAGTAGAATTTGTAGTGCTCAGGTAAAGAGAACCGTGTGGACTCTCCCCAGACGGTCTCACTTGCAATCCCAGACAATCAAAACATTTGCCACTGCACCTATTCTGTGCAAACAGTTCAAGCAAAGTGACCAACCAAGACTAAGAATAAACTCAGAAGCTCCTAACTTCGATGCTGACACCACAGTCGGTAAAATTAACTTTTACGACTACCTGGGTAATTCTTGGGGGGTCTTATTCTCCCATCCAGCTGATTTTACGCCCGTCTGTACTACTGAAGTTAGCGCATTCGCCAAATTAAAACCAGAATTCGACAAGAGAAACGTGAAGTTGATCGGTCTTTCAGTGGAAAACGTTGAATCGCACGAAAAATGGATTCAAGATATCAAGGAAATAGCAAAGGTGAAAAATGTTGGATTTCCAATCATTGGCGACACTTTCAGAGACGTTGCCTTTTTATACGACATGGTAGATGCAGAAGGATTCAAGAACATCAACGATGGTTCGTTAAATACCGTGAGATCCGTTTTCGTCATCGACCCCAAGAAGAAGATTAGGCTAATCTTCACTTACCCCTCCACTGTCGGCAGAAACACGTCTGAAGTGTTGAGGGTCATTGACGCCTTGCAATTAAGTGACAAAGATGGCGTGGTTACTCCAATTAATTGGCAGCCCGCCGATGACGTTATTATTCCCCCATCTGTTTCTAATGAGGAAGCCAAGACTAAGTTTGGTGAATTCAACGAAATTAAACCTTATTTAAGGTTCACCAAGTCTAAATAAGACATCAATAAACAATCTTACTATATATAAGAAAATATAATAGATATATATCAAGATAAAACCTCTACTTTTCTTTTATTGTAGTTTAATCTCACTCTACACGAAGTGTCGCTCATTGGATCATTTTTCTTTACATAATGTAAAGGAATGGCTATAAAAATACATGTTTCTGTTTCTGTTTCTATACATATTTCTATATAATCCTCTGGAGAAACCCTAATGTCATAAGACCCACATACCGGTATCATTGGGCGCTGCACATCCGAATTCTCGTTATGGTGAAGGATAATCGAGATTCTGACCAAGACCAAGATTTTAGTTCTTCTCATATGAAAAGACAGCCGGAGCAGCAGCAGCAGCAGCAGCAAATTTCAAACAAGAAACAACGAATATCTCATCATGATGACAGTCACCAAATTAATCATAGACCAGTCACGTCATGTACGCATTGTAGACAGCACAAAATCAAGTGCGATGCCAGCCAAAATTTTCCTCATCCTTGCTCTAGATGCGAAAAAATTGGTCTCCACTGTGAAATTAATCCTCAATTTAGGCCTAAAAAAGGCTCCCAGTTGCAATTACTGAGGCAAGATGTAGATGAAATAAAGTCTAAACTCGATACCCTTCTGGCTAATGACAGCGTTTTTGTTCATCTCCTACAACATATCCCTATGGGTAATAACCTTTTGAATAAACTCAATTTACATCCAACTCCAACCCCGGGTACTATTATTCCTAACCCAGATTCTTCTCCTTCATCAGGCTCTCCAACCTCTTCCGCAGCTCAACGAGATTCTAAGGTGTCAGTTCAGACGTATCTGTCCAGGGAGCCACAGCTCCTTCAAGCCAGTCACGTCAACAATAAGAATAACTTGAAAGTAAATAATGAGGCATCTTCGCGCACTAGATTACGCGCATCTTCTTTGGCTCAAAGCTCGAAGAGCTTGGTAGCGACAGAACCGAACAAATTGCCGCCTCTGTTGAATGACTCAGCATTGCCCAATAACTCCAAAGAGTCTTTACCTCTCGCTCTGCAAATGGCTTATTACAAGAATAATTCAGTAAATAACACACCCAACGGCCCCTTCTCGCCAAATCACACAGCCTATTCTCCTCATACTACATTAACCGCCGTTACGGCTGCGACGAACAAGACACCCTTTGCAGCAGCCAGATGTGTTGATGCAAATAACAACGCTCATATAACAAAAACGCCTGTTGTGGCCACTACCACAACTATGCCATTATTACCTTCGCCACATGCAAACGTAGATGAATTTGTATTGGGTGATATAAGAATTTCCATTGAGAAAGCGAATAAACTGCATCATATTTTTGTGACTAGATATCTGCCGTATTTTCCTATAATGTACTCTAATAATGCCACTGAGCTCTACTCTCAATCCCAATTACTTTTCTGGACCGTTATGTTGACAGCATGTTTGTCTGATCCGGAACCAACTATGTATTGCAAATTAAGCTCCTTGATCAAGCAATTGGCTATAGAGACCTGTTGGATACGAACTCCCCGATCCACACATATCTCCCAAGCTTTACTAATACTATGCATTTGGCCGTTGCCTAACCAAAAGGTTCTAGATGATTGCTCTTACCGTTTTGTTGGATTGGCTAAATCATTGTCCTACCAACTTGGTTTGCATAGAGGTGAATTTATCTCAGAATTTACAAGAACTCAGACTTCAATGCCAAATGCAGAAAAGTGGAGGACTAGGACTTGGTTAGGGATATTTTTTGCTGAACTTTGTTGGGCAAGTATCCTTGGTTTGCCACCGACTTCACAAACAGACTATTTATTAGAGAAAGCTTTATCTTGTAGTGACGAAGAATCAGATGAAGACAATGAGAACAATGGTAGTAATAACAATAATAACAATGTCAATGATAAAAATATTAGAACAAATGGGCCACATATTGAAAGTAAATACAAACTACCGGGTAGATTTAGAAGATTACTCAGCTTGGCCAATTTCCAAGCAAAATTATCCCATATTATTGGATCTTCTGTTTCCAGTCCCGATGGCTTATTGGAGCCAAAATACCGTGCAGAAACTTTGTCTATCTTAGGGAAAGAGTTGGATTTACTAGCGAAAACTTTAAATTTCCAGAATGATGACGTTGTAAATATCTATTTTCTTTATGTTAAATTAACTGTTTGTTGTTTTGCATTCTTACCTGAAACTCCCCCTACTGATCAAATTCCATATGTCACGGAAGCTTATCTAACAGCCACTAAAATTGTCACTTTATTGAACAACCTTTTAGAAACACAACAACTTATTGAACTTCCTATTTACATTCGACAAGCTGCTACATTTTCTGCTTTGATACTGTTCAAATTGCAACTGACTCCTTTACTTCCTGACAAATATTTTGATTCGGCAAGACAATCGGTGGTCACTATCCATAGACTTTATAGAAATCAGTTAACTGCATGGGCCACAAGTGTAGAGAATGATATTTCGAGAACTGCAAGTATGTTAGAGAAATTGAATTTCGTATTAATTATGCATCCGGAAGTCTTTGTAGAGGAAGATGGTATTATTTCTAGAATGAGATCACATTTAACAGGATCCTTGTTCTATGACTTGGTTTGGTGTGTTCATGAGGCAAGAAGAAGAGAAATGGATCCCGAATATAATAAGCAAGCCTTGGAAAAAGCTGCTGACAAAAAAAAACGTTCTTTAAGTGGCGTTTACAACGATCCTTCATCTACGGGTGGGATCATGGACAGAAAACTATATCCGTTACCATTATATAACCATATTTCTAGAGATGACTTTGAAACCGTCACAAAAACAACACCAAGTGGAACTACTGTCACAACTTTGGTTCCTACCAAGAATGCCTTGAAGCAAGCAGAAAAACTAGCCAAAACGAATAACGGAGACTCAGATGGTTCAATAATGGAAATTAATGGAATACCGCTTTCCATGCTTGGAGAAACAGGTAGCGTAAAATTTCAAAGCTTATTCGCTAATACTGGAAAAAACAACGATTATAACAACGGCAGAACCCTATTAGATGCCTCTAATGTCATGACTATGCCTCTCAATTCAAGTTATCCGATCGCTTCTGGCCCTTTCTTGAATAATAATCCAAGAAGTACTAATTTAGACTATTGTAATAACGGACTCAATGTGATTCCTGATATCTCTATGAAAAGATCAGCAAGTACACCAGTTAATCATCTTCCTACATCTGTTCCGACGTTGAGGAACCCCGTTGGTAGTTTACCAGATACTGTTACATTGGGTATGGACCACCCGCGCCCACGAGAACACAGTAATCTGCAAAATGTTGCAATTAATTATAATAATCAATTCAATAACGTAAACGCAATTGAAAGATCACAAAGTAGTATGTCTCACTCACGTACACCCGTTGCTTTCAAGTCAAATAACATGACGGATTTGCATTCCGTTGTTTCTGATCCTGGTTCCTCTAAAAACACTGCATACCCGGCTCTAAGCTTGTTTGCCAAAAGCAGCATCGGTAATAATAATAGAGCTAATCAACAATTTTCCGCTGGCGCTAACACTGTAACTCCCTCTAACTATCAAAGCATCGATAATGAAAATAATTTGAAGAACGGAAATAAACTGTCAGATTTTTTTCAGCAACAAAGTGCAGGCTGGCTTGAAGGCAATTCCAGTAACGATGACTTTTTTGGGTGGTTCGATATGAACATGGAACAAGGATTTTAATGGCCGTGATGTTTCTAATCTCCGAAGATAATCATTTCTTTTAATCTCTACCTATTACACTTACGAATGCTGCCAAGGCAGCTATCTAGGACTTTGAGTCCTTCTATTTATACATATTCTTTCTTGCATTATTTTCCAATGTATCAGTAATCAAGAATTGATGAACACAACGATTTTCTGTCAGTTTATTATCCCAATGTCCTATTTAAGATGAGGACACTATAATATAATACTTATTCTGCTACCTATTTATTTCACTCTTATTCTTAATCTTTTATATACAATGCACTCACCTGTATTCTTTTACTAAAACTCATGAATAACGACAACACTTTTACAGCTATCTATATATTGCTTGCACTTAGCTTTTTTCTCCAACGCTCAATCCCTGCTTCTTATCCCTATTCGTTTGGAGACCGTCGACACTTTCAGCGGAAGGCTGAAAAATACATCAATCCGAAAATGTTGAATACAGAGATGAGGCAATTCATCTATCTACAAAGAAAGATAAGGTACTCAAAGAAAGTAATACAACCACCGTGTTAGAAGAAAACCGGAAATAGAGGAGGCAGGAATAGTATTTTTCCTGGGTTTTAAATTGTTTTTTTTTTACCTGTTCGTTTTTCTTTTTTTATTCATTCATTTAGATAGTACTATTACTAGCCACATCAGATCTTACCTTTGGCTGTGCAATCCATCGAGCTATTTTTATTTACAAAGTCAAATCGTGGTTTTAGTAGGAATTCAGTACTTTCATTGGCGACACATCATAACCGAGCAAAGGAGTTCAATCATGATCAGAAGATGGTTGACGATAAGTAAATCAGGGAAGAAGAAAAAAGCAGCCAGTGATACTATTACAGAAGAAGTAGAAAAAACCGATTTTAAAGCTGTAAGTCACGATACAAATGATGAATTTTGTAATAGCGAATCCTCTGACAATCCCTCCAGTGCGTTATTAGTCTCCAATTTAGATAGCAAAGAAACTTTCCTGAACGAAGGCAATAACTTACAGGCTTCTTCTGGACAAGAATGTCATTCTGAAACGTGTAATCAAGACGGTGTCGGTCACGGTCAGGATGAGATATTTGACATGTCGATGATAAAACCCATAAGCACGTATGGAGGTATTATCCAAGCACCTGACTCGCCTACACTAGCTACAAAAGTTTCCGAATTAATGCCCTATGGAGACGGCTCCAATAAAGTTTTCGGGTATGAAAACTTCGGTAATACATGTTACTGTAATTCCGTCCTCCAGTGTCTTTATAATTTGTCCCCATTACGTGAAAGTATTCTACAGTTTCCAGAAAAGCCAATGGAATCTGGTCATCCAAGAAAGAATGAAATGAGAGGTAATAGACCAAGAATATTTACCGAGGCAAGCTTTGAAAGAAGCAGTACTAGTACCAATGGACATGTACCCAATTCTAAATCCCAATCTTCTGATGACGGAAAATCGGCTATTACAAATTCTATAAATTCTAATACAACTGGGTCTTCAGAAAAGAAGAGTAAATTTTTCAAAAGTTTTAGTGCGAAGCATGCACAAGATAACAATAAAAAGGAAGGAAGTCCTGGTGTATTGAGTATCCCCAAACCCTCTTCTAGTTCACAAGACGCACCTCCTTTGGTGATAAAAACATCCAATGAGCCTGGTGCTCCGAGTAGATTGAGTTCCGAGGACGTCACAGAGAGACCTCTAGATGTGCCCCGTAAAATTATTGTTGGCAGAGCCCTCAATTGTGAAAATCCATCAAGAGGTAGTAGTAATAGCAATAATCTGGATTTGAGAGTAGAGAGCACCAGCAGCTTAGTTTGCCCTCTAGATAAAAGAGATACTAGAAGATCAAGTTCATCTTCACAGATATCTCCAGAACATAGAAAGAAATCTGCTCTTATTCGTGGCCCGGTAATTAATATTGACCATAACTTAAATGGATTAGATAAGGCTACACTCTATTCTAGTTTGAGGGATATCTTTGAATGCATAACTGAGAATACGTATTTGACCGGTGTTGTATCACCCAGTTCATTTGTCGATGTTCTCAAGAGAGAGAACGTTCTATTTAATACTACTATGCATCAAGATGCTCATGAATTCTTTAATTTCCTTCTGAATGAGTTGAGCGAATATATAGAACGTGAGAATCAAAAAAGAGCTACCAATAGAATTAAGAACGATAACGTACTGAATACAACCACAAATTTCATCAGCGACTTATTCCAGGGCACTCTAACAAATCAAATAAAGTGTCTTACGTGTGACAATGTTACTTCTAGAGATGAACCATTTTTGGATTTCCCTATAGAAGTTAAGGGAGAGGAGGAAACAGACATACAAGCGATTTTGAAGAGCTACCATCAGCGAGAAATGTTGAATGGCTCGAACAAGTTCTACTGTGACGAATGTTGTGGCTTACAAGAAGCAGAGAGACTTGTGGGTTTGAAACAGTTGCCGGATACTTTAACGCTACATCTGAAAAGATTTAAGTATTCTGAGAAACAAAACTGTAATATTAAACTTTTTAATAACATTCACTATCCCCTGACGCTAAATGTATGTTCTTCAATAAATTCTGAGGTTTGTCAGAAGTATGAATTGGCGGGGATTGTCGTCCACATGGGTGGCGGGCCACAGCACGGCCACTATGTTTCTCTATGCAAACATCAAAAGTTCGGCTGGTTGTTGTTTGATGACGAAACGGTAGAAGCAGTCAAAGAGGAAACAGTGCTGGAATTTACTGGTGAATCTGCAAATATGGCCACGGCGTATGTTTTGTTCTATAAAGCAATGTACTCAAATTTTAATGCGAATGATCGTCAGAAGATGGTAAAACAACAAGAGGAAAATATTGACAACCTAATCAAATACGACGATTGGTTAAGAACATGTAGTAGCACTCAAAAGAAAAAAGAGGAGGAATCTGCCACCGAAGATGTGGATACTGCTATAGACGACAGCTTTGTTTCTAACACACCCACTAAGCCAAAAAAAAAAACAAGGATGTTTAGTTTTAGGAAAAGCTGAAAATAATTTGCATATTAAGAGAGGTTATTTCTACTTTCTCTATTAAAACTTTTTTATTTAGGTCTGTACCAATTTAATTCTTACCTTTTTATAATGTCTTTAATTTTTTCTTTATTATTTAAGTTTTGGTTCAAAAGAGACTTTTTCTCAGAACAACATAAATGGAAAGATTATTTAACATACTATCAATTAAGAGTATTAGTAAAAACAGTTTTATATTGGGGCATGAGTAAACAAATACGATACAGATTCACCATTGTGCAATCTTCTTATAGCTTCAGCGAAAGTGGGACTTATATCAATTTGATCAGCAATCGATAAATCCAAATCTACCGGAACAGTATTTGTACAAACTATTCTCGACAATCTACTATTCTTCAGCTTTTCTTTTGCAGAACCAGAGAATATACCATGTGTAACGATAGCTATAACCTCTTTGGCACCATGCTCCAGCAATGTATCGCAAGCTTTTACCAACGTACCACAAGTATCTGCCATATCATCAACCAATAAACATGATTTGTTTGTAACATCACCGACAAGCACCATTTTTGAAACTTCATTTGCCTTTTGCCTTTCTTTGTGAATCAAAGCAAAGTTTAAATCTAGCTTGTCAGCCAAAGCGGCTACTCTCTTAGCACCACCTGCATCGGGAGACACTAAAATAGCATTGTCGAAGTCTGTTTTAGTTCTAATATAGTTTAGAACACTTGGTTCTGCATATAGGTTATCGACTGGAATATGGAAAAAGCCTTGAATCTGTGAGGCATGAAGGTCCATGGTGATGACATGGTCTGCACCAGCAGTTTGCAATAAGTTAGCAATCAATTTTGCTGTGATGGGCGCACGAGATTTATCTTTCTTGTCTTGTCTTGCATATGGAAAATTGGGTATCAAAGTGGTGATCTTTCTTGCCGACGCAATTTTGCAAGCATGAATTAGAATCAACAATTCCATCAAGAAATCGTTGATTTCTTGTTCACCAATCCCAGTCTGAATAATATAAACATCTTCATCACGGAGGCTTTCACCTATGGTAACAGAAGTTTCTTTGTTGGAATATTGGTAAACACCAACCTTGGAAAGTGGAACACCTAACTTTTTTGATATTTGCTCAGCTAAATCCGGATGAGAGTTTCCGGCCAGCAGTTTGATACTATTTATGGCCATATCTTCTCGAGATTCTGAATTCATCTTTGCCGGAGATCGTCGAGGTGGGAATGAAATTTATCTACATCATATAGTAACCATATGTTCAAAATCGATGACCACCATACAGGACCTTGAAATATTTTCTTTGAGTTTTTCAATGACCGCGAAGTAAAAAAAAAAGAAAGGTACAGCAAGGCTGATTTATTGGCAATCCAATCGAAATCATCGATAATGCTTGACCCTAAAGTTAAACTGGTCTCTTCAAATCAGTTACGGTATGGACTGAACATTAAATCATACTACTATGTACCTATAAAAAATTTCAGGAAGGGAGCACAATAAGCATTAAATTTGGAATTAATTAAATTTAGAATTAGAACACATAATAAAAGTATTGAGGGTATCTAGAATTTTTCGACATTCATAATCAGCTTCCCCTGTGCGCGTTGAGTAGCCATGTAAGAAAATGCTTCTTTATGATCTTTCCAGTCGAACACTTTATCGATAACACATTTTACAGTACCATTCTTCAAAAAGTCGCCACATTGCTCAATCCAGTCATTGTTGGCAGAAGAAGTTTTAGCATTAGGATCAAAGTTATAATGTGTGTAGTTATACGACCAGATAATAGACCCGAGCATTTTTCTTGCATTTGCACTTGGGTTATCCCATGAATCAAAAATGTCTTCTTTATAATTGGCAACGTAATCGCCTACGGTAGTCACGTAAGCACCACCGCCATGGATCAACGAACTTGAGTGGCTTAAAATATCATAACCACCAACAAAGTCAAGCACAACATCAAATTTTCCCTCATTATAGCTAAGTATGGTCTCTTTATCTTCTACTGGATCAAATTGGGAAATCTTTTTCTCTTCGAGCATTTTCCTCAGCGGTCTGCTGGATTTACCCCTACATGTTAAATAGTCAATGAAAATCATTTCATCAGCAAAATCAGAGAATTTCTCTTGTAGAACTTGAGGCCCATTGGCTGACGTTACAATCACTAGCTTTTTTTGCAGTTTGTAATGACGCTTTAGCAACTGTATAACAAACATTCCTACCGATGAAGTCCCACCATTTATCAGGACGGTCGAATCTTGCTTCAAATATTTGTTCTTGAACAGTTTATTTAAGATATTGTAACCAGTTGCCAGGCAAAATAACGAACCTGCAGCTTCTTCTGCAGTAACGGAATCCGGTTTCAACAAAATTGGATCCACTTTCGGATCTACCAAGATCGAACTTTGTAAACAGCCCACGGCTAAGTGTGGGTGGTAGTATATACCGTATACTTTATCGCCCACATGCCAGGCATAGTTCAGATTCTCACCCACTTCAGTGACGACACCACTGTATTCTCTCCCCAAACCGATTTCCCCGTAAATTGATGATGTGTAGCCGTTCCTGATTTTCATATCTACAGGATTCAAACCCACATTGCTTATTTGAACTACAATTTTGTTTTTAGGAATAGGTGTCTTGATCTTCTTTTCATATGAAAATTCCATAGGTCCTGTTTTGGTTTGAAATACCAATGATTTAATTGGAATAAACTTGACATGTCTCAAAGGTCTAGCAACCCTTTTCAGAACGGGTTCATCTATAGGTATCTCCTTGGGGGCAGGTATGGTGTGATCCACGATCATCGCTTGCAGTTTAGGGTCCTGGTTCTTCAAAATATCTTTGGCCATTGTTCGACGTTTGTCTCTTGATAAAGGATGCTTTAACTGCAGCTTCCAGAACAGTCAATGAGCAGATAATCGCTTGGAACAACGTCTGACCATAAAACTTTACTTTTATATCTATCTTGAGTTTTTCATTTATTTTGACAAATTACTAATTTGATAATGTCAACAGAAAAATCCCTCGCCTTTCCGGTGAAATTTGTCACAGCCATTTGAGATGAGATGATTAAGCCTGAGTACGTACGAAAAAAGAAAAGAGATGCGACAAGATAATTTGGTCTATGTCATACTAGCGTACGTATCATGTACAAAAAACAAAGTATACAAATGTACCAGGTATCCATGTATGAACGAACACCCAACCTGCAGCGCAATAATTATCCCTATATTCCTATTGGAATTTTGTACAGTTTTCTCGGCGTGAGCGCTACGAAAAAGCAAACCTTACTTTCTGCTAGTGATCTTTGATTATATCCGACCTCGCTTGTCCTTTCTTTCTATTAATCTTGTAAACTGCCCAGCATTCTACGCAGCGACGGCGACAGGCTCAGGAGGTTGTATACCCGCTTCTTCGTAATACTCAGCCAAGTCCTCCTTCTCAAATACAACATCAATCATTAGCGAGCAACTGGGACAAACAGCAATCTTCTCACCCTCAAACATGTCATCCAGGTATATTTGGAATCTATCGCCGCAGGGACAAGGATATGTGAACATTTGATTTTCGGGCTCAAAGGTCATATCTTCGATTTCGATTTCGTCATACGTAGACATTTCAGTGAGTAATTTATGATATGTTGGGGCGCTTATATTCGCGTTATTCGTTTCTTTCCATTCAACTAGTAAGCGATGAGAATCGTTTTATGATGTTTTTTAATATATATAAGTTTTCGGATTTGTCTCAAATCAATAACATTTTCATCCGATAGGTTTTCCGGTGACTGTACATCCACACACCCAATTTAACACCCTTGCCTTTCCTAAAGCTTCTCTTTTTTTTTACATTTGAAGGAAACTCCCCCCGAAGTTCCTGTTTTTCTTAATTTCCTTACCAGACAACCTCGGGATTGCCACCCAGCTGCAAACAAGTGAGACCTCCTAATGCCACTGAGAATCTAGTTTTTCCCTTCTAGGCTCAGTTTGACACAGTGAACTGGGCTGGGCAACTCGAGCGCTTTCTCTTACGCAGTGTTCATGGTATTACGGAATGGAACTGGTTAATATACGTTACCTACAGGCCTATCTTTAAGTTATAGGATATTCAAATTACGGTTTGCTTCTTGGTACTCAAAAGAAAAACGTTATAAACACACCAGGACAAAAAGTATGTGTTATAGTCTTATGATTAGAAGAACTACATATTATTTTGAATGCTGCGAGACCTTTCTCTGAGAGGAATGATCAACAAGGAATTTTTTTTCTACCAAAAGGGCCTATATGAATGTAGACATAAAGGGGAAACCAGAGTGAGACATTCTGTATCCAAGTTATAAGGCTTTTTCAGAAGCATGCATAATTCACAGGAGCAGGTGGAAATTAAGCAAAGCAGTTCAAGATAAGATGAAAAATGACACTCTTAGAGGATGTTCTTTTTTTACTAACAAACGCCGCTGAGTTTTTTACAGTTACAAAATGGGTATTTCTCGTGATTCTCGTCACAAAAGATCCGCTACCGGTGCCAAGCGTGCTCAATTCAGAAAGAAGAGAAAGTTCGAATTAGGTCGTCAACCAGCCAATACCAAGATCGGTGCTAAGAGAATTCACTCTGTTAGAACTAGAGGTGGTAACAAGAAATACAGAGCTCTAAGAATTGAAACCGGTAACTTTTCTTGGGCTTCTGAAGGTATCTCCAAGAAGACCAGAATTGCTGGTGTTGTTTACCATCCATCCAACAATGAATTGGTTAGAACCAACACTTTAACCAAAGCTGCCATTGTTCAAATTGATGCTACTCCTTTCAAACAATGGTTCGAAGCTCATTACGGTCAAACTCTAGGTAAGAAGAAGAACGCCAAAGAAGAAGAAACTGTTGCCAAGAGTAAGAACGCTGAAAGAAAGTGGGCTGCCAGAGCTGCTTCTGCCAAGATCGAGTCCTCTGTTGAATCTCAATTCAGTGCCGGTAGATTATACGCTTGTATCTCTTCCAGACCAGGTCAATCCGGTAGATGTGATGGTTACATCTTGGAGGGTGAGGAATTAGCTTTCTACCTAAGAAGATTGACTGCTAAGAAATAGATGAGATAAGAATACTACACCTGTATTTTTTCTTTTCATCTGCTTTCATATAGTCTTATATATCATATATACTATTATTATGTGTGTTTAATTATCATATCATTTTACCATCTTTTTCAACAGGATTGTCTGCTGGGAGAGGAGCGTATCACACGTGTCAAGGTTCTCAATTTGATGGAGAACAAATATTTTGCTTTAGGCAGTTTGCAAGAGCAGGCATAGAGGCAAATAAATAAGAAAATATAAGTAGTCAGAGAAAAAAAGCAATATTGTTATCTGCAAAACTTCAAAAAGTTCAGTACAGGTCTGTGTTAATATGTTGTTTCATCATGTTAAATTAAAACAAGATTCTTTTAACGAGCAAAATTACGGTTCAGCTATGTCAAAAAAAACTAGTTGGGTGACCACACCCACCTATTTTTCTTCCACGAAAGCATTTTTGTTTAGTCCCGCATGATACACTTCAGGTGCTCAATAATAATCACTAATGAAAGAACAGCATAATACGTAAAGGAAGTGTTTGCGGTGCCCTTTTATAGTAATCAAGAAAAGAAGAGAGATGAATTTTTCGAAGTAAAGTAAAAAACTAATACAACATTATCGTGACAGACGAACATGAATATTTTAGAGGTTTAGGGTTTAACGAGATGGATGTAAACTTAAGATCCATCCCTCCCTTGGTAGAGGTGAGTATCGGAGGCTGAAGATGAACTGCGTACCATTCACATCTGCTCCAATTGATGTAATAATAGGAATCGATCAATATTCATTCAACGTAAAAGCGAATCAACCATTCCAAGGAATCAAGAATATCCCCACTGGACACGTACATGTCATCCATTTTCAACATGCAGATAACTCTAGTATGAGATACGGTTACTGGTTTGAATGTAACATTGGAAATCTCTACGTTCAGTACAATGCCAATGAAGGCCTTTATCAAATGATAGAAGAATTGGATGATGCAAAATTTGAGAATATTGTTCACGACTTCGAAGAACGGCAAATGATGGTTTCTTACCCAAGAATTGACGAAGATGATACATGGTATAAACTTATCGAGTTTGTGCGAATGGACAAAATCCGAAA
Organism: Saccharomyces jurei; assembly: GCA_900290405.1. Lineage (NCBI taxonomy): Eukaryota > Fungi > Ascomycota > Saccharomycetes > Saccharomycetales > Saccharomycetaceae > Saccharomyces > Saccharomyces jurei. Next base: position 86,471 of record LT986463.1, on the reverse strand, counting down.
TGTAATAAGACAAAAGAAGAATAAATTCTCTTACGTAGATTCTTCGATGACCACGGTGCAAGAAAATGAGTTTTTGAAATTCAGTTTGCAAAAAGCCGGTTCTAATATGGAAAGTGTAGATGAGGACGATCCTGCGCATTTTTTAAACTATACAGTAACCAACTTCAAATCTAGAGAAGCAATAAGACCTGGTCATGAAATGGAGGACTTTTTAGATAAGTCCTATTTCTTGAACACTGTGATACTCCGGGGAGTTTTCCGTAATTCGTATAATAGTTACTTTGGAGAGCTGCAATTTGCATTCTTAAATGCGATGTTCTTTGGTAACTATGGGTCGAGTTTGCAATGGCACGCAATGATTGAACTTATATGTTCAAGCTCTGCAGTGCCTAATCATATGCTCGATAAATTAGATGATATCTTGTATTTCCAGGTAAAGACCTTACCGGAGCAGTATGCAGATATATTATTGAATGAACGAGTTTGGAATACTTGTTTATATTCATCTTTTCAGAAAGACTTCCTTCCCAATACCAAAGGGATAATGGAAAAGAAATATCCAGAATTAGTTGGTGAGGATAATGAAGATGAGTTCAGTGTCAATGATTTCGGTGATGACGAAAATGACGACGCTGACCAAGATGATGATGAATTCAAACCTACCATTGTCGGTGGTGTTTATTACCAAAAATAATAATTATTATTGTGTGGCGCTACCACCAAAATTAATTGAGTCAGTGCCGGTGGAGTTTATGGGTGCCCTTAATTAGGGATCGCTGTGGAAAGTTATAGAATACGATCGAAGCAGCAGCAAGGGTGAACAGAATATAGTTAAGGGATGTAATTAATGGTTTGCATAACTAAAAGGGAAATAACAAAGTTATTTAAACCGATTGCAATTTGTAACCAGATGCCTTTATATTCCAATTACCATCACTGAGCGAGTGATACAAGCATCCAAATTACAAACGAAAATGTCTAAAGCAGTTGGTATTGACCTGGGAACAACTTACTCGTGTGTCGCCCATTTTTCCAATGATAGGGTGGAAATCATCGCAAATGATCAGGGTAACAGGACCACGCCATCGTATGTGGCGTTCACTGATACTGAGAGATTGATTGGTGACGCTGCTAAAAATCAGGCCGCTATAAATCCTCATAATACTGTCTTTGACGCAAAGCGGTTGATCGGCCGTAAGTTTAATGATCCTGAAGTAACGACAGATGCTAAGCACTTCCCTTTCAAAATTATATCCAAGGACGGTAAACCGGTAGTGCAAGTAGAATATAAGGGTGAAACAAAGACGTTCACGCCTGAAGAGATTTCTTCTATGGTGTTAACCAAGATGAAGGAGACTGCCGAGAACTACCTGGGAACCACAGTAAACGATGCTGTTGTAACTGTTCCCGCATACTTCAATGATTCTCAAAGACAAGCCACTAAAGACGCTGGAACTATTGCAGGTATGAACGTTTTACGTATTATTAACGAACCAACTGCAGCAGCGATTGCTTATGGCCTTGATAAGAAGGGCAGGGCAGAACACAATGTTCTGATTTTTGATTTGGGTGGTGGTACGTTTGATGTCTCTTTACTGTCGATTGATGAAGGTGTCTTTGAGGTCAAAGCCACAGCAGGCGATACCCACTTAGGGGGTGAAGATTTTGATAATAGATTGGTGAACCATTTGGCTACGGAATTCAAAAGAAAAACGAAAAAGGACATTTCCAACAATCAAAGGTCATTGAGAAGATTGAGAACCGCAGCTGAAAGGGCTAAGAGAGCTCTTTCTTCCTCTTCTCAAACATCTATTGAGATTGACTCATTGTTTGAAGGTATTGATTTCTACACTTCATTAACAAGAGCAAGATTTGAAGAACTGTGTGCGGATTTGTTCAGATCGACATTAGAACCGGTGGAAAAAGTACTCAAAGATTCCAGGCTGGACAAATCTCAAATCGATGAAATTGTTTTAGTGGGTGGGTCTACTAGAATTCCGAAGATTCAAAAGTTAGTTTCTGATTTTTTCAACGGCAAAGAGCCTAACCGTTCTATAAACCCAGATGAAGCAGTTGCATATGGTGCGGCAGTTCAGGCAGCCATTTTGACCGGTGATCAATCAGCCAAGACACAGGATTTGCTATTACTGGATGTTGCGCCATTGTCCCTAGGGATTGAGACCGCGGGTGGCATAATGACTAAACTGATCCCTAGAAATTCAACCATTCCAACAAAGAAATCGGAAACTTTTTCTACTTATGCAGATAACCAACCAGGTGTTCTGATACAAGTCTTTGAAGGTGAAAGGACAAGAACAAAGGACAATAACTTGCTGGGAAAGTTTGAACTAAGCGGCATCCCACCTGCCCCTAGAGGTGTGCCACAGATTGATGTCACCTTCGATATCGATGCTAACGGTATTCTCAATGTTTCCGCTTTGGAGAAAGGAACTGGTAAGACTAATAAGATCACCATCACCAACGATAAAGGTAGGTTATCGAAGGATGATATCGATAGGATGGTTTCTGAAGCTGAAAAATACAAAGTTGATGATGAAAAGGAGGCAGAACGTGTTCAGGCTAAAAATCAGCTTGAATCTTACGCATTTACTTTGAAAAACACCTTAAATGAGTCAAGTTTCAAAGAAAAGGTTGGCGAAAGCGACGCAAAGAAGTTAGAAACAGCTTCTCAAGAGACTATTGACTGGTTAGATGCTTCGCAAGCAGCCTCGACGGATGAATATAAGGACAGACAAAAGGAGTTGGAAAGCATTGCTAACCCAATAATGACCAAGTTTTACGGTGCTAATGCTGGTGCAGGTGACTCCGGTGGTTTCCCTGGGTCCATGCCGAACCCAGGTGCTACGGGCGGTGGAGAAGATTCTGGTCCAACGGTAGAAGAGGTTGATTGATCTTCCCTCTATGATCCCTTTATTATTTTCTTTAGCTATTTTATGTATTCTTTTAATGTCTTCAGATTATATACTATTGCGGGTAAGTAATTCTACACTGACGAAAATTTTTTTTTCTTTTGTTCCCGCAGCACGCAAGAAATCTCGAAACGATGATGACTCTTAAACATAAAAGTATCATTTTGCGTTCGATATTAAGTATTGTTTCTTGATTTACAACCACATTTAGTTAAGAGCTTCAAAGGAACCAAGGAAATATGTCCGAGAATAACGCACACTTCTCATTTCCAAAGGAGGAAGAAAAAGTTCTAGCTCTTTGGGATGAAATCGATGCCTTTCATACTTCATTAGAATTGACAAAGGACAAGCCAGAGTTTTCATTTTTTGATGGACCACCATTTGCTACTGGTACCCCACATTACGGTCATATCCTTGCATCCACTATCAAGGATATTGTTCCAAGATATGCAACTATGACAGGCCACCATGTGGAGAGAAGGTTTGGGTGGGATACACACGGTGTTCCAATTGAACATATCATTGACAAAAAATTAGGTATTACTGGCAAGGATGATGTCTTCAAGTATGGTCTTGAAAACTACAACAATGAGTGTAGATCTATTGTTATGACTTATGCTAGTGACTGGAGAAAAACCATTGGTCGTTTGGGTCGTTGGATTGATTTCGATAACGACTACAAGACTATGTACCCATCTTTTATGGAATCCACATGGTGGGCCTTCAAGCAACTTCATGAAAAGGGGCAAGTTTACCGTGGATTCAAGGTGATGCCTTACTCTACTGGTTTGACTACTCCGTTAAGTAATTTTGAAGCTCAGCAAAATTATAAAGATGTCAATGATCCAGCTGTCACTATTGGTTTCAATGTGATTGGTCAGGAAAAAACTCAATTGGTCGCGTGGACTACTACGCCATGGACTTTACCTTCTAATTTGTCGTTATGTGTCAACGCTGATTTTGAATATGTAAAGATTTACGACGAAACCAGAGATCGTTATTTTATCCTATTAGAACATTTGATCAAAACCCTTTACAAGAAACCAAAGAACGAAAAATACAAAATTGTGGAAAAAATTAAAGGTTCTGACTTGGTTGGTTTGAAGTACGAACCATTGTTCCCATATTTTTCCGAACAATACCGTGAAACTGCTTTTAGAGTTATATCAGATGATTATGTCAGCAGTGACTCCGGTACTGGTATTGTTCACAATGCACCAGCTTTCGGTGAAGAAGATAACGCCGTTTGCTTGAAGAACGGCATCATATCAGAAGATTCCGTATTACCTAATCCTATTGATGATCTTGGTAGATTCACCAAGGAAGTTCCTGATTTCGAGGGCGTCTATGTTAAGGACGCTGATAAGTTGATTATCAAGCATTTAACTAATACTGGCAACTTGTTACTGGCTTCCCAAATTCGCCATTCTTACCCATTCTGCTGGAGATCTGACACCCCATTATTATACCGTTCCGTACCAGCTTGGTTCGTTCGTGTTAAAAACATTGTTCCACAGATGTTAGATTCTGTCATGGAATCTCATTGGGTTCCAAACACTATCAAGGAAAAGAGATTTGCCAACTGGATTGCTAATGCTCGTGACTGGAATGTCTCCAGAAACAGATATTGGGGTACACCAATTCCATTATGGGTTTCTGATGATTTCGAAGAGATTGTTTGTGTTGGTTCTATTAAAGAACTGGAAGAATTGACCGGTGTGCGCGATATTACTGACTTGCATCGTGATGTCATTGACAAATTGACAATCCCATCCAAACAAGGTAAGGGTGACTTAAAGAGAATTGAAGAAGTCTTCGATTGTTGGTTTGAGTCTGGTTCTATGCCTTATGCCTCTCAACATTATCCTTTTGAGAACACTGAAAAGTTTGATAAAAGGGTTCCAGCCAACTTTATCTCTGAAGGTTTAGATCAAACAAGAGGTTGGTTTTATACGTTAGCTGTTTTGGGTACGCATCTATTTGGTGCCGTTCCGTACAAAAATGTCATCGTCTCTGGTATAGTATTAGCTGCTGATGGTAGAAAGATGTCCAAATCCTTGAAAAATTATCCTGATCCATCAATTGTCTTGAACAAGTATGGTGCGGATGCTCTAAGATTGTACTTAATAAACTCACCTGTTTTGAAAGCGGAAAGTTTGAAGTTCAAGGAAGAAGGGGTTAAAGAAGTTGTTTCCAAGGTACTACTGCCTTGGTGGAATTCCTTTAAATTCTTGGACGGTCAAATTGCCTTATTGAAAAAGACATCTGATATTGACTTTAAATACGATGATTCTATTAAAAGTGATAATGTTATGGACAGATGGATTTTGGCATCTATGCAATCTCTAGTACAATTCATTCATGAAGAAATGGGCCAATACAAACTATACACTGTCGTTCCAAAATTATTGAATTTCATTGATGAGTTGACTAACTGGTACATTAGATTCAACCGTCGTCGTTTGAAGGGTGAAAGCGGCGTTGAGGACTGTTTAAAGGCATTGAATTCTTTATTCGATGCCTTGTTCACATTTGTGCGTGCCATGGCTCCATTCACTCCATTCTTATCAGAAAGCATTTATTTGAGATTGAAGGAATACATTCCAGAGTCCGTCTTATCACAATACGGCAAAGACGGCAGATCAGTGCACTTTTTATCATACCCAGAAGTAAAAAAGGAGTACTTCGATGAAGCCATTGAAACTGCAGTTGGCAGAATGCAATCTGTTATCGATTTGGGTAGAAATATTCGTGAAAAGAAAACCATTTCTTTAAAAACCCCTTTGAAGACTTTAGTCATTCTACACAGCGACGAATCATACTTAGAGGATGTGGAAGCTTTGAAGAACTATATTATTGAAGAATTAAATGTTCGTGACGTTGTTATCACCTCCAATGAAGCTAAATATGGTGTTGAATACAGAGCCGTTGCTGACTGGCCAGTGTTGGGTAAAAAGTTGAAAAGAGACGCAAAGAAGGTCAAGGATGCCTTACCATCAGTCACTTCTGAAGAAGTACGGAAATACCTGGAGAGCGGTAAGTTAGAAGTCGCCGGCATTGAATTAGTTAGAGGTGATTTGAACGCTATTAGAGGTTTGCCAGAATCTGCAATTCAATCAGGACAAGAAACCAGAACCGACCAAGACGTATTAATTATCATGGATACAAACATCTACTCCGAATTAAAGAGTGAAGGTCTCGCTAGAGAACTGGTCAACAGAATCCAAAAATTGAGAAAGAAGTGTGGTTTGGAAGCTACCGACGACGTTTTGGTGGAATATGAATTAGTCAAAGATACCATTGACTTCGAAGCTATTGTCAAAGAACATTTTGAAATGTTAAGCAAGACCTGTAGATCTGATATCGCCAAATATGACGGCTCGAAGACTAACCCAATTGGTGACGAAGAACAATCTATTAATGACACAATTTTCAAACTAAAAGTGTTCAAATTATGAAAACAACTCATATAAATACGTACAAGCTTTTGTCTACTCGAAGTGATATAGATGTATATGTGTAAATTTACGTTGAAGTTAGAGCCAAAGTAATGCTAATAATCTCTATTGATACTCGCGTATACTGCTAGTGGTACCAAAGCACATGATAGACCATCACCCGGAGGCCGGTTACTTTGGCGGCGGCAAAAAAAGATTTGGTATAAATTTGGAGATACAAAAAGGGGAACCATTGAAGATTAAAGAAGGGATTGATAAGAGAAACCAACAGCTGAAAAGTTGAGAAATATATAATATAATAAGCACTAGAAAAATGAAATCTACATTCAAGTCCGAGTATCCATTTGAGAAGAGGAAGGCGGAATCGGAAAGGATTGCTGAGAGATTTAAGAATAGGATACCAGTGATTTGCGAAAAAGCTGAAAAGTCTGATATTCCAGAGATTGATAAGCGTAAATATCTAGTTCCTGCTGACCTTACCGTAGGACAATTTGTTTATGTTATAAGAAAAAGAATAATGCTTCCCCCTGAGAAGGCCATTTTCATTTTCGTCAATGACACTTTGCCACCCACTGCGGCGCTGATGTCTGCTATATATCAAGAACACAAAGATAAGGATGGATTTTTGTACGTTACTTACTCAGGAGAAAACACATTTGGTGGGTAGTTATTTTATGAGAAATGAAGCGTTAACAGCGAAAATGGAAACTATACGGATATACTAATTAGCTGTTATTTCAGTACAGGAATGCTTATAAAAAAAATCCGAAAAAATATAAAACAAGGGAAAAAATATATACATATTCATTAAAAAGCTTTGTACATAAAACGGAGTCAAGATTTGCCAGTATTTTCAGACACATGTGGGTCCATTGTGAAGTTTACTTAGATGATATCATAATTTGCTTGGTACATATGAAAGAAGGAAGTTTTCAAATAAAATATAAAAAACCAGAAAGGAGTTAAAAATAAATAACAGTAAAGTTGGGCGGACCTAGTGTCCTTTTCCATTGAGGTGTTTTCTTGCCCGCCAAATATGAGCCTCTCCAACCCGTTAGTTTATCTCTTTTATATAAGACAGATTTCTCTCAGAAGTCTTAAATACCGTATAGTGGAAAAGAATAATAAGCATCCAAATAATTATCTCTAGCATAAGAGAGAGTTTTAAATGATATCAACTTTACTTATTGTGTCGTAAGACCTCTCTTGATACATTATAATATATGTACATTTTCACACTAGTTACATGGTGAACACGAAATATTATGATTTATTCTTTATAGAAACAAATGCCCAAGTTATTACCAGTTTTTTTTACGTACTTTTCAATTGGATCGTTTTCGATACTGTATTCTTTCAAATTAATGATGTCATTATAGGTTATTATATCCCTGAATTTTCTGTCCGACTTATACCATTCGTGAATCAACCAAGTCATTTCTTTATTAAATACAGAATTATCTGAGTCTTGTGTCTCGATCAGTTCTTTTAAAATATAGTACATTTTGTTAAAAGAAACACCCGCTGTTATGAAGATTGAGACCATTGAACCAGGTATAATATGCTCTTTAGGTAGTGTTTCGTAGAAAAAATTACAAACAATGGGAAAAAGTTCAAAAATAGGGAAAATAAACTCTGAATCTTGGACATTTTTTCCAATTTTGATCAATACGTTAGACAATAAATTGATGAAGTTTATTGAATCTTCTTTCTTGCCAGTATTATTGAATTCCATTCTCAAAGATTGGAAAAGTTCATCCCACTTGGCCATGATCATTTCGTGATCCCTAAAATCTGCTATCCTGAAAATGAATAGGGCAATTTCATGATAACCTAAGGGTACAGCGAAATCATTGAACAATTCACTTGTGCTTAAGATTTTACCATCCAAAGTTTTGATTGACTCATCTTTAACAGTGGAATCTAGTCTTGTATCTGTATACACAAGTGATAAAATATCTCCTTGAATACCAGCAACTTCACATGCGTCTTGGATACTACTGGCTAATTGTACAATTTTTTGTTTCTGACTCAATGGGGACACGCTGTTGCAAAAGCCATTGGCACGTGAAAGAAACTCGATTCTTTCAAACAATGAGATGTTAAAATTCGATGTAGCTAAATGGTAAAGTATTTCAGCAGATTCGAAAAACTTAGACCTTCTTGAATAATACACCCAGAGGATATTGGATATCTTCAACGAACTGCCTGCCTTTTCCATTAGATAGGGAAGTATGAATGGAGTTTCGATATCTAATAATCTATCTTCTCTGTTCTGAGATACAAGCCAATCATACATATGATAGTGGAACAGTTTATCGTTATATTTGAGTGCAACTTCATAACTTTTCTGTCTCAGTTTCACTTCATCGTCATTGGATATCGAAACCTGATTTTGGGTTTTAGATGATGGATTTTTGTTGGCAAGTTCATCTACCTTTATCAAAGTCTCAAAAACCAAGTCATAGACTAAAATACGCTTATCATAATACAGCTTCCTTTCATCATTCTCTAAATATCCATTCGCCACATACTGACAAGCCAATTTGCCTTTATCCATTGAGTTGGCGATATTTAGTAAAAACTCGATAGATTTTGGATAATAATTTACACTTAACATCATTGATACGGCTTCTCTTAATTTTTCGATAGAAAGATCATCAACGATTTGTTCAAGCAGAGAAGTAGCATTCTTCAAGTGATAATTTAGTGAATCGTAATTGCGCAAACCAATTTCTTTAGCCCTTCTGAGATGCTCAATAGCTCTGAATCCTAATATATCGCTCGCAGAGCAGAACGATCCGCACCGTTCTTGTAAAGCTGTTGCAGTGTACTCTATGGACGCGCCTTTAGTGATATTTCTATTGATAATAGATAGTAAAATTTCTCTAATTAAAGATTTTGTTTTGTCATTCTGAGTGAATAAATCCTTAAAGTCTAGTTTCACTAAATCTTGTTGAACGTCTGAGCTCACAAAACTGATAATATCCTTAAATCCAAGGTATTGATTGTCGAATCCTTCGACTTCGCTTTCCTCATATAACACGTTCAAGAAAGATAAGCCCTCTTTTATTGACTGCACTAACTTTATCAGAGCGTTTATAGCTATACTTTCTGCTTGGTTCGCAACTTCTTCTGTTTTATCAATAACTCTACCGTTAGAATTATTTGCTAGTACGTAGGGAGCTGATATTTGGGATATAGAATCACCATAAGTGATGAAAAATTCATTCAAAATGTTAACTGAAGATAGATAGTACTCGATGCAGTCTTTGGAAATAGAGACCTTCGATATTACGTTCTTATTGTGTGAAATGGCATCTGTTTTCAAGTTATTGGTAGAAGAAGTGATTGAAATAGGAGAATTATATGAGTGGTGTGTCGTTGAATTCTCTGTGAAAGTCGTGAAGACGTGTCTCCCCCAAATATCCCGGAATAATCGCGTAATTAATAATGCAATACCGTAAAATCTTGGAGACAATATTACGTCATCTAAATCGAAATCTTCCTTGTTCGTAGAGGAGGGCCTATTATATCCAGTTAATGATTGTTGGAGATTTGTTGCAGTGGCTAAGGTGGGTTTTGATAGCAAAGAGGATACTGTGGATACTGAATAACGATTGTAAACAGGTTTGATATCAACGACGCCGGGAATTCCCATAGTTAAGAAAGTTAAGGCATTAGATCTTAATTTTTCTGATTTGTTTGATTTGCAAGTAACAAATAACGCAGTGGAGCAAGCCTCTGCAGCACCATAATTTAATACGAATGGTAATGGATTATCGATTAAGTCCTCAAAAATTTCATCAGGAGTACGGTATTTATAGATTTCCACAGAAGTATTAGTCAATACTGCTACTCTTAAGGTCTCTGATGTGTATTGTGTTGCAAATTCATTAGCAAATCCTTGTGGCTTTGTCGTTGCATTGAACAACCCCGATAAAGGAATAACCTGTTGAACTGGGCCCGTAGTTTCCAAGAACGTGGCATTTTCAACATACTTACCGTGTGTTTTCAGAATACCGTAATCTGGAACACTAACAAAAAGTTTATGTTGCAAGGTGGCTTGTGGGATCTTGGTGATTTTAGAGGTGGTGGTAGCTGCAGTTCCAGTATTGGAAAAATTTTCTTTCTTACCTGCCTGTTCTACTTGCTGAGATGATTTTATCACAGCGGAAAAAAAAATGCCTGGGGAAATAATGGTACTTGCTTTTGTAGTCTCTAGCAATACAGATGACTTCTTTTGGAATTTCAAAAGAACTGGTTCTGAAGACATTAAGTTTGAAAAGAAAGGAAAGCTTCTTTTCGCTTGTTCTTGTTGTTGATGTAGCAATTCTTGTTGAATGACGTCTGGAGTTACAGAACTGGGTGGGAACTTGATTGATTCAAGACGTAAAGCTTCAATGTTGAATCTGCCCATGGAACCATTGAAGTATAAGCGTACCCCACCCACTGTTAAGGCAACCAAAAACAGGTTGTTGTTTTCCTCAGGTGTAACGGAGCTTATCTTCACGATTTTTAGGTATTTATGGCCCAAAATTGGTGCGGCTCTTGCTGTAGTGGTACCTATGATCCTGCTGATGTAGGCAGGTTCAATGGACATCGGTCCTTCCAGCGATTTCTCTGTTATTACGTATGCTTTGACAGTGGATTTGGAAGATAATGAATAAATGATGCCTCTTTGTTGGTCGATGGTTAACTGTATAATAGTCTCTTGATGAAACCCACCATCGCCGTTAGCATTGTCTTCGAAGAACACCTGAACGTAATCGACACCTGGAATCTGGGATAACATGTTAGTGGGTAAAAAATTTGATAAGGCAGATTTCGTTAAGCAAACTTTGCTACATTTGCTATTGAACCAATCATCGGAACTTGAATACTGCAACTCCCAGATATTGAGACCACTTCCCTGGCCAGCGAAGAAGATTCTACCTGATCTTTCATGACACACAATGTCTATTATATCTACCCCTTGCACAGGGACAGATAAATGTGTATTGAACACACTTAATTCGTTAGTGGTCTTGTCTAAAGAGATTGCAAACATAAAAATATCCATTGTTGTGCAAATCAAAAGTACATGCCTCACGGTAGGCACAAAGGTGTTCGGTTTAGGTTTCACTAAGGCAACTTTTTGGATGGTATGCTTCATATCATCTATCACCTGATATTCGTTATCATTGTTAATATTCCAGAGTATTAGTTTATTATCGATAATTATCCAACATCTGTTCAACTCCGGGAAAATACCCATATCAGTCCTTGTCTGTGAAGTCGAAAAATCATGCAGAACTTCATCCGGTATTTTGAACACGTTCTGTCTTTCAAAAGGAGTAAACGCTCCTAAACCATTCTTCTCTCTACTGAAGTTATAATCCACCCCACTATTATAATAAGACCTTTCATCTAATACTGGAGTGCTACTATCCTTATGTTGTAGATGGTCAATGTACTTCCCCGCTAAATCTAGTGGTTTCGAAGTCCCCATCCCAGAAACACGGATGTGTTCATTCATATTGGACATATTAGGATTGATGCTGCCAGAGGTCGCTCCCATAGCACCCGCTCTCATAAGCGGATTGGGACCGGCAATTGGATATGAGTTTAATATGCGATTAGGTTGTTGGTGTTGTGGCTTAGCTGCAAATGAAGCTGACTCGTTCAAGCCATTTCTAGGTGCTTCCGGATGATTCGTTAAAGGGTACGATCTGCTATCTGAGAAGGTTTCACCAGCGGCAGAGGGCCCATTGTTGTGGAAAAAATTTTGAAACATGAACCGCGTAGAAAAAGAAGTAATAAACGCACTCTAGTTCTTTGCTGCTCGCTTGATAGATTCTGGTCTGTAGTGAGCCTATGGAAGAGTTGCGCTTTAGTATGTTCAGAATGCTACTGTATTATTGTCCCATCTCGAAAATTATTTTTTCTACAAATTCAGTAACAAGTTCTCGTATAGAGCGATATACAATCTGTAAAAAGAGCGTCACAAAATAAATAGCAATAAATATGACCCATCGCAAGTATTTCCAAGTACCTAAGATAATATCTGAACTTAAGGGCCAACTTCAGATCATCACTCATCAATAAAAGACACTAATCACATTTTTATGCCCTAATACATTTTACTCTTGAATTTTAGGTGAAACTCTTTTTCAAATCATACCCTTGTTTTTTTTCGTTCTAACCCCAATCTAGTTAGGTCATTATATTCCCTTTTTCCATATGTTAACAATAGTTATAATAGTAAGAAGAATGATATACTTAGTAATTAAATCTGAATGTGAGATTATATAATCAGTTTTGTTGCTTCAAAGGCTTGTGATTAGAAATTGGGTATGTTGCGGTTTACACGATGCTATTCTTTGGCTAGAACCAAAGTTATACGTAACAAAAACACACTCTTTAGGCCGGAATACGTATTAAAGTGCGGATTGGAAATTCATACGCAATTGAGCACCAGAAACAAGCTTTTTTCACAGTCTACGAACAGTAGAACACCCCTGGTAGATGCACCAAACCAACACACCAGCTTTTATGACATAGCTCTGCCAGGAACGCAGCCAGTTTTGAATATGGAAGCAATTTTGTTTGCCATGAAGCTATCTTTGGCATTGAAGTCTCAGGTAAATAGAGTGTCCCAATTTGATAGGAAGCATTATTTCTACGGGGACCAACCTCAAGGATATCAGGTGACACAGCATTACAGACCGTTTGCTCAAGGCGGGAAGATCAATCTGTCCAAGGAACTGGATGGTATTGACGAATTGTCCAAGGACATTGGTATTTTACAATTGCAGATAGAGCAAGACACGGGGAAGTCACACTACACAGATACAAAAAAAGACGTTATCACTTTGGTTGATTTGAACAGATCGAACGTTCCGCTTATTGAGTTGGTAACCAACCCAGATTTCAGTGATATTAAGCAAGTTAAGGCATTTATCAAGAAATATCAGAACTTGGTCCGCCATTTGCACATTTCCTCTGGAGACTTGGAAACAGGAGCCATGCGAGTAGATGTCAACCTGTCAATCAATGAGTATGCTCGAGTTGAATTAAAAAATCTACCCAACACCAGCTCCATCATTGATGCCATCAAGTACGAATATCAACGACAAGTTGATTTGATTTCTGGAGGTGAAACCAGTTCACTGATGGAGCCTGAGACACGAGGCTGGACAGGTTCATCTACGGTGAAGTTGAGAAGCAAAGAAACTACAATTGATTACAGGTACATGCCTGATCCGGAATTGCCGTATATAAACCTCGCACCAGACGTTATTAGTGGTGTGAAAAGATTGCTACCTCAATTGCCCGACGATATAATGAGAACGCTTATGAACAAACCGTACCACTTGTCTTTGAAGGATGCAAAGATTTTAACGTACAGCAGTAACCAAAATGACATGTACAATCATGAGGCATTAAGGGCGTACTACCTAGACACCTTCTGTGAATTTTCCAGACTTGTTGACGAAAAAGGTAGTGCAAAATTACCTACAAATTGGATTATTCATGAATTCTTGGGTGATTTGAATAAGCTACAAATCCCTTTGGCTAAAGCACAAGAAATTTTGCCTCCAGCAGTTTTCGCCCAGTTTTTGGGACTATTACATGTGGAGACAATATCACCCACTAGTGGCAAACTGTTGCTGTTTCACATATTGGAAACTTTCAAGAGGAGCAATTGCCAAGATTTGTCTGTGCCAGATTTTTCAAAATTGATCGACAAATTTGAATTGCATGCGATTAATGAAGTGAACTCTCAGGAATTGACAGATTTTTGTAATGATATCATTGCACAGCATACAGATGACATGTTTATTCAAAACCTGGTCTCTGGTAAAAAGAAAACCTCTTTAAAATTCTTAATCGGGCAAGGGATGAGACAAAGCCAGGGACGTATAAAGGCAAGTGAATTTGAGAAAAAATTCAAAGAGATCTTAAATATTCAATGGTAAATTGTAAACGCCGCATGTAAATAGGAGCCATGCATATATAATAATAATGATAACAACACTAATACTAATGGTAATGATAATAATATACATAGAAGATACATAGCTCAACTCCAGACACTCATGTTATTATTCCAAATGCCAAAGGGTCTTGATGATGCCGGTTGAGAAGATGATGATACATTCATGTGGTTGGACCCCCATCCCAGGGAAGAATCATTCATCAAGAGCGACGCAGACGATGACATGTTTACTGGCACTGTCGCGAAATCGTCCCTTAGCGATGGAGATGGTGAGGGTTGTGAAGGGTGTGCGTTAGTGCCAATGGAACCATGTGTGACAGAAGACATGAGCAGCGTTTGGCTAGCTGGTCGGAAAGGAACAGTTGGTGTCGATTGTAAGTCCGAGATGAGCGAACTAGAAGTGGGGCCAGTGGGTAAGTCATTGATCAAGTCAGCAGACGTAGATGTTGAAGTGGTCGGGTTGGTGTGCATAGAGTTAGACGATGATGAAGATGATAGGTTTGTAGAAGCCGCCGAAGTTGATGGCAAGATGTATTCAAAGCTACTTTGGTTGTATGGAGAGGGAGAGTTCGAGGTAGAAGGTACCAACGACGGTGAGGAGTTCGAGTTGAAGTATCTTGTAGAAAATTGTGTCTGATTGTAAATGGTATTACTTGCGTTGCTGTTGTTGTTGTTGTTGTTGTTGTTGTTGTTGTTGTTGTTGTTGTTGCTGTTGTCGTTGTTGTTGTTGTCGTTGTTGTTGTTGTCGTTGTTGTTATTATTATTGTTGTTGTTCTTGTTGTTCTTGTTGGTGTTGTTGTTGGTGTTATTGTTGGTATGAACATTAACGTTGCTATTGTAGTACAGTTGGGGATAGGTCTGCTTTAGGTGCGCGGTAACCGCCGGATTGGGGGAGTATTGGGAGTATTGTTTATATTTTTGTTGATTCAAGTTATTGTTGGTGTTGAATCTGTGGTGTTTCTTTTGTGTGTTTATATATGGCATGTCATTGGGTCTGGTGTGGTTGTAAGCCCCGCATGAAGACGATGAAATAGGCCCGTTTATAGACTGAAGACCAGCCTGGATATTGGAGTTGCCACTACTGTTGTTGTTGTTGTTGTTGTTGTAATAGTAACTACTAGTATTATTGTATTTCATATGATTGTAGTGCGAGTGATAGTTGGACTGATGAGAAAGAGTATTGTGGGACTGGAAAGAGTTACTGGGCTGATGAATCAACTTCAAACTGCGATACTCCAATAGGTACTTATCCATGTCCTCATTCTGCGACAAAAACGGAATGCTAATTATTTGGCCTGGCATAGATACGATGTCTTACTAAAATAGAGCAAAAATGAAAAGAATTACAAAAAAACCGAAACCCCCAGTGATAAATAATAATAGTAACAAATAATAATAATAATAATAGAAACCAAAAAGCCGTATCAAATATTAAGCGAAGGATGCAAGGTACGTCTTGTTCTAGATGTCACGATGCAGAGAGAAAGAACAGGAAAAGCAAATGGAAAAAGGAGGAAAAGGCTAGCGATGTTTTCTTTCTTTTATGCTGCCTTTGTTGTTTACTATTGGATAGTATTTGTAGTCTTAAACTGCTTGCCTTCTTCCTCTTCAATGCCTGCAAATTACTTAGCACATAGAATTGCTAGTATCAAAGTGAAAAATTTTTGGCAAGTTTCTCGAGGCCTGAATCTTCGAGACGCAAGAAAATTGAAAAAATTACGTGGACCCTGGAAAGCGATGAGCAAGATAGAAGAAACACAAGGTTGCATGTTGCAGAGGCATCCTGTAACTACTTTAATGATAGTAAAATGTAGAATCAGAGCTTGTCAAGCCTATCATGACCTTTTTTATTCATTTATGTGCTATCTTGCAAGTAAAATGCGTGTATCCTCTTACTGTGTGCGCGGTTGCTGGGTGCTGTGAACAAGCTGGCGAAATCTCGATAATGAGGTTAAGAACAACACAATATTGCTGATTAGGAATGAAAACAACTTCATAGAAAAAGAAAAAGAAACAGAGAAAGAGAGAGAGAAATATCAGCACTATGGAAGGTGAAGAATCTTCACAAAGGGAGCAATTTGTCAGACCTCCGCTCGATCTGTGGCAGGATTTCAAGGACGGCGCTCACTACGTGGTTTATAATCGCAGAGCCAACCTTGTTATCATGCCCTTGCTGGTCTTATTCGAAAGTATGCTGTGCAAGATCATTGTCAAGAACGTGGCTTACACAGATATCGACTACAAGGCATACATGGAGCAAATTGAGATGATCCAGCTCGATGGCGTGCTAGACTACTCTCAGGTAAGCGGTGGCACGGGTCCGCTGGTGTATCCAGCGGGCCACGTCTTGCTCTACAAGCTCATGTACTGGCTAACGACGGGAATGGACCACGTTGAGCGCGGACAGGCACTTTTCAGATTCATATATCTCTTAACACTGGTGTTGCAGATGGCGTGTTACTACCTCCTGCATTTACCACCGTGGTGTGTGGTGCTGGCGTGTCTCTCCAAGAGATTACACTCCATTTACGTGCTACGATTGTTCAATGACTGCTTCACTACTCTGTTCGTGGTCATTACGGTTTTGGGAGCTATCTTGGCAAGCAAGTGCCTCCAGCATCCCAAATTAAGGAAGTTTCTCGCACTTCTGATCTCCACAACATACAGCATCGCCGTGAGCATCAAGATGAACGCATTGTTGTATTTTCCAGCAATGATTATCTCGCTGTTCATCCTCAATGATACAAGCCTAGCCCTGACCATGTTGGATCTGGTTGTGATGATCGCATGGCAAATCGCAGTTGCAGTGCCATTCCTACGCAGTTTCCCGCAGCAATACCTACATTGCGCTTTCAATTTTGGTAGAAAGTTTATGTTTAAGTGGAGTATCAATTGGCAAATGATGGACGAAGAGGCGTTCGATGATCAGAGGTTCCATTCGGCCCTCCTGATCAGCCATTTGGTCGCCCTTACTACACTATTTTTCTCTATGTACCCTTTTATCCTTCGAGACTTGTGGTCTTCCCTACGCCATCCGCTGAGAACTAATGCTGTCGCAACCACTAATCCCGCCAAGACTATTCCATTTGTTCTCATCACCTCTAACTTCATAGGCGTGCTGTTCTCCAGATCGCTCCACTATCAGTTTCTATCCTGGTATCATTGGACCTTGCCAATATTGATCTTCTGGTCCAGAATGCCTTGCTTAGTTGGTCCGATCTGGTACGCCCTGCACGAGTGGTGCTGGAATTCGTATCCGCCAAACCTTAATGCAAGCACGCTGCTGTTGACATTGAACGCTGTTCTATTGTTGCTGCTGGTTTTGACGCAACTCTCTGGCGTGAACACGCCTATTGAACGCTATGCCTGTACCACTGCTCTGATGGAAAAGAAGCTCAACTAAACAAACCTTTTACCACCACATTATCACCTTGTTTAGACTATTTCTATGCTATTTTTATAGTAATACAATTATTTACTACTGTCGTTATTACCCGCGCTCAGTTTTTTTTTTTTGGAGCATCAAAAGGATGTATGCTAAAAGTTAACTAAAAGGATCAAAATGTAAGCAAAGGTGCCACAGAAAAGTTTATCACAAACCGTCCCTAGCTGTAAAGTTTTCAGACTCTGTTTTTGGTGACTGTATATTTATTCATAAAAGGATACGAAACTTTCGTGCAGGATACATAATAAAAATTGGCATGGCGGTAAATCCTGAGTTAGCACCGTTTACCCTCTCCAGAGGAATCCCCAGCTTGGATGACCAGGCGTTAAACACCATCATACAACTGCAGGATTACATCCAGCAGGCCATTCAGCAGTTAAACTACAGTACCGCTGAGTTTCTGGCCGAACTGCTCTACGCTGAATGCTCTATTCTAGATAAATCAAGTGTTTACTGGTCGGAGGCTGTTTATCTGTATGTACTGTCGCTGTTCCTGAATGGAAACTACCACGCTGCCTTTCAGATTTCTAAAGAATCCAAGGAGTACCATCTCGGTGTTGCGTACATTTTTAGTCGTTGTGCTCTACAGCTTTCGCAGGGAGTAAACGAAGCCATCCTCACGCTTTTAACAATAACAAATGTATTTTCTTCGAACAACCATAACAACAACAATACGCACGTGAACGCTGTGATGAATTCTAACCTGGTTCATATTCCTGATTTGGCCACTTTAAATTGTCTGCTAGGCAATCTTTACATGAAATTGGACCATTTCAAAGAGGGTGCGTTTTATCATTCTGAAGCACTAGCCATAAATCCTTACCTATGGGAATCTTACGAAGCAATCTGTAAAATGAGAGCTACCGTGGACCTCAAAAGAGTTTTCTTCCACATCACAAGACAAAAAAGCAACAGTCATCATAATAATGCAGCAGCATCCTTTCCGTCCACATCACTATCGCATTTCGAACCTCGTTCACAGCCTAGCTTATATTCAAAGACAAACAAAAATAGCACCAATAACATTAGTAATAACATCAATACGCCATTTCAGTTGTCGAATTCTAGCCCATCTACATCAGCATCTTCTTTCTCATCCATTCAGCATTTTTCAAGGTCGCAGCAGCAGCAGCAGCAGCAAGCGAGCCAATCAATAAGGGCTTATCAGAATAAAAGTATTCAAACACCCAAAAATTCTACAAATAACAACAAGACATCCTCTGCACTACCGAATAACATTTCTATGCCTTTAGCATCTCCATCTTCCAAACAACCTACAATAAGTTCACTGGCTAAAGTTTACAACAGAAACAAACTTTTAACGACTCCTCCGTCGAAATTGTTAACTAACGACAGGAGCCACCAAGCAAATAATAATAACAGTTATAATAATAATAATTTTAACATCATGAATAAAACTACTTTCAAAACACCGAGAAATCTATATTCCTCCACAGGTAGGTTAACCACTTCCAAAAAAAATTCGAGATCCTTGATAATTGGTAACTCGGTACTAGCTAATGATTATTCAATTACGTTGCCTGAAATCATGTATAATTTTGCTCTAATATTAAGGTCATCATCACAGTACAATTCGTTCAAAGCAATTAGATTATTTGAATCTCAAATCCCCCTTCACATCAAAGATACAATGCCGTGGTGTTTAGTGCAGTTAGGAAAACTGCATTTCGAAATCATTAATTATGACATGTCCTTAAAATATTTTAATAGGTTGAAAGACTTACAACCCGCAAGGGTAAAAGATATGGAAATATTTTCGACCCTATTATGGCATTTACACGATAAAGTTAAATCCTCGAATTTAGCAAATGGTCTGATGGACACAATGCCTAATAAACCAGAAACTTGGTGCTGTGTAGGTAACTTGTTATCCTTGCAAAAAGACCATGATGCTGCAATAAAAGCTTTCGAAAAAGCTACTCAATTAGATCCAAATTTTGCGTATGCGTATACTTTGCAAGGTCATGAGCATTCTTCCAATGATTCTTCGGATTCAGCCAAGACGTGCTATAGGAAGGCGCTAGCTTGTGACCCTCAACATTATAACGCATATTATGGGTTGGGCACAAGCTCTATGAAACTAGGTCAATATGAAGAAGCATTGTTGTATTTTGAAAAGGCAAGGTCGATTAATCCTGTTAATGTAGTATTAATCTGTTGTTGTGGTGGTTCTTTAGAGAAGTTGGGCTATAAGGAAAAGGCATTACAATATTATGAACTAGCTTGTCATTTGCAACCAACTTCTTCGTTATCGAAATACAAGATGGGTCAGTTACTCTATTCCATGACAAGATATAACGTTGCTTTGCAGACTTTTGAAGAATTGGTGAAACTTGTTCCTGATGACGCTACGGCCCATTATTTGTTAGGCCAAACATATAGAATAGTTGGGAGAAAAAAAGACGCAATCAAGGAACTAACAGTTGCCATGAATTTGGATCCAAAAGGTAACCAAGTTATTATTGATGAATTGCAAAAGTGTCATATGCAAGATTAAACACAGGTGGACAAAAACATAAGGGATTAAAGAACAACTAAATTTCATTCATCTTTCGTTCTCCGTTGTCTTCCTATTAACTTTAAGTAAATGTAACAGTACTAGTTATAATGATAACAATAATGTTAATAACAATAACATTTTGATTTAATATAAGAAACTAAAAGTATTCATATTCACGATTGTCGTGACATTCTCAGCTTTTGTTTCACACATAATTATTATTATACTTCGATAGTTTATCAGTATGTATAATATGTTCTATTAAATATTAATTATTAAGATGGTTAAAAATTGTTTAAAAAAAGTGATGTTTGCAGTTATCAAAGCCTGCCACCAGGATACTCAAATGCCGCACTTTCTAAATAATCATTAGAACTTACAAATTGTTCTTCTTCGATCGGATACTTAGAATTTCTTTTGTTTTGCGGTTCGTCCCATCCAAATTGATCTCTCTCCTCCTCCTCTTCAGCATCTCGTAACTGGGTCTGTAGCCTAGCCTCTTCCAATAACGTTTGCGCCTTGCTTAAAGATATTGTCGGTGTGGCATATGAACTAATCACAGGGACACTAGTATCAATATCAATGGTAGCCTTTATTATCGCCGATAACCATGCCTTCATTTCAGATTTGTTCTCGACTGCAAAATAGTGGACACGAGGTTCCGTAAAAGTTAATCCTTTTTTGGACCCTGGCTGTGGAGGGACCAATTTAAAACAATACTTTCCTTTTCCTAAGCTTGCGGCATATAAAGAAATCAGTCTATCATCATCACTGGCAGGTAAAACTCTATGAGCTGTTATGTCTATCAAGCCGCGCTCCTTCTCATCATTGGTGTTAGTAAAATAAGAAAGCCTCGTTCCATGAAGCGTAAAAAATCTTTGCTTCCAAGTCCCCATGGTGCCAGTACCTTTTTTACTCATCCAGCCTGAACAATCGGCATTTTGCATAGATTCTTTTGCTGTTATGGAACGTATCCCTTCAGTAAAAGCAGATGTTTGTTGCTTTTTGGCGTTCGATCTTGGAAGTATTGATTTAACAGATTTTTGAGTAAGTTCACTGGGAGATCTTTTGGAATCCTTATTCCCAGAGGACGACTCTTTGGTGCCATGAAGTATTTTTTTTCTACTCTTTTCCTCGGATGGGCTATCCTTGGAGCCACTGTTATGTTTGTGCTTGCTTTTATGTTTATATTTGTGCTTATGTTTACCTTCACGCGGTTGGGGTATCTCCTCTTTATTACTATTGTTACTATTATGAGTGTCGTTAGGCACCAAAGCAATGTTAGATTTTGAATTTATGGGGCTCAAAGAAGTTTTCAAAGGGCTAGTAACTAACGAGTGTTTTCTACTATGAGAGTAAGATTGCGATCTTGCATGTGAATAGGAATTCGACTGAGAGCGGGAGTGGGAACTCAGTTTAGAAGGGTCAATGGAAAAGGTTTGTTTCGAAGGTGATGTTGGATTTGATTGACTCTTTGAGGAAAAAAAGGATAATATAGAAGAGTTTCTTCTATGTTTTTTTATTTCAGAGAGTGATGCGTCTCTCGAGTGCCCGTATGGTGACTTCCTGTGTGATGAATCGAAAACTGATCTGTTAATTTTTGAGGACTGTTTTGTTTCTTCTTCGTCGAAAATTGATTTTACTGGTGATAACATTGAAATCCTGTTGAACAGATCAACGAACGAACTCCCAGATTCGGTCCTCTTATGGCCATTGTAGACAACTGAGTTTCTGTTCGGATGGTGGGATGTAGCATTTGAAGATATATTCGAAATTGCTGGAAGAGACTCATCTGTATTAACTGTATTAATGGAAGGTACAGTAGCAGATGTCAATGTCGTTTTCCTAGAGTTTGAATCATGACAATTCATAGGAGGGAATTTGAATTTTCCCGTTGAATTATCGGAGGATGTCGAAGAGTTGGGAATTAACCCATTGGAATACACGCCTGAATTCTTGTTCTTCATTAGATTTGTCGGTTGCGGGGGGAATTTAACAGTGCTATTTGTATGTTTTTTATTAAAAGAAGGCGATTGTGGTGGTTGAACGGGACTTGGATATGATGGTGGCTTTGGAGCTCTTCCTGGTGACTCAAAAATATCTTTGTCAACGAACAAGCTAGGTATTTCCGTCATATCTAAGACTTGTTCAGCCGAGTCGTGGAGTTTGAAATTTGGATTAACAACGACTGAGCTCGGTCTTTCAAGTTCTGTGGCGCCTGAAGAAGACTTTCTATCATAGTTCGTACCTCTTAACTTGCTATTCGTAGTGTCACAGTTGGAATAAGTTAATTGTTGGATTTCATCTTTACGTACAGTGGCTGCAGGCATTAGTTGAGAGGTTTGATTTGAAAAAGCAAAAGAAATGGAGTCACTATGTGGTTCATTTGACAACGAATCAATCGCAGACTTGATGTTCCCTATTTCTTTAAATATCTCAAATCTTGTACCGAAAGAGTTTATTTCTAGTTCTTTTAAATGTTCCAATTCTAATTCTAGTAGTATCTTCCCAGAGACCCGATGCTTCCTAAATTTATTGGAAGTATTTTGATCAAATCCAACCACAACAAAATAGTCAGTGACCTCTTCTGGGCTCCAGTTTTTAGCCATTTTTGGATCTAACGGATTAGCGGATTCTGAACTTGGCTCTAAAGATTTTGTTGAGATATTTGACGTACCTATATTTTTTAATGATTCTGAACTTAGGTTCAAATCTGCTGTACTCGAAAATATTGACCCACGTGTCGTGTTTCCTTC
Source organism: Saccharomyces jurei (assembly GCA_900290405.1). Classification (NCBI taxonomy): domain Eukaryota; kingdom Fungi; phylum Ascomycota; class Saccharomycetes; order Saccharomycetales; family Saccharomycetaceae; genus Saccharomyces; species Saccharomyces jurei. Next base: position 63,380 of record LT986463.1, on the reverse strand, counting down.
GTTTTGAGATTTATCTTGAATCAAAGTTTCTTCATCTTGCACCTCCAAAGCACTCAGTTCAGGTACTTTTGTGACAGATTTTGACATGTCTTTTTCCACTGCATCATTTCTTAACTCTTCTAAAGCTTTATCTATATCGCTCATTGTACTTTTCAAGGATGTATATCTATTTTCCTGTTGCTGTGAGGAAAAGGTCCCCATTTTACTCGTATTGTCATTTAAAGTTCCATAATTGACACCTGAGTTGCCACTCTCTTTAGTTCGTATCTTACGCAGACCTTCTGGTTTGTCCAGATTTATCTTTTTAGTAAATACTGCTGGGTATAAACCTTCTTCTTTGGTCCTCAAATTGCGCCCATAATACCAACCGTCATTGTACTCGCCATCATCTGTAATGACTTCAATTTTGTCACCTGGTCTCATATTGAGCTCGTCCTCCATTCGTTTAGAGTATTCATTCACTGCAATGTACAGAGGAAAAGAATCAGTTCCCCTGCTTAAGTTACTTTCTTTGAAATTCATATTATATTTTTTATTGCAATATCTTCTAGTCACGTTGAGTTAGAACTTTATTGAAATTACTAGTGAAACTATTATTTCTATAGACAGACAACAGAAAAACTGCCTTAATGAGACTAGAGTTTGCTCTTAATTAGCGCACCCAGTTGTCGGATGTATATTAGAAGATGTCCTGAAGGAACCGCACAGTTTTGGATTCTTTTTCCTTTTCTTTTTCTTTTCTGCCAGATTTTCATTACCATGTTATTCATTTAACTTTCACGTCCTTTCGTTTGTTTTGGTACGGGGGAATGTCGTTTCCGACTACGCGATTTAGAAAATAGTATAATGTGGCTGAGACCCTCTCCCCACACGTGATACCTTTATCATGCGATAGTAGAATGAAGTATTGTATTATTAGATTCCCCAATAGATTAGTAACCCATTGAAAATATTTAGAGTACAACTGTGTAAGATCCCTTTCGTGTATCCAAGGACCATTTCTGGACATGTCATGTTCTTATTTTAAATTTTTGTCACAGTTTTTCAGTATTTATTTTTAAGGCCTTTCTTTTCTTCAACTTATTTTATTTGCCGAGAACGATGATTTTCTTACTTGACTGCAGTTAGGAAAACAAATTTTGAACCAGTACAAATCTTAGAACACTTGGATTTTCGAATCATCACCGCATTTCTTAAGCCTAACCGCCATAAAAACTACGTAGTATTATTCGTGATGTAAACCCAGTTGCACTTAGATCCACAGAAATCCATGTGTTGTATGCTTCATCGATATATCGTCCATATTATGAAAAAAAATATTAGCAGCTAATGGAAAACAATGAGTTACTTCTCTACCAGACGCTTTATTTTTTATACAAGATGCCTTTCAATGTCTCTCCAATATCTTTACTGCTCGTAACAGAGAGGAGTCTCGGCAAGCCGGTTACTCTTCATCCTTTGCTCACATTTTGCCAAGTAGGATATTGACAAAATAAAAAAATATGTTGATTTGCCACCCTCGAGAGCTCTTGCGTTTTTATACTTGATAATCTCGGCGGCTAAATAAGTAAGTAATTATCTCCGGGTAAAACGCGCGACGTATTTTCGTTTCCTTTATTTTTTTTCGGTAGAAGTTTTCTCAGGGTCCCCCCCTTTGTATTTTAAAGATGGCCAAGCTGAGTGACAATGACAAAAAACATACATAGGTTGAGGAGAAGTCGTCTTCCTATTAAGTTTAGACTGTTGCAATAAGAATTAATTAAAACTACTAAAGCTAAACACCTTTGATTTTGTTTTGCGAGCGCTAAGATGCCGTTTAATCATAATAGCAAGGCAAAGAGACCCAAGTTTCTATTAGACCTGCAAATCAAAGAACTAGTGAATATTCCTCAATCTTCGGGTTATTGCTATACAAAATGGCGTCTGAAGGACGGAACAGGTACTTCGGGGCATAAAATAGCTCTAGATGGGGACCATCAATCTGCCTCGACTCAGAGTAGAGGTACAACGGAACACGTACATGTGCAGCATCATAGAGTGCAATGGAATTATTCACTAGACAAACCAATCCTAGTAAAACTTCATTTGGATAAAAATGGCAGGTTTTTGAAGAAGGCCTTAGTATTGGATGTTTTTTTTGAGTTTGCGGATGCTAATTCAACGTTAACTCCTAGCTCAAGTACTAATGGCAAAGTAAAGAAAACCACTCATGCTAATACCACTGCGCTAACTGCTACTGGAAATAATTCGTATTCTCAGAGGATAACGGGTAAACTTCTGTTAGGGACAGTAGAAGTAGACATAACGGAATATGTCAAAGAAGACGAAACTCCGACAACGAATAGGTTCCTACTGAAGCACTCAAAAGTTAATTCTATCATCAACATTTCTTTGCAATTAAAATTAGTTAGAGGCTCTTATCAAGATTTCAACATTTCAAAATCGTTCACCAATGGTCAGCTTGCTAACTTCAGGCCGGGCATAAACACTATACTGGATAACACGTCCGAGCTATCAAGTCCTACGTCAACATCGATCCATATATCACCGAAGAACACCTTTTCTAATAGTAATGGTATTGGCACTTCTGTAGTGAAACCTAGCACGAACTGCCCAAGAAACAGCACAAGTATCAAATCACCTACATCTACCAATAAGAGTAGCGGAGCAACAACAAAGCCAGGACTTTCTACCACAATATCGTCCTCAATGAGTCCACTAATCGAGAGCTTATACCAGAAGACGTTTAAATTACCTTGGGATCCAAGACCAGGTGAATTTACTCCGAGAGAATGCGTAGAGGATATTTTACAAGGCGGAAACGGTTGGGCCAAGAATGAGAAAGGTATAAATCTGATTGATTTACAGGCATTAAGGTTAAATGAAATGGAAGAAGAATATTACAATCCAAATTATGGTAATTATCCAGGGAACAAAGCAAACAGTTGGCCTCCAAACCCTAGCGATGACGGCTACAGTACCATGGGCAAAAGAGAATATCTAGAGAAAAAACAAAATTGGAGCCACATGTCACGCGCACAACGAGCGAAACTAAGAACTCATGACGACGATGATCACGAAAATGTAGTTGATGATGAAGAAAGTAACCAGAACAATGGCGTTATCGAAGATAGCAACCCCACAGACTTTTTAACGGATAGAATAAGAGAAAACAAGAATTGGTCTATCATGACCCCAACGGGCTAAACTATCCTATTCTTTTATAAGATGGTAAATAAAACTTGCAGTATTAAATAGTAATATTTCAATAGTACGCCCAAATAAAAGATAGAATATAGCTGACGACTTTAACACCAGTACATCATAAAGTTCGGGATTTCCCCCAAAAAACCCATGCAGTTCCAATATTCATAAAAACGAAGTTTCTTGCTCATCATCTCTCTTTGTAAGAAACCGTCGTACAACAAATAAGAGGCTTGCATTGGGATGTTGAAAAGACGTAAAGAAAGAAAACATCAACCCAAACACACTCGGGTTGAAAAATTTAATATGGGCCTAATGCGAACTGTAGCCATTATGTACCAGCTCCCGCTCATAATATTATGGTCACATTGCTAAGGTCATATTTGATATAGCAGCTTAAAGCACTTGCTATCGTTGTTTCACTCTTGGGTTTCACAAAGGATACAAAGTCAACTTACCCATATATAACTAAAAAATGTCCGGTAACGGTGCTCAAGGTACTAAGTTTAGAATCTCGGTATGTTAAATTTATATTCTCCACAATGTGATTTGGTTAAATTGATTGTAAAGTAAGGTTTTTGAGATTTACTGCAGCAGACAACAAAAATAAAAGTCAACGACGTTGAACACTAAGTGTGGAGTCTGGTCATACTTTTACTGAGGATATTTTTCACAAGGAATGATCGATATACCCCATCGCTATTTACACCCTTCCAAAAGTACAACTGTGCACCTAACTGATAGTGTCCAAATAACTCAACGGCTTGCCTACTATAGGTAAGTAGATATGTGGCAAACTTACAAATGGTCCCAAAAGTATTTCAAATTGAAGGCTGTATTTTAAACATTTTTTTTCTCCCTGTTTGTCAACACTATTGATTAACCATCAAAATCGACCAAAATTTCACAAATGTCTCGCTTAACTTATATATTTAAAATTAATCACTCAAGTCCAACATTTCCCGACTTTTTACTAACAAAATTGTTCTCATTCTTTAATTATGAGGTACATTTTAAACTAGTTAGGTCTACCAGTCGGTGCCATCATGAACTGTGCTGACAACAGTGGTGCCAGAAACTTGTACATTATTGCCGTCAAGGGTTCTGGCTCCAGATTAAACAGATTGCCTGCCGCCTCCCTAGGTGATATGGTTATGGCTACTGTTAAGAAAGGTAAGCCAGAATTAAGAAAGAAGGTTATGCCAGCTATTGTTGTCCGTCAAGCTAAGTCTTGGAGAAGAAGAGACGGTGTCTTCTTGTATTTCGAAGACAATGCTGGTGTCATCGCCAATCCAAAGGGTGAAATGAAGGGTTCTGCTATAACCGGTCCAGTCGGTAAGGAATGTGCCGATTTGTGGCCAAGAGTTGCATCCAACTCTGGTGTCGTTGTGTAAAAAGGATATTGTTTTGACTCTTTTAGATTTTACAAATATGTATACTTTCTTTATAAATACAATCTCAAACAGATTGAAGAAACTCAATTGACCCATTGCATTTTTAGAGGAAAACCTTTATATTGCCCACTTGTTACGTTCATTCCCTTTAGTTGCGAGTATGGTCTACATCTTTTCTTGTGGTAAGTCAGAAAAGCGTATACACGTTAATTAAATAAGATTGCCATATGATGAAACATTTTGTAAGCGAGAAACAAGTAACGCCCTAGCTGTGGAGTATGCGTATTTTGATATTTCAAGGTTAACTAGATCGAGTTAGTAAAGTAATCTAAGCTAATAGTTATTCCAGTACTCGTAAATAAAGCAAACAATTCGAAAGGAAGTACAGGTCCACCAAAGAGAAAAGGGCAAGCTAGTAGATATCATAAACAATGGAGGACCATGGAATCCAAGAAACTTTGAATTTTTTATCGTCAACAAAGATTAAAGAGCGAAACAGTGCTTTAGATGAGCTAACGACAGTTTTAAAAGAAGATCCCGGCCGGATACCAGCTAAGGCCATACCTACAACAGCGGAAGCTCTCATAGAGTTACTTGCATCTGAGCACACAAAATATTGTGAACTTCTTCGAAACTTGACAGATTCAACAACTAATAAGTTGTCACTTAGTGAGAGCAGACTCTCCTCAATATCATATGTTTTAAGATTATTTGTAGAGAAGTCATGCGCAAGATTTAAGGTGAAAACTTTAAAGTTGCTTATAACAGTAGTGCCTGAACTAATGATTGAAGACGGATCCCAAAAATTATTGTACGCAGTTTCAGTACATTTATCATTTGCTTTAGATGCTTTAACCAGAAGTGAGCCTTTCAAACTAAAGTTCATGGTACACCAGTGGATATCCTTAGTCAACAAAATTTGCGAGTATTCTCGGAACCAAATGAACATATCAATAGTAGACAAAACATTAACTAATTTTCTATCAATCCTTCTGAACCTAACCATATTAGACACTGTGGGTATATATCAAGTGACAAGAACAATTATTTGGAGCGTAATAGATTTTTTGAGACTAAGTAAACAAGAGAATGGAAATACAAGACTAATAATGTCGTTGGTTAATCAATTGATTTTGAAATGCCACTGCTTAAGCATTATTGATACACTAATGCTAATAAAGGAAGCGTGGAATTACAACCTCACAATTGGCTTCACTTCCAATGAACTGATTCAAGATCAATTGTCGCTGTTTGATGTTATGTCAAGTGAACTAATGAACCATAAACTTCCGTATATGATTGGTCAAGAGAAGTATGCTGAAGAGCTTCATTCCGAATCTCTTGTATCTTTATACCGCGAATACATTCTTCTACGCTTAAATAATTACAACCCTCGATCATTCACACTAGATTGTATAGAATTCTCATATATTCAAGGTTCAAGTGATGAAATGTCATGGTTTAAATTACATGATTTTATGCTTAGAGACAAAAAAGGCGCGTCAATATGGTTAAGGATATTAAGTATTACAAAGTCATTATTAACATATTTTGCATTGTACAACAAAAATAAAAATGACTCCTTACTATTCAAAAGGAGGAAGTATAATTCGGATATACGTTCTATCTTACAAGCCTCAGATGATATGGACACATTTCTTATCCATCTTTTAGAGGAGGATAGTTCTCACAAATTTGAACTGCTTGGATTGCTGTTATGCTCGTTTTATGGAACGCTGAAAGATTTTACTGAAAGTTTTACAAACCAGTTGAAAGAACTTCTGTTTTCAAAATTTGAAAGAATCCAATCCTTTAATTGGGTTTGCTTTTCATTCATTCCTTTATTGTCTCAAGGAAAATGCGAATTAAGCAATGATGACATGATACGCCTATTCAAAGTTTGCTTACCATTGGTGAAGTCAAAAGAATCTTGCCAAATCAGTTGTCTTTTGTTGGCCAACTCTATAAAATTTTCGAAGCACCTTTTTTCCGATGAGAAAACTATCAATCAAATATGTGATTTTTATGAACTATCTGATATTTTAGGTCCCATATTAATTTCTAATGAGTCGTTCATGCTATGGGGATACCTTCAGCATTTTGGTAAAGATTTTCAATCGATGAATGGTATGTCATCTGCTGATAGAATTTTTGAGTGGCTAAATTCGAAATGGAGCCAATTGTATGAAGCTGATGATAAGCAGGATCAATTCTGTAATTTTATGTGTTGGTTGGGTAACAAGTACGATCCGAAGGATCCATTCAATGACATAAAGCGCAGGAGAATGAATCGGATTTCACCATCTTGGAATGAAAGCAGTGAAGTTTGGAAACATTTTCGAGAACAGCGAGAATTTCTTCTTGGTATAAAACCAGAAGAAAAATCGAAATGTTTCAACACTCCCTTTTTTAATTTACCAAAAGTCGCCTTGAATCTTACACGATATAACGATACTCTTTACAGGTTATTAGAGAACGCTGAAAGTGAGGCATTGTCTTCACCTTTACAAAAGTTCACATGGGCGGCAAAGTTACTACAAATCGTAGATAATCTCTGTGGAGATTCTACTTTTTCCGAATTTATTTCGGCATACAATAGAACAATCGCAATAACTATCCCAAAACTTTGTCTTGATAACCAAAGTTCCTACGATTTTTTCTTTGATGAAGTTCTATCGATCCGTACCGTAAATGTCGACCATTTGGTGTTTGACAAGATAGACATGAAAAGAGTTGTTGATGATTTCATTGAAAAACAGAAAAAGAAATCTCAAGCGGAAGTTGCTGTCGTCAATTACTTTGAAACCTCGTTAGAAGAAGCTACACAGAATATCAATCCGTATGAAATAGGAAATAAGTCTCAGAAGTCTCACCATTCGACCATGGATAAAGTATTGCAAGCTTACCTATGGGCCTCAAAGGGGAAAAGTTTCTCGGAGCGTTTAATGGCCATATTAGAGTTTTCTGATCTCATTACTACAGATTTATTTATATCATATCTTGGCACTGTTTGCCTGTGGTTAAAACAAACGATTGCGGATGGATCATGCTATAAAAAAGTTTTAGAAGAATTTACAGAGGTTTTGGGTGAAAAATTGCTTTGCAATCACTATAGTTCTTCCAATCAAGCTATGTTTTTACTTACATCATACATCGAAGCTATAAGACCACAGTGGTTATCGTATCCTGATCAACCCCTGAATTCGGATTGCAATGATATCCTGGATTGGATAATATCAAGATTTGAAGACAACTCTTTTACTGGTGTCGCTCCTACGATAAATTTATCGAAGCTGCTGCTTAGTCTACTTCAAAATCATGATCTTTCTCGTGGGTCAGTCAGAGGCGGGAAGCAAAGGGTTTTTGCCACGTTTATTAAGTGCCTACAAAGGCTAGATTCCTCTAGTATGATTAACTTGCTAAGTATTATCTCAAATTATATGGCTCAAGTGAGCTACAATAACCAAAGTATCATATTCTCCGAGATCAAAAGCTTATTCGGACCACCTCAGCAGAGTCTTGAAAAATCAGCTTTTTACTCACTCACCATGTCCACGTTATCTTTGGTGTCTTACCCAAGCCTAGTCTTTTCTCTAGAAGACATGATGACATACTCAGGCTTCGATCATACCCGCGTATTTATCAAGCAAGCTCTGAATAAAATTTCAAGTGCTTTGTGCCATAAAAATCTTACAGAGCTCTTCGAATTCTGTAAATTTGATCTAATTTTGTACTGGTTCAACAGAACAAAGGTGCCCAGTACTGACCTTGAAAAAGAATGGGATATATCTCTTTTTGGGTTTATTGACATTAATGATTTTCTAGGGAAATATTTTGTAGAGATTTCTGCCATTTATTTCTCTCAAGGTTTTAACCAAACAAAAGTCTTGGATTTATTACACACGATTACTGGGAATGATGATGCTTACCTGGTGAATTATAGCTACTACTTGTGTATTCCGCTCGCTTTTATCAGTAGCGGTGTAAACGAACTAATATTTGATATATTGCCCCAAATATCGGGTAAAGCAACGGTAAATAACCACCGAAAGTACCGTTTGTTGATGTTAAAATGGATTATAAGGTTTATAGATTTGGGTTCGCTTACGGAAGTTAGGTCAACTGTTGAAAAACTATCTTCAAATTCTTACCTTTCCCATTTTCTATTTGAGAATTCCAGTGCTTCTATGAGGTACCAATACCCACTTCATATACCACTAACTTTAGGAACAAGCTTACTTCGGTCGCACTTTTCTTGTGAAAAGAATAGTATTCAAGAATTCAAGCTTTTATTTCTTTCAGTTGTTACCGATCTTGAAAAGGCATCCACTTATACAGGAAAACTTCAATGTATAAGGGAGTTAAAATTTCTTTTGGTGTTATACGAAAATGTACTTGTAAAGTCATCAACCTTGAACTTTATCATTATTCGGCTTTCAAAATTCCTGATTGATAAACAAATTCATAACGAAATAATAACGATTTTCATCTCACTGTTAAATCTCGCTGACAGAGACATGTTTAAGGTAGAGCAGTCCTTGCCCAAATTATTTTGCAAAATATTTATTTATTTGAGAGGAAACCAACAGCTCTGTCCTTCTTTTCAGCAGGCTATAAAGCTAATAGAACATTGGGATCTCATCAAAATCAAGACTTGGAAATGCTGTCTCGATGCAATATTTGGAAATGTACTTCAGGATGATATTTATGAAAACACAGAACTACTGGAGGCTGAAGATTGTAGTATAGACGATGTTATATTGCTTTCTTTACTTTTTTCATATGCTAGAAAACCTGTGGTTTCAAAAATTGATTGTACCATTTCTAATTCATTTGCACTTAACATTCTGAAATACCATGTTCCAAAGGAATACATGAGTGAGAATTTCAAATTATGGTTTGCAACTCTTTCAAGAAACATCTCACGGCAAGAAATTCTTATGGAGAATACTCTAAACTTAAACAGTGAGGTTCATTTAAAGAACTTTGAAATGGTATTTAACCAACCGGGATTGCTGCATATGGTATATCGATGTATCTCAATTTTCAACAAGCAAGCCGGGCTATACGATTCTACTGAGGTTTTTTTTCTTTCTGAATGTATTCTTACATACTTGGTAGTCTACTCAATGGAAAATAACGAAAGTGAGTTTTGCCTTACGGGCGAGGCATTGGAAAATCATAAGGATAAAGTCGCTTCACTGGATAAAGATGTACTAAACGCTATATATCCATTAACGAACAATGTTGGAATGGAAGCATTCATATGTGAAGATTATTTGTCACGAAACGAACCGTACAGCTGCTGGATAGCTAAATTAGCCTGTGGTTTGATCCATCAAATATCGTTCAATATACCACATATTATTTGCTTATATCCTTTATGCAAAACATCAACAGCTTTTTGTGAATTAGCACTCAATGATTTATTCTTCCTTTTAATAACTTACGATCCGAAAAGTTGTTTAAAGTGGAGTGATCAAATCTTTTCCCAATTGTCAAAGCTGTTAAATGTTAGAGATTTTAAAATAAAACTAAGATTACTTTTTGGTGTAATTAAAATGGTTAGAATGGGTTCAAGATACAAAGAACGAAACTGCTTACGAGCGTATTCAAACTTAGACTTGGAAAAAATTTATCAGATTTCTCTTCTAATAGAAGAGTTCAAGTTCGGCTACTTGTTATTTGAGGAAATGAACATGCCAAAAATTAAAGAGATGAATATAGTTACACTCCAAAAAATATACGAATCCATTAATGACAGCGATTTCATAGCAGGTTTACCTGTTTCACATTCAATAGAAGGTGTTTTGAAATCTATCAATAGAATCGAATCGAACACATGGAAGCGTTTTCTTTTCAATAATGCTGATTTTGATGCTAATTATACCACTTCGTTGAAAGAAGAAAAAGAACCGTTAATTAAGGCCACTGAAGATAGCGGTTTCTACAGTTTGGCCAGCCTATTGGAAAATAGAATATCAGATTCCAGTGATGTTTATAAATGGAATTTAGAACTAGGAGACTGGAAGTTACTGACACCAAAAATCATCGATTCTAGGGAAAAAGGATTATATCATGCAATTAAAAACATACCGCAAAACGTTAATTATGTTGAAAAGAATTTAGAGAAATCTTTGCTAACAATTTTCGATTCTCGGCAATATTTTACTAGCCAAGATGAATGGATGGATACTTTAAACGCAATTATTGAATTTATTAAAATAGCTTCAAGCTCACAGAATGGTACATCTTTTCCGCTAACACTGATGTCTATTATGAAAGACGATAAGGAAAAGTTGAAGACAATAGATTTTTGTGATCACAAAGTGACATTAAAAAGTAGGCACACTTTAATGAATGTACTTTCACAGAAATCACTATCGGAAAATGTAGGGTACTCAAAGTATTTACACCTTGGATCTATTATTCAACTTGTAAGTTATATTCAGTTAGCAATTGATAATGGCGCCTCCCAAGATGCCCTAAGAAATGCGACTTTAATGAGTAATATAGTTAAAAATACTGCCAAATTGTATGAAGACCCTTCTATATTATTTCAAATCGAAAGATTAGCAAGTTACATGTCCGCCAATGCTCTCTGGGAATCGCAAGAGTACAATGTACCAGTAATGATAATGAGGGACCTATTAGATCGTGATAAAATAAACCATAACGGAAGTGTACTTTACAGCCATTTCAAAGTACTTCTCGATGTACCCATGGACCAAATTAAAGCCCGTTTGGTTAAATGGAGCTCGGAATCCAGGCTTGAATCAGCTGCAGCGATATATGAAGAAAACATTGTTAATTGGGATATAAATGTCGATGACCATGAATCAAGCTCTGATGTTTTTTACACAATCGGAAGTTTCCTCGATGAACAGGCACAGAAGTTACGATCGAATGGAGAAATTGAGGATAGAGAACACAGGTCACATACTGGTAAGGCTACCTTGAAAGCTCTAGAGTTAATATACAAAAACACGGAATTACCAGAAAACGAAAGAAAAGATGCAAAAAGGCATTACAATCGTGTCATGCTACAATTTAATAGAGATTCAGAATTATTAAAAGCACTGCTTCTTCAGAAAGAAAAGTTTTTATGGCATGCACTCCATTTTTATCTCAACACTTTAGTATTCAGCAATAAGTATGATAATGACGTTATTGACAAATTCTGTGGTTTGTGGTTTGAAAATGATGACAACAGTAAGATAAATCAGTTGCTATATAAAGAAATTGGGACTATACCAAGCTGGAAGTTCCTACCTTGGGTGAACCAAATTGCATCAAAAATATCAATGGAGGAGAATGAATTTCAGAAACCGTTGCAACTAACTATGAAACGGCTTCTTTACAAACTGCCATATGATTCTCTTTATTCAGTGATGAGCATATTGCTGTATGAAAAGCAGTCTAATAAGGATACGAGCATATCACAAAAAATTGAAGCTGTCAAAAAGATTCTTTCAGAGTTGCAAGGGTATGATAAAGGCGCTTTTGCGAAAAAATACCTATTTCCTGTTCAAATGTTTTGTGAAATGTCTGTAGAGTTAGCGAACCTTAAATTTGCACAAAATACAAAAAATTTGCACTTAGCTAGTTTAAAGATTGGGAAATATTGGCTGACTCAGTTATGCATGGAGAGGCTTCCCCTTCCTACAAGTGATTTCCCAATCAAGAGTTCTGCTGACGGAAGGAAAGCCCGCCCTTATATTGTGTCCGTTAATGAAACAATAAGCATCACCACTACGGGACTGTCCTTGCCGAAAATAATAACTTTTAACATTTCAGATGGTACAAGACAAAAGGTTTTGATGAAAGGTAGCAATGACGATCTAAGACAAGACGCAATTATGGAGCAAGTTTTTCAACAGGTAAATAAAGTTCTTCAAAATGATAAAGAGTTAAGAAAGCTAGATCTGGGTATTAGAACATATAAAGTGGTCCCATTAGGACCGAAAGCTGGAATTATTGAATTTGTTGCCAATTCTACGTCGTTATATCAGATCCTTAGTAAGCTACATACAAATGACAAGATGTCATTTGACCAGGCAAGAAAAGCTATGAAAGCAGTTCAAACCAAGTCAAACAAAGAAAGACTGAAAACTTATTTGAAAATTACAGATGTAATTAAGCCTCAATTAAGAAACTTTTTTTTTGATTCTTTTCCCGATCCATGTGACTGGTTTGAAGCTAAGAAGAAGTATACAAAAGGCGTTGCCGCCAGCTCTGTTGTCGGGTATATATTAGGCCTCGGCGATAGGCATTTGAACAACATTCTGCTTGATTGCTCTACTGGTGAACCCATTCATATAGACTTGGGAATTGCGTTCGATCAGGGAAGACTTCTTCCCATTCCAGAATTGATTCCCTTCAGATTGACTAGGGACATTGTTGATGGATTCGGAGTTACAGGTGTTGATGGCTTATTTAGGAGAAGTTGTGAAAGGGTTTATACAGTGCTAAGAAAAGATTACATTAAGGTGATGTGTGTCCTGAATATCTTGAAATGGGATCCGCTTTATTCTTGGGTAATGTCACCGGTTAAAAAATACGAGCACTTATTTGAAGAAGAGCGTGTCATTACAAATTTTGATGACGTCAGTAAGTTCATGAATAGCAACGACAGGAATGAAAATCAAGAGTCTTATAGAGCTCTTAAAGGTGTGGAAGAAAAACTTATGGGCAATGGGTTAAGTGTAGAATCCAGTGTACAGGACTTAATTCAACAAGCAACAGATCCATCCAGCCTGAGTGTTATATATATGGGGTGGTCACCATTTTATTAGTTGCTCTACCCAAGCTTTGTACATACTTTTCTTTTTTTCGATTTATAAAGAGAGTTATGAAAAGTAAAGTACAAAGTCAATGTGATGATGTGCCTAAAAATACAGTTGCTGATAGTGAAGCTATCATTATTACTAGACCCCAAATGAATAAAGACAAACCTAAGCATTTGAATATTTTAATACTTACCGGTACTCTTTCATTTCTGTTGGTAAATTCTGAGCCAATTAATTTGTAGCCAAAAAGACCTGGCAAAATGAAAGAAATTGATGTAGAACCTGTTGCGCCAACAATTGCTAGGACTTTGGCCAAGGATGTAATTGAAATGGCCAATATATACGAGAGTGCTAAGATGCAAAGAGTGATAATATTGGTATGGCATTGTGATTCACTACGCAAGGTTGGCGCTTCACTACTCTGCTGGCTTAACTCATCTTGTGGATTCTCACTATGGAAGTCGTCCAATGGAATGAAACCAGTTCTATTATCATGTAACCTACCCTTCTTAAAGTTTTCAATGAATATAAAAATGTTTTTTATCGACGATCTACAAGGATGACATTGTAATGGAAACGCAAACATGACCAATAGCAACATCGCTAATCTTCCAATGGTGGTAGATATGGAGTTTGGGTATAAGGTGAGAATATTCCCTACAATGTTTTCACCAAATGTCATGTAACCTGCCCCACCAATAATAATGTATAAAATATAGGCAAATGAAATGGCAAGGATTGGGATCCTCTTAAGTATTCTGAAAGCTTTGTCTGCTTGTTCATTAATAACGCTAAACATGTTATGATGACAAGTGTATGCAAAAACAAAAATTGGCAAAGTTGTCAAGGGAGAATGAGATGCAGAATCTCTGTGAGGCACCATAAAATACACCTGACCTCTTTCTAGCTGATGCCGATTCAGGAAATGGTAAATGATCAAACCGGATAAATATGCAACACTAATGATGGCAATCATGGAGGCATATCGAAGAGAATTCAAACTTCTCTTAAAGCATAAGGGAGCGATGACGAAAACCATGACCAGGGTTATATATAGGCGCCTGTCCAAAAACCTATGATGCTCTTGCGATTCACCGGTGCTATCATCATTATGATAGATGATTGACTGCACTATCTGCGGTACCAGGTCGCCAACAATGATTAGGTAAGATACCCCAACGCCAAAGCATTTTACTGCAATAGCGAAGTCGAACACTATACTTAGTGATGGATTGATTAATTGAGTGAGTTTAGCAAAGGAAGCATTCTCAGATTTAGGTACATACTTCGCTATTCGTGTCTGCAACAGCAGCCCACATAAGGAACATATTCCGCAGAATGTAAGTGTTATCAAACCTGGCATTAAACCGAATGGCTTGAATGCAAACGGCATAGCAAGCACACCTGCACCGCATGCTGTGTGAAGTAAAGTCAAGACACCTGAAAGTACGTTTGACGGCATTTTGTGACAGTTGCTAAATTGCTTTTCGTGTTCACTTTGGTTTGTTGTTTGTTGGAGCAACAATATTTCTTTCCTTTTTTGATAATGGAAATAATGGATAAGTGAGGTGATAGAATAAAAAATGTATAAAAAGATAACTAAATAGTTACACATTACTTATTTACAAAGATGGAAATGAATAGACTAAATATGACAGTTTCAAAAAATCGAAGGGATAGTTAGTATCCTTTCCTCTTAGCATCTTTGACAACTTCAATCAATCTTTTGAAGCCCATCATAAACTCTTTTCTATGCCTTTGAGACCTCTTCAACTCAGCCACTTTTCCAGGCTTCATGTAAAACCTTTGACTTCTTTTATCTCCAGGGATATTGTTTTCAAACATAATCCTGTTTAACCTCTTGAATGATTCAGCAGGGTTGTTCTTGTTCATGATTATAGATTTTCCTGAATTGAATCTCATTTGAGCATTCTCCACACTACTTCTAGCAATCTCTGCCTCGGAAAGAAGCTCTCTCCTGTTGATTCGTCCTGCAGTTTGCATCATATCTATTGGAATTTCCATTGAGAATATGTCTGCGGTATCACTTTTAATTTTAGAGGCTTGATCATGATTGCTCCTGCTTTCTTGAGTTAGTTTTATTGGATTTAAAATAATTTTACCTGTATCCGAATTATGTTGGCGTAAACAGCCGATAGTTGCAAAACTTTTTCTCAAAGAGATTCTTGAAAGTCTGAATGTACTCATTAACATCCTAATTATGTTCTTGTGGTTGAAGTTTAACCAACTTTTTACTTTCCAAGGGACACTTTAGTGGCCTGGTCCTTCTTATTTTTTACTGTCAATATTAAAAAGAAGCGAACTCAAAAAGAAAAGCAACATTCATAATAAGAAACTATTGAGTGAGCTTTTAAGCAAGAAGTATTGGAAAGGATTGTAACAATGTCAGATAATAAAATAGAAAAGACCACTGCTTCTGACTCAAAAGAATTGAATTTGGAGAATCAACCCATGGAACAGCAAGACGAAACTAATGTTGACGAATCAGGTCCAGTGGAAAATAAGAAAAAGAAGAACAAGAAAAAGAAGAAGAAGAAAAGCAATGTGAAAAAGATTGAATTGTTATTTCCAGACGGCAAGTATCCAGAAGGGACATGGATGGACTATCACCAGGACTTCAATTTGCAGAGAACCACAGATGAAGAATCACGTTATTTGAAAAGAGACCTGGAAAGGGCTGAACATTGGAATGATGTTAGGAAGGGTGCTGAGATCCATCGCCGCGTAAGAAGGGTCATTAAAGATAGAATAGTTCCGGGGATGAAGTTGATGGATATTGCCGATATGATTGAGAACACTACCAGAAAATACACCGGCGCAGAAGATTTACTAACAATGGAAAACCCTAAATCTCAAGGTATTGGGTTCCCAACAGGTCTTTCTCTCAACCATTGCGCTGCACACTTCACACCCAATGCAGGCGACAAGACTGTCTTGAAATATGAGGATGTGATGAAGGTAGATTATGGTGTGCAGATAAACGGTAATATCATTGATTCTGCCTTTACTGTTTCCTTTGATCCACAATACGATAACCTGTTAGCCGCTGTGAAGGATGCTACCTACACGGGTATCAAAGAAGCAGGTATCGATGTGAGATTAACTGACATCGGCGAAGCCATCCAAGAGGTCATGGAATCCTACGAAGTGGAAATCAATGGTGAAACTTACCAGGTAAAACCTTGTCGTAACCTATGTGGCCACAGTATCGCACCGTACCGTATCCATGGTGGTAAATCCGTTCCTATAGTCAAGAATGGGGACACTACCAAGATGGAGGAAGGTGAGCATTTTGCCATCGAAACTTTCGGTTCCACTGGCCGAGGTTATGTCACTGCTGGTGGAGAAGTTTCTCACTACGCCAGATCTGCCGAAAATCATCAGGTAATGCCCATTTTGGACAGCGCCAAGAACCTATTAAAAACAATAGACCGCAACTTTGGGACTTTACCATTCTGTCGTCGATACCTAGACAGACTGGGCCAAGAGAAGTATTTATTTGCGTTGAATAACTTGGTTAGACATGGTTTAGTACAGGATTATCCCCCATTAAACGATATCCCAGGTTCCTACACCGCACAATTCGAACACACCATCTTATTGCATGCGCACAAAAAGGAAGTTGTTTCCAAGGGTGAAGACTACTGAAGCAAGACAAGATTTTATTGGCTTCTCCTTATACATATGAAGACTATTGTAGTTACATAAAAAAGAAATATGGCTTGCCCGTTTAGAATGACTCATTAACTGTTATAAGACCAAAGGGAGTCTCAAACAGTGACATGATGACCGGTAACATATGCAGTAATTCAGGCCGGTAAACAATGAGAGTAGTTCCCGAACAATTGGTATTCAAAGGTATGTTGAACAACGGCTATTCTTGTGAGAATATTGGGGGCCATTTTTGATACGATGGAACAGGTTACTAATGTTCAATACTTCAGCTCCCCTTAATGAACAATCAACGGCGTATATAAAGCTCGAAAACGATTACGATAAGAGAGTAATTTTTAAGGTGAGGACTAGCGCCCCCACAAAGTACTGTGTGAGGCCCAATGTGGCCATCATGGGGGCTCATGAAAGTGTAAAGGTCCAGATCGTTTTCCTCGGATTACCGAAATCTGTATCTGAGCAGGAATTGAAGCAAAAGCAAGATAAATTCTTAATTGTGACGCTTCCTATCCCAGAAAATTATGCAGATATGGAGGATCAAAAGCTGTTATCCAATTGGCCTGTTTTGGAAGAACAATACAAGGATGACATAATCTTTAAGAAGATCAAAGTATTCCACTCCGCGTCACCGAGACAAAAGCCACCTAACAATCGTGATTCAAAAACATCAAGAAGAGTGCCACTATCACCTGATGACAGACAAGGTTTGAGCACCCGCACATTGCTTATTATGGCTCTAATTGCATTGCTCGTCAGCTGGATATATTACTGAGTATTACAAGGATATATTATTATATGCGTCAGGAAAATATACATAGTTTGATAGATAATGAAAACAAAATTAAAAAACAATAAATCACTTTATACAATTATCTAATGGTAGATTTAAAAGTTATGTTTGATTTGATATTTTTATATTGAAATTTAAAATTAAATGAAGGTTATTATTTGAAAAACTTTATTTAATCTAAGCTTCCAAAGCCAAACGACCCTTTGGGTTGGTGACCTTGACACCTAAAGCCTTAGCTCTGGCCAAAATGACAACTCTGTTCTTAGCAGAGATGTTGTGAGCAATTTCAGCAGCGTAAGTCTTGGTGTGCATGGTCAAGGTTTCCAAATCCTTAACGTTAGCGACTAAGAAAGTCTTGTGACCAGATGGTGACAAAAACTTGGTCTTCTTGTTAGAACCGTAACCAATCTTTGGTTGAGAAATGTTACCTCTGAATCTTCTTCTAACAACAGAGTCAATACCCTTTTGCTTTCTCCAGTTTTCAGAAACTCTGTGGTAACGGTCAGAGTGGTGACGCTTGAACTTCTTGGTGTGCTTCTTGACAATCTTTGGGTGAGGTAAGGAGGCCATCTAATAAAAAAAAAAAAATATTTGTTAGTATAACATTTCAAGAATCGTTCGTTATTTTTAGGAAATGACCTGTTATGATACTATCACGTATTGTACTTTGAAACAAACTTATCTCCATGGTATTTGTCATCACTCCTGTTCACACTTCTCTTGCATCTATAAACAGTGTCCGTGCTGATTTTGCTCAAATTGGACAACTCATCTTATGCGGACATCTTTCATCTTTGTTATCATCGCCACAAATATCAAAGCTGTTCTCATAACATAACCATCTCGGCCATCCATTCTAGCATCCTATCATATATCACATATCACATACTTTTATCGTTCAGTGTATTGTCCCTGTTTGGTGATTATCTTGGAATAGGAGAATGTAGTGGATATCAAAATCTAAACTCTTTAAAAGTATTTTAATAAAACGATTTTGCAAAATTCATGAGAAGGAAGCGTATTACCTACTGCTAGTCTCAAACCTCTCTTTCTCGCAGTAAAAAGATTCCACTTTCATTCTGCTTAGAGGAATAGTTCCCGCCTAGTTAGGCCCACTTCCAGAGAGAAAGCCAACGAGGTTTCTTCTTGCTGCACCCTTGCGCCCCGTCTAACAGCAGTCTATCAAGGCCAGCTTGGCGGGCTCAACAAATGGAGTGCACGCCTTTTCCCTTTCCGCTCTGCCCCAATTTACTGGAACGACGCACTTTCGACCGGCCCCTTTTCATTCGAAAAATAATTAGAACCGAAAAAAAAAAAAGAGCAGCAATTGGTAATTTACACCCACACACTATAGAATGTACGGATGAGTATTTGTCTTAGCCTCGTTTGGCTCATCGTTCTACTTTTCTTTTTTCCCAACTTTGATAGATACAATAGATAGACCTGGAGAGAAAAAGAAAAAGAAAAGCCCAACAATATTGAGAAACGAAGAGGTGTCCTTGGTTTAAATAGAGCCTCTTCTTTCCATTTTTGGTCTAGCAAAAGTGTAGAACATAAAGTATAAATTCATTTAGATAATAGGAATAGTAATAATAACTGAACCAATAAAAAATACGATAGTGATGGCTTCCAAAGTAGATGAAACCACAGTCCCTTCGTACTACTATTACGTGGATCCAGAAACTACATATACATACCAGCAACCGAACCCTTTACAGGACTTAATATCTGTATATGGCCTGGACGACATCTCCAGACAAGTGGCAAGGACAAATTTAGACGGCACGAAAGCTGTGAAGCTAAGAAAATCTTACAAGAACCAGATAGCCGATCTTTCAGGTAAATTCTCCACCATACCGACTAGAGAAAATGGCAAAGGTGGTCAAATAGCACATATTCTTTTCCAAAATAATCCGGACATGATGATAAAACCATCTCAGCAAGGTCCGGGCCAAAACATGTCAGAACAGCAATGGTGCGAACAGCTGCGTAATAGAGACATCGCATTATTCCAGCCTCCAAACTTTGATTGGGACCTTTGCTCTTCGGTACTATCGCAGTTTGAAAGGTCATATCCAAGCGAGTTTGCAAACCAGACTCAAGGGGGTGCTCAAGTACCGTTCGACATAGATGACTTAGCGTTCGATCTGGACGGTACAGGAAAAAGCCAGTCAGGCTCAAATTCAGGTGCTAATGGCAAGAAAAGGAAGAACAAGTCAAGTGGAAGTTCAATGGCTACACCAACGCATAGTGACAGTCATGATGATATGAAAAGAAGGAGGCTGGAGTAACCTACGCCATCGCATATCAGTCCTACAAGAAATAGGAAGCAAGTTTTCATTGAAGTGGCACGTTTGTGCGCCGACGGTAAGTATATGCAGTATTTATGTATAACATTTTTTGAACATAGAATATTAAGTAATTTGGAATGGGCTATTGGAGGACGAGCTGTTTTTCTCAAAACATATCAAGCCATTTGAAGTATTTGAACCAGGTAGGTTCAACAAGGATGCAGTTAGCCTTCGCAAATTTCTTTGGTGCCTCCTGTTTATTTTCGGCACCCCAAAAACCGAGTAAGTTCCAACCTCTATTTCCGTTTTCCAAAAAGGTTTCAGACGGAAACTCTTCTAAATGTCCCTCAATGACACATTTTCTACCTTTAGTCTCTTTGATTCTTGCTTTCAGCATAATCGTAGTATCGATAGGAATGTCCTCAAGAAATTCTAGAGAAAGCCTTGCTGTTACACCTCTTTTACTAGGTAGCAGAGGGAAACCGCAATAACACAAAGCCTCATCTAGTAACAATGACAGCAAACCCTTATGAACGTTACCATCTCGGTTCCCTAACTCAGCACCCAAGTGATAGATCACAGTTAGTTCACCACGATCCAAATTGTGGAAAACCAAAGGATCAATTTCAAGTTTCCCCTTCCCAAACAGGAGACCTTGGCCCACATGGTAATCTCTATGGCCGTTTGGTATTTTCTCACTAAATAGAATATGGTGCATATTATCATCCTGGACTAATAGGTTGTATACCTCGCTTTTTTCAACCTGGGCAAGAATATCCATTCTCTGTAGCTCCATAGGTTGTCGACTCTTGGTTGCACTCATCAACTCCACCGGCGTTTGCGGATCATTCAATGATAGGACACCAGCATCATCGGGCCATGCCTTTACAAAGGCACCAATACCCAAGGTAAAACCCGCGGTGGGTAGAATTACTGCCCTGTTGATTAATTTGAATAAAAATGGGATAGTTCTAGACATATTGGAACCCACACTCGACCTACCTCGTCGCTTCATCGTCTATAAAAAATAAAGTACCTTATTTTATATACGCTTTTCTTCGAAGCAGCCCTTTTCGGCGATAAAGGATTTCGTAAGCCCGTAAATTTTAAGGAACTTCGCAGCACAAAAAAAGAGAAGAGATCATCATTTCATGTAGCTGTTTGCGCCGTTGCTAGGTCCTCATAATTTACCACTAGGTCCTCATAGTTTTCTGTATTGGTTATCTGCAACCCATGCTCATTGGCTAAATGTAAAAGACATATGAAACAAAAGCTTGTTGAAATGTCCTTTAGTGTATCATCCGAGTACATCGTACTTATACCATGAATAATATCGGAAAATCTCAGTTCCTTGTTTGGTTCATCCTCCTTGTGAATTTTGCTGCCGTTCGAATTTTCTTCCTCACCCTTCTTGGTGTCTTGCACTTGTATCAAATTGTTGATCGATCTCCACACGTTTTTCTTTAGTCTTCTTACGTCAATTTTTTTTGAAACTCTTGAATAAGTTACTTTGTTGTCGCGGATGGGGTGCTTGTGATCTTCTTCGTCCTGTAAATCAAGTTTCATACTCGCCTCCTCATTATCGTCGGCACCCTCAAAAGCTTGGTTAAAGTCGACACCGTCCATATCATCTTCAAAGGGATTATCTAGCGCTCCACCTACAACATCACCTACCTCTTTAGACTGCTCCATTTCTTTTTCCTCTTGTTCCTTCCTTTCGTAGTTATCTGCCCAAAAGCGTTCATCTGCAATAGCGGGAACGTCGTTATTAGAGTGGTTGAAAGAAGACATACTTTTATCAAAAGCCCCTGAGTTTACATCACCTTTAGCATGCTTTCGATGATTGAAAAGACTCATCTTCTGTTCCGGTTTGATGAACAACCTTGTTATCCTATCAGTGGAAAAATGAAAGTCATCCGGTAGTAAATAATGAGAGTCATTTTTTCTATTTTTAATTGGCATATCAATCTTTGTTCTCCCTTTTGGTGCAAAAATTTTGTCTTCAAATCCATCATCTATTTGGAAAAAGTCGATTTCTAGAGTCTTTTTTTGTTTGTTCTTCTTCTTAGAATCCGTTGGTTTATTGTCTGTTTGGTTATTACTGCTAGTATCTCCTATAGTACCTCTCACTTCTCCTACTGAGTTGGATTCTTCATTCACGAAGTTCATTTTCTTGAAGTTTCGTACTTTCCAATGTTCTCTTCCTCTCCAATTTCGATTCAAGTTGTCATCAAAGTAGGCCATTAAATCCTTCTCAAATATACTTCCTGTAGTAGAATTGACATTTTCTTCACTTGGGTCATCCTGTTCATCCTGTGATGCATTATCATGATTATCGTCCGGATATTCTAACTCCTGTTGCATGCCTATATCAAATCCATCGATATCGTCTTCGGCATTTTCTGGGACAGCTTCCTGTAGTTCCTCTTCAGTTAAGAAGTTATCAAATTTATTATTAACATTCTCTATAAAGCCTTTCGCTTGATTAATATCTTCGACGACGTTCCTTAATTGCTCAATTGACCCCGATATTTCACAGACAGCAATTTGATCGAATTTTATGAAGTCCATGCCAAGAGATAAAATTTCGTCTTCCATAGATGGTGCAGTAATGGCTGAACCATTCACCATTGAATCATTACGGTTGCTTATCAACGACTGACTAGGTTCATTCTCGCCATTTACCACGCTACTGTCTTCAACCGGTTCACCTTCCTTAATTTGATTCTTATCTTGCATTGTGTGTTGTGTATCCTTGATAGAGGCATCAAAAATGACCCTTGCGGTGTCGTCAATGTTTAGTGTGTTCAGCAGTAAACTCTTGGCACCACCTTCATCGAAATCTACCAGGGCTTTCTTAAACAATGGGTCAATCCTTAGTTCTTGGTCTAGTTCTTTCATCTTGATTGTTTCAAACTCCACTAAAGTGGTTTCCAAAACTCTGTTATAAACTCTCCGCCTTGTATTGTTCACTTCAGGATCATTAGATATAGGCATACCGGTAAGTGGATCAATCAATACATTGCCTTCATCATCTTTACCTTCAAGCCCTTCGCCATTTCCATTGTTACTATCATCTCCATTAGATGAACCATTCGTCTTCCTTTGAGCTAATCCACTCAACAACTTACCTGTCTCTGTTGTCACTGAATCAACTCTTGAAGAATAAATCTTAATACACCCATCCAACGTGGCAGATGCCTTCTGAAAGTTGATGTTATTCTCGCTATCTTTCAGGACATCCAGGTCATAAAAATAGTCAATCAATGCGAAATTCCAACTATTTCGGGAGTTTATTTTATTATCTGTAGCCATTTTGATCCATTCTTCAAAATTTGCCATCATAGTGGATCTATTGGTGAAAAGATTATTTTCTACTCTTTCATTATCATCGTTATTTTCGTATCTTAGTTGGGTGGTCATTCTATGTAAGCACTTACTTACTTTACTACACCCGAGAAAAGTCTCTGAATGGTTTACGTATAAAAATTATTATTGTATTCAACGAACAGATAAAACAATACCTCTACTAGTATGAATACTTTTCTTACCATTATTCAATTAAAAAGTAAACAAAGGAAGCGCGAACAATGCCGTTTCACGTGATGATAAACATAATAAATATACTACGTATACTATTTACTCTAATGATCCTCTGTTAGCTAACACAAACTTGAAAGGATACGTGAAGTTTAAGAACGATCTTTTGTCAAAAACTTGAAAAGCTTAAAACCACCAACAGATAGAACACCGAGTGTTAAAGATTCTAAGAATTTCAAGATACGCGTTTGCTTTCCAGCCCTTTCTAATGCTCTAGAATACGGGATATCAGATCTGAAAGATACCATTGTATACAAAGGTATCCACCTATCCTTCATTAGAATGCTAAATAGAGCGTCCAGTTTTCTTCTTAATAGAAAGCGTTTGGACGTGACGTCATGGGACATTTCTTTGTAATTTCTCTTTGCCAGTTGAGTGATAGAAACAAGATCCTTGTGTCTCGTTTTAGTATACTCAGCAAAGGCTCTCGAACGATCTCCCGAATACTTTTTCAATAGCGCCATCAATATTCTTACGTCCTCGAACCCGCAATTCATACCCTGGCCATAAAATGGAACCATTGCATGAGCAGCGTCACCCAGTAGGATGCCTTTCCCACCGGGCATGTCATATGGCTTACAGTTTACGCAAACAAGACTTTCCTTGGGGTAAGTGATGAACCTTTTGACAGCGTCGTCCAAATCCATAATATTAACAATATCAGGAAAGTTTTCGACTAAAAAGTTCTTTACACGTGACTCAGAAGTTATCAGATCAGATATTTGATCTTTGGAACCAAAAAAAGTTGAAGTGAAAGAACCGTCACTGTTGGCAAGCGCAATCAACATGAATTTATGACGAGGCCAGATGTGTAAATGGTCAGGGGCTATAGCAAAATTTCCACCATACTTTGGCTTTGAAACCTCTGTAGCCGGGATATAAAGTTCAATGTAGCGTAAATCCATATACTCTTGTGAGAAATCCATTTCAACTTTACGCTGCATCTGAGATCTTGTAGCAGAGTACGCACCGTCGCAACCTATCACAAAATCAAACTTTTCAATATGTGGTACATTCAAATCACCTCCAGTAGCAAAATGACAGATTTGTTTATCATCTGTCCATTCGACTTTAACCAACTTGTGACCGAATTTTAATTCAGTCGCAGTTCTTTCCAATTCACTCAATAGGTTATTATTTAATACAGATCTATTGATAGAATTGATAGCTTCCCCATGCAAACCGTACAATTGAGATTCCTGCTCACCTTTCAAATTGTGGATCATCCTACCTTTCATGAGAATCATATCTTGCAAGATACGTTCACACGCACCTGAATCTATTGATTTTAAAGCATCGATACCACGCGCAGAAATAGCCAAATTAATGGATTTTAAATTTTTATTCTTGGTGGTTTCTAATCTAGGATCTTCTCTAAAATCATAAAGTGTGACATGGTAGCCTTCTTTGGAAAATGCCAATGCGGCAAGACAGCCTACCAATCCTGCGCCTATAATGGCTACTGATTCAGGCATTGCCAGATTAAAGGGATTGACTCACGGCTTAAATTTTTAACTGTCATCTGATATTTTACTATTGAAAGCAACGTCCGTGTCAGAAATTCGGGCCTTTTTATAAGAAATAGTGGCGGAAAAAAAGAGTCAGTGCTCATAGTGGAATAAGCTAAAGGTTATAGTGAAAAAAAAAGTTCTTGAATAAATATCGCATGGAGGCGATATCTCCTAATTTTTGTAATTACTCATTTTCCTTAGAAGAAAAGTAGGGGCATTATTTACCATAAGAATAATAATAATATATAATAATCAAAATAAAAAGGTTCTAAGATATTTAGATTTTCAGGGCTGTTGTTGAGTTGCACTTTAACTTGAGTTATTCTTTTTTTCATTTTTTTTAAAATTTCTATATTTACATTTCTTTTTGAGACGTACCTTATATTCATTTTTTTATGTTTTTAGTTCGCATTAAAAAGTGGCAACAAAGGATTCAGTGGCGCTCTTTAAAGATGCCAACAATTCCTTGGACAATTCACCCTTTTCTCTAATTTCAGTTAAAAGCTCATTGTGATTAGATTTTAGGTAAGACAAGAAAGAAGACTCGAATTCACCAATTCTTGATAGTTCAATATTATCCAAATGACCGTTGACACCAGCATAAATCAATGGAACTTGCTCTTCTGTAGCCAAAGGTGAGTACTGGTTTTGCTTCAACAATTGGGTCAATCTTTCACCTCTGACCAAAGTTTGCTTGGTAGAAGCATCTAAATCGGAACCAAATTGAGCGAAGGCAGCGACTTCTCTGTATTGAGCCAAAAACAATTTCAAAGAACCAGCAACTTGCTTCAAAGCCTTAACTTGAGCAGCAGAACCGACACGAGAGACGGACAAACCGACGTTAATGGCAGGTCTAATACCCTTGTAGAATAACTCGGCTTCCAAGAAAATTTGACCATCTGTGATGGAAATGACATTGGTTGGAATATAAGCAGAGACATCACCACCTTGGGTTTCAATAACGGGCAAAGCTGTTAAAGAACCAGAACCTTCCTTTTCTGACAACTTAGCAGCTCTTTCCAGTAATCTCGAATGCAAGTAGAAGACATCACCAGGATAGGCTTCACGACCAGGAGGACGTCTCAACAACAAAGATAATTGACGGTATGCCACGGCCTGCTTTGACAAATCGTCATAGACAATCAAAGCATGCCTACCATTATCTCTAAACCATTCACCAATGGATGCAGCGGTAAATGGTGCCAAATATTGTAGGGGAGCGGCTTCAGAAGCAGTAGCTGCGACAATGATGGAGTACTTCATGGCGTCATGTTGTTCCAAGGTTTGGACCAACTGAGCGACGGTAGATCTTTTTTGTCCAACAGCGACGTAAACACAGTACAGTTTCTTGGATTCGTCACTACCATTGTTCCACCTCTTTTGATTTAGGATGGTGTCCAAAGCGACAGCGGTCTTACCAGTTTGACGATCACCAATAATCAATTCTCTTTGGCCTCTACCAATAGGAACTAAAGCGTCAACGGCCTTCAAACCGGTTTGAACTGGCTCGTGGACAGATCTTCTTGGCAAAATACCTGGAGCTTTGACTTGAGCTCTTGAACGACCGGCAGCGTCAATAGGACCTTTACCATCGATAGGGTTACCTAGAGCGTCGACGACTCTACCCAAAAGACCTGGACCAACTGGGACATCAACAATCTTACCGGTTCTCTTGACCAGTTCGCCTTCTTTAACCAGTCTATCGGAACCGAAAAGAACAATACCGACTTGGCCGGGTTCCAAGTTCAAAGCCATACCTTTGACACCAGAAGAGAATTCGACTAATTCTTCAGCTTGAATGTTGTTCAAACCAAAGACACGAGCAATACCATCACCAACGGCAAGAACCCTACCGGTTTCGTTCAAATTGGCCTCGTCGGAGACGCCCTTAATTCTTTCCTCTAAAATAGAGGAAACTTCTGTGGGTTGGGCCTTGGTCGAAGCCAATCTTCTGGTAGAGGACAAAGCAGCAGCAGCAGGTCTTGCAGCCCTGGCGGAATTAATAAGAGTTCTTGATAGAGAACGAATAGCAGCAGTACGAGCCAACATTATTTTATATGCGTGTTTTTTTAATTACTATTCTTGCAATTGCTATAAGTGCTGAACAATCAATCTGTTGTACTAATGGTTCGCAATGAGGAAAAAAAACTTTCTCGAATTTAATTGAATGAGGGTTTCTTTTCTTTCTTTCTTTCTTGACGTCGACTATATATGCCTAGTTTGGGAATATATGAGAAATCAGTTAAAAACGAAAAAAGAGAGGGAATAACAACGTCAACGGGAAGGGTGTGAACAATCTAACAAGATCAATTGAAAATGCTATGAAAGTATAATATCTTTGCTTGTATAGAGGAAAGGGCTTTATGTTCAGAAAGTAAATTGAAAAAAAAAATCAATTGCAAATCTAGATATGTCCAATGTATAATAATTACAATAAATACAAGATTCGAAAAAGGCGTAAGAGGCGTGAAGGGGTAGAAGTACACCGGGCCAATTTTTAAAGGGATTTGATTGGCCCAGGGCCGACAACAACTGCATCACCCGGGCGACCAATCAGCGCGGAGAAACAGGCCTAGAAAGAGAAAAAACATGAGAATAAAAATAAAAATGCGAATTCTGTGGATCGAACACAGGACCTCCAGATGTCTTGACCGAAGTTTTTTCTTCAGTCTGGCGCTCTCCCAACTGAGCTAAATCCGCTTGAGATTGATGCAAGTCTTTTATCTATAAAACACTAGTATACATTCGACGGGAGCCACTACTATCAATTATCTAAATAGGGTAACTGTTAACTACATCTGAAGCAATCAGAGTTAGAATTGGGTGAATTATGATATACTTATTGGGATTTCATTGTTGAGGAAGAAAGTATTATTTTGTACACATAATATAACAGAAGCCCTTCTCGAGGACTTAGGAAGCCACGAAGGAAATCGATAATTCCACACAATAATTGATTCGTTTGATCTCTTGTTTCATACGTTGTTATTCATTATCCTATTGCATTTACTAAAGTCGATGACTGTTTCTTAATCTTTATGTCATCTTGTGACACCGTATGCAATAATATACTAGTAACATGGTCATTAATCAATAGATGATACTTGGTTCTTACTACAACTGTTGGAATAAGTGACTAGGGCTATACAATTCTTCGTATAAAATTAGAGGTGATGACGGACATTCTTTAACCTGATACTAATAATGTCCGTGGAAAGTAACTTATCATCAAAATGTACCACCATCTTAGATTCACCGAACGTTACTCATCCAAGCGACACAGAGCTTGATTGTGGTGACGGATTAGCTACGACTCATACAACCCTATATAGTCTACTTATAATCTTATCCATTGTTAATTGATTTTTTCTCATCCTTTATCAACTGGTTTCAATATCAAGCCCTCAAACCAAAACATAAAAGACAAAGAAAACTTTTTCTTTTCGTTTAAGGGAAGCAACATATGGCAGGGTAGAGAGATGGTTACAACCCATCCAATCGGAACTGTTTACTGAAAGCGCCAAAGAAGATATCCGGCGGACTATTCAAGTATGACCATTATTCCATTGGAATTTTCAAGCTTTCAAGTCAAGAAGTTTCCCGTCACGTCACAGCTTTAATTTACTTCTATAGTCTATGCGTCAATATTGTTGTCGCAAGCACAGACTCCACGGAACCATATTACGTACACCATATTGCCGCAAAAAAAACACCATCCTAGCTACAGTGCCAAGCATCTCTTGCTAGATATTTCACATCACGTCTGCTCCTTTTATATGAAATCGTATACTTACCTCTTGATATATACCTCGCATACTGTTCGCCGCATCTGTAACTATTCACTGATCTCATTTCTCACTTCAATCTCTGCTCTGACTCTTCCAAGGGTTCTCCACTTTTCTTTACTACATTTCTAATTTTGTTAAGAGGGGACAGAAAAAGGGACGAGGAAAAAAAGAAAACGACTAACTAATAACGCAAGGTTAGTCTCAGCTCAGAGATAAGCCACGTTTGTACAATTTTTTATAGACCATCAGAAAGGTGACTCTTTTAGATAGAGAATAGCAAACAAGATTTTTCCTACCCCTATCGGGCCATGCCGTTTATAACATCAAGACCAGTGGCAAAAAATTCCTCTCACTCTTTATCAGAAACAGACTTAAACCAATCCAGAGGACAGCCGTCTCAATCCTCTCCTACCAAGAAATCCGGGCCCATGCAACGAAGAAGAAGGTCCTCTTCCATCAGGCACGCGCTATCATCATTCCTTGGTAGCGCTAATGCCCACCCACATGCTGTTTTAACTAACACAGCGAAAGGCGGCAGTGCCAACGGTAATATCAGAAGCAGTAATACGGACGCACAGCTCTTGGGCAAAAAGCAGAACAAACAGTCGCCACAAGAGACGAGGCGACATAGCACCACTGCTATCTCGGGGCCCATCTGCGACAGTGCTACCACAACTCCAAGGTCGTCGACTTCAGACACTAACCACCGTTTTCCCGGAAGACTATCAGAAGATCAGGATCCCAGGCTGTCAGGCGGACGTTGTTCACAGATCGAGGAAGATAGCACAGTATTAGATTTTGAAGATGACCATAATTCGTCTGCCTTAGCGTCGAGCGACTTATCATCAACTTCTCATTCAAAGTTGACGAACTCGAAAAAGTTCAACGAACAGTTTATTTCAGAATACTTGACCGCTAGAGGTCTTCTGAGCCCCAAAACTGTTCTATCCAATGACCACATGAAAATCGCCATATCTACCAGCGGTGAAAGCGTTTTCCTACCAACAATCTCCTCGAATGACGACGAGTACCTGGCTAGGCTAAACGGGCTTAATGATGGTACTGACGACGCTGAGGCCGATTTCTTCTTGGATGGTATAGATCAGCAAGACGATAATGCTTTTTCTCCCACTACAGCAGCTGCTACCGGAAATGGTGAAGATACAAATAGAGATACACTTTTAAGAGACAATATATCCGAGGATCATCCATGCTCAACTTCTGAACCAAACGCAAGATCCGTTGAAATCGACAGTTCTATGGTCTCGTACAGCATAGCGGTCATAGTGTCCGTTAAAAAACCAGCCAAATTCACAGACATGCAATTAGAGTTATGCTCAAGAGTTAAAGTATTTTGGAACACAGGTGTTCCTCCAACAAAAACATTTAATGAAGAGTTCTATAATGCTGGATCAATGAAATGGAATCTGAATAACGAAAACTTCAATTTGTTTGTACCATCAAGCATATCTCCAGATGATCAAATGATCGAAAACAACGTTAACGATCGTCAAATGAGATTATTCAAAAATATTCCCACGGAGGAAAGACTGTATTTGGACAAAACTAAAACAAAATACAGCCTCTTGAACTCTATAGATTTAACCAAAACTCATCTTTATGAACCTGGTGACTATGTATTCTTAGTGCCGGTGGTTTTTTCTAATCATGTTCCAGAGACTATCTATTTACCTTCTGCACGTGTTAGTTATAGATTAAGACTTGCCACAAAGGCAACCAATAGAAAGGGTACATATCATCAGGATTCGAACTCTCCTCAGTCCATTGTATCTCCAGATTCCTCTTCATCATTAAGCTCCACTACATCTTCATTAAAACTTACCGAGACAGAATCTGCTCAGGCTCATAGGAGGATAAGCAACACTTTATTCAGTAAAGTTAAAAATCATTTACACATGAGCTCCCACCAACTCAAAAATGAAGAATCTGCGGAGGAGGAGATTTTTGCAGAATATCCAATTAAAGTTATCAGAACTCCGCCACCCGTTGCTGTATCTACTGCCAATAAACCTATCTACATTAATAGGGTTTGGACAGATTCTTTATCGTATGAAATATCTTTTGCTCAAAAGTACGTGTCACTAGATAGTGAAGTCCCGATCAAGATCAAATTAGCACCAATCTGCAAAAACGTTTGTGTCAAACGTATCCATATAAGTATTACAGAAAGGGTCACCTTTGTTAGTAAAGGATACGAATATGAATATGATCAAACAGATCCTGTGGCCAAAGACCCCTACAATCCCTATTATTTAGATTTTGCCTCCAAGAGAAGAAAGGAGAGAAGTTTATCGTTATTTGAAATCAGAACCAAGGAAAAGGGTTCAAGAGCTCTAAGGGAAGAAATTGTAGAGAATTCCTTTAGTGACAATCTTTTATCTTATAGTCCTATCGATGACGACGACAATTTAAAAGGTAACCAAAAGGAAAGACTCGGTATAACGGAACCGTTAATTATTGAAACAAAGTTGAAGTTCCCCAAATACGAGGACTTAGATAAAAGAACTGCAAAAATTATTCCACCTTATGGAATTGATGCATACACAAGTATCCCAAATCCCGAACACGCCCCGGCTAATGGTCCCTCTCATCGTCGCCCAAGTGTAATTGGATTTTTATCAGGCCATAAAAGCTCGAAAAACCGTGAAGAAAATGAGAAACCTGTTTACGATCCCAAATTTCATGCAACTTCAATCAAATCCAATTCTGGGTTATCTGTAAAAACCCATACCAGATTAAACTCACCGAAAAGAGGGCTATACTTGGATAGTTTACACTTCAGTAATGTTTACTGTAGACATAAGCTGGAAATTATGTTACGAATAAGTAAACCTGATCCTGAATGTCCATCAAAATTGAGACATTATGAGGTGCTAATTGATACACCCATATTCTTGGTATCTGAACAGTGTAACAGTGGCAATATGGAGTTACCTACTTATGACATGGCCACAATGGAAGGTCAAAACAACCACACTCCTCCGAATATGAATAATGACTTTTTTGGAATCACATGCCCACCTCCACCCACTTTTGAAGAGGCTATATCTGTGCCGGCTTCCCCCATCGTCTCGCCAATGGGATCACCCAACATCATGGCGTCGTACGATCCTGATTTGCTGTCTATTCAGCAATTAAACTTATCAAGAACTACGTCAGTTAGTGGGCCATCTGGATGTAGCGATGATCCTAACACGTTGAGTGCTAATCGCAACAGTATCTCAAACGCTAATGCCATGAACTGCAGTATTACAAATTCTGCGTTTGTTTCGAACAACAGTGGCCAGGGAGTTGCTAGGGCAAGAGCTACATCAGTAAATGATAGATCAAGGTTCAATAACCTTGATAAACTATTGAGCACACCGTCACCCATTAATAGGTCCAATAATTCTTCTCCAACAAATGGCTCATCACAAGCACATGGACCTGTAAGGATCTCGAACTCTCTCAACGACAACCCTACCGACAGTGCAAATGTGTTTTTCAAAAAGGATTACACTTTAGCGAATGCAAAAGGTGGCGAAGAACAGGAAGGTGTAGTGAGTTCAAGCTCAGCAGATTCTTTAAATTTCTATGGCAATGAGCCTCCACGTTATGACGAAATAGTGCCCTTAATGAGTGACGAGGAGTGAATTTTATGTTTTACTTCTCTAAATTATTAAACGGTGATTAAATATATATATATATATATAGAGCAACTGCATGTGTTAGTTCTTCTCTTTTTTTCTTCTTTTCATCACATGCTATTTCATTAGGTTAGGTTATAAAGTTTTCGTATTGTTTCTTATGGTATAATGCCTATTTATTTCTTCAATTAACCAATCCAATATGCAATAAAATAACTAATCAGATGCGTAAAACACCTCTTGCCGAATTCACACCAGCTGAACTTAGCATCCTCAAACCTGTTGCACCGAATGGGAAATATGAAATAGCATAATAAATGACGGCAATTAACTCCAAAAGGGCACAAGTTATAGTCAGCACGGTGTTTTTGGAAAAGGCTGCAAAATAAATTGTCATGAAGCAAGTGGCGAAAAAAAACATTGAGAAAGGCAGTCTTTCCCTCGCAGTTAAATGCTTTAGGTACGCTACCGGCCCCATGAGCACCCCAAACGCAAATACAAACAGTAAGGACCCCATCGTCCACAATAAACCAAACTTTCTTGGTTTGGCAGCCAAAACTGGGAAAAGAAAGATACAAAGCGTGAAAGAGGCCGTTGCGCCCAGTAGGAAACAGACAAAGAGTATCATTCTTTCCGTTCTTGACAATTGAAACCACGACGGCTCCTGGTCTTGTACCAAGTCCTGCCTAGATACAGGCAGCGTCTGGTATATATCCTGCGCCCTAGTATTGAGAGAATCCGCCCAACTCGAAAAGAGGGTCTTAGCCGATTCGTTAAAACCCTGCGAATTCTGCTGTCTTGTTTGGTTCCATCGATTCAAAGAGTCACGGAGACTATTAACTTGGTCGGAAGGTTGTTCTTCGCTCATATCCTTCACACTTACCCTTTCTATTCACCAGCAAGAAAAACTTAACTACCAGAAGTACAATTATCTTAGCTTGAATCTAAACTCCCCAGTGCAAATAGAATATTCAACTATTTAGTCCCCTTCTTTGTTGTAGTATTAGACCCTGACCAATACTCCCTCATCATTACATTCATCTTTTTGCCGGGTCACAATTCCGGGCAGTTCCGCGGGAAGTGACTCTTTGCGAGTCACTCTTGAAATAGCAAAGTTATGGTGATTAGAAACGCTTTCTTATTCACAACGAAAGGCAACTATTGTGTTACTTGAACCGGACAGCAGACCTTAGTATCACTGCAAGTTAGTACATTTGTTTTTACTCATAGTTGCTAGTTTGGCCAGAGCATAGAACAGATACTGAACTGAATTGTCAAGACATTTTCTACACTTTAAATTCCTGTCTAACGTGAGTAGGATATAAGATAGCATCGACAATATTACCACATTGAAATTACTTGATTGACAACTATCATATAACATATTACTCTCATTTTTCGTCGGACAAACCTATTTTCCTAAAGAAGTGAGGGATGATGAACAACAATGAAAGTGAGGCTGAAAATCAACGTCTCTTGGATGAACTAATGAATCAAACAAAAATTCTCCAGGAGACTTTGGATTTTTCATTGGTGACGCCTACTCCGCATCGTAATGATGATTATAAGATCCAGGGAAGCGCTTATCCAGGTGGTGAGACCCCGGCTCAGCAGCATGAGAAACTCTCTTATATTAATACACGCAACTCTAACGATAATAACAACTTGATGGGAAGTCAAGCGAGATCCAATTCACAAACACCTACACCTTCGATCATTTACGAAGAAGGAGAATCCCAATCGTCTTACTTGGATGATATGTTTAGAACAAGCGAAGGCGGTAGGCCTCGCACCCAAAATTCTATATCTTCCATGGGGCAGGCTCCCTTGAGGACATCCTTTTCAATGCCTTACGACTCACCTGTGGATCGAGCAACGAACACATCATTGGACCAACAAGAAAACTTGAAAACCGAGTTGCCACAAGACTTTTTGTTTCAACATAGCACAGATGACACGATGTATAACTTAACCGATGACGTAAGCTCATCTTTATCTTCCAGCATCAATTCTGATATGATGACTCCAAACATGTATTCGTCATCCTTTTCTTATAATCCACAAACTTTGGGTTCAGCATCCATATCCTCCACATATTCTCCAAAAGTGAGGTCGCCATCATCGTCATTCCGTGCAGGAAGTTTTCTTTCATCGTCCTTTAGGCATGGTAGTATAAATACTCCCAGAACAAGACATAC
This sequence comes from Saccharomyces jurei, assembly GCA_900290405.1. NCBI lineage: Eukaryota > Fungi > Ascomycota > Saccharomycetes > Saccharomycetales > Saccharomycetaceae > Saccharomyces > Saccharomyces jurei. Next base: position 28,475 of record LT986463.1, on the reverse strand, counting down.
TTCAATAAGCAGTAATATGACTGATAATTTGGGGCCCGGAAGTGTTCCAAAGGCCCTGACTGGATTAACTTCAGATGAGAAACTGAGACGCAAAAGAGAATTTCATAATGCTGTCGAAAGAAGAAGAAGAGAACTAATAAAACAAAAGATAAAAGAACTGGGTCAGTTGGTTCCACCCTCTCTACTAAATTACGACGATTTAGGTAAACAAATCAAACCAAATAAAGGCATCATCTTAGATAGGACAGTTGAATATTTACAATACCTGGCTGAAATTTTAGAAATACAATCACGAAAAAGGAAGGCTTTAGTGACTAAGATAGAAGAATTGGAAAACAAGAAAAGCTCTGTAGCGTCCTTATCTCCCTTTAACAATAATCATCATGCAAGTTCGAGACCAAGTAATAACGGGGAAAATGAGGAAAGGATTATAGACATTAGATCTGTTCCGAACACTTCATTGAATGAGACAAACATCAAGGCTGAATTCCACAATTGGGAGCCACCAACATATGATTCGGCCAGTAACCACGATCATCCCGGCACTATGGAAGCACATCCACATACAAACATTCATGATGAATTAAAAGAATTTTTATCGGGGGATATGATTGAAGCCGAAGATAATGCAAAATTAATGTTTGGAGATGACAATGCCAATCCCGCTGACTACCTTCTAGAATTCGGTTCAGGATAATATATGCTTATTCAAGCAGAAAAGAAACCAGAAGAAAAGGCAGCGAATACACCTTGATGCCTTCTTTACACTTATCGATGTAGCCTCGATTGTGTTCGAAATTGTGAGGTAGTGATGTAATCATAAATTTAGGAGTTGCAGTGAGCTAAAGCAATATCGCCGATGCCTAGTACCCAGCTTACAGGAAAAGGTGGAAGAAAGACAAGAAGAAGTGTACAACGAATTTCCAGGAGTATTCACTATTATTCTTAATTTTGCCTACTACTTTGAATTTATTGATTATTTTGTATTTTATGTATTCGAAACGCAACTCATACTACTAGAGCCATGTACTTCTTCGCATAATGTAACTAAAATATATTATTTTTGTGAGGCATATCATTTCGTCTCTTTGATTCCAATGCCGTGTGGTATATAAGATATATTGCATAACCGCCTACAGTTGGATACACGATATTCTTTTAAGTGCTCTACGGTTAAGCGTCACGAAATCCTGCTTGGAAGTGTCTATGAATAGATTGCCTGAGTGATGCTGTTCTCGAAAGGACGTAGAATAAAATAATTCATACAAGATGAAGTCAGAACTTCTTGTTTAGCCTGCAGACAGTAAACAATATTATTGATCTTATCAGACTTATCCTAGAACGTCTTGTACTACACATCATGCACTACGGCGATGTTGTATTTCAAGATAATGTAAACTTATTAATAATAATATAAACGATACAGTAATCCCGTAAATCCAGTATTATAAACATATAGAAATACAAAGAATGGGTCTAATCAAGAAGGTGACCCACTGGTCATACGACAATTTGATTGATTATCTTTCGGTGAATCCTACCAGAGATGAAGTGACCCATTACAAAGTCGATCCACATAATGAATCCGATGAGTCTATTATGAAATTACGTACTGTGAAAGATTTTGGTAGTATCACCTGCTTAGACTATTCAGAATCGGAAATCGGTATGATTGGTGTAGGTGAAAAGAATGGATACTTGAGAATTTTCAATATATCTGGGTCAAATTTCTCATCCCTACCAAGCCAAGCGCTGGCGGGCTTAAACGCCAATGAAAGTTCTATATCGAACTCCGGCGGCAGTAAAGCAGTACAGTCAGAAAACATAATTGGCTCCGTGTCAAATGCAAAGGATACTCAAGGGTTCACTGAATCAGATACCACTTATGATATACGTGTACGAGCCAAAAAGCAACGGTGTATAAATTCCCTGGGAATAAACACAAATGGACTTATAGCAGTAGGACTTGACCGAAATAAGCATGATTCATCTTTACAAATTTGGGACATGAATTATCATGACGATTCGCATGAAACTATCAACCCCATGTTTAGTTATTGCATAAACGAAAGTATAGTTTCTCTGAAATTCCTCAATGATACAAGTATATTGGCTGCGAGTACAAAATTCTTAAAGGAGATCGACGTTAGGTCTCCAAACCCAATTTTTCAACATCCAACACGATTGACGTATGATATCAAACGGAATCCCTTTAATGATTGGCAATTTAGTACTTATGGGGATGACGGGACGTTGGCTATATGGGATAGAAGAAAGTTGGCTGACCAAGCCTCACTCGGTGATTTGAATGTAGCCTCCCCTCTATTAACATTTGAAAAGTTGGTTGGATCTGGTGCGGCTTCAAGGAAATACATGAACTCTTGCTTTAGATGGTCATGTGTAAGAAATAATGAATTTGCAACTTTACATAGAGGTGACACCATCAAGAGATGGAGATTGGGCTATTTTACCAATGAGAATCCTGGTAATGAGGGCGATTACAATATCGAAATGAATATTGAAAATTTATTTGTTTCTTCCGTGCATGATACAAATACGATGTACGATAGAGTCGCCACATTTGATTATATTCCAAGAGATAACCATGGGACAAGTCTAATCTGCATGAGACAATCAGGAACAATATACAGAATGCCAATTGCAGAAATATGTTCCAAGGCTATCATCAATAATAAAAACTCTCTACTATTGTCAAATTTTGAGAATGCTGAGATAGATGAAATTAGAGTCAACAATGAGCATGAAAAGTCCAATCTGGAGAATGTGAAAACGGTCCTGAAAAATCTATCATTTGAAGACTTAGATGTTAGCGACGATTACTTTCCGTCAGATAACAACGAACCTAATAATGAAATCGAATATTCTGAACTAAGTGAAGAGGAAAATGAAGAGACTAACGATGTTCTCGGCAGTAAGCGCGGATTCGAATTGTTTTGGAAGCCTGAAAAACTTTTAGAAAAAGATATAAGTGTAATAATGAGAACAAGAGCTTCGCTGGGATACGGCTTGGACCCAATGAATACGGTGGAGATGATTGACTCTTCCAAAAACCTACAAAATAATGCTTACATCAGGAACACATGGAGATGGATTGCAATTGCAAAGGCTTCTGTTGACGATGGTACAATGGTTGCTGGTGATCTTGATCTAGGGTATGAAGGAGTAATTGGCATTTGGAATGGTATAAACGGGATATCTAATCAGGACAGATATAGGCAGGAAACAATTCTCTCCGACAAACAACTGAATAAAGAAATGGAAAAAATCATCAAATTAAGAAGAAAAAATAGAGATCGGAATACTTCTATTGCCAACGTTGCTGATTCACCAAAGTATGTGCAGAGAAGGCTTTGTCTAATTATCTCGGGATGGGATCTTTCTAGGTCCGATTATGAAGACAAATACAACATAATTATGAAGAACGGTCATTACGAAAAAGCTGCCGCTTGGGCGGTATTTTTTGGTGATATACCAAAGGCTGTAGAAATTCTAGGATCTGCAAAAAAGGAAAGATTGAGATTAATTGCTACTGCAATTGCAGGTTATTTGGCATACAAGGATCAGCCAGGTAATAACACATGGAGGCAGCAATGCAGAAAAATGTCCTCCGAATTAGATGATCCCTATTTGAGAGTTATTTTCGCCTTTATTGCAGATAATGATTGGTGGGATATTCTTTACGAACCCGCCATATCTTTAAGAGAACGGCTAGGTGTGGCCCTAAGATTTTTGAATGATACGGATTTAACCACTTTCCTAGAGAGGACTTCGTCTACAGTTATTGAAAATGGCGAATTGGAAGGTTTAATTCTCACCGGAATAACCCCAAACGGTATCGATTTGCTACAGTCTTATGTTAATAAAACGAGTGACGTTCAAAGTGCTGCATTAATCTCAATTTTTGGCTCACCAAGGTATTTCCGCGATCAGCGAGTTGATGAATGGATACAAACATACAGAGATATGCTTAAATCCTGGGAATTATTCTCCATGAGGGCCAGATTTGATGTTTTAAGGTCATCATTATCGAGAACTAAAACTGGAGTATTGACCGCAGATATAAAGCCTCGCCAGATATACATTCAGTGTCAGAACTGTAAGCAGAACATCAACATTCCACGTACATCCCCACCCTCAAGTGCCGTGTCAACTAGCGCCAGCAATTACAAAAATGGTGAAACATACAGAAGGACTAACAGTGATTACAAAAAATTTAATATTGGGAGCTCTGAGACGCAGGCAGCTGATGAAAAACCAAGGCATAAGTATTGTTGTCCACACTGTGGATCTTCTTTCCCAAGATGTGCCATATGCCTGATGCCTTTAGGAACATCGAACCTACCATTCGTGATAAACGGGACTCAACCAAGTGATCCGATACGGCCAGAAGACTCTCAAGATGATACAAATCACGAACTCGTAAGCAGAAAACTGAAGTTGAACGAATGGTTCAGCTTCTGCTTAAGTTGCAATCATGGTATGCATGCAGGACACGCTGAAGAATGGTTTGATAGACACAATATCTGTCCCACTCCAGGTTGTACCTGCAGATGCAACAAATAAGATTACACAACAACTTAGATCTCTTGTACTTCTCTTTACACTTTCAGAATAAATAATCTTAACGTAATCAATTAAAGAACTCATCTATTGAAGATTGATATTTCATTCATTACCCAGCTCGCTCAATTTTAAAGGCGAAAAAAACCGACGAAAAGAGTTGGCAGGCCTAGATAATAAAGTTGATCTACTCTACCGAAACTAAGACTAGAGATTCAGGGGCGGTACAAAAGCTACAATTCCACCGGCATTGAGTGTGATTGAAAAGGGACTAATTAATAACAATTGTAGGAAACTCTGATACTACTCATCTACATACGCGTTAGAGGTATTTTTCGTCGATCCCTTTTTATTCAACTTTCCAGGATTAATTGGATCATCAATCGAAGAAAATCTAGAGAAGCAGTTAGATAGAGAATCAGGAGCAAGACAAAGTAATATTAGGGTACATTTATAGGAAACAGTACAACCATGAGCATTTCACAACTAGAGCAAAATATTAAAAGAAAGATAGCAGTCGAAGAGAATATTATTCGAGGAGCTTCTACCCTCAAGAAGAAGACTGACAATGTTATGGTCATTCAGAAATGTAACACAAATATTAGAGAGGCACGTCAAAACCTGGAATATTTGGAGGATAATTTAAAGAAGTTACAGTTAAAGACTGCTCTGCAAGATAAAGACCAAAATGGTAATGAAAATAATGGCCAAAGCAGTTCGAAAGAGTACGGGTTTCTTTCTACTATATCACCCAATGAACACATTTTTTCTCGCTTGGATCTTGTAAAATACGACTGCCCTTCTTTAGCGCAAAGGATTCAATACATGTTACAACAACTAGAATTTAAATTACAAGTGGAAAAGCAATATCAAGAAGCTAATACCAAGCTAACTAAATTGTACCAAATTGATGGTGATCAACGTAGCAGCTCTGCGGCAGAAGGGGGCGCTATGGAATCCAAATACAGAATCCAGATGCTTAAAAAGGCCTTGAAGAAATACCAGGCTATTAATGTTGACGTTGACCAATTAAAACACCAACCCAACGACATGTTGGACAATCAACAGCCAAAATTCCGAAGAAAGCAGCTAACTGGCGTTCTGACCATCGGAATAACGGCCACGAGAGATGTTGATCATATACAATCACCTATGTTTGCCAGGAAACCAGAGAGTTATGTTACCGTCAAAATCGACGATACAATTAAAGCCAGAACGAAACCTTCTAGAAATGATAGATGGAGTGAAGATTTTCAAATTTCAGTTGAAAAAGGGAATGAAATCGAGATTACCGTCTATGATAAGGTAAACGACTCCTTAATTCCAGTGGCTGTAATGTGGTTACTACTTTCCGATATTGCTGAAGAGATTCGTAAGAAAAAGGCTGGACAAACAAACGGGCAACAGGGATGGGTCAATGCATCAAATATTAATAGCGGTTCCTCTATTACTAACGAAGAAGGAAGCACGCTAACTTCCACAAACTCCAATTCAGCTATTCAGCCTTTGGCAAAGAATGGGCAAGGAGATAATACATTAAGTAGCCTAATTAGCACAAATTCGTGGTTTATTTTAGAGCCATCTGGCCAGATTTTATTAACATTAGGATTTCACAAGTCCTCTCAAATAGAAAAGAAACACTTAATGGGTGGACTACATCGTCACGGTGCTATTATTAATAGGAAAGAAGAAATTTTCGAACAACATGGCCATCACTTTGTACAAAAATCTTTTTATAACATCATGTGCTGCGCATATTGTGGCGACTTCCTTCGGTATATTGGGTTTCAATGTCAAGACTGTAAGTTTTTATGTCACAAAAAGTGCTACACTAACGTTGTTACTAAATGCATCGCTAAAACTTCTACAGATACAGATCCAGATGAGGCAAAGTTGAATCACCGTATTCCTCATAGGTTCCTGCCCACTTCAAATCGTGGTACCAAATGGTGTTGCCACTGTGGTTATATTTTACCGTGGGGTAAACATAAAGTACGTAAATGCTCTGAATGTGGTATAATGTGCCATGCTCAATGTGCCCATTTAGTTCCTGACTTCTGTGGCATGTCCATGGAGATGGCCAATAGAATTTTGAAAACAATCCAAGACACAAAACGTAATCAAGAAAAGAAGAAGAGGACAATTCCATCAGCCCAATCGGGATCATCCGTTGGCACCGCCATTGGTAGCGATCGCTCCCCAACCAAATTCACTGAAAGAGCAAACGCTCCTTTGCCTCCTCAACCTAGAAAAGACAACAAAACTATTTCACCCCAGAAAATAACAAGAAACTCTCTTACTAAGCAGCGTAGCCCTATTATCGATGAAGAAATTCCACTACAAACACATGGTCGTGAGAAATTGAATAAATTCATTGACGAGAATGAAGCCTATCTGAATTTCACAGAAGGTGCACAACAATCCACCCAATTCTCACCAGAGGAGGAAACTCTTGATCCAACATTGAATAAACGTTTAACGGGATTCACTGATTTATCTATTGAACATAGCCAAACTTGGGAATCAAAAGATGATGTAATGAGAGATGAACTTGAACAGTGGAAAGCACAACGGGATGAAATGGAACGTGAGATCAATCAAGATAATGGGGTCATGCAAGAAGACCTAGAGATTGATCATATTGACCTGGAAACCAAGCAGCAACCTAATTGGGAGGATAGAAACGATTTTCGTGAAGCTGATTTGACAATTGACTCATCACACACGAATCCTTTCCGCGATATGAATAGCGAAACTTTCCAAATTGAACAAGACCATGTATCAAAGGAAGTGATACAAGAAACTGTGTCTTTAGCTCCTACAAGTACTCATGCCTCCAGAGCCACTGATCAAAATTCTCCGCAAAAATCACAAAGTAGCAGCAGCGGCAAGCATAAAAAGAAAGCGGCTAAACGTCGGAAAATCTCATTGGATAATTTTGTTTTACTTAAAGTTCTAGGCAAAGGTAATTTTGGTAAGGTTATTTTATCTAAATCAAAGAATACAGAAAGACTTTGTGCCATAAAGGTTCTAAAAAAAGATAATATTATTCAAAACCACGATATTGAAAGTGCCAGAGCCGAAAAGAAAGTGTTTTTACTAGCTACGAAAACAAAACATCCCTTTTTAACCAATCTATACTGTTCTTTCCAAACCGAAAATCGTATATATTTCGCCATGGAATTTATTGGGGGTGGTGATTTGATGTGGCATGTTCAAAATCAGAGACTTTCTGTTAGAAGGGCAAAGTTTTATGCCGCCGAAGTCTTACTGGCTTTGAAATATTTCCATGACAATGGTGTAATATACCGTGATTTGAAGTTAGAAAATATTCTGTTGACTCCAGAAGGTCACATAAAGATTGCTGATTATGGTTTGTGTAAAGATGAAATGTGGTATGGCAACAAGACTTCCACATTTTGTGGTACACCCGAATTCATGGCTCCAGAAATTCTAAAGGAGCAGGAATATACCAAGGCTGTTGATTGGTGGGCATTCGGGGTATTACTATATCAAATGTTACTTTGCCAGTCACCATTTTCAGGTGATGACGAAGATGAGGTTTTTAATGCTATTCTCACAGATGAACCCTTGTATCCAATAGATATGGCGGGTGAGATTGTACAAATATTTCAGGGCCTCTTAACAAAGGATCCTGAAAAAAGGTTAGGTGCTGGTCCGAGAGATGCAGATGAAGTAATGGAAGAGCCTTTCTTCCGTAACATCAACTTCGAGGATATCTTAAATCTTCGCGTCAAGCCGCCCTACATTCCAGAAATCAAATCACCGGAAGATACATCATATTTTGAACAAGAATTCACCTCAGCACCGCCCACACTTACACCTTTACCTTCTGTTTTGACAACAAGCCAGCAAGAAGAGTTTAGAGGATTTTCCTTTATGCCAGACGATTTGGATCTTTGAGTAAAGCATCAGATATGGTATATTTAATTTTTTATATAGTACCTTAAAATGGAAAAGTTCAACTGTCACGCCTCGTTATCAAAAGGGATTGTTGACGTAATTGTGTTACGCTGTCCATTTTACTGTAACACCTCTTTTTTATTCGTACCATTTTGGGAGCAGGCATATGAAAAATCTCGTTTAGGCGATGCGATGCGAAGCCGTATATTCAACAATGCGCCTTCTGTTTACGTAATTAAAGAAGCAGTTAAGAAAGAATTTCAATATCATAGTATTATCAACATCTTTGTATTGACAGACTATGAAGCACAACAGAATTGTCAATTGAAAAGCATTAAGTCTATAAATGTTCAAAAGAAGTAGGCATATAAAGAATGTGTCAAACGCAATCAAATCTGCAAGAGTTCATGATGTCTCAAATGGTATCAACTCTAAATATTTCGATACTAGGAAAATATGCACATACGGTATTAATGGACGAATAGTCGTCACCACATTTGACTATACTCAAAGCCTTCTTGCAGTTGCGACTACTGCTGGCGAAATACACATATATGGGCAAAAGCAGATTGAAGTCGTTTTTACGTTGAAGAACAGAACGCAGATTAAAGAAATGAGATTTGTAAGGGGAATATATTTAATAGCTGTAGATGAGAAAAACAACATAATAGTGCTTTCATTATACTCAAAACAGATTTTGACCACTGTTTTTTGCCCAAATAGTATCACTTGCATAGAAACTGACCCATCTCTCGACTGGATGCTGATTGGTCTTGAGAGTGGATCTGTGTTGATATATGACGTAGATAGAAACCAAATGTCACAAACGAGAATTGAGAACTTTCAGAAAAGCACGTTTCTGCCAAAAGAGAGGCTATCACCAGTTGTCTCTATCCAGTGGAACCCTAGAGATGTAGGAACAATATTGATATCATACGAGCTTATTACCATCATTTATTCATTTGTAGATTCCAAGGTGAAGCAACATTTTTTCTATCAATTAGATCCATATGCTCCGGGGGGTGATCTATCTACAAACATAGAGAAGAAACGGACGCCAAAAGTTATTCAGTCACTTTATCATCCAAATTCTTTGCATATATTAACTGTTCATGGGGATAACTCCTTGGTGTTTTGGGATGTCAATAGCGGTAAACTGATTCAAGCCAGAAGCATATTTGAAACAGATGTAAATTTTCCAAGCTCTGCCGCGAAAGATTGCTCCTTGATAGAAATCCCTGCTATCTTCAAAGTATCATGGCTTTGCCAGCGTAATCCTGAGTATACATCACTGTTAATTGCAACAAAGGCTACAAATAATCCTGGTTTACCTCAAGAGCTAACAATGATTGACTTGGGTGGAACGCCGATGTATTCTGTAACATCATTCGACGCAATGAGCAAGTATTACGCAAAGCCAGCTCAACAAAAACTATTCTCATTGATCGGAAAGGCTTCACTTGTTAACTTTTTGCCTTTACCGAAAGCTTCACCATACTTTGGTGGATGTCATGACACAAATCTTATTTTATTACTTTTGGCCGATGGTGAACTTGAAACATTAATATACCCGACTGGATCTTTCAGTTCTAAAGCCTCTATCTTTCCTCGAAGCTTAGCATGGGTCAGACCGACAGTTACTACTTGTATAGCTGAATCAATTCAAAAAAAGCTTTGGCTAGGGATGATGACCATTGCTCAAAGTGACTCTTTTCTTAAAGGTGGGAGATCTGCTAACAGAAATATCAGAAATCATGAGACTAGATCTACTTTACTAACTGGTCATACGAATGGTTCAGTTAGAATATGGGATGCTTCTCATAGTGAAGTAACTGATAACGCCGTATTTGAAATAGATACTGCTAAGGTACTCAATAGAGCTACCAATCTGGCTATCAAGAACATCTCTTTTGCATCGGAAACGCTAGAATTGGCAGTATCATCTGAGGTTGGGGATGTAATCCTTTACAAATTCGAGACGAATAAGTTTTATGGTCATCCGCCTAGAAGCGATGCATTACAGTTGAAATTCAGCAGATTCTCGTTGGAGAGTTCAAATAAAATTCTAGTTGATGTTACAGATAGAGGTCCTACCAACGTTAAACAAGGATTTATGCCAAATACGGTAATCCATGCTAAAAAAGGTGCGGTATCCACTGTCATGAATAGTAACATCGGGTTTGTTGCTGTTGGTTTCAAAGAAGGAACCTTGATATTATTGGACAGAAGAGGACCTGCTATCATCTTAAATGAAAATATTAGAGCCTACTCCAAAGCTGGTAGCTCCTATGTTTCCGCTATTCACTTTTGTGTGATGGAATATGGAAATGACGGGTACTCTAGTATCTTAATGCTGTGTGGTACTGACATCGGGGAATTATTGACTTTTAAAATACTGCCTACAACTGGCGGAAGATTTGAAGTTGAATTTATTGATACAACAAAAACCAATAATCGAGGTGTGATTTCGAAGATAGATTCTTTTGCGAGGGAGACTGGATACAGTTGTTCTGCCACTATTGCAAAAATGCAAGATTTAAGCAAGGGTATCGCATTACCTGGATTTGTTACAGTCACTGGAACAGATGATATTCGTTTAATATCACCAGGTAGATCTAAAGATACGCATGCACTTCTCAAGTTTCCAATTGCCTCCAGTGGATTGTCTTTTATTCCCATCTTGAACAGTAAAGGAGAAAGAAAGCTCGCAACTATTATGATCGTTCTACTAATTAATGGAGATATAAAAATTATGACTATGCCTGAACTCAAGGAAGTCAAAAGTTTACACAGCGCAATTCCTGTAACCACGCAATACATTGAAAATTCATCTGTATTAGAAAATGGTGACATTGTAATTCGCAGTGGGAAATTCCAAGCGTCTTTAATTTCAGTGATCAACGAAAATGCTACTGGAACAGACCCCAATAGTAGCATATCACAGCCTAATCCTATTGACACTTTATACAATCCTGATTTAAAGATCAGTTACAGGCCTCAAGTGAACTCTTTACAATGGGCGAGAGGAACTGTTTATTGCACGCCATATCAACTTGATGAGCTACTTGGCGGTATAGAAAGGCCTGAATCGAAGTATGAAGAGAGTATCATTGCTCGAGGATCCTTATCTTCAAGTAAATATTCTGCCGAGAAGTTATCTGCTGGCACAGGCGACCACAAGTACACCAGACCTGTGAGAAGTGCTGGAGGAAGCGGTCGTTACGGTATTGTTAAAAGTGTTTCTAGGGCAGTTGAAACTCGTTTAGACACAGTGGAAACTACAATTAATGATTACGCAACAACAGTGGGACAAACTATGAATGACGCTATGGAAGAAACGGGAAGAGACATGATGAAGAGCGCTATAGGTTTTTAGTTTATAAATACTTCTATAATTCTTAATTAAGAACTCTTTTCGTTATTACAACTAATATATATCGTGTTTTAGGGTCTAAAGAAGTAAGCCCAGAGCTTTATGTCGTATTCTTGCTACGCGATTGATCTTCTTTACTTGTGCTCCGGGAGTCACTGTAATACTCACTTTTCAACATGACGGTAATTTTGTCCGCGTTCGCTTTTTGATATTCTCTTAAGGCTCTCTCACCCTCTTTCTTTTAAAAACTTAGAAAACTAGAGATAAATCAGTTTCATTCTTGCACACATACTAAAAAAAAATACCGGTATGGTTGGCAATAAGCGTACATTTACAGCGCCGCGAAGTTTACTTGAATCAAATCTGACCTTTCCGAATGATGAACCGTCACTTACTACTATCACTGTCACACGAGAACGATGTGTTAATCCAAGTCTGGTAGACTCATTTTTAAGGTTTCTAAGACATGGAAGTGACGATATAATAAGACAAAAATTAAACAAGTATGGAAAAAGCTCTTCTGATAGAGGAAATAGGTGTAAAGAATTTCTAGAGAAAGAATTGTATCCGAATTGGCAAATAAGGAGTAGTATAATTTCATTTTGCGAAAAAGAAGCAGCTGAAATGAAGACTGAAACCGATCAAAAATTCATTAAGGCTGGGGAGAGCGCTGTGAAACCAATTATAGATACAAGAATTGATCCATACGCTGCAAAAGAACGGGTAGAGGAACAAGAGGCTCGATATAGGGATTGGACAATTTTAACAGATTGGGTGGCAAATAATAGACGAATAGAGCAAATTTTAACTTCAACAACGGAAGGGATCTTGAAACAAAACTGCGAGCAAAATGAAGACTACTTGAAACAGTTTGCACAGTTCTGCAAAAACAACAGCTGAACGCTTTCCCCTTCTAGCTCATTAAATATAAGTTACCATTTTGAAGATCTTGTACATAAGAGACAAAGTCATTATCATCTCTCATTCATTTTCATTAGGTAGAGAATGTATTTATGTACACTTGATAATGACATCTGATCTAGTTAACATTATTGTTTTGAATGGAATAACAAGTTCTTGGATATTCATACTATACATGGAACGAAAAACTTCAATAGAAGTTCTAATTTTCTATAGCGAACCGTTTCTCTTCACTGTTGATAATTTCGAATGCGAAATATACTCTAACGTACTGACGTTATGTTTGATAATTGTAATTATTAGGTCAAAAAATTAATGAAGGATGCGAGGTTCGAACTCGCGCGGACAACCGTCCAACAGATCTTAAGTCTGCCGCCTTAGACCACTCGGCCAACCCTCCAATTTTTCTTAAATATTTAGTACTACGGACGCAACTAAGACCAGGATGTTTTGACAATTTTAATATATATGATCTTAGGGAAATATTTTGTTGGAATAAGTGATTACAACTATACATTTATTCGTATAAATTGGAATAAGTGATTTCAATTATACGTTCTTCGTATAAATTGAAATTCAAATAATAAAATTTACTGCAGTGATATGATAAAGATCTATTAATTGACCAGAACTTAGTATATAAGAAAGTGAGTTATAACCAAAATCTCATCATCAATGTTCCGTATTATGCCTGAACCATTGGGTTTAATATAATCAATCAGCTTGTGTTTTATATACCTCTCTTATATAATTTAAGAAGGAACCACTTATTCTTAATTATTACAACTTACTAAACCACTAATTATCAACATATTGGAATAAGTGATTACAGCTATACATTTATTCGTATAAACTGGAGTAGTTGATGACGAACATTCTTTAACATGATACTAATTGAGAGTGTGATGAATTTTGAGACAATTGATGGGATTCCATTGTTGATAAAGGCAATATAATTTGGTATATAGAATATACTAGAAGTTCTCCTCGAGGATATAGGAATCCAAACAACTATTTCAAAATTCAAGCTCACTTGGTTCTCAAGAGGGTCATTAGTGTTGGACCTTTACTGTCACTACTTCTTGATTTATATTGTTTATACGTCACAGTTTTTCGACATTCTGTCTCCTAAACTTACACAATGCTCAAGAGTATTTCTGATGCTTACTCCCAATTATCGTTCCTTTTTATTTCTTTAGTTGTATCTGGGTCACACTAGTCTGGTCTCTACTGAGGAAGCACAATTATTTTAACTACCTCTCATCAGTTTAAATAAAGATAAGTACCTGTGAGGACTTTCAATCATAAACACACAATTTCGAAAGAACGTTCACAAACCAAAACAGATATCTTCGCCCCCAATTATCAAAGGCCACACCACACGAAGCCTTAACTCTGCTATAAACTGGGTCACCATTTTTCATCAGGCGTCCCTTATTAAATCTCAGAGGTGTCTCAATACTAATTACTATTCAACGCACTACAACTGCATGAGTTTATGAGCAAACTCACTTAAAATACATAAGGTTATAGACTCATGAAATATACGACTCCAAACACATGAGTACTGTTTCATTTTAGCTGAGGGAAAGAAACAGTGATATTTTGCGCGGTAATCGTTTAGAGTAAACCGGATCTGACTTATAACAATAGGCTTCTGAACGAGGGTCCCAATCAAATGGAAAGAATAAACTCTTTTGCCAAGAATGGTAACATCACAGACGAATATAAGGGGTTTCCAAAGGCTGTTAGGCACCAGAAATATAATTAGGGTTCGTATGTTCTGCGCATACGAGTAAGCATAGGAAGCGTAAAACATAAATTCATATACGAAAGTTGTGAAGAATGCATACATCGTTCAAAAACAAGTACACCTCTATAGCGACAGTGAATATGATGGAAAGGTTGAGATATGGACACATTTGAGAAGGAAAACAGGCCAGGTGATACCTCGTTTGTTAAGAAGTCCTAACCTAAGAAGTTCATATAAATAGAGCTACTTTGATCACCGATCCTCAGGAATATTCCTTCATCCTCTTCTTTCTTTGTAAGCTTACATCATCACTAAGAAACAAAACAAATACAATGGTCAAATTAACTTCAATCGCTGCCGGTGTTGCTGCTATCGCTGCCGGTGTTGCCGCTGCTCCAGCTACCACCACTTTATCTCCATCTGACGAAAGAGTTAACTTGGTTGAATTAGGTGTCTACGTCTCTGATATCAGAGCTCATTTGGCCCAATACTACCTGTTCCAAGCTGCTCATCCAACCGAAACCTACCCAGTCGAAGTTGCTGAAGCTGTCTTCAACTACGGTGATTTCACCACCATGTTGACTGGTGTTGCCCCAGAACAAGTCACCAGAATGATCACTGGTGTGCCATGGTACACTACCAGATTAAAGCCAGCTATCTCCAAGGCTCTATCCAAGGATGGTATCTACACTGCCATTCCAAAATAGAAACGGGCGCCTTTTACGAATGAATTTCCATAGACATGGAAAAATAACGAAAATAAAAATATACTTTTCTTTGTTAATGATATAAATACAGTTGACTACATAGATGTTTATTAATATTATTAATTTATTGATCAGTGATGACAGTTATGAATCACTTCATTTGGGTACATCAAATCCAAAACTAACCTCCCTTAAGAGAGGGTCGAGAGTATGAAAGGAATATTTGTGATAAAAATAATGAATTCTAAAACCTATGGTTTCGTAATCTTTCATCTTTCTTATGTAACTAGTTCGCTTCATTTTTACTTATGGCGGAGGCTCGGAGTCGTTGCACATGTCTCAATAAGTATAGCTTCAGCACACACCGTCCTTCTTGGGATGGGATAATGAACATAACTCGTTCAGCAAACTTCCATATTTCTTCTCTCTTCGACATTCAAAGCTTATATCGTTTTATTCATCTCCGGTCACATAAAACCTATACCTTAACGCACTCATTTTCATCGCACTCATTATACTAAAATAAGACAACAAGCTATTCACTTTTATTGGTTTCCCCTTTGATAAAACTATTATATGAAACGTTCACATTTCAAGAATACAACATTATAGAAAAGATACATAAAGTGGAAAAGAAAAGAAGATAGAAAAATGATGTGTCCGAATATTAACCCTACATTTGCTCCGAGAAAGGTTGGCGACAGCGCCATCGAGCAAAGACGGGTTCCTCCCATTGATACCCCATCATATTAATTAGGTAGTAAGGTTGCTATTGCCTGTGATTTGGATTTTTATTGCTACAGAAGCAATGGCATTGCTAGATACATATTGTTGAAAGGGCTAATGATTTCAGGCCATGGATCAAGCGAATAAGTTGTGGAAGTCTGAACCCGGCGCATGAAGCCACTTTCGATAGCAATTAAAGAAAGGTAACTATAACTTGTACCGTCACACAGCCTTTGCTACCACACCTCCAATTGACGGAACATTGATGAGATATCGCGTATCCCATCAAGCTATGTGATAACGTAAGTTATGAGTAGTATGCTTGTGTAGAGCATTTGTATGTACATGTATATTCATACGAATTGGTGAATGTACGTTTAGGAAACATAGTAGTCGTTTTTGGGACCGGTCCTGTGGATTTATTGACAGGTGCTGTCGCACATACTTTTGGGGCAAAGGATGTTGCTTTTTCGGATGTATCTAATAACAAGCTCCAAACAGCTAAAGAATTGTACTATACAAAAATAATTGGATGGAAAATTCGCGGATGTCATCTTTGAATGTTCTGGGGCAGGTTTGTGTAGAGATATCAGGTCCCAATAGTGTGAAATCTGGTGGAACCTTGATCTAATTTTGACTCGGGGATGATAATACCAACTTTTCAGTCGCTAAAGTCAGTGGAAAGGAAATGGAACTGAGTAAATGTCTTCGTTATTCTTTTGGTGACTATAGTGATGCTGTGCAATTGAGTGATTCAAGAAAAATCAACATCCATCTTTTGATTAAACATAGATCCGAGTTGGAAGGTTCCACTAAAGCGTACGGTTATTAAGACTTTTATCCAAGGTCTTCGATGGGGAGAGTGCTGGAGTATCTCTCATTGATTCTCATTTCGTAGAATATGTTCATCAGAATTTTAGTTTTTTGGAGATAAAATTTCTTGTAAAAAAAAATAAGACGATATTCTTTGACGCTTCCCTGCCAATTTAGTTGCTCTAAAGTTTTTCGCTGAATAATTGTTGAACTTAATCATGTTATAAGGTTTATTAAGGTTATAGTTTGGACTCGACTCCTACAAGAAATAGGGGTTGGAACTAAGGAATGCGCCTAATTAAAAGTAAGCAAGTGAATAAATTCACTTTTTTGCTTCACTAATATGTTTATTTTAAAGGAAGACTAATTATATAGTGCATGGACATCTAGGAGCGACTAGAGTGTAAGTTACCTGTCACTGATGGTATCTTGAATGGTAAATGGGAATAAAGGTATGACCAATGTAGCTCAAAGAGTATCAAAGATAATTTATCAACATTTGAAAGAAGCCAATTTTTTTTAGATTCCAATGGATTCTGACCATTCTTCTGGAAAAAGACTGGGAAACTTTAGTGTGTGTTTGAATCGAGATATTAGGGTATACTCGTAATCATATTACTATTTCGAGTTGAGTAAAATATTGACTATCATGGGTGATGAGAGAAATGTAGTAACACCTGCTGGAGTAAGCAATAAGGAGCTACCTGGTTGCGAAACAGGAACTTTCTACATAAAGTGTCTCTTAGGCTCAATTTTACTCGGAGAATCGTTCAAGACAAACAGCCTACGATATATACTTTTGTACTCTAATAATTCTGACCAATAAACAATTGATATGTACATATATGTATATATTTATATATATGTTTAATCTATAAAACTGTAAACGAAAAGTCTAGCTCTTCGAAAGCTACCAATGAACAAAGTTCAAATGTACTTGTATGGATTCATGATTCCATTTGGATCGTAGTGACGTTTAATGTCCTTCATAAATCTTATCTCAATTTCACTTCTAGTGTAGTGCAGTTTACCTTTCTTATGGAAACCAATCCCATGTTCAGCACTGATGGAACCTTTCTTTGATGCGATATATTCATAAACGAAGGGTTCCAGCAATTCCTCAATCTGTTTTGTAAATTCTCTTACCGCAATATTTAAATGGATGTTCCCGTCACCGACATGACCATAACCACATGATTTAACAACTGGTTTTGGAGCATCACCAATTAAACCAGCTGCATTCAACCTCTCTGTCACAGCTGCAGACACGGAATATAGATCTTTCAATTGAAGTGACATGTCATACTTGTACATACCACCGTATGCATTACAAGCAGTTGGAACAGATTTCCTCCAAGTCCAAAGTCTATCATAATCGGCTCTGTCCTTGGCCATCATACCCTCCGAAATCAACTTGGAATCTACTGTATCTTTGAGGAAAGCAGTCAGCTTTTCATCATCATGTCTTTTGTTAGAGCCTGAAGTTTCAATGAGAACATAAAAGTTATGTTGGTTCTTCAAAGGGAAAGGCAAATCTTTCAAATATTCTATCGTACATTCAATGGAACCACGATCCATGAATTCAAAGGCAGATAAAACCTCAGATAGTTCACCTTTAGCCTTGACAAATAATTTCTGAACAGTATCAAAATTATCAATACCAAAAAATACAGCATTCAAAGCTTTTGGTTTTGCTGCTGCAACAATAGATACACCAGTAATGACACCGATAGTACCCTCTGCACCAATGAATAATTGTTTTAAGTCATAACCAGTATTGTCCTTCCTTAAAGCATCGATATTGCTAATAATCTCACCGTTGGGTAGCACTACCTCCAAACCCAAAACATTACCGTGTAGCGAGCCATATCTTAAAAAGTTCAAACCACCTGCATTTGTTGAGACCACGCCGCCCACTTGGCAGTTGTTTCTCGAGGGAAGGTCCAGTGGGAAGATGTGGTCATGGTCATGTAAAAATTGATGCGCATCACGCATAATGACTCCCGCGTCACATTTGAAAGTCCCGCTAACTGGGTCAAAGTCTCTGACTTTATTCATATTTCTCAAGGAAAGAATAATCTCATCAAATACCGGAACAGACGCTCCAACTAAGTCAGTGTTACCACCTTGTGGAACCACCGCCAGTTTTTTATCGTTACAATATTTCATTATCTTGGACACCTTATCAGTGGACTTTGGCAAGAGAATTATATTGGACTGGCCTCTATACTTTTTCATCCAATCCTGGTTGAAGGAAGCAAGCTCTTCAGGAGCTTTAGAGTTTAAGATTTCATCGTTCGACAAAATCGAGCGAAAATACGCCAAATCTGCTGAATCGGGCACTTTAAAATCTGCATTTCTCTTGACTTTTGGGTATGCCTCAGCAGTTAACTGAGCAACAGGATTTGCAATCGTCATAATTATTATATGTATGTTGTTTTTGGGTTTCAAGTAAGCTAAATACTGACGAACATTTTAGCACCCCGCTCCAACCTTGCCTGTTATATATGCAGATGATCACTTGTACACACCTGCAATCTTTCACTTTCCTCTTTGATATTGCGCGTGACTTAGATCTGGCGGTCACTGACTGTGGAAAGCGGCGCCATCCGCTCGAAATAGTCATTCTTTTAGATAACTGTAGACAATATCCCACACTTAATGATCACGCAAAAAAATAGAAAACGAAAAACAAAAACCATAAAACGTGCCATTCATGTAGACATTTCTAGTGATTTTTTGGTGTTCTCAGGAGGAGAATACGACCAAAGGACGTACCTCATGTTCCTTTAGTGACTATCTTACAAAGTAGAAGGGATGTTAATTTGCAAACGAAAGATAATATAAATAACTAGGGTACTTGCAATCTTTCAAGTTCTTGCTAACGAAAAAATAAGGTTAAAGTAAAACTAGATCGATCAAATTAGGCCGCTAAAACGGGCCCTTTTGCTTGCGATAATATCTCTCCTGTTTACAATGGTACTAGTCGCTCACAAACCCTTTTGATACTAGTAGTGAAGAATGCCCTTGAGTGAAAAAATGAAGCATGTTCTTTGGTAGCTTTTCATTCTTTCAATAAAATCCGAGCCACAGACTGGGCTTACCAAATGGTTCCTTTTATCGGATCCCCGTGAGGGAATCCTAGTTTCTGTTGCACTGATCTTCCAACCGCTTTTCTTTGTCCAACTTTCCACTATGCACAAAAACGATAAATTCAAGCCTTATTGTTTTATATAATTTATCAAGAGAAATGCCTCAGAATAATCTCCCAAGTAATTTTTGATGGCCAGTGTATGTGGTGGCTTCTGAAGTCGAACCACATACAGCCCAATTGTGTTACCTCTACACTCTTTCGTATAATTACAATAAACTTGGGATATCTTCATTGTCGGAAGATATTTCAGAGCATTCATTATGTATGCTACCCACTTAAGAGAAAGGTACACGGACTTGACATTCATATATTTTTTTTTTAAAGGTCGGTCACATGGGAAAGTTGATAAACTGTGTAACCAATACCTAATGTGTAGAATACAGCGCGCACAGTTCTAGGCTATTGAGGTTATTGTGGTGAGCTTAATAGAACTTTAGGTAAAAATTAAACTGAGTAGTATTTTGTGCCTTGGTTCAGACTGCTCAGATGAAAAGATTAGTGATGCGCTTTGAAAGATAATGCGTGAAAGTAGTAATAAGTTACATATCACTTATATTCGTGCACTGGCTTTATATTAGAATATTATGGTACAAGTTTATGGAGGCGATGGTATCTCATTTTTATACTATATTCTTCTATAATCTCCCTTTGAATTGATTGGTATCATCGAAATATTGCTTATAAAAGGTATTAGTACTTAACAATTCTGAGTTTTCAGCAGCTCGCTTGTTGAAGGTTCAAATTCCACAAAATAAAAGTGACAATTATACGTATTTTCTATGATTATATCTTTCCGTTTAATACGTTGGTTTTCAGGCACTAGTCTCTTCAATTTTCGAATTATTCTTCTAAAATTTGTGACGGCGAAAACTGTGTTATTATGGACCATTTATACTCAGGCCGCTTAGCTTGGTTGTAGCCTATTTTCTATTTCCCACTTGGAAGAAAACACCATTAAATTATGTATATATCTACTTGTATACCTCGTTTACAGCCTTTCTTAGCGTCGTTGTTTGATCCTCCTAAATTATTCCATTTATAACTAGGCGCAGGAGTCTCTGCATCCCCCCGCCAATTTCCTTTGTTTCTCACTCTAACAATAAATCAACTCAGCCCAATTGATGAGACAGGTTCTCGGAGGGTGTTCTATCCACTTTATCAACTCTTCTATCATCTAAAGATTCAGAAACTGTCTCAAATTTTGCATCATAGCTTTCATTTTTTCTTCAATCTCTTCCTTTAGTTCATTTTACTGGTGTATCCCCCCCATAATGGATTATCTTCTCAATTTACTCTGCAAGCAATTATTCACCTAGTAATTTTAGTTAATGTAAATGCTACTATTAGATACTATCCTGTTTGCTAGTATGGAATATCCATTGTTATTGAATGTTTGATTACCTGTTTTAGTATTTAACTTTCTAGAAAAGAAATTAAAGGGGAACTTAAATTTCCTGCCAAGATAAAGTTTCCGTACCTGAAAACTGTTGGAGGTTAAGCACCCCTTCTCTGCCGGCATATAAGGGACAGAGATAATGTTCCCTTTCCCCGCTCTTTGAGAACTATTGTCAGTAGTGCTCCTTGTGATCGATCGAGGAAAAAGTTTATTCAAAAAGAAATACTAAAATTTTCCAAGGATCGACTGTAGAATAAAGTCTCTGAATTACGACGTGGAAAACTGTCAAAATAAAAATTTAACTATCATCATGTGTAATACCATATATGGTGTAAGGAGGCAGCCCAAATGATGAGAAATAGTAATCCAATTTGGTGGAAGCTGAAATGCAAGGATTCGTAAAACAGGAGGATAATAAAATATATAAGTCGAATTAAACAATTTCTTAGAAACTACTATGAATCTAATTTCATTTCACTTGAAGGGGAGAAGTGTTTGTATCGTTGCTCCATCCATGTGGGGGATGACTATCTCTTTGTGATAATTCTAAGTGCAATTATTATAATTGGCCTTGTTTATGATATTGAAAACCAAAATAAAAATGAACAACGTATAAAAAGGAAGAAAGAATATTGGAATTACAACACTTTTTCTGTATTGACCCATTTTTCAATGAGTGAACTTGCCACCTTTGGCCATGGCAGTTAATAAACGCAAATATATGAAAACTTATGAAGCGTTGTATTTGGCAATGTTAGTAATGTTAATATACTTAGTTCCCAAAAATGGATTAGGAAGTGGATGCTTTTTATTAGCATCTCTGCGTGGCAGAGCTTTTGAAAGAGAAAAGAGAAGTAATACTGGGAGAGTCGTACAATCAGATGGATAATGATCCGATGGAGAAGGAGTGACTGACGATGATTATAACATGAAAGATCTGTGATTGTTGCTGCCATGGTGACGATAAGGTTCAAGATTCAGATTGTTGAGTTGTTTCGTCCACTTTTTCCATCAAGGAAGAACAGGAAGCTATAGAAGAATAAAGAAATCAAAATTAAGCTTAATCATATCCTACTTTGTAGAAATGGAACTATTATTATATTAATATGAGGTCATGGAAAGCAGTTCTGACGCAATCAAACTAGTCTCGCTTGAACTGATCTCCTGAAGAGTGATGTAGTTTGTAGTACCCACCGTCTTAAGAGAGGGAAAATAAATGATAAAACCAGAGGAGTTTCGAAATGGATACAAAGCAGAGCTAGGTATACCACAAGGATAAATCTTTGATTTGAGATTGCAATTTCTGACTATAGCAGGTTGACCGAAAGGGAGCAAAGTGGAA
Organism: Saccharomyces jurei; assembly: GCA_900290405.1. Taxonomy (NCBI): domain Eukaryota; kingdom Fungi; phylum Ascomycota; class Saccharomycetes; order Saccharomycetales; family Saccharomycetaceae; genus Saccharomyces; species Saccharomyces jurei. Next base: position 5,785 of record LT986463.1, on the reverse strand, counting down.
GAATCAAGTGCTCCTAAACCAACGCGTTGTCTTGCACATTTTTCGTTTTTTGATGAGGCTAATGAGCTCCTTATGATAGTAGAAAATCCAACTGCTGAGAGCCATAAATGGTTTGGTAGACAACTGGAATGCAGTTGTCTACCACAGTCATTGAACAGCTCACGACTCACTCGTTCAGCCACGCTGTCTGTTCTAGAATTTTTCTGATTGATATTAGCATGGGGTTATACCAATTTTCATTGAAAATCTCTAAACGGCTTTATTAGTATATTCTGAACGATATTGCATCTCGAAGGCCAAGAATTTGGAGTTAAATCGATTCTCGAAAAGAGCCAGTATTATAGTAGTAATCATGAAAATAGAGTCTTTTCGACAATTGTATAGCGGAAAAACCCAATGGAACCTTGTTTTCGTATCAGTGAATGAGATAAAGTGAGGTGGTGCACTATTTGGCAGATTGTAAACAGATCCATATACTGCAGTATGTAGGTACTGAAAAGCGCCATATGATTTATGATAGTTTAGTCGTGGACCGATGAGGCATCTACTTGCATCACCTTTGCCCACCAAACAATCTGGACATTCATAATTGGTAGCGTTAGACCAGTCCAAATCTGATCCCTTCAGGAACTTAACTGAACTATTCCCAAAAAAAATGTCTAATGAATCCAGCATTAGCGTGGTTAAGCATACGGCGAATCAAAAGATAAGGATATTTATGAGTTTATCCAGCGCTATCCACTTTATTAATAACCTGCACCGGATTTTTTAGAGAAATTAATCATTTTTTAGACAATCAGTACAAGCCCTCATACTTAATTGTAGGAGCCAGTACGGTGCCGTCGGATAGTGTTAAGATACCTTTGGTAAAATACGCTGTAATATTCTGTTTTTGTATGGTGGCTGCATTTGTCGTAATATTGGGTGACGCGAAATCGAGATAATCTGTCGTTCTGATAAGCGTTTTCAAGCACCTGAAGCAATGGCAAAGTGGTTGTAAAGGTCGGGATGTAAGTTGATAAAACGATTTCCTACGTGAGATCTAGTCATGGAGCTTCTGGTTGTAAGATCAACGACAGTATTTGAATATATATTACGAGAAGAAGATGAGTTAGAAAGTACATCGGTAGCAGGTCCAGGCATAGAAGAAGCATATTGATTTTTACCATCATTATTCCTTGGTACAGTAAGTATATCTTGCCATTCAGAACTTGTCATGGTCTTTCTTTTTGGTAGCAAGAGCGTACAGTTAAATAACTTCTTAAAGATCAGCACATTATGTGAGATTGAGGAAGGAGCATTCTTTTAGGCGCCTGCACTTCTGCGATTTTTTTTTTTTGCGATTGGCCAAAACGGTCCATCGTATTTGAGAAACAGGTGAATTTTGAGATTCTTGTTGAGATTCTCTTGTTGATAAAAGCAATAGTATTTGTATACGGACTACAGTAGAAGTTCTCCTCGAGTGTATAGAAATCCACAAAGGGAATCGTTGATTCTACTCAATAATTTATTCGTTTGTTCTCTTGCTTTACACGTTGTCCTTCATTATTCTATCACATTATCAATACTTGCGTTGCAACTTCTCCTAAAATCGATGACTGTTTCTCAATCTTTATGACATCTTCTAAGATCGTGTGTGATAATATATAGTAACGTAATCAATAGTCAATAAATGATAGCCGGTTCTTATTCTAACAGTATTAAGAGACGAGTATTAGTCCAAGTAGTGAAAATGAATCGTATCTATTCCATCATGTCAACTTCATCAACTTCGTTTGGCTTACTTCTAGATCAATTTTTGAGGAATGTTCAATTCTTATGCAGGGTGATAGCATATCATCTAGCTCTTCGTTGTCTCCATCAACAGGTCGTTTATATACAAGTGATAATGTAAATTTGGCTTCTAGTATATATGCCGTTATCTAGCAGTATAACTGCACCTTTCTATCAACTTAGGTAGAAAAAAGCTGAAGCTACAGTTACTTGTGCATAGAGTAGAATTACATAATTGTTGAGTTAGAGTTTATGCTAAATATAACACTAATTTTGCTTTATTCGTGATTTGTTCCTTTTTTTCTATTTTAGCAATATATTGCTAATTCTCTCAATAGTATACTAGTAATACATTACTTAAATTTTATTGGTACGAAAAGCTTGATTTAATACATTAGGGCTGGATAAGTTGAGCGTGATATATGCCTATAATATATTGTTATACAAAATGAAGGTGAGTATGTATATAATGATGTATGGTCTCCAGTTAAAGGTAGTATCTGTTCATATAAGGAATCACGATCTAGCCTATACCTCATAATGTGATAAGGTTATTGAACATTTCTATATGTCATGTAAATTTAAGAAACGTAGGATCACTACTTTTATGCATAGAAACTAGAGTTCTTTCACTACTAGTGGATCCAAGGTTTGTCTTTATATGCTCATCTTGTGTATTACATTACTGAAACACATACAAAACAAAATTATGTACTGGTAATATTAAATCACGAGCACATAAGAGACAGAGTATCTGTGTACAAAAGGAGTAATTCTATACTTCTTACACTTACATGACATATAGAAATGTCCAATAATCTTTCTACATTATGACATATAAGCTAAATTGCAATTCCTTACGTCAACAGGTAACATGAGGCAACACTTCTAAGACCGTGATCAATATATCTAGTCCTAACAACTACAGGTAATGGCTGCACGGTATTCAGACGGCTGCTGAGTATACGAACGAATTTGTTCATACCGGAGATATCCAATCAATGAAAAGGGATTACAATCTCAGCGCGAACGATAGAAGCTTTGTCAAACCCGTATTCAACAGTTTCCTGGTAAAGCTCTACAAGAAAACTATTGTGGGTGAAGCTGCATACGAAATGAACTGGATATGTGATGATTCTCCTGGAAGGGTCTCTGCTTATGACATTTTCTCGCACTTTGAAGAAAACTATGATGAAGTCACTATTGGATCCAGGCTTACTCTTATCGAGGACTTACCAAATATATCCTCTAAGCCTGTAGATGAAATCGTTTCCTATTTGAAAACTCTATTCACAGTGCTTGAAGACAGCAATGAAGAACAGGACAGAATGAAACAACGTGATACGAATATTACATTGTTATTGATGGCTTTCCTACCCCAACTAAAAGAGTCTTTCCACGAGAAATTCGGTGTTTCTAAGTCTCTTCGACCACTACAAGTCATATTAGATTTTGTAAATCAAAGACTTTGTCGAGTTCATCCTCTTCAGTTTCGGATGCATTAGTTGCTCAGAACAAAAGAGGTTATCACAGAAAAGGAAATAAAGAATGTATGGTTTGCGGTGCTGACCATCGCTTGAGTAACTGTTCTCTGCTCAAGAGAAGAATACCAGAAGCCAGAATCTTTAAGGTATATTCTAGTGACAAGTCAAGCACACCTTCTTCTGCTAGCGTGCCAAATAACAGACTATAAAATGCCACCCAACAAAGCAAGCCAGAAACCACCAACATCTTGGCTCTGCATGCTATCTTCGACTTCTCCAACCACCAAATGCTCAGAATGAATTCTCGATACAGGATGTACTTCACACATGTGCCACGACCGTTCTATGCTCTCATCATTCACTAGATCTTCTGATAAAGACTCTGTCAGAAAAGTCGGCGGTTCATACTCATCATCTGCTCTGGAACTGTGAACATCGGCACTGTTCAGTTAAGTGATGTATCCTACGTCCCCGACTTACCAGTGAACCTAATGCCCACTCGGAATTGTGCCAGATCCAATTCTTCTGTTACATACCCAATACAGACCAGACTCTGTTTTGCGACTCAAGGTTGCTTTGAAGTTCTTTTTCTCTGCTTCAAAGATGACGCCCTTATTACAAAACAGTTAGCTGGATGCTATTCTGAGGAAATCCTTGTCTTTCTGATATGACGTAAGAGATACCGTTCCTTTCAATACTTCTTCAAGAGCTTCACTCCATCCTTTTTGAGTCTATTAAGAAAGCTTTATGGTATCTTCATAACACGAGATTTTTGTGCCTAGAGTAATGTTTGGCATGTTCTTTCACATTAATTATTCTTTACGCCTCTCATGGAAATATTAATCAACTTCTGCACTCTGTTAACGGCTACTTGAAACCACTTACTGGTGCTCCTGTTACAAAACCAAAAGGTATAAATCCTCTATAGTCTACGGAATAAAAACGCACTGCTGCAAGTGAAAGCTTTATGTTAATATTGAAGATTGAAAGACTCGTCGCACATTTAGCACACATATATTACAGTAAATTGTACGTAGTTGATGTGCCTCTTACTATGCTGACATAAGTAATTGTGATCTTGCATATCTGTGATAATGTGATAAGATTATTGGACCTTTTCCTAGGTTTTCACACCATACATATCAATCCGACCTGCATCTTGTATCCCATCTCACAGAAAATACTTTACTTTAAAAAATTACAAGATATGTATGGAAGCTATTACTCTGGACCATAATGTTGAAAAAAGGAAAAGGTGCTCGATTAAAGAGGTAGTGTATAACAGGTACGCGCAGTTATATAATAGGAAAGATAAGTATCCGTTTGAGTGTGTGCCAATACTAATCTACACTCAAATAAATGGTAAGCTATTTATAGTATGTATTTTCATTTAATGAGTACATAAGAATTAGATTTAGTATATGAGATATTTTTATGTTTGGGTGATTTTAGAGGCTATATTTTGGGATTATGATAAATATATGTGTTTAATGAATAGACCGAATATGGCAAAATACGTTATATTAGATGCAAGTAAGTGCATTTATATGATATTCAGATACGTAGAATATATTATAAACATTAAAATGGGCGTAAATGTGGGTTTTACGGGTAAATGGCACAGGGTGTAAAGCGCTGAGGTAAGTGCCGTGTATAATGATGTAGGGTGGTAACCATGACAACTGAGTGAGAGGTGAGGATGAGGAGCAGTGTGGCAGTAGGGTAAGATGGGAGTAGGACATTCTTAGCATCCGTAGGGGTATGTGGTACGGTATTACGAATAAAGAAGGTGTGGTGAGTGTTCATGTGTGATGGGGAGTAGTCATGGAGAGGTAGTGATGGGGTAGGGCAGGTGGTGGGCGTGATGTTAGGTATGGCTGTTACGTTTGATTGTTGACATACGATTGTTTAGATATGATTGTTGACATGTGATTGTTTACATATGATTGTTGACATGTGATTGTTGACATGTGATTGTTGACATGTGATTGTTGACATACGATTGTTTACATATGGTAGATGGTAGATGGTAGGATAAGTGGAAGTGGTGGTTTCGTGATAGATAGTTGGTAGGGGGTAGTTGGTGTGGTAGTTCGGGAGTAGTGGTGAGATGTGAAGGATGGCAGGTGGAGAGGGTGGGCATTAGAGAAGCAGGTAGGGATGGGAGAGAGAGAGGTAGGGTTAGTCAGAGAGACAGGGCTTGAGGTATGGTCGGATCAGGGTTGGGAGCATAATCAGGGTAAGAGATTCTGTGATAATCAGGGTTGGAGCTAGAGTTAGTGAGAGTGTTAGTGTGAGAGTGTTAGTGTTAGTGTTAGTGTTAGTGTTAGTGTTAGTGTTAGTGTTAGTGTGTGGGGTGTGGGTGTGGGGTGTGGGTGGGGTGTGGGTGTGGGTGTGGTGTGGGTGTGGTGTGGGTGTGGGTGTGGTGTGGGTGTGGGTGTGGTGTGGTGTGGTGTGTGGTGTGGTGTGGGTGTGGGTGTGGGTGTGTGGGGTGTGGGTGTGGGTGTGGTGTGTGGTGTGGTGGTGTG